>CAKJTW010000087.1:7740000-8340000 GCA_917880005.1 Nanger dama
TCTCCTAGATGGCCAATGCGTTCTTCAGCTTGGAAAAAAATATACAAGTGAAAAATATAAATAAGACCTTCAATCAGTTGAGAATCATAAAAATGCTTTCTGGAGTATAAGTCCTTATGGAGAAGTCACCTGATGGGTTTTGTACTTTAGAAAGATTTCTGGAGCAAGAGGAGACTGGTGCAGGCCTGGGGTGAGGGAGGAGGTGAACAGGAGACCTGGGAGATTGTCCAGGCAGAGATTCCAGAAGCGGGCAGTGGGAAGAAAGAGAGCTATAGCATGGCCCCCAGTGTCCAGCTCTAGAGGCAGCAGAAAAGCCATTTGCTGATCTTTGGAATACAAGATGGTAGTAGGCTGAGTGGGGTGAGGACTATTGCTTGGGCCCTGTTGAAACGGAGGTGACTATGGACACCTATCCTACCAGAATGGTCCACAGTCTGTTGGACATGAGTCTGGAGCTCAGATAAGGGACTATGCTGGAGACAGTGTTTGGAGTTGGGGACCTGGGTTTGAAGAGATGGAGGGTATAGGGGAATGGGAGATAATGCTAAGGAATTCAAGTCCAGAGGTTTGATCAGACTTCTGGTGCTCCCTCTTGCTGGCCTGTGGCCCTGTAAACCCCTTCATCTTCCTGAGACTTGGTTTTCTCATCTGTAAAATGGGGCTGAGAAATCCTAGCTTCTGTGCAATGATGAGGATAGATAAGGATGTCCTCTGCAAACCATGAAGCACAGAGTAGGGGCCCATAAGATAGTGAAGAAGGCCAGAAAGTTTGAGAGCTGTAGCCCAGGCAGAGGCTGGGCCATCCGTGGAAAGGGGACTGCTGCTGCTACACCCTGTGATTGCAACTAAAGCGGCCCCAGCAGGGACCAATGGGTGGAGCTCCAACCAGGGCAAGGGACTGTAATCCCTGTGGGCTCTCTGCTGGGCCTCTGCCAAGGACAACCACAGAGTCACCCTGCTGGCAGCTTTTGGAGTCTTATTTATTTTCTCCTAAAAACACAGCTGGGAATGAAAGATCACTGGCAATGGGGATGGGTGTTGGCCAGATGGCCTTTCTGTCACCCTTCCCAGAGCAACAGGATTTTTGTATTTTCATCTTGTCTTTAACAGAAGAAGAAAATAAGCTGCGTATGTTGCTTTTTGCAGAGTTTGGATGAGTAAGGCTACAGCTGGCTACAAGAACTCTGAGGCCTTCTGGGCCAATCCACCCATCGGACAGATGGAAAGAGGAGCCAGAGAAGCTCAGTGTGTTTTGCAGAGTTACCCGGCCATTGGGGGCCCTCGAGTGATCACAGGCTGGTGCTGACACTGGCTCTTCAGGGAGCGTGGCACTCTCGGGTTTGGCATACGCAACATCACTCATCAAAAGTCTCCATGGCCCACATTCGTTCAGACTGTTATCAGAGGGGCCCACCATGTGCTGGGGAGTTTGTGTGTATAGGTGTGTGCACATGTGTGTGCTTGTGGGAACCTGTGTGTATATGTTTGAAAGTGTGTTTGAATATGTGTAACTATAAATATATGGACGTGTGTATGTATATGTGTGAACAAAGAGCAAAGCAGAGGCGAGGAAATGGCATGAAAGGCCTCGAGGGCTGTGCTCAGACGTGGTAAGGAGTGGGCAGCACAGGAAGTCCCTTGTTCCGTCTTCGAGGCCTTGGCCTTTGCCATTCCCTCTGCTTGAGCGTTCGTTTGCCCTAATTGCTACACAAGACTGGCTCATGTTCCTCCCCCTCAGTGAGGCCTCCCTTGACTGCACCCCTGTTAACAAGTGGCTAAAGTGGCTACTCAATGGTCCTGGCTACTTGCCTGACACCCACTACTTGCCCCCTGCTCACCGTGATGCCTCTGGGAGTACAGGACGGAGTGAGCAAGGCTGTAGGCAGCCTCCCTGCCAGTGCCTTGCTTCCTCTGCTGTGCTGGAGGGAGAGCTAAGTGGGGCCTCTGCTGCTGAGATCTGGGATGGCTTCTCAGGCCTAAGAGGGGTAACGACACGTCTCTGCCTAGGCCACCTTGTTTCTCTGCTGTCACCACTGACGGAGGCAAAGTGCCTCAGTGCCAAGAAGCAGCTGCCAAGCAGACTCTTCCCTGCCGAGAGCCCCAGTGGACTCCTCTCGTGGCAGGGAAGCAACTTTCAGCCTGCTGGGTTAGGGCTGAGTCTCTGCTCTACCCCAAAGACCCTCAGCTACTGGCCGTTTATGAACCTCCATTTTCTCACGTGAAATGGGAATGATACTCTAGCTTGATGAGTTGTGAGGGTTGAATAAGAGAAGGTGACAGGAATAACTTTATGAGTACAATAAAAGGATAGTTAAAAAAAACTTACTTGAAAATAAAAAGCACAGGCTGTCTAAATATCCCTAGAAGAAGAGGAATTAGAGCAGAAATTGTGTAAGAATCTATGTATTAAAACCTGGGGGATACATCCAAAGTGGTATTCAGAGGAAAGTTCATAGCCTTATACACACCTTTTCAAAAGTCAGAAAGAAGAAAAACCCTTGCAAGCAGTGCTTTTCTCCCCGACCTCTCACCCCCATTTTGTTTACTGACACATCCCAAGTGGCTATAACAGTGGGCAGAAGAAGCTGAAAGAAAAGAAGGTTGGGGAAGGGCTCTGTTGTCAGGAGAGATGAGGATGCCACTGGAAACTGCAAGGACTGAAAGTTCAGGGCCACACTAGGTAAAGGGGATTATGCCAGCTGGATATTCTGGACAAAGAATGAGACTGTCCCCTAGACTAGCCCAGCACTTTCTAAAGAGGTCACTACTGTCTAGACCCAGCACCATCTAGGTAGGGTCACTACATTATTGACTCTCTAAACTGGGGACTCTAGAAGTGAGAGTGAAAGTCACTCAGTTGTGTCCAACTCTTTGCGACCCCATGGACTATACAGACCATGGAATTGTCCAGGCCAGAATACTGGAGTGGGTAGCCATGCCCTCCTCCAGGGGATCTTCCCCAACCCAGGGATGGAACCCAGGTCTCCCACACTGCAGGCAGATTCTTTACCAGCTGAGCCACCAGAGAAGCCCAAGACTACTGGAGTGGGCTGCCTATCCCTTCTCCAGTGGATCTTCCTGACCCAGGAATGGAACAGGTGTCTCCTGCATGGCAGGGGGATGTGAAGGAGGGCATGATTAATAGCAATGCTGACACAGCAGATGCCAACTGGAACTATAGCCTGCAAATCAGTTGTAGGGTCACTCTACTTACGGACAACCCCAAAGAAGGCAGGGGCAGTGTTGCGTGATATATGCATAAGTGAAACCAGGAATCAGTGGGGATTAGGAGGAATCTACTAAAACTGAACACAATCCTGAAGGATTCAGATTGTTCACTGTAGAAAAAAATAAGCAGTTATATTTTGCACCAGTCAAGGTTTCTGCAGGATAAGATGCCATCCTTAAGTTGGGTGGTCGGAGAAGACTTTCATATAAGAACCACTGTGAAGGTGTGGACAGAGTGTAGGGAAATCATAGGCAGTACTCTCGTGCTGTTATCAGCAGAAAATGTTACTGTCCCTTGACCAGAAGAAACGAGGAAAGGGAGGAAACCTCTGGAACTCTGAGACTGAGTGGGCGGTGTGGAGAAGACTGTCTGACAGAAGCTGAGTTCTTGGGCTGTGGGAGGCAGGTGGCCTGGCAGGGACAGGCTCACTCTCCTTGCTCCCTCCAGCCTCCTGCTCAGTGTCTCCCCATGCCGAACTCAAATGGAAGCCAAAGAGAAAGAGAGCCCTTTGAGGTGGTCCATACAGACCAGCTTCCTGGGATGTAAAATAAGCTGAAGAATGGTAGAGAGTGAATCTGGAGGGGCAAATGGAAGATTGCCCTCAACATCTATTCTTTCAGGGAAAATTTCGTTTGTCTACAAGGAGTCCAACATTCCATAATAACAATAATAAGTATTGGCCAATTTCTCTTTTTATTGAGAGGTAATTGACATAAAATATCATTTTAGTTTCAGGTGTACAACACAATGATTCATATATACTGGAATGCAAAATGATCACAATAAATCTACTTAACCCCCATCACCTCACATCAGTTACAGTTTTTCTTATGATGAGAATTTTAAAGATTTACTCTCTTGCATGCATGCTAAGTTGCTTCTGTCATGTCTGATTCTTTGAGAGCTGATGGGCTGTAGCCGCTAGACTCTTGTCAATGGGATTCTCCAGGCAAGAATAATGGAGTGGTTTGCCATTCCCTTCTCCAGAGGATCTTCCTGCCCCAGGGATCAAACTCACGCCTCTTACGTCTCCTGCATTGGCGGGCGGGTTCTTTACCACTAGCACCCACCTGGGAAGTCCCTTAGCAACTTTCAAACATACAAAACAGTATTATTAACTACAGTCACCATGATATATATTATATCTCAGGCCTTACATATTTTGTAACTGGAAGTTTGTATTTATACCTTTCGACCACCTTCACGCATTTTGCACACTCCTTACCTCCTGCCTCCAATGTGTTGGCCACCACCAATCTATTCTGTAAGTTGATTTTCTGTTGGTTTGTATAGATTCACACATAAATGCGATCATAAAGTATTTGTCTTTGTCTGACTTCACTTACCATAATGCCCTCAAGGTTCATCTGTGTTGTCACAGACGGCAAGACGGCTTTTTTTTTTTAATAGCTGAGTAATATTCTATTGTATTGCTTCTATGTCTTGACTGTTGTAAATAATGCTACAATGAACATAGGGGTGCAGATATCTTTTCAAGCAGTGTTTCTATATCCTTTGAATCCATACCCAGAAGTGAAATTGCTGGATCATATGGTAGTTCTATTTTTCTTTTTTTTTTTTAAGAACTCCTGTAGTTTTCCATAGTGGCTTCATTTTCTCACCAAAGTGTACAAAGCTTCCTTTCTTTGCATATCCTCCCCAACACAACTTCTTCTATCAAGGACCAAGTAGTAAATATTTAAGCCTTGTGAGCCATACTCATTTTGTTGGAACTCAACTCTGCTATAGCAGCCACTGATGATCCATAAACAATGAGTGTGGGTGTGCCCCTATTTAAATTTTATTTACAAAAGCAGGTTACAAATTAAATGGGTCCACAGGCTATAGTTTATAAACTTCTCAGCTATAGTATTGTTATGGAGTAAGTTTGGTTCTTTAATTTGGTCCCACAAGAAATCTAAAATGCTCAGCATCACCACTGTTTTGTGTGTGTGTGTGTGTGTGTGTGTGTGTGTGTGTGTCTGTGTGATAGTAAGGGAAAAGTGGGTGGTGGGACAGTGGAGAAAGAACTGATTAAAACATAGATGCCTGAGTTCTGACTTGGTAGCTGCCAGGAGATCTAAACTGATAGTACTATTGGGCCAGGGGTCCTAGGATGCACTGCAGGGAATCACCTGGGCTAACACAGTGTCCTTCTTGTTCCCAGTGTACAGCAAAAACCCAATATCTTTCTGGTAATTGGAGCCAGTTTCCTACCCAGTACAGTGTCCTCTTCCATTTATTTGTTGATGCAGTAAATAGAGAGCTCAGATGGCCAGGGGACACTCTTAACTTCCAGCGGTAGGAATAATAAGTATGCTATTTCCTCCTGTAGGTGCCAGGACAGGTAAGCTCTCACAGAGCCTAAGGTGACTTAAATGAGAAGCAAAATTTCTTTAAGTGGATGTTGGTGAAATAGTGGGGGTGCACTCCCACTTCTGTTAGGGGAAGCACACTGATTGAAACCACCCACCCTGGTCAGGTCCTTTAGTAACCATTCTCATGAGTTGGATCCTGATAAGGAATACGGAACTAATAAGCCACCACCAACCAGAAGAGTTCGGGAAAGGTCAAAAGGAGACACTGCGTGTCCATCCACTTCCCAGAATCCCTCTCACTAGCATCTATCTTGGCTGAGTAATGCGTGCACCACCAGGAAAGACTCTGAATCAGAATGATTGGCCAAAGACAACCTGGAAACTAATCCCATCACCATAAAACCCGAGACTGTGAGCCACATGGTAGAGCAGTTCTGGGTTCCCTTACCCTACTGCTCTCCATCCGGGTGCCCTTTCCCAATAAAATCTCTTGCTTTGTCAGCACTTGTGTCTCCTCGGACGATTCATTTCCTAGTGTTAGACAAGAGCCCAGTTTCGGGCCCTGAAAGAGGTCCCCCTTCCTGCAATACTTCCACAGCTGGTTCCCAGGCTTGTAAATTCTGCCTAAGGAGGAGATGGCAGCATAATTAGTCAGCAGCGTGAGGCGTATACAACACTTTGCAGGCCAGTACTCTGACCTCAAAAGTCATTTCCTCACAGATGATGCCCAGACTGGAACCTTCAGCAGGCTCTTCCACCACTTTTATGAGCCAGCTGCTTTTCAGTGAAGGGACATGGCCCTGGCACAGTCCTTTGTCATAAAATGTGTCCCTTGGCTGCAGGCAACATTGCATGGGGATACTATATGGTGGATAAGATGATCTCTGAGTCTATGAATGATGGTACTGCAGAAACTCTACAGGCTGGGGAAGCAAACATGAATTTGGAATATGCAACATCCCAGTAGGACAAAACAATTTTCCTTCCATAATGGCAGGGCTCAAACATAATGAACCTGCCAACAAATGGCCAGCTAGCCCCTCAGGAGTGGTGCTACGCCAGGGGGTTTGTATGGGTTCCTGCTGTTGGCAGGTAGGTACTCAGCAGTGACAGTGGCCAGATTAACCTGGGTGCATCAAAGTCCATGCTGTTGAGCCCATGCATGCCTCTGTCCTTGTCACCAAGGCCACCTTATTCAGGGCCTCCAAAGAGAGGATTTCCCTCACCATGTTCTTTCTGGGTCATCTGGGAAAGGGGGCTCTATGGGAGCTGCCATTCACTCTGTTCTGCTGCTGGCTTGCTTGCTATAGAACCTATGCATGAGACAGGACCTGTAACTCCCTGTTAACTGATCTTGGAGCAGCTCCCTGAGACACCGGAAGTGAGTTGGGGAAAGAAGCAGGAAAGCACTGGGTTGAGTCCAGTGGGGATCCCAGCCTCCTATAGCACCTGTGTCTATAGCACACTGTGTCTTCTAGACCTGCTTGCACTTACTGTTTCTGTTTTAAGATGGAAGACTATTTTGCACATACAGTTTTGTGATTTGTTGGATCAGATAGCAGTCAGTTTCTGATGGGTGTCTCAGGTCTTGCCAGAACACTTGCTATCCCAAGGTCAAATGGACATGCTCTACTAGGGGTCAGCAGTAGGTCAGAAAGTTATTTTCAAGTAGAGAATCATGTTGGCAGAGGAGGGCATGGCTTTCTCCAGGAACATGGCATTTATACTAGGGAAGGCTCTTTCCTGTTCCAGGCCTTACTCACAATCACAGGTTACCCAGGAAATGGTTGAAACGGGTATTCAGAGGTGGCATATGTTGCCTCCAAGATCTGAAGATTTTTACCTATCTTTTTCTGATGAGTGGAGCAGAACAGAGCATCTTATATCTCTCTTCAGAGGCGTTTCCAAGATCATCAGACCCTTAGAAACTTTGCCTTTGTGGAAGTCCCTGAAGTCTCTCATGGTTTACCTCTGGCAAGAATGTTTCCTCACTAAGCCTTCTAGGATGCTTGCTGCTCCTGCATAGTACAATGTGGTCAGTGCAATGGACTGCTATTTTGTTTGGTGAGATTTCAAGAAGCAAGTGACATGGCCCCAAGGTATGTGAGGACAAAGTGCCTCGGATTTTCTTTACTGACAGGAATAGGAAAAACAAATTCACTAGCTGGGTAATAGGTGCCAGGAACTGAGTTTATTTGCTGTGAGCAAGTTACCACATGTAGACCTGCATTCGCCACCACCTCCAGCATTTGCACTGAATACACAGGCGAGTTAAGTGAAGATGTTGTGAGAGTCTCCACTCTGCATTTTTCAGGTCTTTGAGGGTGGGCCCATCCCTGCACACCCCAGGGATACAGCGCTGCTTTCACTTTACTCTGGTGGGATAAAGGGAGCATGCCAAGGCTCCATACTTTTTTTTCATAATGGCCTCAAGTCAGGGAATCAATGTGAGGATTCATCTAGATATGAAGCAGATTACTGTCACTCCATGCATGCTGGGACTTATGAAATAATGATTGGGCCCACTATGGGAAGGGTCTAGTCAAGTCTCCACCTCCCTATTGATGTACCTTTTTTGCAAGGTAGGAACAGAGACACAGATGTACAGAATGGACTTATGGACATGGGGTTTGGGAGAAAGAGAGGGTGGGATGAATTGAGAGAATAGCATTGATATATGTACACTACAAAGTATAAAATAGCTAGCTAGTGGGAAGGTGCTCTGTGATGACCGAAAGGGGTGGGCTGGGGGACTGGGAGGGAGGCACCGGAGGGAGGGTACATTTGTGTACATACAGCAGAGTCACACCACTGTGCCCCAGAAACTAACACAGCACTGTAAAGCAGTTATATGCCAATTTAAAACATCCACTAACTGAATGTAATAACATAGTAATTGTCTTCAAACCAACAATAAATATGTTTTTATAAAACAAAAATAAAAGGACTCTACCTATCACTTCACCTCCATAAGCCCCACTCTGATCAGTGGGCCATTTCAGGTTTCCAAGGATTAGCATCATTTCACAGGCAGCTTTCAGTTCCTGGAAAGATCTAGATACTTTCCCAGGGTGCACAGTTACTCTGGAAAATGACAGTGGGTCCCACGGGGAAAGCATAAGGGAAGATTTAAAATATAATGCTGGCTTTAGGGTCTTCTTTCAAGAGCATGTCCTCTCCTCTTGTCTAGGCACACTTGGTCTAGGAACTGGGTAAGAGACCCCCAAATCACTTGTTAATTTATTTAATACATTCAATTGGCACAGTGCTACATTCATGGAATAATATATAGTTTAAAAGCTTTTTCTATTCTTTGCTGTAGTAATTTTATTTATTAAAAACATTTTAGGGAGCTGTGTCTCAGGATACCCAGCATACAGGATCTTAGTTCCCCTGACCAGGGATTGAACCCATGCTCTCTGCAGTGGAAGTGCAGAGTCTTAACTGGACCACCAGGGAAGTCCATCATAATTTCAATAGCAGAGAAACCAAAGCCATCAGACACAGAGGTATGTTGACAGAAATGAACGCAGAGATTTTAAAGTGAGCAAGTTCAAGATATCCATTTTAAACTTCTCTCTAAAAGGGAGCAAGTCCTGTCATATTTTAAAAATTAATCTCCATTAATAACAATCACAGTCAATTCAGTTCAGTTCAGTCGCTCAGTCCCATGATCCACAGCATGCCAGGCCTCCCTGTCCATCATCAAATCCCGGGGTTTACTCAAACTCATCTCCACTGAGTCGGTGATGCCATCCAACCATCTTATCCTCTTTCATCCCCTTCTCCTGCCTTCAATCTTTCCCAGCATCAGGGTCTTTTCAAATGAGTCAGCTCTTCGCATCAGGTGGTCAAAGTACTGGAACTTCAGCTTAGCATCAGTCCTTCCAACGAACACTCAGGACCGATCTCCTTTAGGATGGACTGGTTTGATCTACTTGCAGTCCAAGGGACTCTCAAGAGTCTTCTCCAACACCACAGTTCAAAAGCATCAATTCTTTGGCGCTCAGCTTTCTTTATAGTCCAACTCTCACATCCATACATGACTACTGGAAAATCCATAGCCTTGACTAGACGGACCTTTGTTGGCAAAGTAATGTCTCTGCTTTTGAAGATGCTATCTAGGTTGGTTATAACTTTCCTTCCAAGGAGTAAGCATCTTTTAATTTCGTGGCTGTAGTCACCATCTGGAGTGACTTTAGAGCCCTCAAAAATAAAGTCAACCACTGTTTCCCCAACTATTTGCCATGAAGTGATGAGACCAGATGTCATGATCTGAGTTTTCTGAATGTTGAGCTTTAAGCCAGCTTTTTCGCTCTTCACTTTCATCAAGAGGCTTTTAGTTCCTCTTCACTTTCTGCCGTAAGAGTGGTGTCATCTGCATATCTGAGGTTATTGATATTTCTCCTGGCAATCTTCATTCCAGCTTGTGCTTCATCCAGCCCAGCATTTCTCATGATGTACTCTGCATATAAGTTAAATAAGCAGGGTGACAATATACAGCCTTGACATACTCCTTTTTGTATATGGAACCAGTCTGTTGTTCTATATCCATTTCTAACTACTGCTTCCTGACCTGTGTATAGATTTCTTAAGAGGCAGATCAGGTGGTCTGGTATTCCCACCTCTTTCAGAATTTTCAACAATTTATTGTGATCCACACAGTCAAAGGCTTTGGCATAGTCAATAAAGCAGAAATAGATGTTTTATGGAACTCTCTTGCTTTTTGATGATCCAGAGGATGTTGGCAATTTGATCTCTGGTTCCTCTGCCTTTTCTAAATCCAGGTTGAACATCTGAAAGTTTATGGTTCATGTATTGCTGAAGCCTGGCTTGGAGAATTTTGAGATTAATCTACTAGTGTGTGAGATGAGTGCAATTGTGCGGTAGTTTGAGCATTCTTTGCATTACCTTTCTTTGGGATTGGAATGAAAACTGACCTTTTCCTGTCCTGTGGCCACTGCTGAGTTTTCCAAATTTGCTGGCATATTGAGTGTAGCACTTTCACAGCATCATCTTTTGAGATTTGAAATAGCTCAATTAGAATTCCAGCACCTCCACTAGCTTTGTTTGTAGTGATGCTTCCTAAGGCCCACTTGACTTCACACTCCAGGATATCTTGCTCTAGGTGAGTGATCACATCATTGTGGTTATCTGGGTCGTGAAGATCTTTTTGTACAGTTCTTCTGCATATTCTTGCCATCTCTTTTGAATATCTTCTGCTTCTGTTAAGTCCATACATTTTCTGTCCTTTATTGAACCCATCTTTGCATGAAATGTCCCCTTGGTATCTCTGATTTTCTTGAAGAGATCTCTAGTCTTTCTCATTTTGTTGTTTTCCTCTATTTCTTTGCGCTGATCACTGAGGAAGGCTTTCTTATCTCTCCTTGGTAGTCTTTGAAACTCTGCATTCAAATGAGTATATCTTTCCTTTCTCCTCTGCTTTTTGCTTCTCTTCTTTTCAGAGCTATTTGTAAGGCCTCCTCAGACAACCATTTTGCTTTTTTGCATTTCGTTTTCTTGAGGATGGTCTTGATCCCTGTCTCCTATACAATGTCACAAACCTGTGTCCATAGTTCATCAGGCACTCTATCAGATCTAGGCCCTTAAATCTATTTTTCACTTCCACTGTATAATCATAAGGGATTTGATTTAGGTCATACCTGAATGGTCTAGTGGTTTCCCCTACTTTCTTCAATTAATTTTGTGAGTTATCATTAAACTTAAATTATCTTTCAAAGGAAAAAGTGAATTCCATCATTTAAATACTTTCATGTTATGGAAAAGACTAGCTCTGAAACCCCACACACGGTAACACATATGGTAACGCAGTCCTGTAGCCCTCATTAGGGATGCTCCTGCACCACGTGTGACTCACCATGAGTCTTTGACAGCACCCCAACAGTTCTGTGCTGTGTGCAATGAGAACATTGGTTGTGCTCTCAGATGCACTTGAGTGCTGCAGCTAGATCAAAATGCCATAAAGATTTTCAAACTCACTCAGTTCCTAAATTTATTTGATTTCTGAAGGATGGCACCGGTCCATGGACAGAAGCCACATTTGACAAATGATGCCCTAGGGTTGTTACCATTCCCTGGACCATGAGTATCACAGTCGCTTGACGCCTTGCCATCTACCTGCACTTGTCTCATGCCACCGCCAGCCATCCTCTGGGGACTCATGATGCCCCTGCATGCCAGATATCCCACATCCCCCTTTTCCTTGGCAAGGAGGTGTGGTTTGTGTTCCTCGAATATGCAAACAACTGAGTCCCAGGGATCATTCTGAGGATGTCTTTCCTGGGGCACATTTCAATAGAGTTAGTTAAGAAGAATTTAACCAAAGACTCCATCAAGGTATGCGGAGGATGTAGGAAAACCTTGAGGGCCAGTGCAGAGCCCCAAGTCTTTGTAATGGTGACATTCTGCCACCACAGTCTGCCTGCAGGGACAGAAGCGGTGCACAGTATCAGAAACTCAGAAGGGGAAGGTTGGCTATGTGGAAGCACTGCCAGCCAGGAACTAAAACCTCTAACAAAGGAACACAGGCAGCTCTGGGGCAGAAACAGCTTGACTCTCACTTCCCCACATGCTGGGGAAGGCATGTGGGTTTGTGACTTACTCAGCGCTCAGGCTCTTGGAGCACGAAGCAGTGGCTCTGCTTTTAGTCACTCAGTCGTGTCTGTCTCTTTGCGACCCCATGGACTGTAGCCCTCCAGGCGCCTCTGTCTGTGGAGTTTTTAGGCAAGAACACTGGAATGGATTGCCATTTCCTTCTCCAGGGGATCTTCTCAACCCAGGGATTGAACTCATGTCTCTTGTGTCTCCTGTGGAGCAAAATAAATCTGTAACTAAATATATTGATGCACTTCATTTGACATCTCAACATTTAAAAATATCAATAAAACTGGGCTCATCCCCAGACTGTTCACTGTCCAAGGGAGAAGCTCACGTCAGTTTAACTGTTCATTTCCAGGGAATGAACCTTGTTGCAACCTTTTACGGTGCAAGTCCCCATCATTGAAACCCTTCTGCCCACACACTGGGTTTGACACGGAGACCAACACCACCCAGGCTGCTGCTGCTGGTGGTTTAGGGACTTGAGGGGTGTAGGCCGTGGTGGCCCATGTGTGGGTGTGCCGTGCAGACCACAAGGAGGGCACTGCTGGAGCAGCTCTCTCTGAGGTGAAAGGCCTTTGCTGCTTCTCTGACACTAGACCTATTTTATGTTTTCAGACACAAAGAGGTGCCTACAGACTCAGAGTGCTCGGTAGGTGTTGGGATATGTCATTAAAATGTGGCAACAATTTGGCTTTCTTTGAATTTATTTTCATGGCTACCTTCTATTTATGAAAAATGAATCTAGTTTGTTATTTAACTTACTGATCTAATATTACATTTTGAGATGTTTATTTAAATTTAAACCAAGAGACACTTTTTTTTTTTTAATAAAAAATCATGAGGCACTGGGTAAACATGGCAGACCCTGGATATGGGCAGACCTGATGGACTTGGGAGTCACTCGGGTGATTGTGTCTTGGAGTAACCCTCACAGTGGTCTCCCCACCTTCATCCTGGCCCATTTCTGTGGCTGCCATAACAGAATCAGTGACTACAAAACCACCCACAGTCACACAACACACAGTTCTGGAGGCTAGTAGTCCCAGATCAGCTTCAGTGGGCTGAAATGAAGAAGTCAGCAGCGCCACTGTCTCTCTGAAGGCTCTAGGGGAGGATTCTCCCTTTCCTGGCCTGGGTTCTGGGGGCTCCAAACACTCCTTGGCTTGAGTCTGCTTTATTCTCCCCTTGGCTTCCATCTTCACATTGACTTTTCTTCTGTGTCTGCCTCTCTCCTGTTTCTCTTATGGATGCTTATCACTGGATTTAGGGTCCACCTGGGTAATCCAGGGTGATCTCATCTTGAGGTCCTTAATTAGTTATGTCTGCAAAGACTTATTTCCCAAAGAAGGTCACATTCACAGGTTCTGGAACATATGCTTTTTGGGGGAACTCCCTACCCATGGGTCCCTCCTCTTCACTGTTTCAGCACCCCCACTTCCTGCCACTCTCTCGGCCATCACTTCATCCAGTCACACAGAATGGCAGCCCCCTTTGCTTCTGGAACTCATGAGCTTGTTTCCTCAAACACTGACCCCTTTGCTTGGTACTCTTCTCACCCAGAATCCTGCGGGAGCCTCTCTCGCCTCCTCAGGTCTTTGCTCTCCTTCCACTCTCCCAGAGAAGCTTTTCCCAGAACATGGTGCTTAATAATGAAGTGCCATCCCCACCACCAGCCCCACACACACCCCAGAGCCCAGCTTCCCCCTTCCTCCTGGCTCTGCTTCTCTTCAGAATGGGACTTTTGTCAGCAGGCCACCCACTGGGTGTGTGTCACGTGTCCATCTCCCTCATGAGAATGGCCTTCACAAGGGGAGGGACTTGTCTGTTTTGTCCATTGCTGTAACCTTAGATTCTAGAACAGTGCCTGATGTGTAGCAACTGTTTGTGTTGGTTGAAAAGTGCACTGGGGATTGGATGGAGGGTGAAGTGATACTGAGGGCCCTTCCATGCTGCATGAATAGGGGCAGAGACCCAAGAACTGCAGAGTCTGGTCACCTGTCACGTCTAACTGCTCCTGCCTCTGTGCTGATCTGCAACAGGCTCTCTGTCTACCTTTTGCTCAAAAATCATGTCTTTTATTTTTTTAATGTAGAAAGAAGGAAAAGATTTTTGTCTCTTTCTTACACATTAAGATACTTCTTAATGGTTGCCCTGTGCTTCATTTTAGGCAAAACTCTAAACAACCCAACCAGGGAACTTACCTTTTAAAATAACTTTGTTTTAGTTTATTTTTAGGAAAGTATTATTCATGACAATAAATTAAAGCAAGACAAGTAACAAGAATAAACTCATCAAGCACTCTAAAAGTCTTTCCAGAGAGAACTTCAGTGCGCTTTTCTGCTTCCTGTGTCTGTGTCCTCGGGGTGGTAGCTGTGAGCCGGGGAAGCAACTCAGAGAACCCTGGAGCCACCTCGGTAACACATGTGAGGCCTCCTGTCCCGGAGCGTCCAAGTCAGTCCTTGCCAAAATTCAGAGATGAACACAGAGACTGCTTTGAAACTTGGAACTCTGAGTCCCTGAAATAGAGAAGGTTCCCTGTCTGAGAATGCTGTGCTTTTTTTTTTCCAGTTGAACCGATGGCTGGGCCAAACCCTTCCTCTCACTGGTAGGAACCCGAGGTCTGGCCTTCACTCTTCCTGTGAGAAAGAAAAGAAACTTTGTTCAGTTAAATTTGCACACCTGGTCCTTTCAACTGTGTGTCTGAATAGGAAGGCACTGGGGAAGGTCTGAGTCTCAAGGGGGACAGGACTAAGATGCTGCCAAGAATGTACTGGAGAAATAGGCCAGCATCCTGGGGAACGGGGTAGGCAGGCACAGGGCTTTCTATGCTGGGGTAAAACATCTACTCTGTAGCCTGGCAGTCTGGCCTCTCCCCACCCTCCTGGGTTCTTGAAGAAGTCTCTAAAGGAACACACTTGTACCACTGCTTCCTCCCCATCTTTCCTGGGACTGGCAAGCCCGAGGCCAAGAGACTTTGCAGCAGGAGCCCCTGGCTTGTGACCTTGAACAGGTGACCTCATTTCTGTGTTACAGCCCCCCATGTGTACAGTGGGTTGTACCCCAGATGGTGGTGACAATTTAGTACGCCTTGCATAAAAGGCACGTGCTTCAGGCAGCCCTCCAGCCAAGCTCGAGTCTTCCTCCTGCTCCATCCCTGTGTCTTTCTTTAAACATGAACTCAGTTTAGAAACCAGAACCTTTGGATTTCTTGCACAGCAAGAGAGTCCAAGCAGTGCTGTTTCTCAGGGCAATAAGAGGGTCTGAGATGTGTACCTACCTCAAGCCACTGCAGGCCAGGCCTCAGGGCTCCTCCCCAGGTCCTTTCTCAGCTTGGTCCCTTGAGTTCCACTCCTGCAGCCACCTTTCTACTCCATCTTCATGGTGGGCCACCTACTCCAAGGCCTCAGTATCCAAGTGCCAGAGGAGAGTCTTCAGTTCAGTTCAGTTCAGTTGCTCAGTCATGTCCAACTCTCCACGACCCCATGAATTGCAGCACGCCAGGCCTCCCTGTCCATCACCAACTCCCAGAGTTCACCCAAACTCATGTCCATTGAGTCGGTGATGCCATCCAGCCATCTCATCCTCTGTCGTCCCCTTCTCCTTCTGCCCCCAATCCCTCCCAGCGTCAGAGTCTTTTCCAATGAGTCAACTCTTCGCATGAGGAGAGTCTTAGGAAAGCCAATAGAGCTTGCTCCATTCCTACCCACGTCTACCTGGGGATGTTCCTTAATCTCCCTGAGCCTTGCATCCTCCTCTGTGAGGGGAGGATGGCTGTGCCCACTTCAGAGAGCTGTAGCCATGGTAACCTGTGTAACCCTCATCATTGCTGTCCCTACCACCACCTCCTGTGGAGACAGGTTCAGGCCCCTTTCCTCTTTGCAAAAACATCCACATCCCTCAAATCTGCCTATCCTTCTGTAAACCTCTCGTTTTCCTTCTGGGCTTGGGACTTGGGACCCTGCCACGCCCCAGCCTCCAGCTCTGTGTGGGGAAAGGATATGAGTTCAGAACTGTCACAGCTGGTTTGTTAACATGGGAGAAGAACCTAGAGGAACTGAGGTCATCAGGAAGACACCATTGCATGGAAGGAAGAGCAGACAGAACAGAGTTAAATTCTTGGTGATAATATCTGAACAGCTGGAGCAAGTCTCACCTGAAATCCATCCTTGGACTTTACAGATACATGATCCAATATATTCCTTCGATATTTAAGTCAATTTGATACCATTTGCATCCCTAATGTAGAGAATCTTGCCCTCTCAAACCAGGAGAAAAATATGGGCCAAGGTGGGAAATAGCATGTGCAAGAAGCTAGATGAAGCAGAAGCTCTTCCTGAAGAGTGGAAAGCAGGGCCATTGTTGCTGGGAGCACTGGGCAAGGGACATGCTTGGTACCCACAGAAAGGCAGCAGTGTTTGTGAGCATGTGGACTTGGACAAACTCCTGGTCAACAGTATTATGGGATGTATGGGGCTGAGAAAGGCCATAGAAGCCCCCAGACCCACAGGCTTTAGGGGAAAGGGTCTGCCCAGTGGTTCTGAAAACTGAACATAAGATACAGGGAACTTGAAGAGCTCTCATAAGGGAGTCCCTGTTCTAACATGTGCTCAGCCTCTCTGGCTGCATGATGTCCTGGGGCCTCAGAAAGTGGCCTCTAATCGTGAGTCCTCCATGAAATGAGGCTAGGTTTTAGGGTAGAAAGTTTCCCACTTCAGAGTGTGAGGCACTGGTTTTGGCCGAGTTGCTAGCCAGCAGGGAGAAGAGTACAGGAAAACAGAGTCCTGATGGATTTGAAGATATCTATAGTGTTTATGTCCCAAGAAGCTTAGGTTTCTGGTGTTTAGTCAACCTGCTAAAGACAGCTAGGTGTCTTGGACAGCCTAGGGGCTCCCAGAACAACATGGCTGTTGCCTCATACGTTCCCATGTAGGCTGCATGGCTGGAAAGCATAGGCCTGTGACTCCCATGGGGCTCCCTCTCCTGCTTTCCTCAGGATTGGCCTGCAGCAGGCAGGAGAGGCTAGGAGAGGCTTATTGTATGCAAGGCTCTTGCAGTGGGCTGAGCCGGCTCCTTTGTCATTTCTTTCAGCTGGAAATTATATGCAGGAAATGACAGTGGCTTAAACAAGACAAGTGCATTTCTGTCCATGTAAATGCAGCCTGGGCCTAGGCGGGCTACAGTTAGTGTGATGGTTCCATGACATCACCAGGGCCCAGATTTCTCCCACTTTCCTGTTACATCATTCTCAGCCTGTGGCAATCATCCTCATGCTCAAAAGATGGCTGCTAAAGCTTCAGCTATTGTAACAAGAGTCAAAGTTGAAAACAATGGGGAGGAAAGATAAGGAACAGAATTATAAAAAGTCAGCCTTTCTCAAAAGGCCCAATTACAGCTCCATACTTACCTCCATCTGTAAGTGAAGCTGGAAAATGCAACCTTCTCATCTGGGTGCACAAGGCTGGCTTCTGAATCTGTGCTCTAATCACTACACTGTATAGCCTTCCAAAGGCAATGGTATATAGCTAGAATTTAATATTTTCATTTTGCTTTTACTTTGTTTTCATGATTTAGTTTAGTTCAGTCATTCAGTCGTATCCAACTCTTTGCGACCACACGGACTGCAGCACACCCACCTTCCTGGTCCATCATGAACCCCTGGAGCTTTCTAAAACTCATGTTCATTGAGTCTGTGATGCCATCCAACCATCTCATCCTCTGTCACCCCCTTCTCCTCCTGCCTTCAACTTTTCCCAGCATCAGGGTCTTTTCCAGTGAGTGAGTCAGTTCTTCTCATCAGCGGGCCAAAGTACTAGAGCTTCAGCTTCAGCATCAGTTCCTTCCAACGAATATTCAGGATTTATTTCCTTTAGGATTGACTGGTTTGATTTTCTTGCAGTCCAAGAGACTCTCAAGCATCTTATCCAATACACAGTTTAAAAGCATCAACTCTTTGGCACTCAGCTTTCTTTATGGTCCAACTCTCACATCCATATATGACTACTGGAAAAACTATAGCTTTAATTATATGGACCTTTGTTGGCAAAGTAATGTCTCTGCTTTTAATATGCTTTCTAGATTTGTCATAGCTTTTCTTCCAAGGAGCAAGCCTCTTTTCATTTCATGGCTGCAGTCACCATCTACAGTGATTTTAGAGCTCAAGAAAATAAAGTCTGACACTGTTTCCACTGTTTACCCATCTATTTCCCATGAAGTGATGGGACCAGATACCTTGATCTTAGTTTTCCGAATGTTGATTTTTAGGCCAGCTTTTTCACTCTCTTCTTTCACCTTATTGATATATCTCCCTGCAATCTTGATTCCAGCTTGTACTTCATCCAGCCCAACATTTTGCATGATGTACTATGCATTACGTTAAATAAGCCATCATACAGCCTTGATGTACTCCTTTCCCAATTTGGAACCAGTCTGTTGTTCCATGTCCGGTTCTATCTGTTGCTTCTTGACCTGCATTCAGATTTCAAACTAAGTCCATGGAGTCTCAAACATTTCAAGAATGTTCAAACTACCAGAAAATTGTGCTTACTTCCCATGCTAGTAAGGATATGCTCAGAATCGTTCAAGACAGGCGTCAGCAGTACTTCAATTGAGAACTTCCAGATGTCCAAGCTGAGTTTAGAAAAGGCTGAGGAATCAGAGTCAAATTGCTGATATTTTTTGGATCATAGAGAAAGCAAGAGGATTCCACAAAAACAACTATTTCCATTTCACTGAAAGCCTTTGCCTGTGTGAATCACAACAAACTGTAGAAAATTCCTAAAGAGATGAGAGTACCAAACCATATTACATGTCTCCTGAGAAATCTGTATGCAGGTCAAGAAGCAACAGTTAGAACCAGAGATGGAAAAACTGACTGGTTTATTCTCACCCTGCTCATTTAACTTATATGCAGAGTACATAATGCAAAATGCCAGGCTGGATGAAGCATAAGCTGGAATCAAGATTATCAGGAGAAGTGTCAACAGCCTCAGATATGCAGATGATACCACTCTAACAGCAGAAAGTGAAGAGGAACTAAAGACCCTCTTGATGAGGGTGAAGAAGAGAGCAAAATACCTGGCTTAAAACTCGACATTGAAAAAACTAAGATTGTGGCATCTGGTCCCATCACTTTATGGCAAATGGAAGGGGAAAAAGGGGAAAAAGTGGAAACAGTGGCAGATTTTCTCTTCTTGGGCTCCAAAATCACTGCAGATGGTGACTCAAGCCGTGAAATTAGAAGATTCTTGCTTATTGGGAGGAAGGTTATGATAAACCTAGACAGCATATTAAAAAGCAAATACATCACTCTGCTGACAAAAGTCCATATAGTCAAAGCTATTGTTTTTCCAGTAGTCATGTATGGATGTGAGAGATGGACCATAAATAATGCTGAATGTTGAATTGATGTTTTTGAATTGTGGTGCTGGAAAAGACTCTTGAGAGTCCCTTGGACAGCAAGGAGATCAAACCAGTTAATCCTAAGGAAATCAACCCTGAATACTCATTGGAAGGACTAATGCTGAAGCATTAATACTTTGGCCACCTGATGCCAGGAGCTGACTCATTGAAAAAGACCTCGATGTTGGGGAAAATTGAAGGCAAAAGGAGAAGAGGGCAGCAGAGGGTGAGATGGTTGGATGGCATCACCAATTCAGTGGACACGAAGTTGGGTGAACTCCAGGAGATGGTGAGGGACAGGGAATCTTGGCGTGCTCCAATCCATGGGGTCTCAAAGAGTCAGACACAGCTTAGCAATTGAACAAAAACAACAAAGTCACATTCTGAGGTTCTAAGTGGATATATCTTTGGGTGAGGGTACACCATTCAATGCACTATAGAACTGCTGCAGGCGTGTCAGTCACAGTGACTGTCACACACAGTTTCTCTTTTCTGAAAAAAAAAAAAAAAATTGTACTTGAAGACTCCAGCTCAGGTTAGTTATCAGACTCAAGGGCAGTCCTCTCCTTAGGGAGACTGTAGAGATGAGTAGTTCAGTTAGATGGCTCCTTTCAAAATTTAGATAGAGAGTATGTACACGATGGTTGAGAGAGAGAAGAATAGAGTTTTTATTAGAAAGAGACCAAAGTGGTACAAAAAATACTCAATACAATGATATTAAAATTTTTAATGATAAATGTACAAGATTTATACACTTAAAATACAAAACACTACTGAAGGAAATTGGGCTTTCCAGGCAGCTCTAGTGGTAAAGAACCTGCCTGCCAACGTGAGAGATGTTAGAAATGAGGGATCAGTCCCTGGGTCAGGAAGATCTCCAGGAGGAAGGCACAGCAACTCGCTCCAGTACTCTTGCCTGGAGAATCCCCATGGACAGAGGAGCCTGGTGGGCTACAGTCCACAGGGTCACAAAGAGTCGGACACAGCTGAAGTGACTTAGCACACATGCACAAAAGAAATTAGTGAAGTTCTAAATAATAGAGAGGTGTACCATGTTCCTGGATTGTAACGGTCATTCTTGTTAAGAGATCAATTCTTTTTAAGTCGATTTATAAGTTCAATGTGAAAATTTCAGCAAACTTAATAAGCTGATTCTAAAATTTTTACAGATACAATGAACATGCATTACTTTTTATATCAGGAAAAGATTAAAGAAAATTTATTTTTATTTTCATAAAAATAAAATATAAATTTTATTTTAAGGGAAATATAAAGAGCTAAGATGCTAAAGCTGAAACTCCAGTACTTTGGCCACCTCATGCAAAGAGTTGACTCATTGGAAAAGACTTTGATGCTGGGAGGGATTGGGGGCAAGAGAAGAAGGGGATGACAGAGGATGAGATGGCTGGATGGCATCATTGACTCGATGAACGCGAGTCTGAGTGAACTCCGAGAGTTGGTGATGGACAGGAAGGCCTGGCGTGCTGCAATTCATGGGGTCGCAAAGAGTCAGACACGACTGAGCGACTGAACTGAACTGAACTGAAGACAAACTTGAACAGGGACAAAGCTGGAGGATTTATACTGTGTTATATCAAGATTACTACAAGGCTGTGGTAATCAAGATATTGTTGTGTTTGCATAAGAACAGACAGACCAATGGAAAGAATACAGAGCCCAGAAATAGATTCACACTTATGTTTTCAACACAGGCTTCATGTAATGTGGAAGGGAAGACCTGTTAAATCAATGCTGCTAATTCAACTGGAAATTTATATACAGCAGTGAACCTTGATCCTTTACCGTACATCATACAAAAAAAATTACTTTGAAATAAAAGATAGACCTAAATGTGAAAGGTAAAATATTAAAGCAGCTAGAAGAAAAGAGGAAAATATTTTCATGATCTTAGAGTAGACAAATATTTCTTAAACTGTGTGTAAACAGCTTTAATCATAAAACAAAAAAAAGATAAATTTGACTTCAATGAAATAGAAAACTTCTGTTCACCACAAATACCATTAAGGAAGAGAAAACGCAAGACACGAACTGGGAGAAAATTTTCATAGTACATATACCTTACAAAGGATTAGAATATATAGAATACATAGAATTTATAAACAGCCCCTACTAATTAAAAAGAAAATAATGAAACTCAATAAAAAATGAAAAGAAAATTTTGCATACTTTACAAAAGATATCCAAATATCCAATATGATCAATAGACATATGAAGATGTGCTTAGTTTCATTACTCGTCAGGAGTAATGAAACTCAGGAGAAATTAATCTAAATTTACAAAACTGGCAGTACCAAGTGCTGATGAAGAGATGAAACGGATCTCATTGCTGGTAAGAGTATAAAGGGTCCAATTGCTTTGGAAAACTGCTTATCAGTTTCTGATGAACTTAAACATACTGATAATTTATGACATAGCAATCTTACTCTAGGCATTTACCCAAGAAAAACAAAACCACAACTTCACACAAACTTGTACAAGAATGTTTATGCAGTATGATTCAATTTATACGAACTGATTTGTATAAAATCAGTTTAAACTAATGTATGATTATAGAATGCAACAGTGGTTGCCTCTGGAGATGGGACAAGTATGGATCGACTAGGGATGGGCACGAGGGAGCTTTCTGGGGTGATGGAAATGATTTTATATTGATCTAGGTGGAAGTTACATGGGTATGCATGCATGCATGCCTGCTAAGTCGCTTCAGTCATGTCTGACTCTGTGCGACCCCATAGACAGCAGCCCACCAGTCTCCTCTGTCCATCAGTTTAGTTCAGTTCAGTTCAGTCACTCAGTCATGTCTGACTCTTTGCAACCCCATGAATCATAGCACGCCAGGCCTCCCTGTCCATCACCAGCTCCCGGAGTTCACTCACGTCCATCAAGTTGGTGATGCCATCCAGCCATCTCATCCTCTGTCGTCCCCTTTTCCTCCTGCCCCCAATCCCTCCAAGCATCAGAGTCTTTTCCAATGAGTCAACTCTTTGCATGAGGTGGCCAAAGTACTGGAGTTTCTGCTTTAGCATCATTCCTTCCAAAGAAATCCCAGGGTTGATCTCCTTCAGAATGGACTGGTTGGATCTCCTTACAGTCCAAGGGACTCTCAAGAGTCTTCTCCAACACCACAGTTCAAAAGCATCAATTCTTTGGCGCTCAGCCTTCTCCACAGTCCAACTCTCACATCCATACATGCCCACAGGAAAAGCCATAGCCTTGACTAGACGGATCTTTGTTGGCAAAGTAGACATAGATTAAAAACTCATCACTTTTGTACTTAAGATTTGTGCATTTTACTGTATGTAAATTGTATTTTCATAAAGCTGAACTATTTAAAACCCTAAAAGATGATGGTGTCAAAGTGTTGCACTCAATATGCCAGCAAATTTGGAAAGCTCAGCACTGGCCACAAGAATGGAAAAGCTCACTTTTCATTCCAATCCCAAACAAGGGAAATGGCAAAGAATGTTCAAACTACTGCACAGCTGTATTTCTTTCATGTGCTAGCAAGATTATGCTCAAAATCCGTCAAGCTAAGCTTTAGCAGTATGTGAACTGAGAACTCCCAGATGTATAAGCTGTGTTTGGAAAAGGCAGAGGAACCAGAAGTCAAATTGCCAACATTTGTTGGATCATAGAATAAGCAAGAGAATTCCAAAAAAAAATCTATTTCTGTTTCACTATGCTATAGCCTTTGTGTGGATCACTACAAACTGTGGAAAATTCTTGAAGAGATGGGAATAACAGGCCACCTTCTCCGGAGAAACCTGTATGTGGGTCAGGAAGCAACAGTTAGAATAGGACATGGAACTGGTTCAAAATTGGGAAAGGAGTACAAGGCTTTATTTGTCACCCTGCCTATTTAACTTGTATTCAGAGTACATCATATGAAATGCTAGACTTGAATCACAAGCTGGAGTCAACATTATCAAGAGAAAGATCAATAACCTCAGATATGCAGATGATACTACTCTAATGGCAAAAAGTGAAGAGGAGAGCTTCTTGAAGAGGGTGAAAGAAGAGAGTGGAAAAGCTGGCTTAAAACAACATTCAAAAAACTAAGATTTTGGATCTGGTCCCATCACTTCATAGCAAATAGAAGGGGAAAAAGTGGAAACAGTGACAGAATTTATTTTCTTGGGCTCCAAAATCACTGTGGTAGGTGACTGAAGCCAAATTAGAAGATGCTTGCTCCTTGGAAGGAAAACTTTGACTAACCTAGACAGCATATTAAAAAGCAAAGACATCACTTGGCCAAGAAAGGTCAGGATAGTCAAAGCTATGGTTTTCCAGTAGTTATGTACAGATCTGAGAGTTGGACCATAAAGAAGACTGAGGGCCAAAGAATTGATGCTTTCATCAATTGTAGTCCCTTGGAATACAACATATCAAATCACTCAACCTTGAATATTCATTGGAAGGACTGATGCTGAAGCTGAAGCTCCAATACTTTGGTCACCTCATGGGAAGAGCCTTCTCAGTGGAAAAGACCCTAATGCTGGGAAGGATTGAAGGCAGGAGAAGGGGATGACAGGGGATGAGATGGTTGGATGGCATCACTGACTTAATGGACATGATTTTGAGCAAACCCCAGGAAATAGTGAAGGTCAGGGAAGCCTGGTGTGTTGGTCCATGGGGTCACAAAGAGTCGGACATGACTTAGCAACTGAACAACAACAACAAACTGTATTTCAATAAGATAAATAGCTAGATCTCCATGCTATCTTTACAGTAAATCCCTCATTTTTCAGCATGATCAGATCTAGTCTGTGACCCTTCCTTGAAGACAAAATAACTTGCCCTCAAACTGTGAGGATCTGACAGACTTCTTCCCAAGGACCTTGAAATGGTCGTGGGCCAAATGGGGCAGAGTGTGTAGGTGTGCACATTAGTGTGTGTGTGTGTGTGTGTGCACGGCGTGCGCACACGTGCGTGTGTGTACCTGTATATTTATGCACATTTCTGTTTTGACCAGTAAAGCATGTTTTAAGCTTCTTGAAAGTCAATGCCTTTAGGTAGGACAGGCACACTCTAGACTGTGAAGTCTGTCTCTCCATTGTCCAGCCCCTTAGGGCATTTTGCCTCGGGGTTAGCACTGAGGGAATGAAATTCCAGACCAGCTTGCTTCATTGCTCTCTAGTGATCCTGCCAGCCCCTTGCCCCCACCTGATGCACGTGGCCTCTTAGCCCTCCCTGCCTCTCTCTCTGAGGCCCTCCTGGCTACCCCTTGGCATTCCTCATTTTTGACTCTTGATGCGGCAGGCCCTTCACTGGGAGATTCATGGTCGAGAAGGCACCCCTCTTTCTCTGTCCCTGTGATCATTCCCTTCTGGGACCTCCTGGCTGGGCTCCCAGCTCTGCCTGCATCATGCTCCCCACACACGGTGAGCTGCAGCTGGGGCACCTCGCAGACTGTGCCATGCCAGATCCAAGAAGACAGCTGCTGGGAGGGTCTCTCATCATGAAGCCGAAGCACAGACAAACATCGCGTCATCGCTGCTGAAGTGGGCTGCAAGTGTGACAACGTGTGATGCCAGAGAATAAGTCAAAGGCTGGCTGAGCTGCAAAAGCACTGTGTGGCTCAGCGGGGGAGGAAATGACGAGTGCTGTGTCAGAGGCTTGTAAACAAGCATGACTCCATGCTTGTCCCGCACACACCCCTCTGAGGTCATGCAGACCCCGCCTGTCCCCTGGGCCTGCCACACATAGGCCTTGAAACCGTGAGGCTGCACACTTCTAGGAGAGGGCCTGCAGCTTGCGCAAGGACCAAAGGCGTGTGGGCTGCTCTGAGAGGACACAGTGACCCTGCCCCATGCACCACAGAAGTAGCAGACACCCTGTGCCAGCTCTTGGCCTGAGTACCGGGGACACAGGAACCTTGTCAGTAGCTTTCAGGGCCTAGTGGGGACTCAGCTTTGTGACTATCCCATCACAATATAGAGTGGGCAGCTGTGGGGCAACCTGGTGGTGTCCAAGGCCCTGGGGACAGCAGGAAGAGGGAGTTTTCCCAAAGGTCAAAGGAAGCTTTAGGAAGGAAGAAACTTTTCAATGGTGTCTTGAAGGAGATTGCAAAACAAAACAAAACAAAACAAAAAACGAAGGGAAAGGACTCAAGAGTAGCAATTAGAGAAGCCTGCTAGAAGGAGGAAGAAGGCGTTGGCCTCTGGCTGCCTACCTTCTGCCCCCCCAGACGGACGCCAGGAGCCACACAGACTCAGTGAGTTGGGAATGCCTGGTTTCCTGCCCCCTCGGCACCAAGAGCAAGATGTAGGGTTGACAAGTGCTGCCCACCCTCATCCTTCCTGGGATGGGAATCCCTCCTCCCAGGCAGGCCCTTGAGGCCCGGTGGTCCTGGCTGGTAGAAAGTCCTGCCTCCCACAGGATCCCCACTCTGTGAGACCTCTGACCTGCCCCACCCAGAGCCTTCAGACTTGCAGATTTCCCACGGCCTGTGGGACTCATCTCCCCATGTCTGTGATTTCCCGCTGCTCTTTCCCAGCCAGGTGGCAGGAAGCCAGCATCTGCTGCATTGCCTGGAGTCAGGCCCTGCTGGGGCTTCAGGTTCCTTGCCTGGGTGTGAAGGAAGGAGAGTACCTGACCATGTTGCCCCCACTCTGGTCCTCCACGGTCACCCCTTACCTCATCCCTAGTCATCCTGCTCGTGTCCACAGCTGGCTGGCAAGGAAAGTAATTCCTTCATGCCAGACTGGGGACAGCACCTGCTTGGGGACACACAGATAATGGAGCTGGGGCTGCAGATCAAAATCCAGCCTGAAAAAGTCTCCATCTGGCCCAACCTGCTTGGAACTCTTGGAGCATCACCTGGCAGCCTATGCCATGAAGTTGGCAGGTCCAGACACAGCTGGCTATCAGAGGAGCAAGAAGCTGGGCCTGTGACTGAGCAGGGAAGGGAGCAAGACTGTTCAGCTGCCCAGCTTTAGCTACCTGTGGCTTTGTTGGGCTGCAGTTCACATGTGACAGATCATAGCCCTCTTCTACCTTTAAAGAGAAGCTGGAAATTCAGATTTTAGACAAGTGTCTTCTAATGTTTAAAATGTTAAGATGTTTTGTGAGTACCAGGTAACCCAAATCTGTGGGCTGGTGTGGCCTCCAGTGACCCTTACATCCTCTGAATCATGCAGCTTTTCACTAAAATTTTGCCCCCAATTTATAAATGAGGCTACTGAGACCCAGAGACCTGAGGGACCATCCCCATGGGGAGCTAGGTCTGTTCATTCTAAACCATTGCTTGCCCCCTTCCCAGTCTGGCTGCCTCGCTGAAGCTTTGAAGGTGGCCACAAACTAGATAGCTGCTTGCTGCTGCCCTTTCTTGGTATATGATACAGAGGACCTTGTCAGAGTCCTGCCACCCACAGACACCTGGGAAAGGGCTTCCAAAGACCAGGCCTGGCCCTTGGAATAATCTGCAGGCTGTGAGGACTGACTCCTCACCTGTGCAGAGGAAAACATACTGTCTACTGGCCAGGCTTCCCTGGGCCAGACACCAGGCACTTGTGCAGGTTAAACCCCAGCCCCAGGCCTGCCCCCAGGATCCCATCAGAGGCTGGCATGCCAGCAATGAGACCCACAGCTTGGACCTGTCTCAAGGCAGATGCCAGGATTGCCTTCTGGGGCCTCTCCTATCTGTTGCTCCTGATGGAGTGGGGAAGAGTCCAGGAGATGTGAAGGCCACAGTGTTTCTAAGCTGAGCTGCAGCAGCCTCTTTGGACTGAAAGCGCACCTCTTGCCACTTTGCTCAGAGCAGTTCTTGTGCTTCTGGCTGGAGTCAGGTGATGCACTGTGCCTGCTCGTCACTGCAATCTGAAAGACTCAAGTTCACACATCACTCATGCTGTGCTGTGAACTGTGCTAAGCATATCTCCTGCCCTATTTCAGGCATTCCTAGCAATGGTTCTCTGAGAGAGCTATCATTTTTGCTTTTGTTATACAGTTGGGCTGAAATTGCCTGTGACAATATTGGGGTTTAGGGGCAGAATCATTCCAGAGACCCAGACCTATCTAGTCCCAGAGTCCTTGCTTACTAATAATATATATCTTCCCTCCCACACCCTGATAGCTCAGTTGGTAAAGAATCCTCCTGCAATGCAGTTCAATTCCTGGGTTGGGAAGATCTGCTGGAGAAAGGATAGGGTAACCACTCCAGTATTCTTGGGCTTCCCTTGTGGCTCAGTTGGTAAAGAATCTGCCCGCAATGCGGGAGACCTGGGTTCGATCCCTGGGTTGGGAAGATACCCTGGAGAAGGGAAAGGCCACCTACTGCAGTATTCTGGCCTGGAGAATTCCATGGACTGTACAGTCCATGGGGTTGCAAAGAGTCAGACACGACTGAACGACTTTTCCTTCCCACACAGTCCTGGATTCAAGTCCCTGCCCTGGTTTGTCACTTTGTGTCCCTGAGTCTCAGTTCTCTCCTCTGTAAAGGTTAGCAATCCCCTTGTTCAAGCTCATTATGAAGCTGTGAGCAAAGAATGCAGCAGGTCTAGTTGCTCAATCCTTGTATATCTTCAGAGGAGCCTAGATTCAAGATTGACCCTTGGTCAGTTCCTGGAAATGTGGCCCTCTGAATCGTTTTTTTTTTTTCCTGCTGATTAATGACCCTGGGATTTCTTTGGAAGGAATGATGCTAAAGCTGAAACTCCAGTACTTTGACCACCTCATGTGAAGAGCTGACTCATTGGAAGAGATTTTGATGCTTGGAGGGATTGGGGGCAGGAGGAAAAGGGGATGACTGAGGATGAGATGGCTGGATGGCATCACTGACTCGATGGACGTGAGTCTGAGTGAACTCTGAGAGTTGGTGATAGAGAAGGAGGCCTGGCATGCTGTGATTCATGGGGTCACAAAGAGTTGGACACAACTGAGAGACTGAACTGAACTGAACTGAACTGAATGATGCTGTGTGTGGCTGGATCAATGGGGCATTGCTGAAATGTACTGTCCAGAATTTTTGGTGCAAGCATCAAGGCTGCTAATGTATCTGCTTTTCTCTTTAGAATCCTGAGTTTGGGTTATCAGAGCAGGATGTGCCTAGGTGACCAGCTCTCTGTACGAACCTGGATCTGAAGACTTGAGTGAGCTGTCCTGGGCAGAGATGCTTCACACAGGTCTTAATTCTGTGCTACAGAGAAAACTGTGTCCTATGTGGTCCCAGTGCGGGAAGGACTTGGAAGCCTGAACCTAACCTTACTGGACCTTATCTGATGCATGTCTTTTTCATTTTGCTTTCACTCTTTGTCCTTTGCTGTAATAAATCTTAGCTTATGAATATAACCTGGTATTGAGTCCTGTGAGTTCTAGGATGGTCTTGAGACTCCTGAAAACAGAGGCTTAGAGGAAAGTTATGTAAAGTGTTGACCATAGCTGGAATATGGAGTGGTTCTCAGCAATGGTGGTCAGAATGACCTCTTCTAGACTTCAATCTATTTCCAGCCATCCCTGTTGACTTCATCCTCTTCTCTGACCACTAGTAGGATTTGACATGGATCCTAAGCTCTACTCTTTGCTTTCCTAACCAAATTTAGCTGTCACTGCCCCATAACTTCTTGAGGGATTCCATCAGAGCATCCAAGATCAGGGCTGGGCCCACTCTCTGACTGGGGATACAAGAGAAGGGGCTGACTCATGACCTAATAGGTGGGGGTCCGTAAGTTCCACTCCCCAGTCTACCTCTGAGAGGTGAAAAGTTTTGTTGCAAAGGCAGGAAAGCAGACCTACAACAGAAGGGAAGGGTCCAGAAGGCTGTGAGATTTGATGAAGCTCTTCCCTTTGCACATGCTTACACATAAGGATATATCTTTTCATGTTCTTCTGGGACCAGTGCTGGAAATGGAATCAGGCCCTGGGAGGTTGGGGCATGTCTGAAACCTGCGGAAGAAAGGAATAAGTATATAGACAGAGAGTAAATAGTGTTAAAATGAATGAATGAGTAAATGATGTCAAAGCCTACCAGTCAAAGACCACAAGGAATGTAAAGTCAGAGACAGTCTATGGCAAAGGGAGAGCACACAATCTAGAAGGATTGTGAGAGTTGGGAGGGACCTGTACAATGTGGGCTTGTGCTAGATGGTCTTGAGGAGCATCTTGGGGAATTTGGATCAGCTGTAGACTGGGTGCAGGGACAATTTGGTGATTCTTAATAATATTGACTTAGGAGATAAGAGGAACAGAGAAGTCAGACCCATCATTAGTAAAGAATCAGCAGTCACTTAGAGATCCTAAGACTGTGCTGTTGGTGTCTGTGTGACTGTGTGATTTTCTCTGTGTAGTTCCATCATATTCATGGGGTTGCCTTGCCTGATTATTGTACTCTGCAGAAGTTGTTCGTATTCAGTTAGGAACACTGTAGCCTCTGTGGCAGCTTCCAGCTGCTGGGCCGTTTTTCATGTTCTTGGTGTGTTATCTAAGTGACTCCATGTTTTCCTCTTCTGTAGGGTCCCCTTTCTCCACTTCCTTTAGTTTCTAAGTGAAATAACCTAGGATGGTCCCTGCTGGCATATTCCTGAGAGGTATAGACACATTTTAAAAATTGGCGGCCTCCAATGAATCACACATCTCAGCATGCATATCCTTGTGCAGTCCCTTTTCTCAGAATGTGGGCTGAGCCTGTGACTTGTTTTAACTAATATCAATAGAATAAGTCAGAGGTGACTCTGGGCCAGTGACAGTTCTGAGTCTGAAGAAGGCCTTTCTACTTTTGCACTCTTGAGAGATGACTGTAAAAAGTCCAGCTTTCTTGTTGGAAAGCCTACTGGGAAAGACCATGTGGAGGGAGAGGCCCTGAGAGAGGGAAGAGGGCCAAGAAACTGAACAACAGCGAGAATGGAGGCTTTAGAAGTATGACCGCTGTTAAGCCAGATCAGCTGGATTCTGGCAATTGGAGCCATACTAACTGAAGCCCCATCAGATGAATGAAGAAAACATCCTGAAAATTCGGCCTCAGCAGGCATCACATGGAACTGTGCTCTGTCTGAACTCCTGATCCTCTTGGCCTTTACTTTCCTTTGAGGAAGGTATGGGGACAATATTTTGCTGTATTGTAATGTTCTCTTAAGTTTCTCTTACTTTGCCATAAGAAATGGTGGAAATATAGCAATAGGTTACAGTTGGCACTGGCCTCAGATTTGGAAACAATTAGGAGTAGTGCATTCTACAACAAACAGGTGAATACATGTCCCAACTATCACAACCTTGCTTAGCCTTGGGTGTCAGTTTACAGGTGGAAATGAGGACCATGATTGCCCAGCTTCCAGTTTGTCAAGAGAGGTTAATGATTTTAGTGGCATGTGAACTCTCCCAAGTTTAAAATGTTATCTCAAAATGTTTATTAAACTCTGTGGAGATAACCATCCTCCAAAGGAAAAAGGGCAATTCATCTGTGGGTTGATTTTGGCTTGTAGTTTTTTGGTAAACTCTCATCTAGAAGAATGCTTCTCAACACTTTGACTGTTTAAAAATATCTTTATTTAAAAATGAAGCATTTCATATTCTGTGACTAGTAGGAGCTCTTAGCTTTATATTGCTGTGTAACAAATGAGTCCAAAGTTTAGTGGCTTAAACAATACGTATTTATTATATTGCAGTTATTGTGAGTCAGTCTGCTGTCAATGACTCTGATCCACTTGCAAAGTAGAATCTTCCCAGTCAAGCCTTTAGACCCTTGACTGGGGAAGGATCTACTTCCAAGATCACACACATAGGTTTTGGCAGAAGTTGTGGGCTGTTAGACTGAGGGCCTCAGTTTCTCACTGGCTGTTGGTCTGAGGCCATCCTAACTCCATACCACACTGGCCTCTCCATTGGGCAGCTCACAACACGGCAGCCAACTTCACCAAATTGAGCAAAAGAGAAAAAGTATCAGCAAAAAAGAGGATGTGAGCAAGACAAAGTCATCATCTCTTACAGCCTGATCTCGGAAAATGACATCCATCACTTTTGCTGTGTTCTGTTTTTTTAGGAGCAAATTAGTATGTCCAGTCCTCCCATGAAGTGAGCTGCAGGACTCTGCTCACACCCAAATTCACCAAGCAGAGACAAGAACCAAGAGTGCAGTGACCAGAAGCCACTGCATGCCCAGAGAAGGATCAGAGCTTGCTCCCACAGCCATTGTCAGGGGATCTCAAAGCACCCTGCCTCTTGGGAGCTGCCAGCCACTATCACTGGGATTCAACCCAAGGTCTCTCCTGGTGAGGTGAGGACAAGTGATTATCACAACACAATGACTGTTTAGTTGACTCTTGAACAATTTGGAGTTTAGGGCCCCAGTTGAAAATTTGCTTGTAATTTTATTCTTGGCCCTTTGTATCCAAGGTTTCACATCTGTGGATTCCACCAACTGCAGATTGGTACATATTTATTGAAAAATCCATGTGCATATGGACCTGTGCTGTTCAAACCTGTATCATTCAAGGGACAGAGGGACACACTCAAGCACTTTTGGAGTAAGTACACATTAAGGCAACCTTTGGGGATGTCAAAATGTATTAACAGATTTAAATCTACCCTTTGTCCTGTAATCTCCCCTTATCTTGAAACTCAAGCATGAAGATAAATTAAAAAATCACAGAACATTCATTTTAAATGATCTCACGTTTGTTTATAAATAAGTGTGTATATTTAAATATATTCATATGATTATCTCTAGGAGGTAAAATTATAGGCAAATTTAATTTTATCTGCATATTCTATGATGACAATTAGTCAGTTTTTTATTAAGAGGTTATTTTACAAACACATATGTAGATTGCAGCAGCTTATTATTTAAATATCACACATTAGAAACATTTAAAATATTCAAGGCTTAGGTTAAGTGATTATGACATAACCATACAATAAAACTTTACATGGTCATTAAAACTGTATTTGCAAAAAAAATTTTAAGGTTCTTAGAAAACTTTTTAAAGTTTTTAACAACACAGGGAAACCTTTATAAAATAAAAATTAAGATATCATTTAGAAAAAAAAAAGTACACTTAAGATTTGACTCCAATTCCAAGGTGTGGACGGTGAGAGTTTTCCTCACACCACTAAGCAATTCTTGAACTGGATATTCTACAATTCAATGCATTGCTGAAACTATCTATCAAGAAATAGCATCTTATTCCACAGGTTAAGGGCTCAGTCCCCTCCTCTTCAGATGCCAATTCTGTCTAGATTGTTACCTGTACTTTTGACTGGTTAGTTGCCAGGCCATTGGTTGCCATGACTCCCACCTTGGATTGGATTAATTTGCTTGAAGGGCTCACAAAACTCGGGAAACTTGTTTACTCACTAGACTGCCAGTTTATTACCAAAGCTTTTAAAAGATACAAATCAAAAGCCAATGAAGAGATACATAGAGGAGGTCCTAAATGAAGGAACTTCTGTCTCTACAGGGAAGTGTGGTCACAGAGGGGAGTGGTCTGGTTCACTAACCTAGAGCTATCCAAACCCCCTTATTTTGGGGATTTTATGAAGGCTTCATTGCACAGTCACAGTTGACTAAATCATTGGCTACTGGTCACTGATTCAACCTTCAGTCTCTCTTCACTCCCTGGAAATCAAGAGTGGTACTGAAAGTTCCAGATCTCTGTTCCAGTTGGTTCCCTTGGCAAGCAGCCCCCATCCTTAGCTGCCTTCCAAAAGTCACCTCATTAACATAAACACAGTTGAGATGGAAAGGGGCTTGTTATGAATGACAAGACACTCATCTCACCTTTATGACTCTGTTTTTCAGGAAATGGGGACCAGAAGTCAAATATTTTTAAAATGCTCCTATTGCTCTTATCATTCAGAAAGTTCCAAGGGCTTTGGGACCTGTGATTCAGGAACTACGATATATTTTGTTCATCTGAATGACCAAATATATCTATTTCTTATAGATCACAATACTGCATCTATGCAGCCAGTTGGATTCATTTCACATAATCGAATCAACACAATTAAGTCCACAAATACCAGCACCTGACATGCGGTACACACTGCATCAGTACTATATCAGTTAGTCTGTTTCTCCTGCAAAATTGACAGGACCAAAGCCTTGACTCTGTGGACAGTAACAAACCGGGAAATTCTTAAAGAGATGGGAATACCAGGCCACCTTGCCTGCCTCTTGAGAAACCTACATGCAGATCAAGAAGAAACAGTTAGAACCGGACATGAAGCAACTGACTGGTTCCAAATTGGGAAAGGAGTACGTCAAGGCTGTATATTATCACCCTGATTATTTAACTTATGTACAGAGTACATCATGTGAAATGCCGGGCTGGATGAGGTGCAAGCTGGAATAAAAATACAGGGGAAAATATCAGTAACCTCAGATATGCAGATGATACCATCCTCATGGCAGAAAATGAACAGGAACTGAAGAACCTCTTGATGAAAGTGAAAGAGAGTGAAAAAGTTGGCATAAAACTCAGCATTCAAAAAACAAAGATCATGGCATCTGGTCTCATCACTTCATGGCAAATAGATGGGAAAACAGTGGAAACAGTGAGACTTTATTTTCTTGGGTTCCAAAATCACTGCAGATAGTGACTGCAGCCATGAAATTAAAAGATGCTTACTCCTTGGAAGGAAAGCTATGACCAACCTAGAGAGCATATTAAAAAGCAGAGACATTACTTAGCCAACAAAAGTCCGTCTAGTCAAAGCTATGGTTTTTCTAGTAGTCATGTATGGATGTGAAAGTTGGACTACAAGAAAGCTGAGCACCAAAGAATTGATGCTTTTGAACTGTGGTGTTGGAGAGGACTCGAGAGTCTTTTGGATTGCAGTGAGATCAAACCAGTCAATCCTAAAGGAAATAAACCCTGAATAGTCTTTGGAAGGACTGATGCTGAAGCTCCAATACTTCTGGCACCTAATGAAGGAGCTGACTCACTGGAAAAAAACCATGATGCCAGGAAAGATTGAGAGCAGGAGGGGAAGAGAGTGACAGAGGATGAGATGGTTGGATGGCATCATCAGCTCAATGGGCATGAGTGTGAGCAGACTCGGAGATAGTGAAGGACAGGGAAGTCTGGCATGCTGCATCCATGGGGTAGGGAAAGAGTCAGAAATGACTGAGCTACTGAACAACAACAACTAGCCAAATTAGTTAACTGGTCTGGGCAACTGGTTTGTTGGGGTGGCAGGGTATAGATTTGACTGAGGGAGGCTGATCACATCATCTGACTGTGGTTTGAAATGCCAGTTGGTTAGATTACCTGCTTTTGATTGCCTCTGAGTATTTTGAGTGATTCATGCAAATTGTGATTAGAGAGGAATGTTAGTTTACATGTGCGTAGGAATATACACTGAAAAAAATCCAAGAAGGTAATAGTGTTTATCTCTGGATGATGAAACTGTGATAAGTAATATTATTTTTTATACTTGTCATAGATACTATTTTGTTCCTACTCTTTCTGCTTTCTCCTGTGAGATGTCTCTGCCCATTGCCTGTGACTCTGCAGTGCCTCCCTCTGGTACAAGCACACTTCCCAGCTCCCCTGACATTGAACTTAGCCATTGACTTGCTTAACCAATGGAGTGTGAACACAAGTGGCATGTACAGTGTCAGAGGAGACACTTTAAAGCCATTGTGTGGCTTGGCTGGTTCTGTCTTCCTTGCTATGTGAACTGCACGTCCCAAAGCGACTAATCCTTCAGCCTGCATTTGGAGTGAAGATACATAGGACAGAGCCTGTTGGCCCACCGCCAATGAGTGAGAAATACATTTTGCTGCTATAAGCCACTGAGATTTGGGGGATCATTTGTTACTGTAGCATATCTCAACGAAAGCTGATTAATTCTTTCTACAAGTAATATACATGAGATTTATAATCACAATACATATCACTCTTTAGGTATTTATTATTTTATTCTAAATCTTTTTATCTGTGCAGTCTGTGTGGTGAAAACAAGCCTTGAATACTCTCATTAAATTAGATTTTGATGGACCACAGGGTGAGTGATCAAGGTGAATGATCACTATAAAGTAATCTATAAAGAAACTGAGTGCCAAAGAATTGATGCTTTTGAACTGTGGTATTGGAGAAGACTTTTGAGAGTCCCTCGGACTGTAAGCCTTTGACTGTGTGGATCACAATAAACTGCGGAAAATTCTGAGAGAGATGGGAATACCAGATCACCTGACCTGCCTCTTGAGAAATCTGTATGCAGGTCAGGAAGCAACACATAGAACTGGACATGGAACAATAGACTGGTTCCAAATAGGGAAAGGAGTACGTCAAGGCTGTATATTGTCACCCTGCTTATTTAACTTCTGTGCAGGGTACATCGTGAGAAACGCTGGGCTGGAAGAAACACAAGCTGGAATGAAGATTGCCAGGAGAAATATCAATAACCTCAGATATGCAGATGACACCACCCTTATGGCAGAAAGTGAAGAGGAACTAAAAGGCCTCTTGATGAAAATGAAGGAGGAGAGTGAAAAAAGTTGGCTTAAAGCTCAGCATTCAGAAAATAAAGATCATGGCATCCAGTCCCATCACTTCATGAGAAATAGATGGAGAAACAGTGGAAACAGTGTCAGACTTATTTTGGGAGCTCCAAAATCACTGCAGATGGTGATTGCAGCCATGAAATTAAAAGACGCTTACTCCTTGGGAGAAAAGTTATGACCAACCTAGATAGCATATTCAAAAGCAGAGACATTACTTTGCTGACTAAGGTCCGTCTAGTTAAGGCTATGATTTTTCCTGTGGTCCTGTATAAATGTGAAAGTTGGACTGTGAAGAAGGCTGAGTGCTGAAGAATTGATGCTTTTGAACTGTGGTGTTGAAGACTCTTGAGAGTCCCTTGGACTGCAAGGAGATCCAACCAGTCCATTCTGAAGGAGATCAGCCCTGGGATTTCTTTGGAAGGAATGATGCTGAAGCTGAAATTCCAGTACTTTGGTCACCTCATGTGAAGAGTTGACTCACTGGAAAAGACTCTGATGCTGGGAGGGATTGGGAGCAGGAGGAGAAGGGAAGACAGAGGATGAGATGGCTGGATGGCATCACCGACTCGATGGACGTGAATCTGAGTGAGCTCCGGGAGTTGGTGATGGACAGGGAGGCCTGGCGTGCTGCGATTCCTGGGGTCACAAAGAGTCGGACACGACTGAGCGACTGAACTGAACGAACTGGACTGTAAGGAGATCAAACCAGTCAATCCTAAAGGAAATCAGTCCTTAATATTCACTGGAAGGACTGATGCTGAAGCTGAAGCTCCAATACTTTGGCCACCTGATTGGAAGAACTGATTCACTGGAAAAGACCCTGATTGTGGGGAAGGTTGAAGGCAGGAGAAGGGGACGACAGAGGGTGAGGTGGTTGGATGGCATCACGGACTCGATGGACGTGAGATTCAGCAGGCTCCAGCGTTGGTGATGGACAGGGAAGCCTGGCGTGCTGCTGCAGTCCACGGGCTAGCAAAGAGTCAGGCATGACTGAGCGACTGAACTAGTTCACAGGGGTGTAAAATTTATTTGAGAATAATTTAAATAAAATCCAGGTGTTCTGAGACCTTTTGCCAGCATGACCCTGTGAGGATGCTCAGAAGGAGTCTGCTGGCCCTGAGTGAAAGTGAAGAGTGTTAAGAGGCAACACCTAGGTATTAGAGGTTGGCATTATTTGTGCTTGCCCAGTGTCCTCCCCTCTTATGATGACTGTTCTCTCATTTTCCTGCAGGGAAGCAGGCATCCTCCACAGTCAGCCCAGGGGGTGTGAGGGGCTGACCTGACCTGCTTCCCTGACTTCAGGGCTACATGTGAAACCTAGACCTGGCCAATCTGAACAGAGAGCTTCCTGGCCTCAGCGACCAATTCAAGGAGTCATATAGCCCTCAGCAATCTGTAACACTACTTTATCCTCCTCCTATGCCAGCTCTGGCCAATGGCAATTGGGAAGAAGTGATGGGTGCCACTTGCAGACTTGTACCCTAACACACCTCTCACATGGGATATTCTCTCTTTTGCTTTTTCCCTGTTAACCATAAAACCTCACACTGACATGGGCACAAAATGGAAGGAGCCTGGACACTTTGGTAACTACTTAGAGCAAAGCCTCTATCCCTCAAAGACGTTGGACTATGATATGAAGAAGCAGTAAGTGACTTCAGCATTGACCTGATACCATGGCAAAGTCTATCCTACTGTGACAAATACAAGACACAAATCCAGGCCAGACTACTTAGAGTCAACCCCGAGGACTGGTTTGGAAAAAGTCACTTACCGTCTTTTCCTGGAATTGCTAAGCTAAAAAGATATAAAGCTGGAATGCTAAGCCCATTATTCAGTCATTCATTCATTCATTCCACAACTGTTTCTCAAACCTCTAAAATATTCTGGGCATCAGTCTAGGGCCATAGGCCAGGACAAGACAGTGGGAAACAGCAAGTCTGAGAATGAGGCTAACGGAAAAAAAGCCAGGCTGAGAAAGAGAGGATTGGTTTACACTGCTGGATCCACCATCTGTAACCATCTGGTTACCATCTGTAACCACTTGCACTCCTTTTTAAAACCATTTTGAGTGGGGTTTCTGACACTTGCATATAATAATTCAAGGGCAATCCTGAAATGAAAGCAAGGTGGCAGGTCTGTGTGGTCATCCAGGTGAGCTGTTAGAGGTAGAGTACATATTTTGGCCCAGACAGAGCAGGCCAGAGCAGTCATGTGGGTACACAAATGATACACTGTGCATAAGTGGGCATGCCCTGGGTCCCTGGAACACGTTTCGAGGGTGGGGAGGGAAGACAATTCTGGCACTGAACCTGTACCAAGGTCTGCTCTGGTGTGCAGCCCCTGTGCTGTCTGCTCAAGTCAGGTCCACCAGCACTGACCTTGCTCCTGACCTCAGGCTTGCAAGCTGTGCTTTTCTGGGCTGTCTGGCTGTGGGCTTGAATTTGACAAAAATCTACAAGTCAAAACTGGAAGGGACAAAAATAAAAGTCAATTCAATTGCAGCTAGCTTATAGTGCTCCTATTGCATTCCACTTTCATGCTGGTTTGGAAAAACTCTTAAAACACGTTCTACATGTCAAGGACTTTATCCTTTCTCCCTTCCTTCTTTCTTTTTCCCTTCCTTCCTCCTGTCTTTCTTTTATTTGGCAGTAACTATACATAATCTCAGCCAGGCCCTGTGCTCTGTAGTGATCCCTGAAAGGAAAATCTAATATATTGCCTCTGGATTCACAGAAAGTGTGCTGGTTGTTAATGCTGTTTACTCAGTATTTTTAGCTTTTCACCTTCTGTACCGATGATAGAGTCACACTTCCTCCCCTCCTTGTTTGAGTAGGTTTGAATGACTAGTGAGGCAGACAAACGAGTCTGGAAATTTAATTGCTTATGTTCTCCTTTCCTCTGTCATGATGACTATTAATATCTCAAACGGTGCCTGCTTCTTCAGCCTGAATCATGCAGACAGAAAATATGGAGCAGAACCCATATATAACCACTATAAACGTGTAATAAGAGAAAAAATAAACCTTTTGCTGTTATAATTCACAAAGAGTTTAAGATTCTTTGTAATTTCAGCCTGGCCTTCCCTATTCTGACTGATATTCACATTTGCCAAAGGATGTAATTTTCGGTTGAATAACGTTCACGATGGAGATCCTTCCCATAGGGTAGCTCCACAGGTATACCAAGAATACTTCCTCAGAAGGCACTGGGTTTCTCCTGGTTGTAAGTCTTCTCTCCTGCTAGGGCCTCTGCCTGCCCTCTTCCGCTCTTCCCACAGCAGATTAAAACTGACTTCTCCTGCGTCTGCCTGGGGCCTGACTTCTAGATGGAGAAGGCCTGGGCAGGGTTACCTGCGGACAGCTGGGCATCTCTTTAGATTCACGTTTTCCCTGGGACTGCTGTAACAAATTGCCACAAACAAGTGATATTTATTCTATTACAGTTCTGGAGGCCAGAAACCCCAAAGCAAGGCTCAACAGAGACACACTTCCCCTCTGAGGTTCTAGAAAAGTATCCGTTCTTTGTTTCTTCTAATTCTCGGTGGCTGCCATCTTCCTTGGCTCTGGGCCATGCCATTCCCATGTCTGTCTCTGTGTTCATGTCACTTTCTCCTTTGTGTTGCTCTCCTCTTCTTTTACAAAGTCATGTGTTATTGGATTCAGGGCCCACCCAGATAACAGAATGAGCTCCTTGTCTCTTGACCCTTAACTTAATTATATCTGCAAAGACTCTTTTTGGTAAATGAGGTCATATCCACAGGTTCTCGGGATTTGGGCATAGATGTATCTTTGGGAGGCCACCAATTAAGTACTACATGTGTCCACAGTCCCAAGGAGTAGGGTAAGGGAATGTCAGAGTCTATGACAATGACTCTTTTGTTTGGTTTTTACAGTTTTAGTATAATGGAATATTTAGGCACTATAAAGGAGAAGGAAATGGCAACCCACTCCAGTGTTCTTGCCTGGAGAATCCCAGGACGGGGGGAGCCTGGTGGACTGCCGTCTATCAGGTCGCACAGAGTTGGACACGACTGAAGCGACTTAGTAGTAGGCACTATAAAATAGTGAAAAGTAAAATAAACAAAGCCTTAGGGATCTGTTCCTTGAAAGAGGAAGGGCCAGCATCTGCACTCGCTCTTTCCACCTGAGCAGATGTGGTATCCAAGGCTGGAATGAGAATGTTCACATTATCTGGATGCTGCCTTTCCCCACAGCATACTTCATATAACCTCTCCATCCTTCCAAATAGTCCAAAACTTATGCCTTAGAAATGATTCTGACCATTAAATGGGAGTTCATTACTACTTGGGTTATTTTAAGAACACTTAATGATTTTTTCTAATTTTACAAGCAATAACACTCATTAGAGAAATGTTGGAAGTGATCAAAAGTGAGTAAGGGGCTTCCCAGGTAGCACTAGTGGCAAAGAACCTGCCTGCCAATGCAGGAGATGTTAGAGATGCAGGTTCAGTCCCTGGATTGGGAAGATCCCCTGGAGAAGGAAATAGCACAGGTCACACAGACCGTATGGACTGTGAATAAGAAAGTGGATAAGAATAAGAAAGCGAATAAGAAATCTCCCCAAATCCTACTACCAGAAATAATTAGTAAGATTTTGTTAAATATTTTTCTCAGTGTTTTCTCCAACCATATATTTATTGCATTGTGTTCCAAAAACTAAGTTCTAATGAAGATGGAATAAGCACACTATTCTGCTTCTCCCACTAAATGCAATTAAAAGTGAGCAAAATGAGTGGAGCAGCTGAGGGCTCTAAAAAACAAATGAGATGCCCAGTTACCAGCCTGGCATGTAAGGAGCTTGGAAGCCATAACTCTATCTGAATGACAAATAAAAAGTTAAACAAACTGAAAACTCAAAAACTCTTCTTAGATCTATCAGAGAAATGAGGTTATAGGGCAAAGTACTGTCTCCCCAGTTGGACAGACAGGCTGAATCAGACAGTCATAAATTAGAGTAGAACCCCCAGAGCAGAAACCTTTACAGAGAAATCAGTGCCTAAATTGCAGTTGATGAGCTGGAAGCTCAGTGTGGACAAGCCTGAGAGTTAAAAGCTCCAGGCAACCCAGTACTGGAGGGGGCATCCACACTTTTGTGAGTTTTACCTCCAGGAATTCTACTAGGTTCTCACAGTGAATAGCAGAGAAAAGTCCCCTTGTGCTTCTTGCAAAGGAGAGAAAAGTAACCATTAAAAATATGTCAGAGTATAACTATTTTGCCAGAGCCTTGCCAACTGGAGTTATCTGATTCACCTGGAGGAATAAATATAACTATTATCATTTCCTTAAAGGTAGCCTTCTACCTGGGGGAAGGGAAATACCTAACTCTATCCTTCTCTAGTCAACCTATCTTACCTGAGGGAGTGAAAAAGAGAAGCACTTGTGAAGTTCACAGTCCAGGGGTATAGTCTTATTTAAAGACTGAAACCCAATCATAAAGCTATGAAACACTTCCCTTTCCCCTCACACCTTACCATTACATTACTAAAATCTATTTACCAGTGTTCCTTTTATCCATCAGGTTTGACTTTCAACAAAAAAATACAAGGAATTCAAGAAAGCCAAAACATAGTTTGAAGAGATAAACAAAGCATCAGATATGGCAGAGAAGTTGAAATTATCATATTGATAATTTTAAGCAATTTGAGGTTAAAGCGTCTGCCTCTAATGAGGGAGATCTGGTTTCGATCCCTGGGTTGGGAAGATCCCCTGGAGAAGGAAATGGCAACCCACTCCAGGATTGTCTGGAGAATCCCATGGACGGAGGAGCCTGGTGGGCTACAGTCCATGGGGTTGCAAAGAGTCAGACATGACTGAGCAACTTAACTAACTATGCTAAGAAGCTGAATGGAAAAAGAGGACAACATGCAAGAACAGATAGGCAATGTAAGCAGAGAGATGAAATTCTAAGAATAAAAAGAAATGATGATGGAAATTGCTGTAACAAAAATGAAGAATGACTTTGATGGTCTCATTAGTGCACTGGACGTGAAGAAAGATTTTCCTTCTTAAGAATGTGTCAATAGAAACTTCAAAAACTGAAAGGGAAAGTAAAAGTACTAGTCACTCAGTTATCTCCAACTCTTTGTGACCCCATGCACTATAGCCCACCAGGCTTCTCTGTCAATGGAATACTCCAGGCAAGAATACTAGAGTGGGTTGCCATTCCCTTCTCCAGGGGATCTTTCAGACCCAGGGATCAAACCCAGGTCTCCTGCATTGCAGGCATATTCTTTACCATCTGAACCACAAGAGAAGCCCAAAACTGAAAAGTAAAGAGGAAAAAGATAAAATTCAAGAGCTGTGGTACAACTACAAGAGATGTGAGAGATGTAATATATGTGTAATGAGACTACCAAAGAGTGGTCAGCTTGGTGGAACAGGAGGACCTGGGGGTCACTTCTCCCCACAGATACATCAAGAATACATCTACAAGTGGAAAAATTCTCACAGAGCACCTACTAAATGCTAGCAGAGGGCCTTGGTCACCTCTAAGTATAAGAAAAGATTTCTATGTAATCAGGTAGGAAAAATGAGAGAAAGGGAAGGAAAAGAAAAAAGGAAAGGGGACGGGAATCCTCACCACTTGAGGGGTGGGGAGCTAAAGGGAAGGAGTGGTTACTGCACTTGGGGAGGACCCCTCACCTGCAGTGAAATATGCTATAATAAAGATAGGAGGTGCTTTGAGGGCTATTAGAAGAAAGTGCAATGGCCTGTCTGTGGCAGGCAGGATAGAGTGAGACTTGCACAGATTGTCTGTACAACAACCCAGCATGCTGCAGCCTGAGACAGGTCTCCAGCAGTGTGGGTAGGGACTGGGTGCTGGAGCGTGGGGTTAGGAGAGCAGACCTAGGAAGAGGACTGCTGTTGGCTGCGAGGAGACAGCTGAAGGGATGGGAGTAAGGAGCTCAGCTGCATGGAGACAGTCTGAGGGGACAGGAATGAGGAACTCTGCAGCCAGAAATGCTCCTGGAGGTAGTGTAGACTGCCTTAGAAGTCAAGTGCCACTGTTGTGTGGCACACAAGGGACAGGGTCACCATCACAGACTCCTCGCACTCCGGCCCCTGCCTCTGCAGGGGGAGTTCCTGGGATGGGAGGGATTTCCAACAGAGGGAATCCCTCCTGCTTGAGCAAGAATGTGCACTCCAATTAGTTGCCATCTGTTGCCCTTCCCACTTAAGTGAGCAAGCATGCCCCAGGCAGTTGCTGCCTTTGCTTCCTCTTACCTGGGCATGGGCTTCCTGGTGGCTCAGACAGTAAAGAATCCACCTGTAATGTGGGCGACCTGGGTTGGAAAGATCCCCTGGAAGAGGGCATGGCAGCCCACTCTAGTATTCTTGCCTGGAAAATCCCCGCGGACAGAGGAGCTGGCGGGCTACAGTCTGTGGGGTCGCAGAGTTGGACATGACTGAGTGACAGCACAGTACCTGGATGTGGAACAGACACCTGAGGCTGGCCCACACACAGAGGTGGGGCTGAAACCGAAGCTGAGCCCCAGGGGCTGTGCAGCTGAGACAGAGGAGCTGGAATCTCCCCACACAGCTGCACAAGCCAGTAGATTAAAACCCCGTGATTAGCCTGGTATGAAAAGTGAAAACGAAAGTCACCCAGTCGTGTTCGACTCATGCCAGAATACTGGAGTGGGTACACTTTCCTTTCTCCTGGGGATCTTCCCAACCCAGGGATCAAAACCAGATCTCCTGCATTGCAGGCAGATTCTTTACAAGCTGAGCCACAAGAGAAGCTCAAGACTACTGGAGTGGGCAGCCTATCCCTTCTCTAGTGGATCTTCCCGACCCAGGAATTGAAGTGGTGTCTCCTGCATTGCAGGTGGATTCTTTACCACCTGAGCTATGAGGGAAGCCTGCCTGGTATACCCAATACCTGTGGAGCATCTCAATGGATAATAAGTGCTCCCTCAACAAGACCAGAGAAGGCAATGGCACCCCACTCCAGTACTCATGCCTGGAAAATCCCATGGGTGGAGGAGCCTGGTAAGCTGCAGTCCATGGGGTCACTGAGGGTAGGACACGACTGAGCGACTTGACTTTCACTTTTCACTTTCATGCATTGGAGAAGAAAATTGCAACCCACTCCAGTGTTCTTGCCTGGAGAATCCCAGGGACAGGGGAGTCTGGTGGGCTGCCGTCTATGGGGTCACACAGTCGGACACGACTGAAACAACTTAGCAGCAGCAACAATGACCAGTCTAGCTTTAGCAGCTGTGGATTTTGGGGGCACATGCATGAAGGAATTGTGTCAAGTCAGAGTCTGAGCTGTCCCAGGATGTGTCTTGAGACTTACCTAGAGGTCTTGAAGGACTTCCTGGGAGGTGCGGGTTGGCTGTGGCTTACTATGAGGACAAGGACAATGATGGTGGCCTTTTGTCCCAGGGACTTTTTGTTTGTTTTGTTATCGTTGTTTTGGTTTTTATTTTTTGAACATATTTTTATTTGTCTTCGTTTTATTTTATTGCTTCTTTTTTGTCTTTTTGTTTTTGCTTTTAGCTCCTCCTGCCCCCTACCTGCTGGTTTTGGTTGTTTTTGGTTTTTGTTGTCCTTTTGTGTGTTTATATTTTGTTTTCTTTGCTTTCTGCTTTTCTGTTTCTTTTTTTCTTGTTTTTGTTGATTTTGTTTTTACTGTGTGTTTTGGTTTTTATTGGGTTTTGTTTGTTTGTTTGCCTGTTTTATTCTTTCTTATTTTCTTTATGTTTTAGTTTGGTTAGTTTTTTTTTAATCATTTGTATGGGTTTTGTTTTATTTTCCTTTTTGTTTAACTGTCCTCTGTGTTTAATTTTTGTTTCCTTTACTTTCTTTTGTTGTTTTTGCTAGCTTTATTTTCACTGTTTGTTTTGGCTTGCATTTCTTGTTTGTTTTCTTCTTTTGTCTTCTTTGTGGGATTTTTGTTTGGCTTTAATTGTTTAAATTTTTTTGCCTATTTTCTTTTCCCTTTTTAGGGTTTGTCTGCATTTTATAGCTTGCAGGGTCTTTGTTCCCCAGACAGGAGTTGAACCTGAGCCCCTGTGATGGGAGTGCCAAGTCCAACAACAGAGAATTCTTGGTCCCAGGGAATAATCAGCATGAGCTTTCCTGGAGGTCCCATTTTGGCACCAAGACCTGGCTCCACCCAACAGCCTGCAAGATCCAGTGCTGAATGCCTCAAGGAAACAACCAGCAAGACAGGGACACAGCCCCACCCACAAGCTGCCTAAAGTCATACTAAGCTCAACGACTTCCCAAAACACATCCCTTGAAATATGGCAGGTCCCAGTCTCTCCCACCAGGAGTTCACATATCCCTGAACCAACCTCACCCACCAGAGGCAGACACCTGAAGAGGGACTATAACCCTCTAGCCTGTGGAAAGAAGACCACAAGCACAATAAGTTAGACAAAATGAGACAACAGAGGAATATGTTGCAGATGATGAAGGAGCAAGGTACGAACCTACAAGACTAACTAAACAAAGAGGAAATAGACAATCTAGCTGAAAAAGAATTCAGAGAAATGATGGTAAAAATGACCTAATATCTTAGAAATAGAATGGAGGCACAGATTGAGAAGATACAAGAAATGTTTAACAAAGACCTAGAAGAACTAAAGAACAAGCAGTGATGAACAATACAATAACTGAAATGAAAAATATAATAGAAGAAATCAATAGCAGAATAACTGAGGCAGAGGAATGAATGAATAAGTTAGCTGGAAGATAAAATGGTGGAAATCACCGTCATGGAACAGAATAAAGAAAAAAGAATGCAAAGAAATAAGAACAGTCTCAGAGACCTCTGGGACAACACTAAACACATCAATATTTGAATTATAGGAGTCCCAAAAGAAGAAAAGAAAGAAAGGGTCTGAGAAACTATTTGAAGAGACTATAGTTAAAACTTCCCTAACTTGGGAATGGAAATAATCACTCAAGTCCAGGAAGCAAAGAGAGTCTCATACAAGATAAATCCAAGGAGAAACATGCCAAGCACATATTACCCAAACCCCCAAAAATCAAACACAAAGAAAAAAATATTAAAATTGGCAAGGGAAAAGCAACAAATAACATACAAGGGAATTCCCATAAGGTTATCAGCTGATTTTTCAGCAGAAACTCTACAGGCCAGAAGGGAGAGGCAGGATATATTTAAAGTGATGAAAGGGCAAAGCCTACAACTCAGATTACTTTACCCAGCAAGGCTGTCATTCAGATTCAAAGTAGAAATCAAAAGCTTTACAGACAAGCAAAAATTAGGATAATTCAGCACCAAACCAGCTTTACAACAAATGTTAAAAAACTCTCTAGATAGGAAACACAAGAGAAGAAAAAGAGCTGCCCAAGCAAACCCAAAACAATTAAGAAAATGGCAATAGGAATATAGATATCAATAATTACCTTAAATGCAAATGGATTAAATGCTCCAACCCAAAGACATAGACTAGCTGAAAAGATATAAAAACAGGAGTCTATAAATGCTGTCTACAAGAGACCCACTTCAAACCTAGGGACACACAGAGTGAAAGTGAGGGTATGGAAAAAGATTTTCCATGCAAATAGAAATCAAAAGAAAGCTGGAGTAGCAATACTCATATAAGACAAAATATAGACTTTAAAATGAAGACTATTCTAAGAGAATACCAGAAGAAAGAGAAAAAGAAACTGAAGAAATATTTGAATCAACACTGACTGAAAATTTCTCAAATTAATATCAGAGCAAACCACAGATCCAGGAAGTTCAGAGAAGACCAAGCTGGATACCTGGCAAACAAAAAACATACACTTAGGCATATGTTATTCAAATTGTAGATAATCAAAGATCAAGGGAAAAAAATCTTTAAAAAGAACTGCAGGTAGGGGGAAATCTTACCTATAAGAAACAAACATAATAATTAAATTTGATTTCTCTTCAGAAACTGTGAAGGAAAGGAGTGGAGTGAAATATTTAAAGTATTGAAAGAAAAATTCACTAACCTGGAATTCTATGTTCTGCAATATAATCCTTCCAAAGTGAAGGTGAAATAAAGACTTTCTCAGGCATATAGAAATTAAAAAAGAATACATTTGAATCAGTTCTAATGAGGTGGATGAAACTGGAGCCTACTGTACAAAGTGAAGTAAGCCAGAAAGAAAAACACCAATACAGTATACTAACGCATATATATATATAATTTACAAAGATGGTAACGATAACCCTATATGTGAGAAGGCAAAAGAGACACGGATGTATAGAACAGTCTTTTGGACTCTGTGGGAGAGGGTGAGGGGGGATGGTTTGGGAGAATGGTATTGTAACATGTATATTATCATATGTGAAATGAATCACCAGTCCAGGTTCAATGCATGAGACAGGGTGCCTGGGGCTGGTGCACTGCGCTGACCCAGAGGGATGGGATGGGGAGGAAGGTGAGGGGGGGTTCAGGATGGGGAACACATGTACACCCGTGGCAGAACCATGCCAATGTATGGCAAAACCACTACAATATTGTAAAGTAATTAGCCTCCAATTAAAATAAATACTTTTTTTTTTTGCAGTGTTTACACTAAGTTGTTTTAATGTGTGTGTAAATGGTGAAATAGGAAAGGGCTTTTAAGCCAATTTTCTTTGCTAACAATTTACAGATTTCAAGGGGAACAGCTGCAAGTATTGTTCAGTTGCTAAGTTGTGTCCAGTTTTTTTGACCTTACAGAATGCAGCATGCCAGACTTCCTGTCCTTCACTATCTCCCAGAATTTGCTCAAACTCATGTCCATTGATTCAGTGATGCCATCCAGCCAACTCGTTTCCTTTAGGATTGACTGGTTTGATCTCCTTGCTGTCCAAGGGACTCTCAAGAGTCTTCTTCAGCACCACAATTCCAAAGTATCAGTTCTTCGGCACTCGGCCTGATTTATGGTCCAATTCTTTACTAGGAAAGCCATAACTTTGACTATATGGATCTTTGTAGGCAAAGTAATGTTTCTGCTTTTCAATATGCTGTATGGTCTCTAGGTTGGTCATAGCTTTACTTCCAAGCAGCAAGCTTCTTTTAATTACATGGCTACAGTCACTGACCACGTGATTTTGGAGCCCCCACCCCGCCCCCAAAATAAAATCTGTCCCTGATTCCAATATACACATTCTAATAGAATTTACATTACCAAATCAGTAATCTGACACTGATTCATAAGCATAATAATGACATTTTTCTCCAGTAGTTGATTCGGCAAATTTATATTAAAAAATAAAATAATTTGCTCCTATTCATGATTTAAAAACCCTGAGAAATTTAGGACTAGAGGGGAACTCTTTCATCTTCTTAAATAATGTATACCAAAAAACCCTACAGCTAATATTAAACTTACAGGATGCATGGGGCTGGTGCACAGGATGATTCAGGGAGATGATATGGGGTGGGAGGTGGGAGGGGCTTCGGCATTGGGAGATCGTGGACACCTGTGGCTGATTCATGTCAATGTTTGGCAAAACAAATACAGTATTGTAATGTAGAATAAAGTATTAAAAAAATTAAAAATTAAAATGCAAAAAAAAAAAACTTGAAGTTTGCCCATTAAGATTAGGAATAATCTTTAATCTTTCTCTGCTCTCTCTCTCACCACTGCTTTTCAACATCATATTGAAAGTCTTAGTCAATGCAATAAGACCAGAGAAGGAAATAAAAGGTGCAAAGATTGGGAAGGAAGAAATAAAAATATCTGTGTTCACAAATGATATGATTTTGTATTTAGAAAATCCAGTAGAATTGACCAGGACAGTCCTGGAACTGATAAGAAATTAGCAAGTTTGCAGGATACAAGTTTAGCATAAAAAAGTCAATCATTTTCCATCAAATTATTTCTTCCTAAATTTCTAAGGGTTTTTTTTTAATCCTATCATGAATAGGAGCAAATTATCTTAATTTTTGTATGCTTGAGAAGGTTTTTATTTCACCTTTACTTTGGAAGGATTATCTTGCAGAATATAGAATTCCAGGTGAGTGGATTTTTCTCTCAATACTTTAAATATTTCACTCCACTCTTCTTTTCTTCACAGTTTCTGAGGAGAAATCAACTCATCAAATGGAATTTGAAATTGTTTTAATTCAAGCAACCACACAAAAAGATGGTTTTACTATCATTTGATAATCATTAGATAGTAAAAGTTTTACTGTCATTAGATAGCTACAGTTAGAATCGGACATGGAACAATAGATTGGTTCAAATTTCTGAAAGGAGTACGTCAAGGTTGTATATTATCACCCTGTTTATTCAACTTACATGCAGAGTACATCATGCCAAATACCAGTCTGGATGATGCACAAGTTGGAATCAAGATTGCCAGGAGAAATATCAATAACCTCGGATATGCAGATGATATCACCCTTATGGCAGAAAGCAAAGAGGAGCTAAAAAGCCTCTTGATGAAAGTAAAAAGGAGAGTGAAAAACTGGCTTAAAACTCAACATTCAGAAAAGTAAGGTCATGGCATCTGGTCCCATCACTTCATGGCAAATAGTTGGGGAAACAGTGGAAGCAGTGAGAGACTTTATTTCCTTGGGTTCCAACTCACTGCAGATGGTGATTGCAGCCATGAAATTAAAAGATGCTCGCTCCTTGGAAGAAAAGTTATGACCATCCTCAGTTCAGTGGCTCAGTTGTGTCCAACTCTTTGCAACCCCACGGACTGCAGCACGCCAGGCTTCCCTATCCATCACCAACTCTCAGAGTTTACTCAGACCCATGTCCATTGAGTCGGTGATGCCATCCAATCATTTCATCCTCTTTCTTCCCCTTCTCCTTCTGCCCTCAATCTTTCCCAGCATCAGGGCCTTTTCCAGTGAGTCAGTTCTTCTCATCAGGTGGCCAAATACTGGAATTTCAGCTTCAGTATCAGTCCTTCCAATGAATATTCCAGGTTTGATTTCCTTTAGGATTGACAGGTTTGATCTCCTTGCTGTCCAAGGGTCTCTGAAGAATTTTCTCCAGCACCACAATTCAAAAGAATCAATTCTCCCCCACTCAGCTTTCTTTATGGTCCAGCTCTCACATCCATACATGACTACTGGAAAAACCATAGCTTTGACTATATGGACCTTTGTCAGCAAAGTGATGTCTCTGCTTTTAACATACTACCTGGGTTTGTCATAGCTTTTTGTTTTTAGAAGAAGCAAGGGTGTTTTAATTTCATGGGTGCAGTCACCATTTGCAGTGATTATAGAGCACAAGAAAGTAAAATCTGCCAGTGTCTCCATTATTTCCCCATCTATTTGCCATGAAGTGATGGGACTGAGTGCCATGAGCTTTGCTTTTTGAATGTTGAGTTTTAAGCCAGCTGTTTCACTCTCCTCTTTCACTTTCATCTGCATACCTGAGGTTGTTGATATTTCTCCCAGCAATCTTGATTCTAGTTTATGAGTCATCCAGATGGGCATTTCACATGATGTACTCTGCATTAAGTTAAATAAGTGGGGTGACAATATATAGCCTTGACATACTCCTTTCCTAATTTTGAACCAGTCTGTTGTTCCATGTCTGGTTCTAACTGTTGCTTCTTGACCTGCATACAGGCTTCTCAAGGGGCACATAAGGTGGTCTAGTATTCCTATCACTTTCAGAATTTTCCAAAGTTTGCTGTGATTCACACAGCTCTAGTGTAGTCAATGAACCAGAAGTAGATGGTTTTCTGACATTCTCTTGCTTTTTTATTATCCCAGTGGATGTTGGAGTAGGAAATGGCAACCCACTCCAGCATTCTTGCCTGGAAAATCCCATGGGAGAGAAGCCTGATGGGCTATAGTCCCCAGGATCGTAAAAGTCAGCCACAACTGAATGACTGAACAATGGAAGTTGGCAGTTTGATCTCTGGTTTCTCTGCCTCTTCTAAATCCGGTTTGTACGTCTAGAAGTTGTTGGTTCACATACTGCCTGCCGAAGCCTAGCTTGAAGGACTTTGAACATTACCTCGCTAGCATGTGAAATGAGTGCAATTGTGTGGTAGTCTGGGCATTCTTTGGTATTGCCTTTCTTTGGGATTGGAATGCAAACTGACCTTTCCCAGTCCTGTGGCCACTGCTGAGTTTTCCAAATTTGCTGGCATATTGAGTGTAGCACTTTCACAGCATCATCTTTTAGGATTTGAAATATCGCAGCTGGAATTCTATCACTTCCACTAGCTTTGTTTGTAGTGATGCTTCCTAAGGCCCACTTGACTTTATATCCCAGGAAGTCTGGCTCTGACTGACCTCACTATCATGGTTATCTGGGTCATTAAGACTTTTTGGTGGTTCACAGATTAAAACGTCTGCCTACAATGCAGGAGACCTGGGTTCAATCCCTAGGTTGGGAAGATCCCCTGGAGAAGGAAATGGTAACCCATCCCAGTATTCTTGCCTGGAGAATCCCATGGATGGAGAAGCCTGGTAGGCTACAGTCCATGGGGTTGCAAAGAGTCGGACACGACTGAGCCGACTTCACTTCACTTCACTTCTGTGTATTCTTGCCACTTTTTCTTAATCTCCTCTCTGCTTCTGTTAGGTTCTTACCATTTTTGTCCTTCATTGTGCCCATCTTTGCATGAAATGTTCCCTTAGTAACTCTAATTTTCTTGAAGACATCCTCTACTGCATTTGATAAAAGCTTGAAAGTTAAAAGTGAAAGTTGCTCAGTCGTTTCTGACTCTTTGTGACCTCATGGACTATACAGTCCATGGAATTCTCCAGGCCAGAATACTGGACTGGTTAGCTGTTTCCTTCCCTAGTGGGTCTTCTCAGCCCAAGGATTGGACCAGGGTCTCCTGCACTGTGGGCCAAATCTTTACAAGCTGAGCCATAAGGGAAGCCCAAGAATACTGTAGTGGGTAGCCTATGCTTCTCCAGTGGATCTTCCCAACCCAGGAATTGAACAGGGGTCTCCTGCATTGCAGGTGGATTCTTTACCAACTGAGCTATCAGGGAAGCCCTGATAAAGACTTGAGAAGGAATATTAAAAAAAAAAAAAAGAATAGATGCAGAAACTGAAAACATAAACTGAATGAAATAGGAACACTGAGTATGAAATAGAAAAAGTGAAACAAACCAGTTAAAAGATCATCATATAGTCCAGTTGCTTTTAAACATGTTTGTCATTAGAAACTTATCTGGAGCTTTGGAGACAAAAAGAAATATCTGGGCATTTGTATTTTTCAAAATATTCCAAGATAATTCTGATATATATCTGGATTTTAAAAGGTGATTGCAGGTTTTGCTATTAAATGGCAGTTTTGGTGCTATAGAATTCTTTTATTTTTCTGTTGACCAATCATGATACAATGGTATTGAGTAATAGTTACATAATCACAAGAGTAAAAGATGTTTATAAGTTTTCACAATCAATAGCCAGACCAAAAATAGAAGATAATTACAAGCCATAATGGGAACATAATTAATCTAACAATATAAAATAACTATATAGAGTTGGGGGGGTGTCAAGCAGAGTGATGTGGTAAGTGAAAGTGCATGTATGCCCAGTTAGTGTATGTCTTTTGGTTGATGTATTTAATCCTTTTACCTTTAAGGTAGTTATAAATATGTTTGTTCCTATTACCATTTTCTTAAGTGTTTTGGGTTTATTTTCTGTAGATTTTTTTCTTCTCTTGTGTTTGTTGCCTAGAGAAGTTCCTTTAGCATTTGTTGTAAAGCCTGGTTTGATGGCGCTGAATTCTTGTAAATTTTGCTTGTCTGGAAAGCTTTTGATTGCTCTATCAAATCTGAACGACAGTCTTGCTGGGTAGAGTATTCTTTGTTGTAGGTTCTTCCCTATCATCATTTAAAAATATCGTGCCATTCCTTTTTGGCTTGTAAAGTTTCTGTTGAGAAATCAGAGGGAACCTGATGGGAATTCCCCTGTATGTTATTTGTAATTTTTCCCTTGTTGCTTTTAATATTTTTCTTTGTTGTTAATTTGATTACTATGTGTCTCAGTGTGTTCTTTCTTGGGTTTATTCTGCCTGGGACTTTCTGTGCTTCTTGGACTTGGTTGACTATTTTCTTTCCCATGTTAGGAAAGTTTTCAGCTATTATCTCTTCAAATATTTTCTCAGGTCCTTTTTCTCTTCTCCTTCTGGGACCCCTAAAATATGGATGTTGGCTTGTTAAATGTTGTCCCAGATGTCTCTTAGGCTGGTTTCATTTTTTTAAATTTTTTAAATATTCTGTTCTGTGACAGTGGATTTCACCATTCTGTCCTCCAGGTCACTTATCAATTTTTCTGCCTCAGTTATTCTGCTATGGATTCCTCCTAGTGTATTATTCATCCTGTTTGTTCTTTAGTTCTTGTAGGTCTTTGGTAAACATTTCTTGCATCTTTTTCATTGTTTTCCCAAGATCCTGGATCATCTTCACTATCATTATTCTGAGTTATTTTTCTGGAAGGTTTCTTATCTCCACTTTCTTTAATTTTTGGGGGTTTTAACTTGTCCTACCTGGGACATAGCTTTTTCATCCTGATTAACTTTTTGTGAAATGGTTTTGGTTCTAACTGTGAGATTGTGGTGCCTCTTGCTTCTTCTGTGGACCCTCTGATAGAGTAGGCTAAGAGGCTTGTGTCAGCTTCATGATGGGAGGGACTGGCAGTGGAAAAGATGGGGTCTTGTTCTGGTGGGCAGGGCTTTGCTTAGTAAAGCTTTAACCCAATTGTCTGCTGATAGGTGGGGTTGTGCTTCCAGACTTTAGTTGGTGACCCAGCCGTGGGGTCTGCGCGCTGTATGATAGGGTTAATGGTGACTTCCAAGAGGGCTTACACCAAGTGGGTAAGGACTTCTAGGACTTCTGTTGCCAGTGTTCCTATCTCTGTGGTGAGCCCCTATCAACCCATGTCTCCACAGGAGATCCTCCAATGCTAGCAGATAGTTTTGGTTGTCTCCTGTGGGGTCACTGCTCCTCCCTCTAGGTCTTGGCGTATGCAAGATTTTATTTGTGACCTCCAAGACTGGAGTTTCTGTTTCCCCAGTCCTTTGGAAGTCCAAAGATCAAATCACACTGGCCTTCAAGGTCAGATTCGTTGGACAGTTCCAGTCCCTTTGTTGAATCCCCCAGGCTAGGAAGCTTGACGCCAGGTTCAGAAACGTCACACAGTGGGAGAGCTTCTTTGGTATTTTTGTCCTCCAGTTTGTGGGTCACCCACCTGGCAGGTATGGGATTTGAATTTATTGTGATTGTGCCCTCATACCATCTCGCTGCAACGTCTTCTTTGTCTTTGGACATGGGGCATCTTTTTGGTGGGCTCCAGTGTCCTCCTGTCAATGGTTGTTCAACAGCTAGTTGTGATTTTGGTGCTGTCTCAGGAGCAGATGAGCATACTTCCTTCTACTCTACCATCTTGAACTGGAAGCCCCATAAGGGATTTGATTTAGGTCATTCTTGAATGGCCTAGTAGATTTCCCTACTTTCTTCAATTTAAGTCTGAATTTTGTGATAATGAGCTCATGATCTTTTTACTGACTGTGTAGAGCTTCTCCATTTTGCTGCAAATAATATAATCTATCTGATTTTGGTATTGACCATCTGATGATGTCCATGGGTAAAGTCATCTCTTGTGTTGTTGGAAGAGGGTGTTTGCTATGACCAGTGTGTTCTCTTGGCAGAACTCTGTTAGTCTTGGACCTGCTTCCTTTTGTACTCCGAGACCAAATTTGTCTGTTACTCCAGATATCTCTTAACTTCCTATTTTTGCATTCCCATCCTCTATGAAGAAAAGGACATCTGTTTCCGGTGTTAGTTCCAGAAGCTCTTGTATTTCTTCATAGACCATTCAACTTCAGCTTCTTCAGCATTAGTGGTTGTGGCATAGAGTTGGATTTCTGTGATGCTGAATGGCTTGCCTTGGAAACGAGTTGAGAGCATTTTGTTTTTGAGATTGTATCCAAGTTCTGCACTTCAGACTCTTCTGTTGATTGTGAGGAATACTCCATTTCTTCTATGGAATGCCTGCTCACAGTAGTAGATGTAATGGTCATCTGAATTAATACCTAGAAGGACACACTATTCTATTTTGTTCTTTCTATCAAGAATGATGAGGAGGGGATATGTGTATGCTGTGCTGTACTGTGCTTAGTCACTCAATCATGTCTAATTCTTTGTGATCCCATGAACTGTAGCCCACCAGGGTCCTCTGTCCATGGGGATTCTCCAGGCAAGAATACTAGAGTGGGTTTCCATGCTCTCCTCCAGGGGATCTTCCCAACCCAGGGATCAAACCCAGGTCACCCACACTGCAGGTGGATTTTTACCGTCTGAGCCACCAGGGAAGCCCTGGTCATTTGAATTAAATTCCCCCATTCCCATCCATTTGAATTCACTGATTCCTAAAATGTCAATGTTCACTCTTGCTTTTTCCAGTCTGGCCACATCCAGTTTAACTTGATTCATGGAGCTAACATTCCATTCCCCATGCAATATGTTCTTTATAGCATTGGATTTTCACCATGAGGCACATCTATGACTGGCATCATTTCCACTTTGGCTCAGCCTCTTCATTCTTTCTGGAGCTGTTTCTCCACTTTTCTCCAGTAGCATATTGGACACCTACGAACCGGGAGGCTCATGCTCCAGAAACATATCTTTTTGCCTTTTCATACTGTTCATGGAGTTCTTGAGGCAGGAATCCTGAAGTGGTTTCCCATTCATTTCTCCAAAGGACCATGTTCCAGCAAAACGTGGTCCATCAGAGGGTAAAAGTGGAGAGTGAAAAGTTGGTTTAAAACTCAATATGAAAAAAAACTAAGATCGAGGCATCTGCTCCCATCACTTTATGGCAAACAGAAGGGGAAAGAGTTGAAGCAGTGGCAAACTTTATTTTCTTGGGCTCCAAAATCAATGTGGATGGTGACTGCAGCCATGAAATTAAAAGATGCTTGCTACTTGGGAGAAAAGCTGTGACAAACATAGATATTGTATAAAAAAAAAAAGCAGAGATATTACTTTACCAACAAAGGTCCATCTAGTCAAAGCTATGGTTTTTCCAGTAGTCATGTATGGATGTGAGAGTTGGACCATGAAGGCTAAAGCTCCAAAGAACTGATGCTTTTGAATTGTGGTGATGGAGAAGACTCTTTAGAGCCCCTTGGGCTTTAAGGAGATCAAACCAGTCAATCCCAAAGGAAATCAACTCTGACTATTCATTGGAAGGTCTGATACTGGAGTTGAAGCTTCAATACTTTGGCCACCCACTGTGAAAAACCGACTCATTGGAAAAGATTTCAGTGCTGGGAAAGACTGAAAGAAAGCAGCAGGAGGAGGGGAACAACAGAAGATGAGATGGTTGGACGGCATTATCAACTCAATGGACATGAATCTGAGCAAACTCTGGGAGATAGTGAAGAACAGAGAAGCCTGGTGTCCTGTGGTCTGGGGGACCACAAAGGGTTTAACATGACTTGGCAACTGAACAGCAACAACAACAAAAAGAACTAAGTGGAAATTTTAGATTTGGAAAATTCAAGAGCCAAAATAAGGAAATTCTTTGACTAGAAAAAGAGTCACTGAACCCGAAGACAGATCGATAGAATTTATCCAAAATGAACAACAAAGAGAAAAATGTAGAAAAAAAAGGAACAGTGTCTCCAGAACTTATGGAGCAACACCAAAAGGTCTAACATATATGTCATCATAGTCCCAAAAGGAGAGGAGAAAGAATGTGGAAAATGTATTTGAAAAATAATGACTGAAAATTCCCCAAAACTGGCAAAAGAAATTCAAGAGCTAAGTTATTTTCATTGTATATTCACATGTAATTCCCATAACTATGGCATTAAGTAAGTGAAACAAAATCAAACATTTTAAAAACAAAGAAATTAAAGTAAAGGAAAATAAACTGACTTGTGCAGTGTTTAGAAATGCCATCTTGGCTAAGCCAGAACTGTTTACTAGAATTCCCTATTTTGTATGATATTTTATTTTTGGCCCAAACAAGAATTTTTTTTTTCAAGTTTTGAAAGGTGAAAGTAAAGCAGCACTTCTGAACTCTGTTGAGGCCATCAGCAACAAATAAAGAGATACAGGTGATTCTAACTAGTTCTTGCTTTCTTTGGCTCCAGATTCATCTCATGCTGATCAAGAGCAACTCAAGCCCATCAAATGTGTAGAGATAGAAGTCTTCCATAATCTTTTTAAAATATATTTTTAATTGGGAGATAATTGCTTTACAATGTTGTGTTAGTTTCTGCTGAACAGCAACATGAATCAGCTGTAAGTATACATATGCCCCTCCCTCTTAAACCTCCCTCCCCGCCATCCTACCCCTCTAGGTTGTCACAGAGCACGAGCTGACTCCCTGTGTTATATAGAAATTTCCCACTAGCTATCTATTTTACATATCATAATGTATGCATTTCAATGCTACTCTCTAAATTCATTCTACCCTCTCCTTTCCCACTGTGTCTACAAGTCCATTGTCTGCATCTCTATTCTTGCCCTGCAAAAATATTCATCAGTACTATTTTTTCTAGATTCTACATATATATATTAATAGATGATATTTGTTTTTCTGACTTCACTCTGTATAACAGGCTCTAGGTTCATCCACTTCAGTTCAATTGACTCAAATTCATTCCTTTTCATGGGGGAGTAATATTCTACTGAGTGATGTTGTACCACAACTTCTTTCTCCATTCATTTGTTGATGGACATCTAGGTTGCTCCCATATCCTGGCTACTGTAAATAGTGCTTCAGTGAACATTTGGGTACATGTGTCTTTTCTAAAATTTTATTTATTTATTTATTTTCTGAATGAATTTTGATCATTTTAATAAATATATATCAAGAAAATCTCACTTTATTGCAACACATTCGTATACAAGCATCCATCATCTAAGTTTTCAACATCAAATGTTTATCAGATATTGAAAATAAAGGACAAAACATCACTAGACTATTCAGCCATAACACAAGAACGGGTTTTAAAAATTGGTCCTTGTGGGCATTGTCCAAATGATGATCCTACTCATACACTGTGTGAATGAGACCTATATTTAATATTAATAGCAATAATAAAAATATTTAATAGCAATAATTAAAAAAAGCTTTATCTTGGAGAAACAGGGAGGACCCAACTTATTTCCTCCATTTAGAATTTGGTTCCTGTGAAATATTGTGTAAGGAGGTCCAAGTCATTCAGTAATCTTGGAAATGGAAATAGAGTTTAGCAGGAAGAGTTAGCTGGCATGGAAGGAAGGATGTCTTTTATAAAAATTTATTTTTAAAAATTTATTTATTTTTAATTGGAGGGTAATTCCTTTATAATATTGTGTTGGTTTCTGCTGTACATCAGCATGAATCAGCCATAGGTATGCATATGTCCCCTCATGCGTGAACCTTTCTCCCACCTCCTACTGCATCTTACCCCTCGAGGTTGTCACAGAGCTCCAGTTTGAGTTCCCTAAGTCATACAGCAAATTCCTACTGGCTATCAATTTTACATATTCCAGTGGTCATGTATGGAGGTGAGAGTTGGACTGTGAAGAAAGCTGAACACCAAAGAATTGATGCTTTTGAACTGGTGATTCTTGAGAGTCCCTTGGACTGCAAGGAGATCCAACCAGTCCATTCTGAAGGAGATCAACCCTGGGATTTATTTGGAAGGAATGATGCTGAAGCTGAAACTCCAGTACTTTGGCCACCTCATGTGAAGAGTTGACTCATTGGAAAAGACTCTGATGCTGGGAGGGATTGGGGGCAGGAGGAGAAGGGGACGACCAAGAATGAGATGGCTGGATGGCATCACTGACTCGATGAACTTGAGTCTGAGTGAACTCCGGGAGATGGTGATGGACAGGGAGGCCTGGTGTGCTGCAATTCATGGGGTCGCGAACAGTTGAATACGACTGAACGACTGAACTGAACTGAACTGAAATTCTTTAGAACTGAAGTGAAAACTAATCTTTTCCAATCTTGTGGCCACTGTTGAGTTTTCCAAATTTGCTGGCATATAGAGTGCAGCACTTTCATAGCACCATCTTTTAGGATTTGAAATAGCTCAGCTGAATTCCCTCATCTCCATTAGCTTTGTTCGTAGTGATGCTTCCTAAGGCCCACTTGACTTTGCACTCTAAGATGTCTGGCTCTAGTTGAGTGATTACACCATCATGGTTATCCAGATCATGAAGATCTTTTGTATAGTTCTTTTGTGTGTTCTCCTTAACGCCTTTTTCTTCTCTTAGGTCCAGACTTCCAAGACTGTGCTGCATAATTATGGCAAGTGTGGGTACTTTTCTCTTAATCCTGATCTTAGAGGAAATGCTTTCAGTTTTTCACCATTGAAAATAATGTTTGTTAAAGGTTGTCATATATGATCTTTATTATTTTAAGGTATGTTCCTTCTCTGTTCATATTCTAAAGAGTTTTTTTAAAAATCATAAATGTGTATTGAATTTTGTCAAATGATTTTTCTGCATTTATTGAGATTGTCATATGATTTGTATCTTTCAATCTGTTAATATGGTATGTCACATTGATTGACTTGCATATATTGACAAACCCTTGCATCCCTGGGTTAAACCACTCTTGAACATGGTATATGACCCATTTAGTGTGCTGTTGGACTCTGTTTGCTAGTATTTTGTTAAGAATTGTTGCATCCATGTCCACGCTGATATTGACTTTATCCCATTGTTTCCGTGTGACGCCTTGGCTCCGAGCCGAGGCGGCGGCCTGGCAGAACGAGCTGGCAGTGTTCCTCCCTCTGCACTTGCTGTTTTGGAAGTTTTGGAGGAAGTTTTCACTTTCATCTCAGGTTCAAAGGATTTGTTAACAAAATAAGCCACTTGTTATATACAAATAAATAATATCAGTATTTATTAGAGAATTATCTAGCTTACTTTCAATATACTAACATTAAAAGAAAAGAGAAACAGAAACAGTAGAGGATACATCACCAAATTGGGATGCGACCGACATCCAAACAGCAGTGGGAAGTCCTGTGATACAGCACATCTGGAGTCCCAAATGATAAAAGGTTCCAGGAAGGACATCCACTCCATGGTTGAGACTTCAAAGATTGCAGTTTGGGGTTCCCGCCTATAATCCTAGGATGCAAACTGATATCATCATTAATCTGTGAGCAAATTGGAGCTCTGGTTTCATGTTAATGCTGTTTTGTTGTGTGAAACTTGGAATGTTAAGCCTTGGCTTGACTGGCCAGACCCCCTCTATGGGCTGAGCAGTCTTGAGATTCCACACCCTATCCTATCTACAGTGCTGTAAGGTTTGCACTCACAGCAGTCAGGCAGGGAATTATAGTCACAGCAGCGTCCAGGCAGGTTAGAAGCAAGGTCAGAGGCCTATTCTATTCTGCTTTGTCTTGGAAGCCTAAACAAGACTATCTAATTTCCCTAACATTGGGATCCCAGCAAACTGGAAAATTCTTAAAGAAATGGGAATATCAGACCACCTTACCTGCCTCTTGAGAAATCTGTACACAGAGGAAGAAGCAACAGTTAGAACCAGACATGGAACAAAAAGACTGGTTCCAAATTGGGAAAGGAGTATGTCAAGGTTGTATATTGTCACCCTTCTTATTTAAACTATATGCAAAGTACATCATGCAAAATGCTGGACTAGATGAATCACAAGCTGGAATCAAACTTGCCAGGAGAAATATCAATAACCTCAGATATGTAGATGACACAACCCTATGGCAGAAAATGAAGAAGAACTAAAGGGCCTTTTGGTGAAGGTGAAAGACGAAAGAGAAAAAGCTGACTTAAAACCCAACATTCAAAAAATTAAGATCATGGCATAGGGTCCCATCACTTCACGGCAAATGGATGGGGAAACAATGAAAACAGTGAGAGATTTTATTTTCTTAGACTCTACAGTCACTGCAGATGGTGATTGCAGCCATGAAATCAAAAGACCCCTGCTCCTTGGAAGAAGAGCTCTGACAAACCTAGATAGCATACTAAAAAGTGGAGACATCACATTGCTGACAAAGTCCCCCCCCGCCCCCACCCTGGTAGTTATGCACAGATATGAGAGTTGGACCATAAAGAAGGCTGAATATGGGAAAACTGATGCTTTTGAACTGTGGTGCTGGAGATTCTTGAGAGTTCCTTGGACTGCAAGATCAAACCAGTCAATCCTAAAGGAACTCAATCCTGAATATTCATTGGAAGGACTGATGCTTCAGCTTTATTACTTTGGCCACCTGATTAGAAGAGCTGACTCATTGAAAAAAACCCTGATGCTGGGAAAGATTGAGAGCAGGAGAAAGGGCAACAAAGGATGAGATGATTGGACGGCACCATCAATTCAATAGGCATGAGTTTGAGCAAACTCTGGGATATAGTGATGGACAGGGAAGCCTGGCATGCTGCAGGCCATGGGTTCCAAAGATTCAGACATGACTGAGCCCAGGCGACTGAACAACACAACAACAGTGGAAGAATTTGAGAATGATCATACCAAGTGTCTTTTCTGACCACAATACTATCAGATTAGATATCAATTACAGGGAAGATAAAACTCTGAACAACACAAACACATGGAAATTAAACTATAATTCTATAATAACCAAGAGGTTACTGAAGAAATCAAAGTGGAAATTAAAAAAAAATAGCTAGAGACAAATTACGACAAAAACACAATGACCCAAAACTTATGGGACACAGCAAAGTCAGTTTTAGGAGGGAAGCTTATAGTAATGCAATCTTACCTCAAGAAATAAGAAAAACATCAAATACAAAAACTAACCTTATAGCTAAAGCAACTAGAAAAACAAAAACAACAAAAATTTTTAAAAATCCCAACATTAGTAGAAGGAAAGAAATCATATAGATAAGAGCAGGAATAAATGAAAAAGAAATGAAGGAAACAAAGCAAAGAGCAATAAAACTAAAAGCTGATTCTTTGGGAAGATAAACAAAACTGACAAACCAATAGCCCGACTCATCAGGAAAAAAAAGCAAGACGACTCAAATCAGTAAAATTAGAAATGAAAACGGACACGTTCCAATAGACAACACAGAAAGACAAAGGATAATAGACTACTATGAGCAATTTTATGCCAATAAAATGGACAACCTGGGAGAAATGAATGAATTATTCAAAAAGTAAAATCTTCCAAGACTGAACCAGGATGAAAAAGAAATTATGAACAGACCAATCACAAGTACTGAAACTGTGACCAAAAAAAATCTCCCCCAAGTGAAAGCCTAGGGCCAGATGACTTCACAGATGCATTCTATCAAATATTTAGTGACAAGTTAATGTCTATTTCACTTTTTAAATTAAGTATCAGTTCCGTTCAGTTGCTCAGTCGTGTCCGACTCTTTGTGACCTCATGAATCGCAGCACGCCAGGCCTCCCTGTCCATCACCAACTCCCGGAGTTCACTCAGACTCATGTCCATCGAGTTGGTGATGCCATCCAGCCATCTCATTCTTGGTCTTCCCCTTCTCCTCCTGTCCCCAATCCCTCCCAGCATCAGAGTCTTTTCCAATGAGTCAACTCTTTGCATGAGGTGGCCAAAGTACTGAAGTTTCAGCTTCAGCACCATTCCTTCCAAAGAAATCCCAGGGCTGATCTCCTTCAGAATGGACTGGTTGGATCTCCTTGCAGTCCAAGGGACTCTCAAGAGTCTTCTCCAACACCACAGTTCAAAAGCATCAATTCTTCGGCACTCAACCTTCTTCACAGTCCAACTCTCACATCCATACATGACCACAAGGAAAACCATAGCCTTGACTAGATGGACCTTAGTCGGCAAAGTAATGTCTCTGCTTCTGAATATGCTATCTAGGTTGGTCATAACTTTTCTTCCAAGGAGTAAATGTCTTTTAATTTCATGGCTGCACTCACCATCTGCAGTGATTTTGGAGCCCCCCAAAATAAAGTCTGACACTGTTTCCAGCTAAATCAAATTACCACGAACTTCATGGATTAGGAACACAAAAATTATTCTCTCACAGTTATGGAGTCTAGCAGTCTCTGAAATCAAGGTGTCAGCAAAGCTATTCTACTTCTGCAAGCTCTAGGGAGGAGTCATTTTTTCACTTCTAGCATCTCATGGCCCCAGTCATTCACTGTGTAGTGACTGAATAATTCCACTCTGCACACATCTATCTTCACCTTCTCTGTGTTTTATCTGCGACCTCTATTATCCTGTTATAAGATACCAATAATTGGTTTTAGGGCTCACCCTAAATTCAGATGATTTCATGTTGAGATCCTTAACTAATTAAATCTGCAAAGACTCTATCTCCAAATAAAGTCACATTCTGAATTTCTGGGTGGCTGTGTTTTTGAGGAGATACTGTTTCAACTCACTACATATGATCAGTAACATTGTTTAAGTTTTGAATGTTAAATCAAACTTACTCTTTGGATAAACCCTTATTGGTCATGATTTATTAATATTTTTACAATTGTTCAATTGGATTTGTTAAACTTTTGTTTAAGAATCTCGCCTATATATTGGTAAGGAAGCTAAGTCTATAGCGTCCTTTTCTTGCAATGGGTTTGCCGGGATTTGATATCAGGATAAGGCCAGTTCAGTTCAGTTCAGTCACTCAGTTGTGTCCCACTCTTTGTGACCCCATGGACTATAGCACACCAGGCTTCCCTGTCCATTAACAACACCCAGAGCTTGCTCAAACTCATGTCCAACAAGTCAGTGATACCATCCAACCATCTTACCCTCTCTTGTCCCCTTCTCTTCCTGCCTTCAATCTTTTTCAGCATCAGGGGATTTTCCAATAAGTCAGTTCTTTCCATCAGGTGGCCAAAATATTGTTGCTTCAGCTTCAGCATCAGTCCTTCCAATCAATATTCAGGACTTTAGGATTGACTGGTTTTATCTTGCTGTCCAAGGAACTCTTAAGAGTCTTCTCCAACACCACAGTTCAAAAACATCAGTTCTTCAGCGCTCAGCTTTCTTTATAGTCCAACTCTCACATCCATACATGACTACTGGGAAAACCATAGCTTTGAATAGATGGACCATTTTTGGCATAGTAATGTCTCTGCTTTTTAATATGCTGTCTATGTTGGTCATAGCTTTTCTACCAAGGAGCAAGCATCTTTTAATTTCATGGCTGCAGTCACAATCTGCAGTGATTTGGACCCCCCAAAATAGAGTCTCTCACTGTTTCCATTGTTTCCTCGTCTATTTGCCATGAAGTGATGGGGCCAGATGTCATGATCTTAGTTTTTTGAATGATGAGTTTTAAGCCAGCTTTTTCACTCTCCTCTTTCACCTTCATCAAGAGGCTCTTTAGTTCCTCTTTGCTTTCTGTTATAAGGGTGGTGTCATCTGCATATCTGAGGTTATTGATATTTCTCCCTGCAATCTTGATTCCAGCTTGTGCTTCATCCAGTCCAGCATTTCACATGATGTACTTGGCATATAAGTTAAACAAACAATGTGACAATATGCAGCCTTGACATACTGCTTTCCCAACTTGGAACCAGTCTCTTGTCCCATGTCCTGTTCTAACTGTTGCTTCTTGACCTGTATACAGGTTTCTCAGGAAGCAGCTCAGGTAGTCTGGTATTCCCATCTCTTTAAGAATTTTCCACAGTTTGTTGTGATTCACACATTCAAAGACTTCAGCTAGGTCAATAAAGCAGAAGTAGATGTTTTTCTGGAACTCTCTTACTTTTTCTATGATCCAGTGATGTCGACAATTTGGTCTCTGGTTCCTCTGCCTTTTCTAAATCCCGCATGAACATTTGGAAGTTCTCGGTTCACATACTGTTGAAACCTGGCTTGGAGAATTTTGAGCCTTACTTTGCTGCATTGTGAGATGAGTGCAACTGTGTGGTAGTTTGAACAATCTTTGACATTGCCCTTCCTTGGGATTGAAATGAAAACTGATCTTTTCCAGTCCTGTGGCCACTGCTGATTTTCCAAATTTGCTGGCATATAGAGTGCAGCACTTTCATAGCATCATCTTTTAGGATTTGAAATAGTTCAGCTGGAATTCCACCACCTCCACTAGCTTTGTTTGTAGTGATGCTCCCTAAACGCACTTGACTTCACATTCCAGTATGTCTGGCTCTAGTTGAGTGATCACACCATCTTGGTTATCTGGGTCATTCAGATCTTTTGTACAGTTCCTGTGTATCCTTGTCACCTCTTCTTAATCTGTTAATCAGTTCATACCATTTCTGTCCTTTATTGTGCCCATCTTTGCATGAAATGTTCCCTTGGTATCTCTAATTTTCTTGAAGAGATGTCTAGTCTTTCACATTCTATTGTTTTCCTCTAATTCTTAGCACTGATCACTTAGGAAGCCTTTTTAAAAATCTCTCCTTGCTATTCTTTGGAACTCTGCATTCAGATGGGTATAGCTTTCCTTTTCTCTTTGCCTTTACTTTCTCTTATTTTCTCAGCTATTTGTAAGGCCACCTCAGACAATCATTTTGCCTTTTTGTATTGATTCTTCTTGGGGATGGTTTTGATCATGGCCTCTGGTACAATGTTGTGAACCTCCATCCATAGTTCTTCAGGCACTCCGTCTATTGAATCTAATCCCTTGAATCTATTTGTCAGTTCAGTTCAGTTCAGTCACTCAGTCATGTCCAACTCTTTCTGAACCCATGGGGTGCTGTATGCCAGGCTTCCTTGTTCATCACCAACTCCCAGAGCTTCAGTTCAGTTCGGTTCAGTCGCTCAGTCATGTCCGACTCTTTGCGACCCCATGAATTGCAGCACGCTTACTCAAACTTATGTCCATTGAGTCGGTGATGCCACCCAACCATCTCATCCTTTGTTGTCCCCTCTTCTCCTGCCTTCAGTCTTTCCCAGCATCAGGGTCTTTTCCAGTGAGTCAGTTCTTGGCATAAGGTGCACAGTATTGGAGTTTCAGCTTCAATATCAGTCCTTCCAATGAATATTCAGGACTGACGTCGTTTAGGATGAACTGGTTGAATCTCCTTGCTGTCCAAGGGACTCTCAAGTGTCTTCTCCAAAATCATAGTTCAAAAGCATCAGTAATTTGGTACTCAGCTTTTTTTTCATAGTACAACTCTCACATTCATATGTGACTACTGGAAAAACCAAAGCTTTGATTGGACGGACCTCTGTTGGCAAAGTAATGTCTCTGCTTTTTAATATGCTGTCTAGGTTGGTCATAGCTTTTCTTCCAAGGAGTAAGCCTCTTCATTTCATGACTGCACTCACCATCTGCAGTGATTTTGGAACCCCAAAATTAGATTCTCTCACTGTTTCCATTGCTTCCCCATCTATTTGCCATGAAGTGATGAGACTAGATGCCATGATCTTAGTTTTCTGAATGATGAGCTTTAAGTCAACTTTTTCACTCTCCTCTTTCACTTTCATTAAGAAGTGCCGGGGTCCAGCCCCAGTGGATCCAGGGTGATTCGAAGGTGGAGACAGAGTCGGCGTCCTTCTTGGAAAAATACATGTTTAGTTACAGATATATAGAGAGGTTAGAAACGTGTAGTGTAGTAGGAAAGTTAGTGGAGAAAAAGAGACTGAATAACTTCATTCACATGGAATAGCATCCATGGTCCAGATGGGGAATTCAGCCAGAAAAACAGGGAGCAAGAAAGAATGACATGGGGAGTCAGTCTTTCCAGGAACTGATCCCACTTCTTTATTTTTCCAGTTTTCTTATATACCTTTTGTTACATATAGGGATGAATACAGAGTCACGTGCGGGGTCAGCAGTCCTGACCTTTATCAAAATCAGGTGCTTTACATAAAAAAAAGGTCTTAGGGGTTTTACATCATCTTCAAGCAATTTCTGCCTGCCGACATTTACAACCCTTTCTTTCTGATAACCAAAAACTTATTTTTTCCAAGAGTGTTTTTTCTTAAACCAGGCACCACCCTCCAAATAAAGTTGCATTCCTATAGGGTGAGGGTGTAGTGAGTTACAATCAAAAAGGAATTTATTTAACCCAAGGTTAACATGATCAATCTTAAAGGTTAATCCTTATTTCTCCTATATGTTTAAAGGTTAATACTTATTTCTCCTATATGCTAGTTATATTTATTATAAAGGCAGGGAATATAGAGATTTAGCAGTAAACATCAGCCCAACAAATGAAAATCCTTTCACCAATGTTCCCCTTAAGATCTACTTAGTCTTAAGATAGTGATAAAGTTACATTTTTACATAGGGAGGACACAGTGATTTATAACAAAGTACAGTGATCCATAACAAAACAGAAAATTCATTAACTCAAAAGTCTAGTATTGCTAACATCAAAACTACTATATTTCCTTTTCTATATTCCAAATATATTTATTAATATATTCCCAGGTGCCTAAGGACATGGAGGCCTGGCGGCAGCAATCAAATGAGAAAAGTCCTATGCTAATACCCCAAACTCTCTGTGCTGTTTATGGTTGAGAAGTTGTCACACAACTAGTCTGTCAGCAGAGAGGTTTGACCTGAGATGCCCTTGTCCCACCTAGGGCAGGGAATTAGCAGCAATTATTGACACCACAAATGAAAAACCCTTTACCAATAAAATTCCTAACCAACCCACTATGCCTTTAGTAAGTCTAAAGCATCACGTGCCTCTCACTGTTGTGGGGTTGTAAACAATCACATTCGGCTGGATGAACCTATACAGGCAGGCTAGATAACCTTCAGAGTTCTTAAGTTGAAACATTCTAGTCATGCCGAGGAATTTTATTGCCTTGGAGCTGCACGTTTACTCCTTCTCTGAGAGAAACGGTTATGGGGGAGAGCCCCCCGTAAAGTCAGAGGTGTAGGTGAGAGCACAAGACAGACTCCGGTTTTGCGGTTAGATGCTCGGGAGCAGAGGATTTCCTGAGACTTGATCACGCCTTTGCATATGCCAAAGCCTCCCTCCTCATGACCTTTGCCAAGGGCGGAGTTCCTCACGCTGGCCCCCAGCAAAAAGTGCTTTAGTTCTTTACTTTCTGTCATGAGGGTGGTGTCATCTGCATATCTGAGGTTATTGTTATTTCTCTTGGCAATCTTGATTACAACTTGTGCTTCATCTAGCCCAGCGTTTCTCATGATGTACTCTGCATATAAATTAAATAAACAGAGTGACATATACAGCTTTGATGTACTCCTTTTCCTATTTGGAACCAGTCTGTTGTTCCATGTCCAGTTCTAACTCTTGCTTCTCAAGAGGCAGGTCAGGTGGTCTGGCATTCCCATCTCTTTCAGAATTTTCCACAGTTTATTGTGATCCACATTGTCAAAGGGTTTGGCGTAGTCAATAAAGCAGAAATAGATGTTTTTCTGGAACTCTCTTGCTTTTTCAATGATTCAGTAGATGTTGGAAATTTAATCTCTGGTTTCTTTGCCTTTTCTAAACCAACTTGAACATCTGGAAGTTCATGGTTCATGTATTGCTGAAGCCTGGCTTGGAGAATTTTGAGCATTACTTTGCTAGCATGTGTGATGAGTGCAATTGTGTGGTATTTTGAGCATTCTTTGTCATTGCCCTTCCTTGGGACTGGAGTGAAAACTGACCTTTTCCAGTCCTATGGCTAGTGCCTAGCTTTCCAAATTTGTTGACTTACTGAGTGCAGCACTTTCAAAGCATCATCTTTTGGATTTGAAATAGTTCAGCTGGAATTCCATCACTTCCACTAGCTTTGTTTGTAGTGATGCTTCCTAAGGCCCACTTGACTTCACATTCCAGCATGTCTGGCTCTAGGTGAGTGATCACACCATCGTGATTATCTGGGTTGTGAAGATTTCCTTTTTGTACAGTTCTTCTGTGTATTAGGTCCATGCCACTTCTGTCCTTTATTGAGCTTAAGTTGTGGTAAATCCTTTGAGGGAGTAGAGAACGGACATGGGAAGGGAGGATTGCCCCAAAAGAACATGCTAATGAGCAGGCTACTGCTGGGGCTCAGTCTCCTGGGGACCTCCAGAGACTTGGGGGCACACTGGCTGCACACTGGCGAAGAGGCTAGGACACTGACACCTCCCCACCACCATCCTGGGGAATCAGTTCCTCATTACCTCAGGACTACCCTGCCAAGAGACAATGATATGTCTGAAATAATCAAATGACCTCAGGGACAGAGATGCAGGGGTGCCAAGTGACCCTAGAGTAGGCTTCAGCTATGGACTGGGCACACACCATCAGTGTCTGTACAGTTCTATCCCTGGAAAAGGTCAGGCCAAGGGATGCAAGCAATAGCAATCAGCCTGACTTCATCATCACATCCTCCTTCCTCTTCATATCAAAGCATTTTAGACACAGCGTGTGGTTGCTGGTGGGGGCTAGTTGGCACATCCTCCCTGCAGGGCATTTTTTCAATAGGCCGCTTTAGATATGAAGAACAGATGTCCTCCCCACCAGACTCAACTACAGCAGTGAATGGAAACCAAATTTCTGTGTCAGGGCTGTCAGAGGGCCTGTGATGCTGCTGAGCACCTGGGCTCACTCTTCTCTTTACCTTGCAGCTTCACTTGGTCAGTTAGTCTCATCACAGCCTTCCAGAACCCCTGGAGCAACTGCTCCAAGCCAAGCCAGGGTCCAGAGTGTGACTCAGGGGACAAGGTGGCTACTTCTGAGGGAGGCTATGTCTTCCCAGGCTCTGCCTCCAGCAAGTGTCCCTGAGATCTGGATCTGTTCTGACCCAGGCAGTGGTATTGGGTTGGAGTTGATAACAACTCCTTACCTGCTGGCCACAAGCTTGAAGGGTTCTGAACCTGGCCATAATGCAGATGGACTGCAGAGCCATTCCTAGCATACACTCAGCCAGAATGGGTGACCCCTCATTCCCCAGGGTCCTTGTCCTTGGAAGGGAGAGAAGGCCCAGGGCAAGGGTCCCAGCCATTGGGCAGGAGGGCCTGCTGCAAGCCAGGATAGTTGCTGGGGGCCTGGCATGTGTCCTTGTTTGCATTCCCTGGTGCTTAGGGGTAGTAGCCAGGGTCTGGGGTTCAAGATCTGTCCCTCTTATTTTCCTCTGTGCCTAGAACATCAGCCTTGGCGGTCTATGCTACGTAACAGTGGCTACCATGAAGTCTCTGAGCAGCTTGCCATTTATAGTTAATTAATTTTAAACACTCAAGGAAGACATGAATGGATTTTTCTGATGCAAATAAAATTATTTCAGTAAAGCCAAGACTCCTTGACCACTTACTCTTTGCTGATTATCAGGCCCCCAGGCAACACTGTCTAGATTTGCTGACGGTACATTCAGATCTTCCCAATGCACTTACAGACACTTTCACTCACCTGTGACTAGGCAAGCATCTCTCTGTATGTGTTACAAATGATATAATCTTTCCCTATTTTTTTGCAGCTTGATGTTTTTCACTGTCAACCCTGTTGTTGAGTGTAATTAGTACATGCCTCTCTACCATTTGTTTAATGGCTGCCATTCCCCTGTATGACTGGACTGGCTGATGGAGTGTTTCTCCTACTGATGGATATTTGGGGTCTGGGTAAGTTTCTGCAGTTCCGTCCCTTGGGCTAAATGGTTTCTTTGTTACTTTGGGCCATCTCCAAGCCCCAGTGTCTCCTTCATCTCTACTTGCTCTGGGGGCTGGTTCCTCCACTCCTTGCCTCAGCTTTGAACTCTGCCAGCAAGCCCATATCTCAGGAACCTTGCCTGGCTACCTCTACTGGACAGCCTCAGTGTGTAGCTACCAACAGACTAGCCTTTATGTTTCATAAGGGGCAGAGGCCAATAAGTATTTGTTGAGCCCAACACTCTTGGTCATGCTGTGTCCTGCTGCTGCTGCTACTAAGTCACTTCAGTTGTGTCCGACTCTGTGTGACCCCATAGACAGTAGCCCACCAGGCTCCCCTGTCCCTGGGATTCTCCAGGTAAGAACACTGGAGTGGGTGCCATTTCCTTCTCCAATGCATGAAAGTGAAAAGTGAAAGGGAAGTCGCTCAGTCGTGTCTGACTCTTTGCAACCCCATGGACCACAGCCTACCAGGCTCTTCTGTCCATGGGATTTTCCAGATAAGAGTACTGGAGTAGGGTGCCATCGCCTTCTCCATGCTGTGTCCTACTAGAAGAAAATTTTAACGGCAGCCTTAAGGGGGCATGTTTACATACTGATGGTTTCCTCGACTGCCACTCCTGGAGGGAAGCCAGTGCTGGGGCTGGCTGTGATCCATGACCCAATCTGCACTGCAAGGAGGAGTCTTGCAGAAGGCAGGAAACCTGGGTCACATCCTACCCCACTTCTTCCCAGTTCTGGGCCCTCTGGCCAGTCAGAACCATATCTGAGCCTTGAAGGGGAGATAAAGGATCCAGTTAAATGATATCTCTAGACAGTCCAGACAAATTGGGAAGGAGGGAACACTCTAGAGGATGACTGACTTAGCTTATGCAATAAATAAAAGGCAAGAAAAGCAAAGGGTGCAGGACATTTTAGATTAAAATAGAATTAAGAAATATAACATCCAAATATCCTGTGTGGCCTTTGAGGGGGGTCTTTTCTTCCCCAAAGAAAAGAGACTATTTCTGAGGCAGTAGGAAAATGTGATCAAGGATTGGTTATCAAATGACACCAGAAATTTCTTGACTATTTAGTGTTATAATGGTATACTACAGTTGTGTAGGAAAATATCCTTCCAAGGTATACAGGGGATTTTAGGATTTTAGTAATTTTATATAAGATGTCTGATTACCAGTGACCTCTTTGTCTATAGCATATGAATATTACAACAAGCAATTTTTATTTCTAAAAGTGGAAGAATAAAGCTATTTGCAAACATTTTAAAATTAAATAAGAATCAAAGTCAGTAATACTGTAGTGAAGTCAAGTATATTCATTTATTGATAGTGAGAATATGCAAGCATACGGGAAGATAACTTGTCAATAAGTAGATAGAGCCATAAAAATATCTGTTCATGTTCTCTAGACCAAGAATTTTCTGCTGGGAATTTACTCTGATGAAATAATCCAAAGAGGGGGAATCTCTCATAGCAAGGCGTGGCTTTTTGAGCTCACATACTTTGGCTTGATGGTGTTGGAAAGCAAAGTGCTAAGAGCTATGTCGCAATTTAAAGGCCTGAGCAACTCACTGTGGGAAGAGCACTGTGATTACAGCCACATGAAGGCATGTGTGGTTGGGGCCCACCCCAGCAGAGAGCCCAGAGAGTGAGAGGGCTGCCATTTCTGGGGAAGGGGCAATCCTGCTGGGAAGGAGGGACTGGAGGTTTTTTCAAGCGGGTACCATGCTGTCTTAGCCACAAATGTAACTTCCTTGGAAATGTATTGTGAGCCTGGAGTGGTCTGTGATTACTTACCAGTTGAAAATTCAGCTTTCCATAGGGCAAAGCTGGACTTTCAGGGTCCTGGGAAGCCATGTCCTTGCCTCATTTCTCCCAAGTGTCCCTCTCTGTCAGTCTTGGAACTCTGCTTACACATAGGCCTTTCTCATTAAGGTGAGATTGTCAGACCCTCTCCTGAAATCTTGGGTGGAGAAGGAGTAAGGTCACAAAGGCAGAGTGTCCAGGGAGAAGGGAGGGTTCATAGAGGGGAGGGAAACAGAATAAAGGAAACTTACTGGTGCTAGGTCCTTGACATACATTATCTTTCTGCGTCAGAACTTTAGAATGAGGCACAGGATAACATCTCTCATCACCATTTCTTCACCATAGTCCACAATAGATATTATTATCCCCATGTCACAGATGAGGAAACAGAAGCTCCAAGCGACTGATAGGTTTACTAGTTTTATGTGTAGAGCTGAGATACTAATCCAGGCCCATATCTTTTGGGATCAGGCTTTGGGAGCAGGGTTCCAATTTTTCTAGATCCTCAGTGACGTTTTTTATTTTCTGTTATAGCTATTAATTGCCATCCTGGTGGGTATGAAGTGGTATCTTGTGGTTTTGATTTGCATTTTCCTAATGATTAGTGATTTTGAACGTGTGTCTCTTGGCCATTTGTATATCTTCTTTGGACAAATGTCTATCCAACTCTTTTGTCCATTTTTAAGTTGGATTGTCCTTTTTGTTGAATTGTAAGAGTGCCTGATATATTCTGGATACTAGACTCTTGTCAGATACATGAATTGTAATATTTTCTTCTAGACTGTGGGTTGTCTTTACACTCTTTTTAAAAAAATTAATTTCTAAATTGAAGTATAATTGAGGATTAAGATTTTTATATATTTAAGATGATTAATTTAGGTACAATTTGATAATTTGAAATATACTAGGAAGCTGTCTCTTCATATAGTTACCACTGTGTGTGTGTCTGTCTGTCAGCAGTGAGAACACTTAAGATCTACCCTCTTAACAAATTTCAAGTGTACAGTCAAGAATTGTTAATATGGTCACAATGTTATATCATAGAATGGTAGCACTTTTTAAAATCTTGCATAACAAACTTTGTACTCTTTGACCAACCATCTCCTCTTTTCTTCTTCTCTCCATCCCCTGATAACTACCATTTTGCTCTCTGCTTCTGAGTTCAACTGTTTTAGATTCTACATGTAAGTGAGATCATGCACTATTTGTCTTTGTGTCTGGATTAATGCACTTAACATAATATCCTCCAGGTTCATTCACATTTCCATGTTGTCACAAATCATAAGATTTCCTTCCTTTTTAAGGCTTGAAATATATAGACATATAACTGCTGCTGCTGCTGCTAAGTCACTTCAGTCGTGTCCCACTCTGTGTGACCCCATAGACGGCAGCCCACCAGGCTCCCCGTCCCTGGGATTCTCCAGGCAAGAACACTGGAGTGGGTTCCCATTTCCTTCTCCAATGCATGAAAACTGAAAGTGAAGCTGCTCAGTCATGTCTGAATCCTCACAACTGCATGGACTGCAGCCTACCAGGCTCCTCTGCCCATGGGATTTTCCAGGCAAGAATACTGGAGTGGGGTGCCATTGCCTTCTCTGAGACATATAACTAGCTGCATGTATATATATGTTTGTACATACATATGTATTTATGTATGTGTATATATATGTCACTTTCTTTATCCATTCATTCACTGACAGACATTAATGTGTTTGCTTAACTTGGTTTTTGTGAATAATGCTGAAGTGAACATGGCAGTGCAGATAGTGCTCTGACATTCTGATTTTATTTCTTTTGGATATATACCCCAAAGTGAAGAATTACTGGATCATAAGATAGTTCTATTTTAAATTTTAAGCAACTTCATACTGCTTTTTATTAAGGTCATACCAATTTACATTTTGAAGAATTGATGCTTTCAAAGTGTGGCATTGGAGAAGACTCTTGAGAGTCCCTTGGACAGCAAGGAGATGAAACCAGTCAATCCTAAAGGAAATCAACCCTGAATATTCGTCAGAAGGACTGATGCTGAAACTGAAGCTCCAATGCTTTGGTCACCTGATTTGAAGAGCTGACTCATTGGTAAAGACCCTGATGCTGGGAAAGATTGAGGGCAGGAGGAAAAAGGGGCAATAGAGGATGGGATGATTGGATGGTATCACTGTCTCAATGGACATGAGTTTGAACAAACTCTGGGAGATAGTGAAGGACAGGGAAGCCTGGCATGCTACAGTTCATGGGGTTGCAGAGAGTTGGACACGACTTAGTGACTGAACAAGAACAACACATTCACATTCCCACCAACAGTGTACAAGGGTTCCCTATTCTCCACATCCTCAACAACACTTATTATCTTTCATCCCTGATAATAGCCATTCAACAGATATAAGGTGATATCTCACTGAAGTTTTGAGTTGAATTTCTCTAGGCTTCCCAGGTGGCTCAGTGGTAAAGAACCAGCTTACCAATGCAGGAGACAAATGTTCGATTCCTGGGTCAGGAAGATACTCTGGAGAAGGAAATATCAACCCACTCCGATGTTCTTCCCTGGGAAAATTCCATGGACAGAGGAGCCTGGAGGGCTACAGTCCATAGGGTTGAAAAGAGTTGGACACAACTGACCAGCTGACCATGACCAGTGGTCAGTGGACACACAACGACTAGTGAAGCTGAACATTTTTCATATACCTGTTGGCCATTTATATGCTTTCTTTTGAGAAGTATCTATTCATATCTTTTGTCCATCTTTTAATTGAGTTATTTGTCTTTTTTTTGCTACTGAGTTGTTCATGTTTCTTATTTATTTGGGGGTATTAACTTTCATTAGAAATATGGTTTGCAAATATTTTATTCCATTCCATGGATTGCCTTTTTGTTCTGTTGATTGTTTTCTTTGCCGGGCAGAAACTTTCTGGCTTGATGAAATCCGACTTGTTTGTTTTTGGTGTGATTTTCTTTTTTTTTTCTTTTCTTTTAACTTTTTTCTCTCCTCCCTCCTTTCTTTTTTTTTTTTTTTACTTTACACTACTGTATTGGTTTTGCCATACATCAACATGAATCTGCCGCGGGTGTACATGTGTTCCCAATCTTGAACCCCCTCCCACCTCCTTCCCAGTACCATCCCTCTGGGTCATCCCAGTGCACCAGCCTCAAGCATCCAGTATCATGCATCGAACCTGGACTGGCGATTCGTTTCTTATATGATATTATACATGTTTCAATGCCATTCTCCCAAATCATCCCACCCTCTCCCTCTCCCAGAGTCCAAAAGACTGTTCTATACATCTGTGTCTCTTTTGCTGTCTCATTACCATCTTTCTAAATTCCATATATATGCATTAGTATACTGTATTGGTGTTATTCTTTCTGGCTTCCTTCACTCTGTATAATAGGCTCCCATTTCATCCACCTGATTAGAACTGATTCAAATGTATTCTTTTTAATGGCTGAGTAATACTCCATTGTGTATATATACCACAGCTTTCTTATCCATTTATCTGCTGATGGTGTGATTTTCAATATAACAGTGTTGAAGCTTTCCTTCTACATTTTCTTTTAGTAGTTTTATGACTTCAGGTCTTACATTTAAGCCTTTAATCCATTTGAGGTTGATATTTTTGTATATGGTGTGATATGAGTATCCAACTTCATCCTCCTGCATGTGGATATCCAGTTTTCCAAACATTGTTTATTGAAGAAATTATCATTTTCTCATTTTGGAGTCTTGGTACCCTAGTCAATTGATGTAGATGTATGGACTTATTTCTGGGCTCTCTATTCTGTTATTCATCTATGTGTCTGTTTTCATGCCATGATCATACTGTTTTGATTATTGTAGCTTTATCATATATTTTGAAATGGTGAATTTTGATGCCTTCACCTTTGTTCTTATTGCTCAAGATTGCTTTATCTATTCAGGGTCTTTTATAATTCCATATGGATTTTTCATTTTTGTAAAGAAAGCCATTAGAATTTTGACAGCCTTGCATTGAATTTGTGTATTGCTTTTGGTAGTATTACCATCTTAACACTATTGTCTTCTAATCCATGAATACAAGTTGTTACATTTATTTATATCTTCTTTAATTTCTTTCAGCAATGTTTACTAGTTTTCAGTGTGCAAGTCTCGACTCTCCTTGGTTAAAATTATTCATAAGTATTTTATTCTTCTGATGCTATTGTTGATAAAATTATTTTTCTTAATTTCCTTCTTAGATTGTTCAGGCTCCTATATGGAAATACAACTGATCTTTGAATGTTTTCATTTTAAGGTGGTTTTTGGTATGTTAATTTTGTATCTTGCAAGTTTACTGTATCCTCCCCTTTAATGGATTGCTGCCTTGTCACGACAAAGGGGCTTGTGTAACTCAATGAAGCTATGAGCTATGCTGTGCAGGGCCACCCCAGATGGGCAGGTCACAGTGGACAGTGCTGACAGACATGATCCCCTGGAGGAGGGGTGGCAAACCGTGCCGGGCCCTGCCCCAGTGGGTCCAGGGAATTCGCAGGGGAGATGGAGTAGGTGAGGGAAAAGTTATTTAGAAATATGATTAGATTAGGAAGAAATACTATAGCAGGAAAATTAGTAGAGAAAAGATGCTGAATAACTTGGTTTATGGGGAAAGCCAATAAAACTTCAGGACAAGAAGTTTGCACCATCTACGTTAGGCCACCAGAGCTCATTTGAATAGCGGAGGGTGCCCTGCCTTGGGCTCCCTCTCTCACAGGACTTAAAAGCTGGGACAAGTAAGTAGACATGGTGAGTCTCCCCGTGCCAGATGGGAAGTCAGCCAGAAAAGGAGAGAGAGGGAGAGGGAGAAAGAGAGAAAGATACAGGAGAAACCAGATTTCCAAGAAACTAGTTCGAGAGTCTAGTCCAAGAAACTGATCTATCCTTTATTGTTCAAAAGGCTTTTTATACGTTTTGATTGTACATAGAGATCAATGGGTAATACAAAATTATGCAGTGTCAGCAGCCCTGACTCTTACTGAGATCAGGCTTTTCTCTGCATACTTAGTTGTATACACAAGTCTTAGGTGATTTACATCATCTTACAGCCAGAAGGCCAATCAACATTTTATGGCCCTTTTCTGATAAGGGTTTGTCAACCAGAAGACTTATTTGTCTTAAAAATGTTGTTCTTCCCAAAGTCTGGTGCCACTCTCAGAAAGCACTAAATAAAGTTACATTCTTACATAGCAAGGATACAACAATTTATAACAATGAAAGAAGTACAGTGATTTATAACAAAGGGAAAGTTAATTAACTCAAAAGTCTAGTGTTGCTAACATCAAAACTACTATATTCCTTTTTCTATATCCAATTACATTGATTAATATCCTTCAGGTGCCTAAAAGATAAAGAATATAGAGGCTTGGCAGCAGTCATTGACTCAACAAACTCTTCACCAAACTAATTCTTAACTCTAAAAGGCTCTATATTTTTAAGATGTTTTGAGCTTCGTGCCTCTCATGGTTGGGGGGCTGTAAGCAATCTGCAAATTGTAAAAAGTAGGGGGAACCTGTCAGGCAAGTTAGAGAGCCATCAAAGGGGTTTGAGCTGAAACATTCCTTTCATATGCAGGAGACTGAAGCCCTGAGCTAACCCTTTTTCCAGAGAATGTCAGAAGAGTGGAAAGCACAGTACAATAAAGTCAGGCCGACTCTGGTGTTTGGGGGTAGATATTCAGGAAAACCCAGGGGGAACCCCTGAAGCCAGATCACACCTTTCCATTTTGTTGGGCTTTCTTCCTCATGACCTTTGTCACAGGCGGGATTCCTCACACAGGCTCCCAGCAAAACCATCCCAGTATAACTGCTGTGAGAACCCCATGAACTGTATAAAAAGTCAAAAGATATGACACCAAAAGATGAGCCCTCCAGGGAGGACTGTGCCCCATATGTTACTGGGGAAGAGTGGAGGACAACTGCTAACAGTGCCAGAAAGAATGAAGTGGCTGGGCTAAAGTGGAAATGCCACTCAGTTGAGGATCTTTCAGGTGATGAAAGTAAAATCTGATGTTGAAAAGAACAATATTGCATAGGAACCTGGAATGTTAGGTCCATGAATCAAGGTAAATTGGATGTTGTCAAGCAGGAGATGGCAAGAGTAAAAAAATTGACATCTTAGGAATGAGTGAACTTTATTTAATTTTTTAAAAATTAAATTAATTTACTTATTTTAATTGGAGGCTAATTACTTTACAGCATTGTAGTGGTTTTTGCCATACATTGACATGAATCAGCCATGGATGTACATGTGTTCCCCATCCTGAACCCACCTCCCACCTCCCTCTGCATCCCATTCCTCTGGGTCATTCCAGTGCACCAGCCCTGAGTACCCTGTCTCATGCATCAAACCTGGACTTGCGATCTATTTCATATGTGATAATATACATGTTTCAATGCTATTCTCTCAAATCATTCCACTCTCGCCTTCTCCCACAGAGTCCAAAATTCTGTTCTTTACATCTGTGTCTCTTTTGCTGTCTCGCCTATAGGGTCATCATTACCATCTTTCTAAATTCCATATATATATGTTAATATAGTGTATTGGTGTTTTTCTTTCTGACTTAACTTCACTCTATATAATAGGTTCCAGTTTCATACACCTCATTAGAACTGATTCAAAAGCATTCTTTTTCATAGCTGAGTAATATTCCATTATATATGTGTAGTACCACAGCTTTCTTATCCATTCATCTGCCGATGGATATCTAGGTTGTTTCCATGTCCTAGCTATTGTAAACAGTGCTGCAATGAATATTAGGGTATGCAGGTCTCTTTCAATTCTGGTTTCCTTAGTGTGTATGCCCAGCAGTGGGATTGCTGGGTCGTATGGCTTAAAGCTCAACATTCAGAAAACGAAGCTCATGGCATCTGGTCCCATCACTTCATGGGAAATAGATGGGGAAACAGTGGAAACAGTCTCAGACTTTATTTTTGGGGGCTCCAAAATCACTGCAGATGGTGACTGCAGCCATGAAATTAAAAGATGCTTACTCATTGGAAGAAAAGTTATGACCAACCTAGATAGCATATTCAGAAGCAGAGACATTACTTTGCCGACTAAGGTCCATCTAGTCAAGGCTATGATTTTTCCAGTAGTCATGTATGGATGTGAGAGTTGGACTGTGAAGAAGGCTGAGCGCTGAAGAATTGATGCTTTTGAACTGTGGTGTTGGAGAAGACTCTTGAGAGTCCCTTGGACTGCAAGGAGATCCAACCAGTCCATTCTGAAGGAGATCAGCCCTGGGATTTCTTTGGAAGGAATGGTGCTGAAGCTGAAACTTCAGTACTTTGGCCACCTCATGCAAAGAGTTGAGTCACTGGAAAATACTTTGATGCTGGGAAGGATTGGGGGCAGGATGAGAAGGGGACGACGGAGGATGAGATGCCTGGATGGCATCACGGACTCGATGGATGTGAGTCTGTGTGAACTCTGGGAGTTGGTGATGGACAGGGAGGCCTGGTGTGCTGCGATTCATGGGGTCGCAAAGAGTCAAACACGGCTGAGTGACGGAACTGAACTGAATGGGTTTGGTGTGACTTTTGGCTACCTGTATTTTAATGCTTAGGGTTATGTTCCTGCATTGTTGGAGAATTAGCGTGGTATGTCTTGCTCTGAAACTTGTTGGCTCTTGGGTGGAGCTTGGTTTCAGTGTAGGTAAGGAGGGTTTTGGATGAACTCTTGTTGATTAATGTCCCTGGAGTCAGGAGTTTTCTGGTGTTCTCAAGTTTTGGATTTAAGCCTCTTGCCTCTGGCTTTCAGTCTTATTCTTACAGTAACCTCAAGACTTCTCCATCCATACAGCACTGATGATAAAACATCTAGGTTAGCAGTGAAAAGATTCTCCACAGTGAAGGACATCCAGAGAGGTTCACGTAGTTACATGGAGAAGAGAAGAAGGAGGAGGGAGATAGAGGTGACCAGGAGGAGATGAGGGGGAATCAAAAGGAGAGAGAGCAGTCTAGCCAGTAATCTATTTCCTATGTGCTGTCCACAGTCTGGAACACTCAGAGAGGTTCACAGAGTTACACAGAGAAAAGAAGAGAGAGGAAGGAAACAGAGGTGAGCAGGAGGAGAAGCAGGGAAGTCAAAAGGAGAGAGACAGATATAGCTAGTAATCAGTTCCCTACATTTTCTCCACAGCCTGGAACATTCAAAGAGATTCACAGAGCTGTGTAGTGAAGAGAAGGATGAGGGAGGAGATAGAGGTGACCTGGGTGAGAAAAAGCAGAGTCAAAAGGGAGAAAACAATCAAGCCAGTAATCACACCCCTAAGTAAAAATGGGAACTGAAGATGGGATTCTGAAAGGTACAAAATTGATAACAAATACCAAAAAGCAAAGATTAAAAATCTAGAGGTTAGACTCTCAAAAATACAATATTAAAAACAAAACAAAACAAAATCACAAAACTTATAAAAATATATGTATGAAATTTGATTTTAAAATGGGATCTTTTTGCAAGGTAATAGTAGGTTATAAAATGAAAATTAAAGGAGTAATAAAGAACTTAAAAATTAAAAAAATGATAATAGTAAAATATATCTAAGAATTTCTCTGGAGCTGTTGAGGGTAGTGTGGGGTCAGTTCGGTTTCAGATAGTTCCTTATTCCATCTTACACTTCTTCTCAAGGTCTATAGGCCCCTTCCAATGTAGTCAATGCTTACTACAGGGTTTTAATCTGTTGCACCCGTCACGTCCAAAGTGGTTCCCTCTTCTTTGTTTATTTTGGCTTCCTCTGTTTGTGAGTCTCTTCAGTGTCTGATTTCTGCCCTGACACAAGGGGGCAAAGGTAGTCATTTATTTAGGCTCACTTGTTCAGTTGTGCTGCAGGGAGGGATGAACACTGCTAACAGATATCACTGGTGTGAGTGGGGAGTGCTTGCCGTGTCTGGGTTTTCCACACTCATGGGGTGTGTGCTTTCAAGGTGTACACTGCTCAGGATCCAGGTTGCTCTGCATGGGAACTGTCTAAAGCAGGCCCTCGGTTGTGTGCACTTCCCAGGTCTAAGCCACTCAGGTTCAGATTCTCAGGTACTCCACAAAGGCACAGACTCAGCTGGGCCTGCGTTTTGTGCCCTTCCCAGGTCTAAGCAGCTCAGGCGACTAGGTACTTGGACACCTTCCCACGTGGACAGTGCGTCTTATCACCTTCCCAGTCCCAGCTCCTCAGTTTCCTGGGTGCACAGCAACAGCGCCATCTCAGGTGTGCTGTGTGTCTCCTCTGGGGGGCTGATCTCTGACTGAGACCCTCCTGGCAGATGTCAATCATCCAGGATCCCAGGAAGACTTGGTTAGCAACTGGGCGCCTGCTCACAATTTGGTAGAGGATGCTGTCTCTGTGGCCGAGATTGTCCCTCGCCTTCTGGCTCTGGCTGTTGCCTGCCTGCCTCTCTGCCTCCAGCGGGAAGAAGGGCTGGTCTGTGGTCAGCTAGCTCTCCTCTGGTATTCACTCAATCCTTTGTTCTGTGAGCGGGCCAGGCTGTGCCTTAGATCTTTTCATGGAAAAGTTCTCTCTCTCTTTCTTTTTCCTCTCTCTGGCTATCCCACAGTTTGGGTTGCTCTCTCATGTTAGCTCCCTCATATTGTCCTCAGGGCATCCAGGTCTAGTCCTTACCCTAAGCATGTAGCCAGCACCTCCTTGTTCAGCCCCTGCTAGTTGTTGGTGGACGCAAGCGTCTGGGCTACTTCTCCACTGGGAGTTGAGGTTAAGTGCAAAATCTGTGGGGGTTGTTTGTTTTGTTTTGTTTTCCTCCCGGTTATGTTGCCCTCTGAGATTCCAAAACTCCCCACAGACCCACCAGTGAGAGGGTCTCCTGGTGTCTGGAAACTTCTCCTCACAACTCCCTCCCTGGGGTGGGCCTACATCCCTAACTCTTTTGTCTCTCTTTTTATCTTTCATATTTTTTCCTACCTCCTTTCAAAGAGAAGGGGCTGCCTTTCTGGGGGCCTGGTGTCCTCCACCAGCATTCAGAAGTTGTTTTGTGGAATTTACTCAGCATTCAAATAATCTTTCAATAAATTTGTGGGGGAAATGTGGTCTCCCCGTCCTATTCCTCCACCATCTTTGACCTGGCTCTGAGTAAATTTTTAAATGGATGGTAACTGGTGAATTTAATTCAGATAATCATTATATCTACTACTGTGGGCAAGCATCCATAGAAGAAGCAGAGTAGCCCTCATAATCAACAAGAGAGTTGAAATGCAATAACTGGTTGTGTACTGATGATCCTGTTTGTGACGCAACTTACCTTGCTATTCACACTGTTTGTTGAACTGTCTGCACTGCTTGTTGAACCCAAGGTCTGTCTGCACTGTTTGTTGAACCCAAGGTAGACAAGGTGCAGACAGGGAAGCTGGAAGAAAAATCGAAGAGCCATAGCAAGTGCAGACATGTTTATTCCCTCCTGGCTGATGCAGCAGCCATAGCAGCAGCCATAACATAACCTAACCTAACACAACCTCTCTCCTGGCTGGCACAGCAGCCATGAACAGTTTCCTCTCCTTGCTGGTGAAACAGCTGTAGCAGTAGGCACACTATATTCTCTCCTCTAGTGCAGCAGTAAATGCCACCACTTTCTAGGTGGAACTCATATATCCCTGCAGCACAAAGTAGCCCATGACCAAGTGAGTACCTCATGATGCCACACACACAGTGCTATAAGTGATCTCAGTTGTTACATAATCATTATTTACAAAACATGGGGCGAGAAAGCCTGAACACACCATCTTGGCTAATTTGATCTCTTCCCACAGGGAACAGCCTCAAAAACTACAGAATGATCCCGATTTGTTTCCAAGGCAAACCATTCAACATCGTAGTAATCCAAGTCTATTCCCAAAGCACTGATGTCAAAGAAACTGAAGCTGATCAGTTCTGTGAAGACCTACAAGACCTTCTAGAACTAACACCAAAAAAAAAAAAAGAGGTCCTATACATCACAGGGGATTGGAATGCTAAAGTAGGAAGTCAAGAGATACTTGGAATAACCGACAAGTTTGGCCTTCCAAAATAAAGCAAGGCAAAGGCTAACAGAATTCTGCCAATAGAATGCACTGGTCATAGCAAACACCCTTTTCAACAACAGATGACTTTATACTTGGACATCATCAAAAGGTCAGTACATAAATCAGATTGATTACATTCTTTGTAGCCGAAGATATAGAAGCTATATACAGTCAGAAAACATAAGACCTGGAGTTGAATGAGTCAGACCATTTTGCCTTATAGGAAAATTCAGGCTTAAATTGAAGAAAATAGGGAAAAAAATCACTAAACCATTCAAGTATGACCTAAATCAAATCCCTTATGATTATACAGTTGAAGTGAGAGATTCAAGGGATTAGAACTGATAGAGTGCCTGAAGAACTATGAATAGAGATTCATAATTTTGTACAGGAGGTGATGATCAAAATGATCCCCAAGAAAAAGAAATACAAGAAGGCAAAATGATTGTCTGAGGAGGTCTTACAAATAGTTGAGAAAAGAAGAGAAATGAAAGGCAAGTGAGAAGGGGAAAGATATACCCAACTGAATGCAGAGTTCCAGAGTGTAGCAAGGAGAGATAAGAAAACCTTCCTCAGTGATCAATGCAAATAAATAGAGGAAAACAATAGAATAAGAAAGACTAGAAATCTCTTCAAGAAAATTAGAGATACCATGGGAACATTGCATGCAAAGATGGGCACAATAAAGGACAGAATCAGCAAGAACCTAACAGAATCAGGTGAAATCAATAAGGGGTGTAAGAATGCACAGAAGAACTACATACAAAAAAAGATCTTAATAACCCAGATAACCACGGTTGTGTGGTCACTAAATTAGAGCCAGACATCCTAGAATGTGAAGTCAAGTGTGCCTTAGGAAGCATCCCTATGAATAACGCTAGCGGAGGTGATGGGATTCCAGCTGAGTTATTTAAAATCCTAAAAGATGATGCTATTTAAGTGTTTCTTTCAATGTGCCAGCAAATTTGGAAAATTCAGCAGTGGCCTCAGGACTGGAAAAGGTCAGTTTTCATTCTAATCTTGAATAAAGTCAGTGTCAAAGAATGCTCAAACTTCTGTGCTATTGCACTCATTTCACATCCTAACAAGATTATGCTGAAAATCCTTCAAGTTAGGTTTCAGAAGTACCTGAACTGAGAACTTCCAGATGTACAAACTGGATTTAGAAAAGGCAGAGGGACCAGAGATCATCTGTTGGATCATAGAAAAAGAGGGGAATTCCACAAAAATTATCTACTTCTGCTTCATTGACTGTGATAAAGCCTTTGACTATGTGGATCACAACAAACGGTGGAATGCCAGACCACCTTAACTGTCTCCTGAGAAGCTGGTACATAGGACACGAAGCAATAGTTAGAATCAGACATGAAACAATGGACTGGTTCAAAACTGGATAAGTAATGAATATGGCATTATATCCCATTACTTCATGGAAAATAGATGAGAAAAAGTGGAAACAGTGACAGATTTTATTTTCTTGGATTCCAAAATAACTATGGATAGTGACTGCAGCAATGAAATTAAAAGATGCTTGCTTCTTAGAAGAAATGGTATGACAAAGCTGGAGGGCATATTAAAAAGTAGAGACATCACTTTGCTGATAAACATCAGTTCAGTTCAGTTCAGTTCAGTTCAGTTCAGTTGGGTTGTTCAGTCATGTTTGACTCTCTGCGACCCCATGGACTGCACCATGCCAGGCTTCCTTGTCCATCACCAACTCCCAGAGCTTGCTCAAACTCATGTGCATCAAGTTGGTGATGCCATCCAACCATTGCATCCTCTGTCAGCCCCTTCTCTTACTGCCTTCAATCTTCCCCAGCATCAGGGTCCTTTCCAATGAGTTCTTCCCATCAGGTGGCCAAAATATTGGAGTTTCAGCCTCAACATCAGTCCTTCCAATGAACATTCAGGATTGATTTCCTTTAGGATTGACTGGTTTGATCTCCTTGCAGTCCAAGGGACTCTCAAGAGTCTTCTCCAACACCACAGTTCAAAAGCATAAATTTTTCACTGCTCAGCTTTCTTTATGGTCCAACTCTCACATCCATACATAATTACTGGGAAAACCATAGCCTTGACTAGACAGACCTTTGTTGGCAAGGTAATGTCTCTGCTTTTAATATGTTGTCTAAGCTGGTCTGGATTGGAAAAGGTCAGTTTTCATTGCAATTCCAAAGAAAGCCAATGCAAAGAATGCTCAAACTACTGAACAGTTGCACCCATCTCACATGCTAGTTAGGTACTTTCCTGGTGGCTCAGACGGTAAAACATCTGTCTACAATGCGGGAGACTTGGGTTCAGTCCCTGGGTTGGGAAGATCCCCTGGAGAGGGAAATGGCAATCCACTCCAGTACTATTGCCTGGGAAAATCCCATGGACAGAGGAGCCTGGTAGGCTACAGTCCATGTGGTTGCAAAGAGTTGGACACGACTGAGCGACTTCACCTTTACTTTCACTTTCATATGCTAGTAAAGCAATACTCAAAATTCTCCAAGCCAGGCTTTAGCAATAAGTGAACTGAGAACTTCCAGATGTTCAAGCTGGATTTAGAAAAGGCAGAGGAACCAGACATCAAATTGCCAACATCTGCTGGATCATCGAAAAAGCAAGAGAGTTCCAGAAAAACATCTATTTCTGCTTTATTGACTATGCCAAAGTCTTTGACAGTGTGGATCACAATAAACTGTGAAAAATTTTAAAAGAGGTGGGAATACCAGACCACTTGACCTGCCTCTTGAGAAATCTGTATGCAGGTCAGGAAGCAATAGTTAGAACTGGACATGGAACAACAGACTGGTTCCAAATAGGAAAAGAAGTACGTCAAGGCTGTATATTGTCACCCTGCTTATTTAACTTATATGCAGAGTACATCATGAGACATGCTGGACTGGAAGAAACATAAGTTGGAATCAAGATAGCTGGGAGAAATATCAATAACCTCAGATATGCAGATGACACCATCCTTATGGCAGAAAGTGAGGAAGAGCTAAAAGCCTCTTGATGAAAGTGAAAGTGGAGAGTGAAAAAGTTGGCTTAAAGCTCAACATTCAGAAAATGAAGCTCATGGCATCTGGTCCCATCACTTCATGGGAAATAGATGGGGAAACAGTGGAAACAGTCTCAGACTTTATTCTTTTGGGCTCCAGAATCACTGCAGATGGTGACTGCAGCCATGAAATTAAAAGACGCTTACTTCTTGGAAGAAAAGTTATGACCAACCTAGATAGCATATTCAGAAGCAGAGACATTACTTTGCCGACTAAGGTCCATCTAGTCAAGGCTACGGTTTTTCCAGTAGTCATGTATGGATGTGAGAGTTGGACTATAAAGAAAGCCGAGTGCTGAAGAATTGATGGTTTTGAACTGTGGTGTTGGAGAAGACTCTTGAGAGTCCCTTGGACTGCAAGGAGATCCAACTAGTCCATCCTAAAGGAAATCAGTCCTGAATATTCATTGGAAGGAGTGATGTTGAAGCTGAAACTCCAATACTTTGGCCACTTGATGCAAAGAGCTGACTCATTGGGAAAGACCTTGACGCTGGGGAAGATTGAAGGCTGGAGGAGAAGGGAACAGAGGATGAGATGGTTGGATAGCATCACCAACTCAATGGACATGAGTTTGAGAAAGTTCTGGGAGTTGGTGATGGACAGTGAGGCCTTGCATGCTGCAGTCCATGGGGTTGCAGAGTCAGACATGACTGAGCGACTGAACTAGTTTGGTCATAACGTTTCTTCCAAGGAGCAAGTGTCTTTCAATTTCACGCTGCAGTCATAATTTCAAAGCCTGCAGTGATTTTGGAGCCCATGAAAGGAAAGTCTGTCACTGTTTCCATTGTTTCCCCATCTATTTTTCATGAAGTGATGGGACCAGATGCCATGATCTCTTCTTTTTTTTTTTTGAATTTTGAGTTTTATGCCAACTTTTCACTCTCCTCCTTCACTTTCATCAAGAGGTTCTTTAGTTCCTCTTCACTGTCTGCCATAAGGGTGGTGTCATCTGCCTATCTGAGTTTATTGATTTCTTCAAGCAATCTTGACTCCAGCTTGTGCTTCATCCAGCCCAGCCTTGACATACTCCTTTCCCGATTTGGACCTGGTCTGTTGTTCCATGTCTGGTTCTAATTGTTGCTTCTTGACCTGCAAACAGATTTCTTTGGAGGCAGGTAAAGTGGTCTGGTATTCCCATCTCTTGACTAATTTCCCACAGCTTGTTGTGATCCACACAGTCAAAGGCTTTAGCATAATCAATGAAGCAGAAGTAGATATTTTCTGAAATTCTCTTGCTTTTTCTATGATCTGACAGATGTTAGTGACTTGATATCTGATTCCTCTGCCTTTTCTAAATCCAGCCTGAACATCTGGAAGTTCTCAGTTCATGTACTGTTGAAGCCTGACTTGGAGAATTTTGAGCATTACTTTACTAGCATGTGAGATGAGTGCAATTGTGTGGTACTTTGAACATTCTTTGGCATTGCCTTTCCTTGGGATTGAGTGAAACCTGACCTTTTCCAGTTCTGTGGCCACTGCTGAATTTTCCAAATGTTGGCGTATGGAGTGCAGCACTTAAGTAGCATCATCTTGTAGGATTTTATGCTTAAAGTCTATTTTGTCTAATATTAGTAGATGTACTCCCATTTTCCTGTGATTATTCTTTGTGTAGAATATTGCTTTCTATCTTTTTACTTTCAATTTGGTGTGGTATCTTTGAATCTAAAGTGAATCTTTTGTTGACAGCATATAGATTAATCACATTAAAAAAATCCATTTTGCTACCTGTACCTTTAAGAATTTAATTCATTTACAGTTAAAGTAATGACTGATAAGAAAGAATTTCTTTTGCAATTTTTCTGATATTTCCTTATGTTATACTCTTTTTGTTTCTCAGTTCCTCCAATACTGCCTTCTTTTGTGTTCCATTGATAGTTCATAGTGTACTATTGATTCTCTTCTCATTCCCCTTTCTGTGCATTTTATAGTTAGTTTCCTTAGTGGCTGCTTTGGGGATTAAAATCAACATGTTAAATTTATAACAATTTAGTTTGAATTAATACCAACTTTTCTTGAATAGAATACAGAAACTCTGCTCCTGTATATCTCCATCCCTCCCATTTTAAATTTGTTTTCACCAATTACATCCTTATACATGTGCACTCAGTTAGATAGATTTATAACCATTGTTTTATGTATTTGTATTTTGAATCATATAGGGAGAAAAAGAGGCATTGTAAACCAAAATACAAATATGCTATCTTATATTTACCTATCTAGTTACCTTTACCACTGTTTCTTAGCTCTTCATATGACTTTGACTGTTTACATCTTTTCATTTCAGCCAGAACAATTCTCTCTAGCATTTCTCATAGAGCAATAAACTCCCCAGCTTTCAATTATTTAGAAAAGTCTTAATTTTGCTTTCCGTTTTGAAGAATATTTTTCTAGATAAAAAATTCTTAGTTGACAGTTTTTATTTTCTTTCAACACTTTAAAAATATCAATCTTCTGAAAGAGATCTATGAAGATGTATGAATCCAAAACAATTAACAAAATAGTAATAGGAAGAGTTGACTCATTGGAAAAGACTCTGATGCTGGGAGGGACTGGGGGCAGGAGGAGAAGGGCACGACAGAGGATGAGATGGCTGGATGGCATCACGGACTCGATGAACGTGAGTCTCAGTGAACTCCGGGAGATGGTGATAGACAGGGAGGCCTGGCGTGCTGCGATTCATGGATTCGCAAAGAGTAGGACACGACTGAGTGACTGAACTGAATGTATGTTGATAATTACCTTAAACATAAATGGATTAAATGCACCAGTTGAAAGACATAGACTGCCTAGGTGAATGAAAATATGTACATGTATGCACTTCCACTTACCACATCACTCTACTTAACCCCCAAATTGTATGTAATTATTTTATACTATTAGTTAATCATGTTTCTATTATGATTTGAAATTTAATTATCTTTTTATTTTTTGGTCTGGCTATTAATTGTGAAAACTGATAAATTTCTTTTATTATTGTGATTAAGTAACTAGTATTCATTTTAGTATCATTGTGTCATGATTGGTCATTAGTAAAATAATAGAATTCTATATCACTAAAATTAATATTTAACAGAAAAACCTATAATCACTTTTTGTTTATTTATTTATTGTAATTTTTACTTTATTCTACGTTACAATACTGTATTGGTTTTGCCATACATTGACATGAATCAGCCATAGGTGTACACGATCTCCCAATGCTGAAGCCCCCTCCCACCTCCCACCCCTTATCATCTCTCTGGATCATCCCGTGCACCAGCCCCAAGCATCCTGTATCTTGTATTGAACATAGACTAGCGCTTCGTTTCTTATATGATAGTATACATGTTTTAATGCCATTCTCCCATTTCATCCCACCATCTCCCTCTCCCTCAGAGGCCAAAAGTCCGTTCTATACCTCTGTGTCTCTTTGTTGTCTCACATACAGGGTCATCATTACTATCTTTCTAAATTCCATATATATGTGTCAGTATACTGTATTGGTGTTTTTCTTTCTGGCTTACTTCACTCTGTATAATCGGCTCCAGTTTCATCCACCTTATTAGAACTGATTCAAATGAATTATTTTTAATGGCTGAGTTATGTACCACAGCTTTTTTATCCATTCATCTGCTGATGGACATCTAGGTTGTTTCCATGTCCTGGCTATTATAAACAGTGCTGCGATGAACATTGGGGTACACGTGTCTCTTTCAATTCTGGTTTCCTTGGCATTTTCAATGGGAAATAACTTGTTTATCTTATTGAGGGTCTCATATGTGACAATTCAGTTCAGTTCAGTCGCTCAGTCATGTCCAACTCTTTGTGACCCCATGAACCACAGCACACCAACCCTCCCTGTCCATCACCCACTCCCTGAGTCCACCCAAACCCATGTCCACTGAGTCAGTGATGCCATCCAACCATCTCACCCTCTGTCATCCCCTTCTTCTCCTGCCCTCAATCTTTTTCAGCATCAGGGTCTTTTCAAATAAGCCAGCTCTTTGCATCAGGTAGCCAAAGTATTGGAGTTTCAGCTTCAACATCAGTCCTTCCAATGAACACCCAGGACTGATCTCCTTTAGGATGGACTGGTTGGATCTCCTTGCAGTCCAAGGGACTCTCAAGAGTCTTTTTCAACAGCACAGTTCAAAAGCATCAATTCTTCAGCACTCAGCTTTCTATCTTGCTGCTTTCAAGAATCTGTCTGTTTTTTGACAGTTTCATTATAATGTGTGTCAGTGTGTATTTCTGAGTTTATCACACCTGGAATTTGTTGAGTTTCCTGAATGTATAGATTTATGTATTTTTATTAAATTTGGTAAGTTTCTAACAATTATTTCCTCAGCTATTCTTTTGCTCCTTGTACTTTCTGCTTCTGAGACATCTATAATGCATATGTTGGTATGCTTTATGATGTCCCATAGGTCTTGTAAGAATTGCTAATTTTTCTTCATTCTATTTTCTTTCTAAATATGAGATATTTAGTTTATTTGAACTATTTTAAAATTCTCTGATTATTCTTTGGTTTGCTCAAATTTGCTTTTGTCCCCTCTAATGAATTTTTCATTTTAGGTTCTGCACAGAGAAGGCAATGGCACCCCACCTGGAAAATCCCATGGACAGAGGAGCCTGGTAGGCTGCAGTCCATGCGGTCGCTAAGAATCGGACACAACTGTGCGACTTCCCTTTCACTTTTACTTTCATGCACTGGAGAAGGAAACAGCAACCCACTCCAGTGTTCTTGCCTAGAGAATCCCAGGGACGGGGGAGCCTGGTGGGCTGCCATCTATGGGGTCACACAGAGTCGGACACGACTGAAGCGACTTAGCAGCAGCAGCAGCAGCAGCAGCAGCACTTCTCATCTCTAAGTCTATTTCGGTGCCATAGCAGATTATAGACTGGATGGCTTATAAGACAACAAAATTTAGGGGAATTCCGTCAGTCCAGTTGTTAGGACTCTGCACTTTCATTGCAAGGGGCATGGGTTTGATCCTTGGTTGGGGAACTAAGATCCTGGAAGCTGTGCAGCATTTCTGGGAAAAAAAAACCCACAAAATTTATATCTCACAGTTCTGGAGGCTGGAAGTCTGAGAGCAAGGTGTCAGTAGATTTGGTGACTGGCTTTATTTTTGGTTCATATACTATCATCCTTTCACTATAACCTCACATGGTAACCTCACATGGTAGAAGGGGCAAGCAAGTTCTCTAAGATCTTTTTTATAAAAGCACTAATCCTATTCTTGGGGCTTCCCAGGTGGCTCAGTTGTAAAACTTGCCTTCCAATGATGCAGGAGATGCGGGTTTGATCCCTGGGTCAGGAAGATCCCCTGGAGGAGGAAATGGCAACCCACCTCAGGATTCTTGCCTGAAAAATCCCATGGATAGAGGAGTATTGTGGGCTACAGTTCGCGGGGTCAAGAAGAATTCAGACATGACTGACGGAACATTCATGCAGTCCTATTCATGAGGGCCCTCCTGTTTCTCAAAAATTCCACCTGCCATTGGGCATTAAATTTCAACAAGGATTTTGGGAAAACACAAACATTTAGTCCAATTTCTGTTTGGTTCCTTTTAATTTCCATTTCTTTATCAATATTCTCTATTTGTTGAGACAGCCTTCTCCTAGTTTCCATTCACTCTTTGTCCATAGTTTCCTTTTTTTTTTCCTCTTTGAGTATGGTTAAGACAGTTAAAGTTTTTGTCTAGTAATTCCAATATGTGTCCTTCCTTGGGGACATTTTCTGTTAATATTTTTTTCTCTTGTAAATAGGCCCTAGTTTTTTTGGGGGGCATACCTCATTTTTAAAAAGTTATTTTTAAAATGGGCATTTAAAACATTGTGAATGCATGCTAAGTTGCTTCTGTCATGTCTGATTCTTTGCAACCCCATGGACTGTAGCCCACCAGACTCCTCAGTCCATGGGGTTCTCCAGGCAAGAATACTGGAGTGGGTTGCCATGTCCTTCTCCAGGGGGTCTTCCCAACCCAGGGATCAAACCCTTTTCTTTCATGTCGCTAGTACGCCTGGGAAGACCATTTTAAATATTATGCTGTGGCAGTTTGGAAATCACATTCTACCTCTTCCTCTGGAATTTTTCTTGTTGCTTGCTTGCTGTGAGCTGTAAAGACTGTATTCTTTGTTATGTGTGGCCTCTCAGGAATCTTCTCCATTAAGTTAGGCATCAGCTAGTGGTTCAGTAGAATTTTTTTTCAAATACTTTGAGCTGAGAGAGAGAAGATAAAAGAAAAAAAGAAGAACAAAATGCTTTTCAGGTCTTTGCACACTGTCTCTGTGTTGAGGTACCCTGTCAGTGCTTCAGTTCAGTTGCTCAGTTGTGTTTGACTCTTTGTGACCTCATGAATCACAGCATGCCAGGCCTCCCTGTCCATCACCAACTCCCAGAGTTCACTCAGACTCATGTCCATCGAGTCAGTGATGCCATCCAGCCATCTCATCTTCTGTCATTCCCTTCTCCTCCTGCCCCTGATCCCTCCCAGCATCAGAGTCTTTTCCAATGAGTCAACTCTTCGCATGAGGTGGCCAAAGTACTGGAGTTTCAGCTTACCATCATTCCTTCCAAAGAAATCCCAGGGCTGATCTCCTTCAGAATGGACTGGTAGGCAAGGTTTTTACAACTACACCTTTGCCTTCACTGCTTGCTTTTGTGGAGCCTAAAATTCATCAAAAGGTAAAAGCTTAGGATCTTCTCAGGGAGTTTCTCTTAAATTTTCTTTTATTTTTAAATTGAAGTATAATTGCTTTATAGAATTTTGTTGTTTTTGTGTCAAACCTCAGCATGAATCAGCCATAGGTATACATATATCCCCTCCCTTTTGAACCTCCCTCCCATTTCCCTCACCATCCCACCCCTGTAGGTTAATACAGAGCCCTTGTTTGAGTTTCCTGAGACGTATCAAATTCCTGTTGGCTATCTATTTTACATATGGTAAAGTACATTTTCATATTACTCTCTCCATATATTCCACCCTATCCTCCCCTCTCCCCATGTCCGTAAGTCTTTTTCTATGTCTGTTTCTCCATTTCTGCCCAATGTATAAATTCTTCAGTACTATTTTTCTAGATTCTGTATATATGTATTAGTATACAATATTTATCTTTCTCTTTCTGACTTACTTCACTCTGTTTAATAGGCTCAAGGTTCATCCACCTCATTAAAACAGGTTCAAATGTGTTCCTTTTTATGGCTGAGTAGTATTCCATTGTGTATATGTACCACAACTTCTTTATCCATTCATCTGTCCATGGACATCTAGGTTCTGGATAACTTCCATGTTCTGGCTATTGTCAGTCAGTTCAGTTCAGTCACTCAGTCGTGTCTGACTCTTTGCAACCCCATGGATCACAGCATGCCAGGCCTCCCCGTCCATCACCAACTCCTGGAGTTCACTCAAACTCATGTCCATTGAATTGGTGATGCTATCCAGCCATCTCATCCTCTGTTGTCCCCTTTTCCTCCTGCCCCTAGTACCTCCCAGCATCAGAGTCTTTTCCAATGAGTCAACTCTTCACACGAGGTGGCCAAAATACTGGAGTTTCAGCTTTAGCATCATTCCTTCTAAAGAACACCCAGGACTGATTTCCTTTAGAATGGACTGGTTGGATCTCCTTGCAGTCCAAGGGACTCTCAAGAGTCTCTCTCCAACACCACAGCTCAAAAGTATCAATTCTTCGGCACTCAGCTTTCTTCACAGTCCAACTCTCACATCCATACATGATCACTGGAAAAACCATAGCCTTGACTAGATGGACCTTTGTTGGCAAATTAATGTCTCTGCTTTTGAATATACTATCTAAGTTGGTCATAACTTTTCTTCCAAGGAGTAAACATCTTTTAATTTCATGGCTGCAATCACCATCTGGCTATTGTAAATAGTGCTATAATGAACAATAGGATACATGTGTCTTTTTCAATTTTGATATCCTCAGGGTATGTGCCTAGGAGTGGGATTGCTGGGCCATATGGTGGATTTATTCCTAGTTTTTTTTTAAGGAATCTCCATACCATCTTCCATAGTGGCTGTATCAATCTACATTTCCATCAAAAGTGCAAGAACATTCCCTTTTCTCCACATCCTTTCCAGCATTTATTGTTTGTAGACTTTTTCATGATGGCCATTCTGACTGTTGTGAAGTGATATCTCATTTTAGTTTTGATTTACATTTCTCTAATAATGAGCAATGTTGAGCATCTTTTCATGTATTTGTTAGCCATCTGTATGTCTTCTTTTGAAAAATGTCTGTTTAGGGCTTTCCCCCACTTTTTGATTGGGTTGTTTTTCTGGTATTGAGTTGTATGAGCTTCTTGTATATTTTGGAAATTAATCCCTTGTCAGTTGTTTCACTTGCTATTATTTTCTCCCATTCTGAGAGTTGTATTTTCACCTTGCTTATATTTCCTTCGCTGTGCAAAAGCTCTTAAGTTTAATCAGGTCCTGCATGCTTACTTCTGCTTTTATTTCCTTTACTCTAGGAGGTGGGTCACAGAGGATCTTGTTTTGATTTTTGTCATTGAGTGTTCTTCCTATGTTTTCCTCTAAGAGTTTTATAGTTTCTGGTCTTACATTTAAGTCTTAAATCCATTTTCAGTTTATCTTTGTGTATCGTGTTGGGAAGTGTTCTAATTTCATTCTTTTACATATAGCTGTGCAGTTTTTGATTTGTGTAGATTGAAGAATCCTTGCATCCCTGGAATAAACCCAACTTGGTCATGGTGTATGAGATTTTTAATGTGTTGTTGATTTCTGTTCACTAAAATGTTGTTGAAGATTTTGCATCAGTGATATTGGCCAGTAGTTTTCATTTTCATGTTGTCTTTGGTTTTGCTGTCAGGATGATGATGGCCTTGTAGAATGAATTTGGAAGTGTTTCTTCCTCTACAATTTTTTGAAAGAGTTTTAGAAAGATAGGCATTAGCTCATCTCTAAATGTTTGATAGAATTCTCCTGTGAAACCATCTGGTCCTGGGCTTTTATGTTTTGGAAATTTTTAAACAGCTTCAATTTCAGTGCTTGTAATTGGGTTGTTTATAATTTCTATTTCTTCCTCATTCAATCTTGGAAGATTGAACTTTTCTAAGAATCTGTCCATTTCTTCCAGGTTATCTGTTTTATTGCCATATAGTTGTTCATTATAGTCTCTTATAATCCTTTGTATTTCTGCATTCTCTGTTGTAACCTCTCCTTTTCATTTTGAATTTTGTTGATTTGATTCTTTATTTTTTTTCTTGATGAGTCTGGCTATATGTTTCTCAATTTTGTTTATCTTTTCAAAGAACTAGCTTTAAGTTTTATTAATCTTTTTTTTTAAATTTCATTTTTACTTTATTTTACCTTATAATACTGTATTGGTTTTGCCATGCATTGACATGTATCTGCCACGGGTGTATACGAGCTCCCAATCCTGAATCCCTCTCCCACCTCCCACCCCATATCATCTCCCTGGATCATCCCCATGCACCAGCCCCAAGCATCCTGTATCCTGTATTGAACATATGCTGGTGCTTCGTTTCTTACATGATAGTATACATGTTTCAATGCCATTCTCCCAAATCATCCCCACCCTCTCCCTCTCCCTCAGAGTCCAAAAATCTGTTTTATACATCTGTGTCTCTTTTGCTGTCTTGCATACAGGGTCATCATTACCATCTTTCTAAATTCCATATATATGTGTCAGTATACTGTATTGGTGTCTTTCTTTCTGGCTTACTTCACTCTGTATAATCGGCTCCAGTTTCATCCATCTCATTAGAACTGATTCAGATGTATTCTTTTTAATGGCTGAGTAATACTCCATTGTGTATATGTACCACAGCTTTCTTATTCGTTTGTCTGCTGATGGACATCTAGGTTGCTTCCATGTCCTGGCTATTATAAACAGTGCTGCAATGAACATTGGGGTACACGTGTCTCTTTCAATTCTGGTTTCCTCGGTGTGTATGCCCAGCAGTGGGATTGCTGGGTCATAAGGCAGTTCTATTTCCAGTTTTTTAAGGAATCTCCACACTGTTCTCCATAGTGGCTGTACTAGTTTGCATTCCCACCAACAGTGTAAGATGGTTCTCTTTTCTCCACACCCTCTCCAGCATTTATTGCTTGTAGACTTTTGGATTGCTGCCATTCTGACTGGTGTGACATGGTACCTCCTTGTGGTCTTGATTTGCATTTCTCTGATAATGAGTGATGTTGAGCATCTTTTCATGTGTTTGTTAGCCATCCGTATGTCTTCTTTGGAGAAATGTCTATTTAGTTCTTTGGCCCATTTTTTGATTGGTTTGTTTATTTTTCTGGAGTTGAGCTGCAAAAGTTGCTTGTATATCTTTGAGATTAGTTGTTTGTCAGTTGCTTCATTTGCTATTGTTTTCTCCCATTCAGAAGGCTGTCTTTTCACCTTGCTTATAGTTTCCTTTGTTGTGCAGAAGCTTTCAATTTTAATTAGATCCCATTTGTTTATTTTTGCTTTTATTTCCAGTATCCTGGGAGGTGGATCATAGAGGATCCTGCTGTGATTTATGTCAGAGAGTGTTTTGTCTATGTTCTTCTCTGGGAGTTTTATAGTTTCTGGTCTTACATTTAGATCTTTAATCCATTTTGAGTTTATTTTTGTGTGTGGTGTTAGACAGTAATCTAGTTTCATTCTTCTACAAGTGGTTGACCAGTTTTCCCAGCACCACTTGTTAAAGAGATTGTCTTTCTCCATTGTATATTCTTGCCTCCTTTGTCGAAGATAAGGTGTCCATAGGTGTGTGGATTTATCTCTGGGCTTTCTATTTTGTTCCATTGATCTATATTTCTATCTTTGTGCCAGTACCATACTGTCTTGATGACTGTGGCTTTGTGGTAGAGCCTGAAGTCAGGCAGGTTGATTCCTCCAGTTCCAGTCTTCTTTCTCAAGATGGCTTTGGCTATTCGAGGGTTTTTTGTATTTCCATACGAATCTTGAAATTATTTGTTCTAGTTCTGTGAAAAATACCGCCGGTAGCTTGATAGGGATTGCATTGAATCTATAGATTTCTTTGGGTAGTATACTCATTTTCACTATATTGATTCTTCAGATCCATGAACATGGAATATTTCTCCATCTATTAGTGTCCTCTTTGATTTCTTTCATCAGTGTTTTATAGTTTTCCATATATAGGTCTTTAGTTTCTTTAGGTAGATATATTCCTAAGTATTTTATTCTTTTGTTGCAATGATGAATGGAATCGTTTCCTGTTCTGGTCTTTATGATTTCTTTCCTTCTGCTAATTTAGGGGAGAGGGGTTGTTCTTTCTTTTCCACTTTTTAAAAGTGTAATGTTAGGTTGTCTATTCGATATTTTTCTGATTTTTTTGAGGTAGGATTGCATTGCTGTAAACTTCCCTCTTAGGACTGCTTTTGCTGCATCCCATAGGTTTCGAGTTGTCATGTTTTCATTGTCATTTGAGTCTAGAAATTTTTGATTTCCTTTTGATTTCTTCAGTAACCTGTTGGCTGTTTAGAAACATATTGGTTAATCTCCATGTGTTTGTGTTTCTTACAGTTTTTTCCTTATAATTGATATCTAGTCTCATAGCATTGTGGTCAGAAAAGATGCTTGATATGATTTCAATTTTCTTTTTTCCTTTTTTTTATTTTAATTTTTTAAAATTTACTGAGGTTTGATTTGTGACCAAAGACATGGTCTATCCTGGAGAATGTTTCATGTGCACTTGAGAAGGTGTATTCTTCTGCATTTGGATGGAATGTCCTGAAGATGTCAGTGAGATCTATCTCATCTAATGTATCATTTAAGACGTGTGTTTTCTTATTAATTTTCTGTTGGTTTTCTGTCCATTGGGGTGAGGGGTGATAAAGTCTCCTACTACATTGTGTTACTATCAGTTTCTCCCCTTATCTCTGTTAGTGTTTGTCTTATGTATTGAGGTGCTCCTGTGTTGGGTGCATTGCATAGATATTTACAATTGTTATGTCTTCCTCTTGGATCGATCCTTTGATCATTATGTGGTGTCCTTTCTTACCTCTTATAATCTTCTTTATTTTCAGGTCTATTTTGTCTGATATGAGGGTTGCTACTAAGACTTTCTTTTGCTTTCTATTTGAATGGAGCATATTTTCCATCCTCTCACTTTCAGTCTATATGTGTCTTTAGGTCTGTAGTGGGTTTCTTGTAGACAGCATATGTATATAGGATTTGTTTTTGTATCCATTCAGCCAGTCTGTCTTTTACTTGGAGCATTTAATTTGTTTATATTTAAAGTAATTATTGGTATATATGTTCCTATTGCCATTTTCTTAATTGTTTGGGGTTTGATTTAAAATAATTTTTAATTGAAGGATAATTGCTTTTCAGAATTTTGTGGTTATCTGTCATACATCAACAAGAATTAGCCATAGGTATACCCATGTCCCCTCCCTCCCAGACCTCCCTCCCATCTCCCTTCCCACCACACCCTTTAGCCTGTCACAGAGTCCCCGTTTGAGTTCCCGAGTCATACAGAAAATTCCCGTTGGCTGTTTTACGCATGGTATTGTAAATTTCTATGCTACTCTCTCTGTACATCGCCCCTTCTCCCTTCTCTCCTTCCACCTTGTCCTTAGGTCTGTTCTCTATGTCTGTTTCTTCACTGCTACTCTGAAAATAAATTCATCAGTGCCATCTCTTCAGATTCTGTATATTTGTGTCAGTATATGATATTTATATTTATCTTTCTGACTTACTTCACTTTTTATAATGGGCTCTAATTTTGTCCACCTCATTAGAATAGATTAAAATGCATTCCTTTTTATGGTTGAGTGGTATTCCATTGTATATATGTACCACAGCTTCTTCATCCATTCATTTATTCATTCATTTTAGGTTGCTTCCATGTTCTAGCTATTGTAAATAGAGCTGCAGTGAACATTGGGGTACATGTGACTTTTTCATTTTGATTTCCTCAAGGAATATACCTAGCTGTGGGATTGCTGGCTTATATGGTGGTTTTATTCCTAGCTTTTAAAAGAGTTTCCATACCCTCTTCCATAGTGGCTGTATCAGTTTACATTCCCACCAGCAGTGTAAGAGTGCTCCCTTTTCTCCACACCCTCTCCAGCATTTATTGTTTGTAGACTTTTTATGATGGCCATTCTGACTGGTGTGAGGTGTATCTCATTGTAGTTTTGATTTTCATTTCTCTTTTAACGAGTGATGTTGAGCATCTTTTCATGTGCTTGTTATCGATCTGTATGTCTTCTTTGGAGAAATGTGTCTTCAGGTCCCTTCCCCACTTTTTGATTGGGTTGTTTGCTTTTTGGTATTGAGTTGTATAGGCTGCTTGTATATTTTGGAAATTCATTCTTTATCAGTTGTTTCCCTTGCTGTTATTTTCTCCCATTCTAATGTTTGTCTTTTCACCGTGTTGTAGTTTCCTTTGCTGTGCAAAAACTTTTAAGTTTAATTAGATCCCACTTGTTTATTTTTGTTTTTAATTCCATTACTATAGGAGGTGGGTCATGGAAGATCTTGCTTTGATTTATGTCATCAAGTATTCTGCCTATGTTCTCCTCCGAGAGTTTAATAGTTTCTGGTCTTACTTTTAGGTCTTTAACCCATTTTGAATTTATCTTTGTGTATAGTATTAGGTAGATCTAATTTTATTCTTTTGCACATAGTTGTCCAGGTTTTGTAGCACCTGTTATTGAAGAGATTGTCTTTGCCCCATTGTATATTCTTGCCTCCTTTGTAGAAAAATAAGGTACCCATAGGTGTGTAGGTTTATCTCTAGGTTCTCTATTTTGTTTCATTGGTCTATATTTCTGGCTTTGTGCCAGTACCATATTATCTTGATGACTGTAGCTTTGTAGTATAGTCTGAAGTCAGGAAGGTTGATTTCTCCAGTTTCATTCTTCTTTCTCAAGACTGCTCTGACTATTCAGGGTCTTTTATGTTTCCATATGAAATGTGAAAATTTTTGTTGTAGTTCTGTGAAAAAAAGCCATTGGTAATTTGACAGGGATTGTATTGAATCTGTAGATTGCATTTGGTAGTATAGTCATTTTGACAATATTGATTCTTCCTACCCAGGAACATGAAATATCTCTCCATCTGTTTATGTCATCTTTGACTTTCATCAGTGTCTTATAGTTTTCCATATACGTGTCATTTTTTTTCCTTAGGTAGGTTTATTCCTAGATTTTTTTTTTCTTTTGTTGCAATGGTGAATGTGATTGATTCCTTAATTTCTCTTGCTGATTTTTCATTGTTAGTATATAGGAGTGCAAGTGATTTCTGTACATTGACCTTGTATCCTGTGACTTTGCTGAATTCACTGATTAGCTCTAGTAATTTTCTGATAGTTTCTTTTGGATTTTCTATGTATAGTATCATGTCATCTTCAAACAGTGAGAGTTTTCCTTCTTTTCTGATCTGAATTCCTTTTATTTCTTTTTCTTCTCTAGTAGCTGTAGCTTGGAATTCCAAAACTATGTTGAATAATAGTGGTAAGAGTGGACACTTGTTTTGTTCCTGATCTCAGAAGGAAAACTTTTAGCTTTTCACTATTGAGAATAATGTTTCCTATGGGTTTTTACATATGGCCTTTACTATGTTGAGATTTTTATCATAAATGGATGCTGGATTTTGTCAAATGCTTTTTCTGCATCTATTGAGATGATTGTGTGGCTTTTATCTTTCAGTTTGTTGATATGGTGTATCGCATTGATCTATTTGTGCATATTGAAGAATCCTTGCATCCTGGAATGAACCTGACTTAATCATGACGTGTGAGCTATTTAATGTGTTGTTGGATTCCGTTTGCTAGAATTTTGTTGAGGAATTTTGTATCTATGTTCATCAGTAATATTGGCCTGTAATTTTCTTTTTGTGTGTTGTCTTTTCCTGGTTTTGGTATCAGGGTGATTGTGGCCTTGTAGAATCAGTTTGGAAGTGCTCCTTCTTCTACAAGTTTTGGGAAGAGTTTCAGAAAAATAGGCATTAGCTTTTCTCTGAATGTTTGATAGAATTCGCCCGTGAAGCCACCTGGCCCTGAGGAGATTTTTGATCACTGTTTCAATTTCAGTGTTTGTAATTGGGTTCATAATTTCTATTTCTTCCTGGTTCAGTTTTGGGAGGCTGATCTTTTCTAAGTATCTGTCCATTTCCTCTTGGTTGCCCATTTTCTTAGCATATAGTTGCTCATAACATCCTCTTCTGATCCATTGTATTTCTGTGTTGTCTGTTGTAACCTCTCTTTTTCATTTCTAATTTTATTGATTTGATTTTTCTCCCTTTTTTCTCGATGAGTCTGGCTAGAGGTATGTCAATTTTGTTAATCTTCTCAAAGAACCAGCTTTAGTTTTATTACTCTTTGCTATTGTTTTCTTCATTTCTTTTCAGTGATTTCTGCTCCGATTTTTATGATCTCCTTCCTTCTGCTGACTTTGGGTTTTTTTTGTGTGTGTTCTTCTTTTCCAGTTGCTTTAGATTTAGAGCTTGGCTGTCTATTCAATGATTTTCATGCTTCTTGAGGTATCATTATACTGCTATAAACCACCCTCTTAGAACTGCTTTTGCTGAGTCCCATAGGTTTTGGGTCATCGTGTTTTCATTGTCATTTGTTTGTAGGAATCTTTTGATCTCTTGTTTTATTCATTCAGTAACTTCTTTGTTATTGAGTAATGTATTGTTTAATCTCCATGAGTTTGTGGTTTTTGCTGGGTTTTTTCCCCCTGTAATTGACATATAGTCCCACAGCATTTTGGTCAGAGATGATAACTGATACAACAGTTTTCTTAAATTTACTGAGGCTTGATTTGTGGCCCAAGATGTGGTCTATCCTTGAAAATATTACATGTGCACTTGAAAAGAAATTGTATTCTTCTGTATTTGGATGGAAAGCCCTAAAGATATCACTTAGGTCCATTTGGTCTAATGTTTCATTTAAGGTGTTTATTTCCTTATTGATTCTGTTTTGGTGATCTGTCCATTGAAGACAGTATGGGGTTAAAGTCCACTACTATTATTGTGTTGCTGTTGATTTCTCCTCTTATGCCTGTTAGTGTTTGCCTTATATATTGATGTGCTCCTGTGTTGGGTGCATCAGTTCAGTTCAGTCGCTCAGTTGTGTCCAACTCTTCACCATCCCATGAATCGCAGCACGCCAGGCCTCCCTGTTCATCACCAACTCCCAGAGCTCACTCAGACTCATGTCCACCGAGTTAGTGATGCCATCCAGCCATCTCAACCTCGGTCGTCCCCTTCTCCTCCTGCCCCCAATCCCTCCCAGCATCAGAGGCTTTTCCAGTGAGTCAACTCTTCGCATGAGGTGGCCAAAGTACTGGAGTTTCAGCTTTAGCATCATTCCTTCCAAAGAAATCCCAGGGTTGATCTCCTTCAGAATGGACTGGTTGGATCTCCTTGCAGTCCAAGGTACTCTCAAGAGTCTTCTCCAATACCACAGTTCAAAAGCATCAATTCTTCGGCGCTCAGCCTTCTTCACAGTCCAATTCTCACATCCATACATGACCACAGGAAAAACCATAGCCTTGACTAGATGGACCTTAGTCGGCAAAGTAATGTCTCTACTTTTGAATATGCTATCTAGGTTGGTCATAACTTTTCTTCCAAGGAGTAAGCATCTTTTAATTTCATGGCTGCAGTCACCATCTGCAGTGATTTTGGAGCCCAAAAATAAAGTCTGACACTGTTTCCACTGTTTCCCCATCTATTTCCCAAGAAGTGATGGGACCGGATGCCATGATCTTCATTTTCTGAATGTTGAGCTTTAAGCCAACTTTTTCACTCTCCACTTTCACTTTCATCAAGAGGCTTTTAGCTCCTCTTCACTTTCTGCCATAAGGGCGGTATCATCTGCATATCTGAGGTTATTGATATTTCTCCTGGCAATCTTGATTTCAGCTTGTGTTTCTTCCAGTCCAGCGTTCTCATGATGTACTCTGCATAGAAGTTGAATAAGCAGGGTGACAATATACAGCTTTGACGTACTCCTTTTCCTATTGGAAACCAGTCTGTTGTTCCATGTCCAGTTGGGTGCATAGACATTTCCAATTGTTATGTCTTCTTCTTGGATTGATCCCTTGATCATTATGTAGTGTCCTTTCTCTCTTATGATATTCTTAATTTTAAACTCTATTTTGCCTGAAATAAAGATGGCCACTCTAGCTTTATTTGCTTTCCATTCACATGGAATATCTTTTTCCATACTTTTACTTTCAGTCTGTATGTGTCTCTAGGTCTGAAGTGGTCTCCTGTAAGCGGCATATATCTGGGTCTTATTTCTGTATCCATTCAGTCAGTCTGTATCTTTTGGTTGGTGCCTTTAATCCATTTACATGTACGGTAACTATTGATATATATGTTCCTATTGGCATTTTCTTGATTGTTTTGGGTTTGTTTCTGTAAGTCTTTCCTTTCTCTTGTGTTTAGTGGCAGTATAAGTCCCTTTAGTATTTGTTGCAAGGCTGGTTTGGTGGTACTGAATTTTCTTAATTTATGCTTGTCCATAAAAGTTTTGATTTCTCCATCAATTTTGAATGAGATCTTTGCCAGGTATAGTAATCATGGTTGTTGGTTTTTCTCTTTCAGTACTTTAAATATATCCTGCCATTCTCTTCTGGCCTGTGGAGTTTCCCCTGAAGGATCTGCTGTTAATTGTATGGGTTTTCTCTTGTATCTTACTTGTGGCTTTTCCCTTGCTGCTTTTAATATTCTTTCTTTGTACTTAATCTTTGTTATCTTGATTAATATGTGTCTCTATGTGTTTCTTCTTGGGTTTAACCTGTAGGGGACTCTCTGTGCTTTTGGACTTGACTATTTCCTTTCCCTTGCTGGGAAAGTTTTCAACTATAATTTCTTCAAAAATTTTCTCAATGCCTTTCTGTTTTTCCTTCTTCCCTGGGGCCCCAATAATTTGAATATTGGTACATTTAATGTTGTTCCAGAGGTCTCTGAGGCTTTCCTCAATTCTTTTCATTCCTTTCCCTTTATTCTGCTCTTCAGCAGTTATTTCCACTATTGTCTCTTCCAGCGCACTTATCCATTCCTCTGCCTCAGTTATTCTGCTATTGGTTCCTTCCAGAGTATTTTTAATTTCAGTAATTGTGTTTTTCATCTCTGTTTGCTTATTCCTTATTTCTTCTATGTCCTTGGTTATTGTATTAACTGTTTTAAATTCCTCTTGTATTTTCTCCATTCTACTTTCAAGTCTTTGGATCATCTTTACTATCATTACTCTGAATTCTCTTTCAGGGAGATTACTTATTTCCTCTTCATCTATTTGGTCTTGTGAGTTTCTGCTTTGCTCTGTCATTTGTGTTGTATTTATCCGTCTTTTCATCGTCATCTTTTTTTTTTCCTAACTTACTCCCCTTGAGGTCTCCTTTTCCCAGGCTTTAGGTTGTATTACTTCTTCCTTATGATTTTTGCCCTTGGAGGGAAATGTTGGTTGGGTGGTTTGTGTTGATTTCTTGTGCCTGTGTTCTAGAGGGAGGAGATCAAGTAGGTAATTACAGAAGTATTGGGACATACACAAACACATACTTTCACGCATACAGTTATAACCAAAGCATTCTAAAGAAAAGAGTACAGGAGATTGACTTGGTGAGCAAAGGAAACCAGAAGTGATATTAACCAATTGAAAGCAGAGTTAGCTAATGCTCAATCTGGAAATCTGAGCATGAGCAGAAGGCCAACTGGGGAATATAGCACAGAGAGCTCAACAATTTAACTTACTTGGTGAAAGAAAAGAGAGTGAAGGAAAAAGGGAGAATAAAAAGGAGAAAAAAGAAAGAGGTGAAGGGAGGCAAAAGAGAAAAGGAAGGGGAGGCAAAGAGGATTAAAAAGAATTCTTAAAGAGAGAAAAGAAAAATAGAAAAGCAAAGATGAATAGACTTGTGTGGAAAAGATTAATGTATATTCAGGGATAGTCACACCCAGTAAAGAACAGTAGGAAAAGCAGTTGAACATATGCAAAACAAAATCCATAAACTCATCAAGAAAAATGAAAAAAAATGAGAAAGAAAAAAAAAAAAACTGAAGTCAATTTTTCTTTGCTTGTTTTTTGACAAGAAGCACAAAGAGGAAAACTCAACAGCACTGCACAAGGCTAATAGGTAGGGGGTACACAGTGTGATTTATAAGAGAAAAAAAGGAAAAGGAAAAAAAAAATTAAAGGTTTTCAAGGTCTTAGTTCTTGGTTGTGGAGTCTGCCCCTGTGGATGGGGTTTGGTTGCTGTCCTGTGATGTTTTCCTGGTTGGCAGAGCTTGTGTCTATGTTCTGGTTGATGGAGTTGGATCTCGTCTCTCTGAAAGGCAGTGCAGAGTCCAGTAATAGGTTTTGGAATGTCTACAGGTTCAAATAGGAAAAGGAGTACGTCAAGGCTGTATATTGTCACCTTGCTTATTTAACTTCTATGCAGAGTACATCATGAGAAATGCTGGACTGGAAGAAACACAAGCTGGATTCAAGATTGCCGGGAGAAATATCAATAACCTCAGATATGCCAATGACACCACCCTTATGGCAGAAAGTGAAGAGGAGCTAAAAAGCCTCTTGATGAAAGTGAAAGAAGAGAGTGAAAAAGTTGGCTTAAAGCTCAACCTTCAGAAAACAAAGATCATGGCATCCGGTCCCATCACTTCATGGGAAATAGATGGGGAAACAGTGGAAACAGTGTCAGACTTTATTTTTGGGCTCCAAAATCACTGCAGATGGTGACTGCAGCCATGAAATTAAAAGACGCTTTCTCCTTAGAAGAAAAGTTATGACCAACTTAGATAGCATATTCAAAAGTAGAGACATTACTTTGCCAACTAAGGTCTGTCTAGTCAAGGCTATGGTTTCGCCTGTGGTCATGTGTGGATTTGAGAGTTGGACTGTCAAGAAGGCTGAGCTCTGAAGAATTGATGCTTTTGAACTGTGGTATTGGAGAAGACTCTTGAGAGTCCCTTGGACTGCAAGGAGATCCAACCAGTCCATTCCGAAGGAGGTCAGCCCTGGGATTTCTTTGGAAGGAATGATGCTAAAGCTGAAACTCTAGTACTTTGGCCACCTCATGCAAAGAGTTGACTCATTGGAAAAGACTCTGATGCTGGGAGGGATTGGGGGCAGGAGGAGAAGGGGATGACAGAAGATGAGATGGCTGGATGGCATCACGGACTCGATGGATGTGTCTGAGTGAAGTTTGGGAGTTGGTGATGGACAAGGAGGTCTGGTGTGCTGTGATTCCTAGGGTCGCAAAACAGTTGGACACTTCTGAGCGACTGAACTGAACTGAACTGACATAAAACATCTGGCTAAAGACTAGCAGGGGGCACTCTTTTTGCCCCCTTCTATGTCAGAAGCTTTGTCTATCTCTTTTATACTTTACTAAAACTTTGATACACAAATGCTCTGAGCAACCAAGCCTTGTCACTGGCCCCGGATTGAATTCCTCTCCTCTGGAGGCCAAGAATCCCAGCGTCTTTCACAGCTCAACAACAACCTTTTAGTGGTATTGGGAGGCAAGAAACAGTGACTCAGGTTAGCAGCAGTAACAATCTTGGAACTCCCCAGGGTTTTCCAGAAGCCAGGGAGCCAGAGTGGAAAGGGTTCTCCCTCCTGTCCTGTTCTCCTGTACCAGCTCCAGCTACTAATCCCTGGGCAGATACCCAGGGGCAGCTGGCACACTCTGCTTTTAGCAGAGATTCAAGATGGGCTGGGAGGACTAATAGGAGGGAGGAGGGCCTGGGGCCCTGAGCCAAGGCCCTGCCCTGCACTCAAGATAAGAATCCAGAGACCTAAGGGGAGAGGGTGACAAAGGGGACCACCCATTAAGCTATTGTGCAAGAAGAAAAGAATGTTTCTGGTCAAATTTCAAGGCTTTTGGAAACTGTTTACTGGTGTTGGGTCAGCTCCAGTAGACCCCCTCGCCACTGACCTAGATATGAAATGTGGAAGATAAGGGAAGCATTTCTCATTGTCAGAGAGAGGAGATTCTCATCCCAGTTTACAGACGAGAACATTGGAACTCAAGGAGTTGATAAAGCAGTGAAAGGCTCAGGCAGGTGGGAGCAGGCTGGGAGAAGCCCAGGGTTTCTAAACTGCTGACACTGGGCTGTGGAAGGAGGGGCTGGATGGCCTTATGCTGGGAAAGGGCAAACCTCTGGGGCAGTTGTAATTACTGACGTGGAGAACAGGAGAGTGAGTCGGAGAGGACCGACAGGAGTCAGGTTCAGAAGCCAAGGTGGTCTTGGGTCAGCAGGGGCAGAGCCATACTGTGGACTGATCCAAAGGGTAGGGTCAGGTCAGGAGGCAGGGCATCAGGAGCGGCCCAGGAGTATCACTTGGATCCTACTCAGAGGCCTCTGGGGCTTCCTGGACCCAGCATAGTCACCCAGTGTTTGAGGCCCTTTGTGTTCACGTTCCTGAACCCTTCTAGTCAATCCCATGATTCTGTCTTTAGATAGGTCTGTCTTTTATCTCACCATAAGCACTTTCAGTCCCATCTCACTCTTGACTGCCTGAAATAGTCTGTACTTACAAACTGCAGCTTACCAAAATTCTGAGCTTCTGCCCCCCCACCCCCACCCCCCTTCCAGTTTTATCTCACAAACGCCTTCCAGGAAGCATTTCCTGACCACTCCTGCCACAGGCACCTGGAATTTCTCTGGGTCCTGGAACATATCAGTGAATCACTCAACACTGGCAGAAAAACTAGTGTGTGTCAGGCACTCATGGAGAAAGGAGTACCCACCATCCTCACTTCTTGGAGCTGACATCATTGAGAAGACAGCCAGCCAGGGGAAGGAGTAAATACACAGTGGCAACTTTGACATGGACTAGAAAGGAATGATCATTGTGCTGAGAATGGAGATGGGAAGAGAGGCCTCTCTGAGGTGGGGGAGGAAACCTGCTGGCATTCCTGTGTGGACCTGAGATGGAGCAGGAGGGCAGGAGACTGGCACTGCCTGTGGGGGATAGAGGCCCTGGCAGAGTGGACAGATTGTGTGCACTGAGGGCCTGATGGCAGGTATGGGCTTTGCTCTTAGGTCCATAGGATGTCACCATAAACTCCTGGGAGTGTGTAATAATGATAGTAACCAATATGAATTTGGGAAACTTCTCTGCCTGCTGTTGTGGGATGAATTGGAAAATTCAAGGTTGGATCCTGGGACATATTTGAGGCCATGGAAGTCGTCTGGTTCAAGATGTTGTTCTTGGACCAGGGTGGTTGCAGTAGAAATAAGAAATAAATGGATTTGGGAAGCAAATCCTTCACTGCTACCCACCCTTCCAGACAGATTTCATTTGTACTCAGGACAGCCATCGCAGGTATGTTCCCAGTTCCCAAACCATGCATTTCCTGCCAGATCTGGACCAACTCCCAGGCTCCTTCCAGACACTACACCTCGGGGTCCTCAGGCGCCCCAAATCCCATAGGGCCAAATGAAACTTACATATCTCCCACGCTTCCCTCAACCCCTGATCGCCCCCTGGCTCCTGTTTCTCCTCCTGCATACTCTGTCAGAGTGATGTTGCAACACTCACCACTCTAGACCAGGGCCTTCAGACTTGAAGGTACACATGTGTGTGTGTGTGTCCAGTCACTTTACTTGCATCCAACTCTTTGTGACCCTATGGAGTGTAGTCCACCAGGCTCCTTCTCTAGGCAAGAATACTGGGGTGGGTTGCCATGCCATCCTCCAGGGATTCCTACTAACCCAGGGATCAAACCTGAGTCTTCTGCAATTCCTAAATTGCAGGCAGATTCTTTACTGCTGTTTATAGCATCGGACATTGCTTCTATCACCAGTCACATCCACAACTGGGTATTGTTTTTGCTTTGGCTCCATCCCTACGTTCTTTCTGGAGTTATTTCTCCACTGATCTCCAGTAGCATACTGGGCATCTACCAACCTGGGGAGTTCCTCTTTCAGTATCTGATCATTTTGCCTTTTCATACTGTTCAGGGGGTTCTCAAGGCAAAAATACTAAAGTGGCTTGCCATTCCCTTCTCCAGTGGACCACATTCTGTCAGGAAATTGAAAAGGTCAGTTTTCATTCCAATTTCAAAGAAAGGCAATGCCAAAGAATGATCAAACTACCACACAGTTGCACTCATCTCACATGCTAGTAAAGTAATGCTCAAAATTCTCTAAGTCAGGCTTCAGCAATACGTGAACCGTGAACTTCTAGATGTTCAACCTGGTTTTAGGAAAGGCAGAGGAACCAGAGATCAAATTGCCAACATCCTCTGGATCATGAAAAAAGCGAAAAAGTTCTAAAAACATTGATTTCTGCTTTCAGTTCAGTTCAGTTCAGTCGCTCGGTTCTGTCCGACTCTTTGAGACCCCATGAATCGCAGCACACCAGGCCTCCCTGTTCATCACCATCTCTTGGAGTTCACTCAGACTCACGTCCATTGAGTCCGTGATGCCATACAGCCATCTCATCCTCGGTCGTCCCCTTCTCCTCCTGCCCCCAATCCCTCCCAGCATCAGAGTCTTTTCCAATGAGTCAGCTCTTCGCATGAGGTGGCCAAAGTACTGGAGTTTCAGCTTTAGCATCATTCCTTCCAAAGAAATCCCAGGGCTGATCTCCTTCAGAATGGACTGGTTGGATCTCCTTGCAGTCCAAGGGACTCTCAAGAGTCTTCTCCAACACCACAGTTCAAAACCATCAATTCTTCAGAGCTCAGCCTTCTTCACAGTCCAACTCTCACAGCCATACATGACCACAGGCGAAACCACAGCCTTGACTAGACGGACCTTTGTTGGCAAAGTAATGTCTCTGCTTTTTGCATATGCTATCTAGGTTGGTCATAACTTTCCTTCCAAGAAGTAAGCATATTTTAATTTCATGGCTGCAATCACCATCTGCAGTGATTTTGGAGCCCCCCAAAATAAAGTCTGACACTGTTTCCACTGTTTCCCCATCTATTTCCCATGAAGTGATGGGACCAGATGCCATGATCTTCATTTTCTGAATGTTGAGCTTTAAGCCAACTTTTTCACTCTCCTCTTTCACCTTCATCAAGAGGCCCTTTAGCTCCTCTTCACTTTCTGCCATAAGGGTGGTATCATCTGCATATCTGAGGTTATTGATATTTCTCCCAGCAATCTTGATTCCAGCTTGTGTTTCTTCCAGTCCAGCGTTCTCATGATGTACTCTGCATATAAGTTAAATAAGCAGGGTGACAATATACAGCCTTGACGTACTCCTTTTCCTATTTGGAACCAGTCTGTTGTTCCATGTCCAGTTCTAAGTGTTACTTCCTGACCTGCATACAGATTTCCCAAGAGGCAGGTCAGGTGGTCTGGTATTCCCGTCTCTTTCAGAATTTTCCACAGTTTATTGTGATCCACACAGTCAAAGGCTTTTGCATAGTCAATAAAGCAGAAGTAGATGTTTTTGGAACTCTTTTGCTTTTTTGATGATCCAGCGGATGTTTGCAATTTGATCTCTGGTTCCTCTGCCTTTTCTAAAACCAGCTTGAACATCAGGGAGTTCATGGTTTATGTATTGCTGAAGCCTGGTTTGGAGAATTTTGAGCATTACTTTACTAGCATGTGAGATGAGTGCAATTGTGTGGTAGTTTGAGCATTCTTTGGCATTGCCTTTCTTTGGGATTGGAATGAAAACTGACATTTTCCAGTCCTTGTGGCCACTGCTGAGTTTTCCAAATGTGCTGGCATATTGCTTGTAGCACTTTCACAGCATCATCTTTCAGGATTTGAAACAGCTCAACTGGAATTCCATCAGCTCCACTAGCTTTGTTCGTAGTGATGCTTTCTAAGGCCCACTTAACTTCACATTCCAAGATGTCTGGCTCTAGATGAGTGATCACAGTAAACTTTGGAAAATTCTGAAAGAGATGGGAATACCAGAACACCTGACCTGCCTCTTGAGAAACCTATATGCAGGTCAGGAAGCAACAGTTAGAACTGGACATGGAACAACAGACTGGTTCCAAATAGGAAAAGGAGTACATCAAGGCTGTATATTGTCAACCTGCTTGTTTAACTTCTATGCAGAGTGTATTGTGAGAAACGCTGGGGTGGAAGAAGCACAAGCTGGAATCAAGATTGCCAGGAGAAATATCAATAACCTCAGATATGCAGATGACACCACCAGAAAGTGAAGAACTAAAGAGCCTCTTGATGAAAGTGAAAGAGGAGAGTGAAAAAGTTGGCTTAAAGCTCAACATTCAGAAAATGAAGATCATGGCATCTGGTCCCATCACTTCATGGGAAATAGATGGGGAAACAGTGTCAGACTTTATTTTTCTGGGCTCCAAAGTCACTTCAGATGGTGACTGCAGCCATGAAATTAAAAGACACTTACTCCTTGGAAGGGAAAGTTATGACCAACCTAGATAGCATATTCAAAAGCAGAGACATTACTTTGCCAACAAAGGTCCATCTAGTCAAGGCTGTGGTTTCGCCTGTGGTCTTGTATGGATGTGAGAGTTGGACTGTGAAGAAGGCTGAGCTCCGAAGAATTGATGCTTTTGAACTGTGGTGTTGGAGAAGACTCTTGAGAGTCCCTTGGACTGCAAGGAGATCCAACCGGTCCATTCTGAAGGAGATCAGTCTTGGGTGTTCTTTGGAAAGGATGATGCTAAAGCTGAAACTCCAGTACTTTGGCCACCTCATGTGAAGAGTTGACTCATTGGAAAAGACTCTGATGCTGGGAGGGATTGGGGGCAGGAGGAGAAGGGGACAACAGAAGATGAGATGGCGGGATGGCATCACCGACTCAATGGATATGAGTTTGAGTGAACTCTGGGTGTTGGTAAGGGACAGGGAGGCTTAGCGTGCTGCTATTCATGGGTCACAAAGAGTCAGACGCGACTGAGTGACTCAACTGAACTGAACTCTTTACTGCTGAGCCACCAGGAAGTCCAAGGTACAGACAAGCCACCCAAATACAGGTACTGATTCAGCAGGTCTGGAAGGTCCCAAATTTTGAATTTTTGATAAGCCCCCAGATGCTGCCACTGCTACTGGTCCTTGGAGCCCAGTTGGAAGAATGTGGCTTGTGGTCTTCCCTCTCCCTCACCCACCCACCTCCACATCCTGAATAGTTTTTGAATCTGCCATCTCTTTTCCTCCTACCACACCTACTTTCAGGTCCCATGATCGCTAATCTGGGCTGTTTCAGTACCTCCTAATCAGTCTTCCTTTGGTTCATGTTGCTAAGGGGTGTCCCCAGGAGAAATCAAATGTTCCATTAGAAGTACTACTTGGTCAGGCCACTTGACCACAATTGCCAACAGGGTTCTGGCCAAGGGCAGGCTGCAGAGTTGAGGACGCTCCTCACCACTGACTCTGAGCAAGGCTGGAGGCTGTGCACAGAGTGGAGTCCTGGAGGGGCATCAAGATCAAAGCCAGCCAAAGGACTTGAATGAAGTCATCCCATCAACCCTGGGACCCATCGGACAGCGGACCTGAAGGTCCTGGGCCAAGGAAGGACACTGCATAACGATCATCGTAACTATTTATGCACCCAGCACACGAGGTTCTTAATACAAAGGCAAATACTAATAGCCACAAAAGGGGAAATCACTAGTAACACAATAAGAGGAAGGGACTTTAACATCTCACTTACACCAATGGATAGATCATCCAGATAGAAAATCAATAAGGAAACAGTCACATTTTGGGGCAGTGAATTTTGCTCTCCTATGACATGGACACACTGCACAGGAAACACCCCTAGGTCCTCCCTAAACTAGTAGGGTCTCAAAGAATTGAACACGACTGAGCGACCAAGCACCGTTTCTGGGAGAGAAACTACTCCATGTGCTCAATCATTGGGTCTCAGATTTTCATAGTGTGTACTAAAATCACTTGTTAAAATGCAGATACCCTAGCCCCAATAGAGACTGTGAGTCTGTCTCCTCTGGGTAATTAATATTTTATAAGAAAAAAACAACAAACCAAAAAAAACCATTCAGGAGACAAAGATGCCCATTCAACTTTTGGTTCTGGCTGCTTTTCTTCCCTGATGCTAATGGCCCCACCTGGCGGTCATAGGGTGAATTACAGGCACTCCTAAAGGAAGGTTACCAGACGAAGGGTTACCCTTTCTAGGGCAGGGTACGGGCTCCAGGACACACAGTATCTCTCTAATTTTCCTCAAAACTCTTTTCATGAGAGAGCGTCATCCCATATCACTGATGGAAAAACCGAGACTCAGAAAGTAGAGGTGACTTGCCTTATTGATTGCTTTGCAGTTTCTACAAATATCATTATGCTATACACCTGAAACTAATATGTTATTTGTTTTTTTGTTTTGTTTTGTTTTGTTTTCATATTTTGCTTTTTAATGATCATAATCATATATAACATATTTTGACCATCGACTCTGCAGAACAGAATCTTAGATTTGGTAGGGAATACAGAATAAAGAAAAATATGAGGATAGCTTTTGTTGTTCTCAGAATGCTTGCAATCTTATTAATATGTTATTTGTTAATTATACCTCAATAAAAGCAAAGAGGAAAAAGAAAAGGGAGTATTGACAGTTAAAGGTTTCCACAGAGAAATGGGGAATGGGTGAATTGGGTTGCAGCAGAACCTCCTGAGGTCCTCAAGGTCACCCAGCCCAGAGGGAGTTCAGGAACTATTCCCAGCTGCTCAGGGGGCCCAAAGTACCAGGCTGGCCAAGGCCAGGGGCACCTACTCTCTCCCAGAACAGCTCTGTGGTGGCAGCTACTAGCCAGCAAACCCTGCCTGGTTTTTCTTCCCTGTACATGCAAACAGAAGAACAAGAGCCATTTGACACAAAGAAAGACTAATAGAATCCCCATATTGCATATTTTATCCTCACCTAAATGAGGTCCACAGGCTTCCCTGATGACTCAGACAGTAAAGAATCTGCATGCAGTGCAAGAGACCTGGGTTCAGTCCCTGGGTTGGGAAGATCCCCTGGAGAAGGGAATGGCTACCCACTCTGGTACTCTTGCCTGGGAAATCCCATGGATAGAGGAGCCTGGCAGGCTACTGGGGGTTGCAAAGAATCAGATACAACTGACCAACTAACACTTTCACTTTTTTTTTTTCAAATATGTCCACAACTTGCTTTTTCTTCCTGTGTGGTTTTTCAAGTTTTGTTGCTGTTTAGTTGCTAAGTCATGTCTGACTCTGTGATCCCATGGACTGTAGCCCACCAGGCTTCTTTGTCCATGGGATTTCCTAGACAAGAACACTGGAGTGGGTTGCCATTTCCTCCTCCAGCGGATCTTCCTGACCCAGGGATTGAACAGATGCTTGAGAGGTGGATTCTTTAACACTGACCTGCCTCTTGACAAACCTGTATGCAAGTCAGGAAGCAACAGTACTGGACATGGAAAAACAGACTGGTTCCAAATAGGAAAAGTAGTACGTCAAGGCTGTATATTGTCACCCTGCTTATTTAACTTCTATGCAGAGTACATCATGAGAAATGGTGGCCTGGAAGAAGCACAAGCTGGAATTAAGATTGCTGGGAGAGATATCAATAACCTCAGATATGCAGATGACACCACCCTTATGGCAGAAAGTGAAGGAGAACTAAAGAGCCTCTTGATGAGAGGGAAAGAGGAGAGTGAAAAAGTTGGCTTAAAGCTCAGCATTCAGAAAACGAAGATCATGGCATCTAGTTCCATCACTTCATGGCAAATAGATGGGGAAACAGTGGAAAGAGTGGCTGACTTTATTTTTTTGGGCTCCAAAATCACTTCTGATGGTGATTGCAGCCATGAAATTAGAAGACGCTTACTTCTTGGAAGGAAAGTTATGACCAACCTAGATAGCATATTCAAAAGCAGAGACATTACTTTGCCAACAAAGGTCTGTCTAGTCAAGACTATGGTTTTTCCAGTATGGATGTGAGAGTTGGACTATAAAGAAAGATGAGTGCTGAAGAACTGATGCTTTTGAACTGTGGTGTTGGAGAAGACTCTTGAGAGTCCCTTGGACTGCAACTAGATCAAACCAGTCCATTTTAAAGGAGATCAGTCCTGAGTGTTCATTGGAAGGACTGATTTTGAAGCTGAAACTCCAATACTTTGGCCACCTGATGTGAAGAGCTGACCCATTTGAAAAGACCCTGATGCTGGGAAAGATTGAGGACAAGGGGAGAAGGGGATGACAGAAGATGAGATGGCTGGATGGCATCACCGACTCGATGGACATGAGTTTTAGCAAACTCTGGGAGTTGGTGATGGACAGGGAGGCCTGGCGTGCTGCAAGTCATGGGGTTGCAAAGAGTCAGATGCGACTGAGCAACTGAACTGAACTGAGCCACCTAGGAACCCCCTTTTGATATGTATTCATTGTAAATAAATCAAGTAGTTAAAATTTTCAAAATTCCTATGTATGCATATTTCTCAGTTTATTGAATGACATGTAGGTTGATTTGGTATGGCTTTGTTCTGGTTTCTATAATTACAAATAATGTTTAATAGCCCTGTGGCTTTGAAAAGTTACTTCAAACCTCTCTGAGCTTTTGTTTACAGAAGCTCAGTTTACAGATATTGATCTGTAAAATCAGGGTAACATTAGGTTTGCAATTAGGAGTAAATGAATTCATAAATGTAAACAGCATGTCTCAATCAGGGTAATTTTGTGCCCAGGGAAAATTTGGCTTTGTCTGGAGACATTTTTGGTTGTGACAACTTGGGGAAGAGGCTGCAGCTGTTACTGGAAGGTAGGTTAGAGGCTAATGTTACTCTGGTAGGCAGAGGCCAGGGATGGTGCTAAATATCCTACATTGTACAAGACAGCCCCCATGCAAAAAGAATTATCCAGCCCAATATATCAGTAGTGCTAAAGGTGAGACATCCTGGAATAGTGCATGGCACAAAAAAATCACTCAGTAAACATTAGCTTTGAACTGGTGTTGGAGAATACTCTTGAGAGTCCCCTGGACTACAAGGAGATCACACCAGTCAATCCTAAAGGAAATCAGTCCTGAATATTCATTGGAAGGACTGATGTTGAAGCTGAAACTGTAATACTTTGGTCACCTGATGCGAAGTACTGACTCATTGGAAAAGACCCTGATGCTGGGAAAGACTTAAGGTGGGAGGAGAAGGGGACGACAGAGGATGAGATGGTTGGATGGCATCACTGACTCAACGGACTTGAGTTTGAGCAAGCTCTGTGAGTTGGTGATGGACAGGGAGGCCTGGCGTACTGCAGTCCATGGGTTGCAAAGAGTTGGACATGACTGTGCAACTGAAATGAACTGAAACATTAGTTGTTTTACAAGAGCAGCAGTGAAGATTCTCTTATTTTCTATATACAAGCATAAGAATCTCTCATAGAAATAATCACTGCCTAAAAATACTCATAGAACATTTACCAAAATTATTTTACTCAGCCATAAAGGCACCTCAGCAAATTCTAGACTGCAGCAATTGTGCAGAGTATTTTCTTACCAAGAAGCAATACTAGGGAATTCAACTACAGAAGGAGAGCTTCTTCCTGCCCCACCATTATCTCCTACACCTACTAGAATTCCAAGGCCACCAGAATTTTTAAAAGAGTAACATACAATGAAATATTAATTTATAAAGTACTATAAATAATATATCATATATTAAAAGCTATTGAGCATAATCAAAAGAAAATGCAGGAGTAAAACATACCACAATCTTATGAAATGTTATAAAATAAACATTTTTAAAGTTTTTAATTGAAGTATATTTGATTTGCAATATCACACTGTTTCAAGTGTACAGCACAACAATTCCACTATATACTTGTCTGTGTGTGTGTGTGTACAATATATATATATATATATATACTCTTTTCAGATTCTTTTCCCTATAACTTATTATGTAATATTGAGTATAATTTCCTGTGCTATACAGTAGGTCCCTGTTGGTTCCACACTTGGTTTTGATGTAACAAATGTTATCTTTCTTCTTCTCTTTCTTTTTCTCCTCCTTCTCCACCACTGCCAACACCATCATCATCATCACCATCATCACCACATTTTGCCAACATCATCATCACCACCACCGTCACTCAGCCCCATCCTGGGCTAAACACTTTCATGTGTTGCTTCTGAACCATTTTCACTGCAGCTCCAAGAGGGAGAATTATTATTTTATAGATGTAGAAACTGAGGCACAGAGAGGCAAAGCCACCCACCAGAGGTCCTAGAGTCCCAGTGTGGTTGGGACTAGGGGGCAGCAAGTGAGGTGAGTCATACATGTGCAGGATCTGCTTTGGACTTTATTGAATGAAACAAAGAAAATTCAAAATAAATGAGCTAAGCATTCACTTCTAGAAAGATCAGTTCAGTTCAGTTCAGTCGCTCAGTCGTGTCCAACTACTTAGGACCCCATGAATCGCAGCACGCCAGGCCTCCCTGTCCATCACCAACTCTCGGAGTTCACTCAGACTCACGTCCATCGATGCCATCCAGCCATCTCATCCTCAGTCGTCCCCTTCTCCTCCTGCCCCCAATCCCTCCCAGCATCAGAGTCTTTTCCAATGAGTCAACTCTTCACATGAAGTAGCCCAAGTACTGGAGTTTCAGCTTTAGCATCATTCCTTCCAAAGAAATCCCAGGGCTGATCTCCTTCAGAATGGACTGGTTGGATCTCCTTGCAGTCCAAGGGATGCTCAAGAGTCTTCTCCAACACCACAGTTCAAAAGCATCAATTCTTTGGTGTTCAGCCTTCTTCACAGTCCAACTCTCACATCCATACATGACTACTGGAAAAACCACAGCCTTGACTAGATGGACCTTAGTTGGCAAAGTAATGTCTCTGATTTTGAATATGCTATCTAGGTTGGTCATAACTTTTTTTCCAAGGAGTAAGTGTCTTTTAATTTTTAATAAGTAATAAATACCAAGATAGTAACAGAAGGAAATTAATAACAATAAAAATGAAATAAGCAAAAATAACCCCAATAAATACATATTTTTGTTGTCTGCCAAGTTCCTCTGTCCTAGGGATTTTCCAGGCAAGAATACCGAAACAGACTACCATTTCCTACCCAGGGGATCTTCCTGACTCAGGGATCAAACCTGAGTCTCTTGTGTCTCTTGCATTGGCAGGTGGGTTCTTTACCACTAGCACCACCTGGGAAGAGAGGTAAAGAAACCCACAGAACAAAAATGCAGAGAAGAGAGGGGAAAACTTTCTGTTTTGGAGTACGTTCATGGTGGTCCAGTGGCTAAGACTCTGCATTCAAGGGCTCAGGTTCATTCCCTGGCTAGGGAACTATATCCCACATACCACAACTAAGACATGACACAGCCACATAAATAAATACATTAGAAAGTTTGGAAGCTAGAAAGCAGATATTGACACGTAACTGACTTAAACTCCAGATAATCCACACAATAAGCCAATGAAGAAAGCTGAGAAACTCAATTAAAACCTCAAACTGGATTAAACCCCTGAACCACAGCCTGAACCACATGGTCCACCAGCAGCCACAGAGCAGCAAAGTCCCTGGCTACTACAGCTCTCACTCCACAAACAGTGCACTGGAGAGGGTGGTATCTGCCTGCAGCAGCGGCCAAGTCTCAGAGTGTCCCAGATCACACACTATACTCAGGGACTAGCAGGCCCTGCAATGGCACCAGCAGGAAAAAACCTATGCCTCCCTGACCTTCACCAGTGGCCAAAGGAGAGCCAGCCCCAGTATCTGCTGCTGTAGACATCAAGCAGCAGGCAAACTCAAGAAGTACACCCTGCCCCAAGAGATGGCAACAGTCAGCATTGAGTAGGAGCCTAGCAATACTAGAAGAACAAAGCTGACCACAATGCATGACAAGGACCCAGAAAACTAAACTGTCATTGGAACGGAATCTACAAAAGCTGATAGAAACTAACGTGAGTGACTGAGGCTCAGATCATGAACTCCTTATTGCCAAATTCAGACTTAAATTGAAGAAAGTAGGGAAAATCGCTAGACCATTCAGGTATGACCTAAATCAAATCCCTTATGATTATACAGTGGAAGTGAGAAATAGATTCAAGGGCCTAGATCTGATAGATAGAGTGTCTGATGAGCTATAGAATGAGGTTCATGACATTGTACAGGAGACAGGGATCAAGACCATCCCCATGGAAAAGAAATGTAGAAAAGTAAAATGGGTGTCTGGGGAGGCCTTACAAATAGCTGTGAAAAGAAGAGAGGTGAAAGCAAAGAAGAAAAGGAAAGATAGAAGCATCTGAATGCAGAGTTCCAAAGACTAGCAAGAAGAGATAAGAAAGCCTTCTTCAGCGATCAATGCAAAGAAATAGACGAAAACAACAGAAGGGGAAAGACTAGAGATCTCTTCAAGAAAATTAGAGATACCAAGGGAACATTTCATGCAAAGATGGGCTCGATAAAGGACAGAAATGGTACGGACCTAACAGAAGCAGAAGATATTAAGAAGAGGTGGTAAGAATACACAGAAGAATTGTACAAAAAGATCTTCCACGACCTGGATAATCACGATGGTGTGATCACTCATCTAGAGCCAGACATCTTGGAATGTAAAGTCAAGTAGGCCTTAGAAAGCATTGCTACGCACAAAGCTAGTGGAGGTGATGGAATTCCAGTTGAGCTATTTCAAATCCTGAAAGATGATGCTGTGAAAGTGCTGCACTCAATATGCCAGCAAATTTGGAAAACTCAGCAGTGGCCACAAGGACTGGAAAAGGTCAGTTTTCATTCCAATCCCAAAGAAAGGCAATGCCAAAGAATGCTCAAACTACTGCACAATTGCACTCATCTCACATGCTAGTAAAGTAATGCTCAAAATTCTCCAAACCAGGCTTCAGCAATACGTGAACCGTGAACTTCCTGATATTCAAATTGGTTTTAGAAAAGGCAGAGGAACCAGAGATCAAATTGCCAAATCTGGTGGATCATGGAGAAAGCAAGAGAGTTCCAAAAAAACATCTACTTCTGCTTTATTGACTATGCAAAAGCCTTTGACTGTGTGGATCACAATAAACTGTGGAAAATTCTGAGAGAGATGGGAATACCAGACCACCTGACCTGCCTCTTGGGAAATCTGTATGCAGGTCAGGAAGCAACAGTTAGAACTGGACATGGAACAACAGACTGGTTCCAAATAGGAAAAGGAGTACGTCAAGGCTGTATATTGTCACCCTGCTTATTTAACTTACATGCAGAGTATATCATAAGAAACACTGGGCTGGAAGAAACACAAGCTGGAATCAAGATTGCTGGGAGAAATATCAATAACCTCAGATATGCAGATGATACCACCCTTATGGCAGAAAGTGAAGAGGAACTAAAAAGCCTCTTGATGAAAGTGAAAGAGGAGAGTGAAAAAGTTGGCTTAAAGCTCAACATTAAGAAAATGAAGATCACGGCATCCGGTCCCATTACTTCATGGAAAAAGATGAGGAAACAGTGGAAACAGTGTCAGACTTTATTTTCTGGGCTACAGAATCACTGCAGGTGACTGCAGCCATGAAATTAAAAGACGCTTACTCCTTGGAAAAAAGTTATGACCAACCTAGATAGCATATGCAAAAGCAGAGACATTACTTTGCCGACTAAGGTCCGTCTAGTCAAGGCTATGGTTTTTCCTGTGGTCATGTATGGATGTGAGAGTTGGACTGTGAAGAAGGCTGAGCTCTGAAGAATTGATGGTTTTGAACTGTGGTGTTGGAGAAGACTCTTGAGCATCCCTTGGACTGCAAGGAGATCCAACCAGTCCATTCTGAAGGAGATCAACCCTGGGATTTCTTTGGAAGGAATGATGCTAAAGCTGAAACTCCAGTACTTTGGCCACCTCATGCGAAGAGTTGACTCATTGGAAAAGCCTCTGATGCTGGGAGGGATTGGGGGGCAGGAGGAGAAGGGGACAACCGAGGATGAGATGGCTGGATGGCATCACGGACTCGATGGATGTGAGTCTTAGTGAACTCCGAGAGATGGTAATGAACAGGGAGGCCTGGCGTGCTGTGATTCATGGGGTCGCAAAGAGTCAGACATGACTGAGCAACTGAATTGAACTGAACGTGGTGACTGCCTGATAACACTGAAGATTAAGTGGGACTGTGAGTGCCCCCACAAAATAACGAAAATGGAAGAGTATCAGAGAAAATCACTTGCCATACAAAGATGCAGGAAGACCACTATCCAAATGAGAAAAGATAGTTAAGTGAAGGCAATATGGAGATGAATCAGATGTTGGAATTATCTGACAATGATTGAAAGCAGCTGGCATAAAAACCCAGATGGTCAATACTGAATTCAGATTGATTATATTCTTTGCAGTTGAATATGAAGATCTATATAGTCAGGAAAAACAAGACTGGAGCAGACTGTGGCTCAGATCATGAACTCCTTATTGACAAATTCAGACTTCAGTTGAAGAAAGTAGGGAAAACTACTAGGCCATTCCGGTATGACCTAAATCAAATCTGTTATGATTATACAATAGAAGACAAATACATTCAAGAGATTAGATATAATAGAATGCCTGAAGAACTATGGACAGAGATTTGTAACACTGTACAGAGGCAGTGAACAAAACCATCCCCAAGAAGAAGAAATAAAACAAGGAAAAATGGTTGTCTGAGGAGGCCTTACAAATAGTTGAGAAAAGAAGAGAAGCAAAAAGCAAAGAAAAGGAAAGATAAAAGCATCTGAATGCAGAGTTCCAAAGAATAGCAAGGAGCGATAAGAAAGCCTTTCTCAGTGATCAATGCAAAGAAACAGAGGAAACAATAGTATGGGAAAGACCAGAGATCTCTTCCAGAGAAGGCAATGACAACCCACTCCAGTAGTCTTGCCTGGAAAATCCCATGGATGGAGGAGCCTGGTAAGCTGCAGTCCATGGGGTCGCTAAGAGTTGGACACGACTGAGCGACTTCACTTTCACTTTTCCCTTTCATGCACTGGAGAAGGAAATGGCAACCTACTCCAGTGTTCTTGCCTGGAGAATCCCAGGGATGGGGGAGCCTGGTGAGCTGCTGTCTATGGGGTCGCACAGAGTCAGACACGACTGAAACAACTTAGCAGCAGGAGCAGCAGCAGCAGCAGCAGAGATCTCTTCAAGAAAATCAGAGATACCAAGGGACTATTTCATGCAAAGATGGGCACAATAAAGGACAGAAATGGTATGGACCTAACAGAAGCAGAAGATATTAAGAAAAGGTGACAAGAATACACAGAAAAACTACACAATAAAGATCTTAATGACCCAGTTAACCATGGTACTTATGATGGTTAACCATGATCACTCATCTAGAGCCAGACATCCTGGAGTGTGAAGCTAAGTGGGCCTTAGGAAGCATCACAACAAAGCTAGTGCACATGATGCAATTCTAGTTGAGCAATTTCAAATCCTAAAAGATGATGCTGTGAAAGTGCTGCACTCAATATGCCAGCAAATTTAGAAAACTCAGCAGTGGCCACAGGACTGGAAAAGACAGTTTGCATTCCAATCTCAAAGAAAGGCAATGTCAAAGAATGTTCAAAATACTGCACAATGCACTCATCTCACATGCTAGTAAATTAATGCTCAAAATTCTCCAAGCCAGATTTCAACAGTTCAACCATGAACTTCCAGATGTTCAAGCTGGACTTAGAAAAGACAGAGGAACCAGAGATCAAATTGCCAAAATCCACTGGATCATTGATAAAACAAGAGAGTTCCAGGAAAACATCTAATTCTGCTTTATTGACTACACCAAAGCCTTTGACTGTGTGGATCACAACAAACTGTGGAAGATTCTTCAAGAGATGGGAATACCAGACCACCTTACCTGCCTCCTGAGAAATCTGTATGCAGGTCAAAAAGCAACAGTTAGAACTGGACATGGGACAATGGACTGGTTCCAAATTGGGAAAGGAGTATGTCAAGGCTGTATATTGTCACCTTGCTTAAAATACCAGACAGGATAAAGGACAAGCTAGAATTAAGATTACAGGGAGAAATATCAATATCCTCAGATATGCAGATGACACCACCCTTATGGCAGAAAGTGAAGAGGAAGTAAAGAGGCTCTTGATGAAAGTGAAAGAGGAGAGTGAAAAAAACTGGTTAAAACTCAACATTCAAAAAACTAAGGTCATGGCATCTGGTCCCACCACTTCATGGCAAATAGATGGGAATCAGTGGAAACAGTGACAGACTTTATTTTCGTGGACTCCAAAATCACTGCAAATGGTGACTGCAGCCATGAAATTAAAAGACGTTTACTCCTTGGAAAAAAAGCTATGACAAACTTGTGAACAAAACCATCCCCAAGAAGAAGAAATAAAACAAGGAAAAATGGTTGTCTGAGGAGGCCTTACAAATAGCTGAGACAGCATATTAAAAAGGAGAGACATTACCAGCATAGGTCTGTATAGTCAAACTATGGTTTTTCCAGTAGTCATGTATGGATGTGAGAGCTGGACCATAAAGAAAAGTTGAGCACCAAAGAATTGATGCTTTTGAATATTGGTGTTGGATAAGGCTCTTGAGAGCCTTTTGGACTGCAAGGAGATCAAACCAGTAAATCCTAAAGGAAATCAGTCCTGAATATTCATTGGATGGACTGATGCTGAAGCTGAAGCTCTAATACTTTGGCCACTGATGCAAAGAGCTGACTCACTGGAAAAGACCCTGATGTTGGGAAAGATTGAAGACAGGAGGAGAAGAGGACAATAGAGGATGAGATGGTTGGATGGCATCACCAACTTGATGGCCATGAGTTTGAGCAACCTCCAGGATTTGGTGATGGACAGGGAATCCTGTCGTGCTGCAGTCCAAGGGGGTCACAAAGAGTCAGACACTAATGAGTGACTGAACTGAACTGAATTGGCATTAAAACATTTCAACACTCAATTACAAATTATCTGGAAACACATGAAAAAAGTTTCAGCAAAGAAAAACATTATAAAAAAGAATCAAATGAAAACTGTAGAACTGAAAAATACAACATCCAAAATGTAAAGCCTCACTGAATAAACACAACAGTAGATTGGAGATGACAGAAGATAGAATCACTGAACTTGAAGACAATCTGAGCTACAGAGAATAGATTGAAAAATAATAAACAGAGACTCAGGGACCTGTGGGTCTATAATAAAGGATCCATATAATCAGGGTTAGAGGAGCAGAGGAAGATGTGGGACCAAAAAGGTAATCAAAGAAATAATGGTTGAAAATCTCCCAACCTTGGTGGAAGACATAAACCTACAGTTTCAAGAATCAGAGACAATCCCAAATATGAGAAACACAAATAAATGCACATCAGGACACATCACAATTATACTTCTGTAAACTAAAAACAAAGGGAAAAAAGTTGAAAAAGCTAGAGAGAAATAATGTACTGTTTATAAAGCAACAGCAACTCAAATAATCGTGGATTTCTGATTTCTCTTCTGAAACCATGGGGCCAGAAGGAAGTGGCATAACATTTTTCAAGTGCTGAAGGAAAAACTGTAAACTCTGAAGTGTAAATCGGTTGAAACTATCCTTCATAAAAGAGAAGGCAATTAAAAATTCTCAGATAAAGGACTTCTAAGAGAATTTATTGCCAGCAGATCTATTCTTTAAAAATGGCTAAAGGGAATTCACTAGAAAGAAAAAAACTCATGACAGAAGAGACTGGGCCCTCAGAAGAGAAAGAAGAATAATACAATTAGTACACAGAAGTAAACACTATAGATTATTCATTACTGCATGAGTTTAATTACATTTTATGGATGAAGCCAAAGGTGCTATAACGTTTAATGTATTGACAGTATAACTTTAATGGGGGCTTTCTTGGTGGCTCAGATGGTAAACAACCCACCTGCCAATGCAGGATAAGCAAGAGATGTGAGTTTGATCCTTAGGGTTTGGAAGATTCCCTGGAGATGGAAATGGCAATCTTCTCGAGTATTCTTGCCTGGAAAATTCCATGGACAGAGGAGCCTGGCAGGCTACAGTCCAGGGGGTCAAAAAAGAATCAGACATGACTAAGCGCACATGCACACACACATATTGACAATTGCTTTCAATGTAAGTAGTCTAAATACACCAATTAAAAGACAGACTTGGGGAAAAAATACAGATTTGGGAGAGAAGATTCAGTTCAGTTCAGTTCAGTTGCTCAGTCGTGTCTGACTGTTTATGACCCCATGGACTGCAGCAAGCCAGGCCTCCATGTCCATCACCAACTCCCAGAGTTCACCCAAGCTCATGTCCATTGAGTTGGTGATGCCATCCAACCATCTCATCCTCTGTTGTCCCTTTCTCCTTCCACCTTCAGTCTTTCCCAGCATCCTTCCCACGGTCTTTTCAAATTAGTCAGTTCTTTGCATCAGGTGGCCAAAGTATTGGAGTTTCAAAGCATCAGTCCTTCAGCATCAGTCCTTCTAAGGAATATTCAGGACTGATTTCCTTTGAGATGGACTGGTTGGATCTCCTTGCAGTCCAAGGGACTCTCAAGAGTCTTCTCCAAGACCACAGTTCAAAAGCATCAATTCTGTGGCACTCAGCCCTCTTTATAGTCCAACTCTCACATCCATACATGACTACTGGAAAAACCATAGCCTTGACTAGACAGACCTTTGTTGGTAAAATAATGTCTCTGCTTTTTAATATGCTCACCTGAAGGAGATCCAACCAGTCCATTCTAAAGATCAGTCCTGGTGTTCTTTGGAAGGAATGATGCTAAAGCTGAAACTCCAGCATTTTGGCCACCTCATGCGAAGAGCTGACTCATTGGAAAAGACTCTGATGCTGGGAGGGATTGGGGGCAGGAGGAGAAGGGGTCGACAGAGGATGAGATGGCTGGATGGCATCACTGACTCGATGGACATGAGTTTGAGTGAACTCCAGGAGTTGGTGATGGACAGGGAGGCCTGGCATGCTATGATTCATGGGGTCGCAAAGAGTCAGACACAGCCAAACGACTGAACTGAACTGAACTGAACTAGGTTGGTCATAACTTTTCTTCCAAGGAGCATGCATCTTTTAATTTCATGGCCGCAGTCACTATCTGCAGAAATTTTGGAGCCCTCGAAAATAAAGTCCGTTACTGTTTCCATTGTTTCCCCATCTGTTTGCCATGAAGTGATGGGACCAGATGCCATGACCTTAGTTTTCTGAATGCTGAGCTTTAAGCCAACATTTCACTCTCCTCTTTCACTTTCATCATGAGGCTCTTTAGTTCTTCTTCACTTTCTGCCATTAGGGTGGTGTCATCTGCATATCTGAGGTTATTGATATTTCTCCCAGCAATCTTGATTCCAGCTTATGCTTCATCCGGCCCAGCATTTCTCATGTTGGACTGTGCATATAAGTTAAATAGGCAGGGTGACAATATACAGCCTTGACATGAAAGTGAAGTCGCTCAGTTGGGTCCGACTCTTTGCAACCCCGTGGACTGTAGCCCACCACGCTCCTGTGTCCATGGGATTTTCCAGGCAGGAGTACTGGAGTGGGTTGCAATTTCCTTCTCCAGAGGATCATCCCGACCCAGGGATTGAACCCAGGTCTCCCACATTATAAGCAAGATGCTTTACTGTTTGAGCCACCAGAGAAGTCCTCCTTTTCCTATTTGGAACCAGTCTGTTGTTCCATATTCCGTGTCCAGTTCTCACTGTTGCTTCCTGACCTACATACAGATTTCTCAAGAGGCAGGCCAGGTGGTCTGGTATTCCCATATCTTAAGAATGTTCCACAAACTGTGGAAGGGTGGTTTAAAACTAGTAACTCAACTCTATGTTCTTTATAAGAAATTCACTTCAAACATGATGACAGAGGTAGCTTCAAAGTAAAAGATGGAAAAAATATCTCCAAACCCAGATGGCTTCACTGGAGTATTTTATCAAACATTCAAAGAATTAATAAATTATTTTAATCTATTTCAGAAAATAAGAGAGTTAGGATGCCTTCCAACTAATTTTATGAGCCTATACTATTCTGATCCCCAAATCAGACAAAAATAGCACAACGAAGAAAACCACAGACCATTATCCCTCATAAATTTAGAAGCAAAAATCTTCAGAAAAATTTAGCAAATTAAAGAACATATAAAAAGATGATATACCACAACGAAGTGAGATGTATCTTTCCAATTATAAAGGTTGGTTACATATTTCACAACCAAGACTGAAGGTCATATGAACATTTCAAATTACACAGGAGAAACATTTGACTAAATTCAACAAGTTCATCATTCATGATAAAAATTCTATGTATTCCATTAAGTCCCATAAAAGGGACTTAATATCATAAAGAACATTTACAAAGCCAATAGAGAACATCATACTTAATGGTGTGACTTTCCCCATGAGACTGAGAAAAGAAGGCAACAATATCTGCTTTCACCACTCCTACTCAACATAATACTGGAATTTCTAAACACTGTTACAAGTCAAGGAAAAGCAAAAAAAAAAAAAAAAAAAAGACATCCAGATTGGAAAGAAAGAAATAAAACTTTCTTTACTTGCAGACAACATGCTTGTTTATGTTGTAAATTCCAAAGAATGTATAACAACATCTAGAATTAATAAATGAGTTCAGAAAGATGACAGGATACCAAGTTACTATGCAAATGTATTTATTTCTATATGCTGATGACATTCAAGTGGAAACAAAACTAAAGATACCACTTAGAATTGCTCTAAAGAAATGAAACAGGTATAAACCTAACAAAACATGCCCAAGATCAATATGGTAAAATTTATGAAATGCTGATAAAGAGACATAACTTGTTCAAGATTGGAAAGATTCAACATAGCAAAGATGCTAATTCTTCTCAAATTCATTTACAGATTTGCCACAATCCTCAATGAAATCTCAACAAGAATTCTTTCTATAAATATAGAAAGGCTTATTCAAAATTATAGATGGTAAGGCCCTAAAATAGCCAAAATAAATTAAAAAAAAAAAGTGGGAGTAATCATTCTTTTAAATGTGAAGTGTTTGCTACTAGCTACAATAATATTAATAGTATCATATTAACAGAGGGATAGTCATATAGATTAATGGAACAGATAGAAAATGAAGAAATAGATCTATACAAATTTGTTCATCTACTTTTAACAAAGGAAAAAAAATCATTCCAGTGAGAGATAGGGTTTTCAGTAAATGGTGCTGAAGTAGGTACCTACAGCAAAAACAAAAACCTTAAACTAATCCTTCAACTTTATACAAATTTTAACTCAAAATGGTAAGTTTTTACAAGTATGTTAAATGTAAAACTTCTAAAAAAAATAGGATAAAATATTCAAGACCGATTAGGCAAAGAGTTCTTAACTAAAAGTATGATTAATAAAAGGAAAACTTGATTAATTGAACCTTATACAATCTAAAACTTTTGCTCAGCTATTGACCCCATTAATGAATATGAAAAGACAAATTACGGACTAGGAAATATTTGCAAATCACATATTTGACAGAGGATTTGTGTGTAATTTACAAAGAACATCTCAAACTCAAGATTTAAAAAGACAAACAATCTAACTTTTAAAACAGGCAAAAAATATGCACAGACGTTTTATGAAATAAGATATGCATATGGAAAATAAGCACATGAAAAGACATTCAACATCATTAGGAAAATGCCAAATAAAACTGCATACCAAATAGAACTACATACCATTCATAATTACAGAAATAAATACAGTAATAACACAAATGATGGTGAGGATGTGGAGAAACTGGATCCATGATAAATTGCTGCTGGGACTATAAAATAATACAGAGTAATATAGTTTTTGTAAATGATATCTTGACCCCTTTTTGATGCCCTGGCTAGAGGCTGGTCAGTTTTCCTTACTGAACACCCAATTACACCCAAACTCCCAACTACTGATTTACTGGGCTCTCATTCTCCTAGCCATTATTTGTTGTTTTTGCTGTCAGTCACTAAGTCATATCCGACTCTTTGAGACCCCATAAACTGCAGCACGCTAGGCTCCCCTGTTCTTCACTATCTCCCAGAGTTTGCTCAAACTCATGTCCACCAAGTCAGTGATGCTCCTTCTCCTTATGCCTTTAATGTTCCCCAGTATCAAGGTCTTTTCCATGAGTTGGCTCTTTGCATCAGGTGGCCAAAGTACTGAAGCTTCAGCATCAGTCCTTCCAAGGAATATTCAGTCTTACTTTCCTTTTAGGATTGACTGGTTTGATCTCCTTGCAGTCCAAGGTCCTCTCAACTGTCTTCTCCAGCACCACAATTCGAAAGCAGCAATTTTTCAGTGCTCAGCCTTCTTTATGTTCCAACTCTCACATCTATACACAACTGGAGAAAACCATAGCTTTGACTATAGGGTTCTTTGTCAGCAAAGTGATGTCTCTGCTTTTTAATATGGTATCTAGTTTTGTCATAGCTTTTCTTCTAAGGAGCAGGTATCTTTTAATTTCATGGCTGCAGTCACTATCCACAGTGATTTGGAGTCCAAGAAAATAAAATCTGTTCCTGCAGCCACTTTTACCCCTTTTATTTGCCATGAAGTGATGGGACCAGATGCCATGATCTTCGTTTACTGAAGGTTGAGCTTTAAGCCAGCTTTTTCACTCTCTTCTTTCACCCTTATCAAGAGGCTCTTTAGTTGCTCTTCACCTTGCGCCATTAGAAGGGTATTATTTGCATATCTGAGGTTGTTGATACAGCTCCAGCAACCTTGATTCCAGTTTGGGAGTCATCCAGCCCAGCATTTCACATGATATCATACTCTGCAAGTAAGTTAAATAGGTGTGACAATACACAGTCTTGTCTTACTCCTTTCCCACTGTTGACCCAGTCCATTGCTTCATGCATCTTTATTGGATTTTAACAGTCTGCAGGGGGTGCCTCTCGCCCCTATGCTGTAACCTTACTCCTGGCAGGCTGGAGCCTGATTCTTCTCTCTACCCTGGTTGACTAGTTAACTAATGCACCTTTATGCAAACATCATCTATCAGCTCAGTCCTGCTCATTTTCAACCACGACCTTAATAGAACATCTTGATCTTTGAACACAGCTCAGGACAGTTACATCCGGCTAGGATCCCACAATTGTCTTTGAATTTACTGGACTGAACGACCATTTATGGACTGAAACGGGGCATTAACTATTATTTTCTGTATATCTGAAGCCAGAAGAATAATTCATGACTAAATGTTTTGTCTTTAGAGAGATCAACACACTGGCTAAGCTCAAAAGTCTGAAAGCTCGTCCTGTTTCCAAGTAACTGACGGGCCAAATGAAAGGGAGGAAGATCAGGAAAAAGAAAAGTGAGGGACAAAAATGAACAGCCTGAGACAAAAAAAAAAAAAAAAGAAGAAAAAAGAGTTGGAAAGAGTAGGAGCGTTAAGAAGATGATTAAGTAGAAACGACAGGCAAGTAACAAGCGAGGGGAGCGAGAAGAGAACTCACACCCTGAGAGGCGGGCACTGGTCGGTCACTGCTCCCCAGAGCCCGGGAGAGGGAGGAGAAAGGGCGGGGCCTGCGGAAGCAGCTAGCGAGGAGCGACCGCCCCGGATGCTGAATGGTCGCGCCCTGCGGCGGTGGCCAATGGGCGCCCGGGATGTTGGAGCGGCAGCGTCAGTCGCGGCGCTCTCTCGCTCGCTCGCCGCAGAGGGGGTGAGGTGGGGGAGGGGGGACGGCGGCCGCCGCCATGATGCTTGTTTGCTTTCAATGAAAACAAGGGGGACGCGGAGGAGGAGGAGGCGGCGGCGTCGGTGGCGGCGGCGTCGGCTGCGCGGAGGCGAAGGCAGCGGTGGGTGCAGCGAAAGGGAGAGGCCGGAGGCCGAGAGGCCGAGAGGGCGTAGTGGCGGCCCGTCGAGGAGGCTGAAGCGGGCGGCTGACGCGGTGGATCTCGGAGGGGGAACAAAGAGCGGCGGCTAAGGCGGCAGAGGAGCGGCGACGGCGGCGCTGCAGCTGCGGGCGGGACTGGTATGGTGGTTCCACAGGTCAGACCCCGCTGCACTCACAGGGAGGAGGCGGCGGCAGCGGCGGAGGAAGGCGGCGCACCCCAAGAGGTGAGCGAGACCGGCCCGAGGCCCAGCCGGGCTCCGCTCCTCGCACTGGCGGCGCACGGGCCGCTCTCAGTCGTGTCCCGGGAACCGTAGCGCGGGACACTCGAGCGAGAGCACCTTAAGTTTCGTGGGCGGCGGGCCTGCAGCTTGGAGGAGACGGCGGCTGTTGAGGGGTCCCTAGGTGCACAGCTGTCGCGATCCCGCTGATTCCGGGACCGCGCCCCCGCGCAGAGTCCGCGGCCGAGGGCTGTTGATTGACGGCGAGGGTGGGGGGCGCCGGGGTTGGAGGGAATGCCCTGGCCCTCGACTCTGGCTCTGGTCACTCGCAGGAGGAGAGTTGGTGTCTGGGACTCTTGGCCAGGATGGGTGGCAACTTTGGAGAAGTCGAAGTGTGGGATTGCGCGAAGTGTAGTATGGAACTTCGCAGTTACCACAGAGCGGGAAACTGTTTCCCCCAAATGTGTTTAAAATTAAGTTTTAGGCAGTTATCTTTTTGGGGGGAATGGATTGGGAGGATGGGAATGGCATGGTTAAAGAAGCCCTTAGCAGCAGATGGAGAGATTAGGATATTGTTGAGGACTCAGATACAATTACTTGAAGCTTTTATGTTTAAATAACCTAAATCTTATCTTTCCTCCTTTTTCTAAGTATCAGTCATTATTTTCTTCGGAAACTTTTTTTCTTTTGATTCTTCTCCTTCTGTACCTTTCTTGAAGAGCTTGCTAAGCAATACCTGTAACCGGTTCTTGAACTGTTAACTGTAAAAGACCGCGTTGTGAATGGTCGTTTTGCTTGTCATTTTTGGATGTGTTATTGTGCTAAACTGACGTTTAAATAATCTCCTTGAATATGAGTTCCCATATTTATTTCCAGGTGGATTGCCTCATGAGTGGTAGTGCAGAATCTTCTTGCCTCTTTGTATCTGGGGATTTTAATTTTGGGGAGGAAGAGAGTGAATATGAACAAGAGAAAAATAAAATGGCACATAATACTTTGTGTTTTTCTGAATGCACTAGAGTTTATCATCCCAAAACAGTTTTGTAGGCTATAGGAGCTATGTCCATTGATCAAAAGGGTTTGAAGGCTTGTTTTGTAATTGCTATCAGAGTAATTATTACAGTCTTTAGAATATGATGACTTTTAGAATAAAATTTGCTTAATATTTTTAGACCAGTGATCTGGTCCAGTTGACTTACGTTAAACAAACTTTTTGAATAGCTACTAATGAGGAAACAAACTTAGAAAGGTTAAAGTGACTTGCCTAAGACATTACAGTTAAGAGGGAAAGGATCAGGTTTTGTGTAAGTGTGAGAGCACATGAGAGTAATGTACTTGCCAAAGATTAGTTCTTTGGGGAGGGGAGAGTGTGTTTTAATAAATGGAAGTTATTTGAGGTAGTTGAGTCTGATCAGTTTCAGTAGGTGAAAAAGATACTTAATGAAATGGTCAAAAGGGAGAATGTGACAAAAGACAGAGTTTCTTGTGAAGCTAAGAAGATTTTGCATAGTTTCAGAAGTGTCTTCATCAGTGGTATGTGTTAATAGATGAAGAAGCTCTTCTGAATGCTTATTTGTTTGTAGGGATTTTCAGTTTTCTTAGACCTTGGTGGCAAAGTAAAACTTTTCAGACTCTTGAATAGACATGAAGTTGGTTATAGAACTTAGTCCTAACTACAGATATTGGCATTTGCTTCTGTACTTGTGGTTTATAAATATTTTGGTTAGTGCTTAGGCATTCCACTGTGTCCATATTAGCCTTTTTAAAAAATGTTCTTTAAAGCATAAACCTTTTTCATATTGTAGTGCGGGAGAAAGAGGTAATATGTGAAGGCATACTGGAATAAATGGTGAAGGCTGCTCACAACTTGTAGCTTTTGGGTCATCTATGAGGACTCTGTAGCACCCTTGTAACTTTCTCATACTTAAGGTGCACTGGTTGAAAAACTGCTTTTAAAGTATTTATTTGCATATAAGGTGGGGGCTCATTTAGGCTGCCTTAATCTTACCCTTCTCTGGGCTTTACCTCTCCCTCATCCATTTTTATTTTCTTGGTTACTTATGTGAAAGGAATAGTATATGCTGGACATAGTGTTGGACCCTGAGAATTAAGAAGTGAATAACAGTTGCTGTCTTCTTGTTTCTGTAGTCTTAGTAGGTGTACAGAGGCTGTGGGAGAACAGGAGAGAATGATTAAATTTGTAGAAGGTGTGAGAGCAGTTTACAGAAAATAACATGGAATTAGGTTTGTCAAACTGGGGAGACGGGTCATTTCAAATGTAAGGAACTCTGGGTGCATTGAGGTGCCAAATGTTGGGGTAAGGCCAGTGGTGACATGTTACTGAAAAGGAGAGTGACTGGAGATGAGCCTGCAAAGGTATGTCCATCCTCGATTTTGAAGAACATGCTTATTAAGCTAAAAGTGAGGTTTATATCTTTATCCTATAGCAAAGGAAAGAGCAAAATATTTTTCAGAGGGGAGCAATGTGATTTAGAGATCACTTAGGCATCAGTGTGGACAATTAAATGGAGGCCCTACATATAAGAAAGTCACATTTGAGATAGTGTGAAGTTAGTGAATATGAATCTGTTTTAAACTTGGATGTATAGGGTATTTTGTTTTTGTGATCCCTTTTACGGTGGACTTGAGGACTCAGTTCAGTTGCTCTGTAATACAGGGTAATTGAAAATGTTTTGAAAATTAAGAGCAATCAAAACAATGAAACACATATAGTGATACTGTAGGTACGCATTCAGGCTTTCAGGACTTGTCTTCTCAGTTAGGCTGAGGCAGATTGTAGTAAAAAAATCAACCCTTTGCTCACCAGAAGTGAAAGCCACCAAGCTTAAAGGTTATGGCTATCCTGATGGTTTGTGAGGATATGGACTGTAAACATTTTGTGAAATTGGGTGGAGGACAGAGTTTTCCCTTCTGTATGGTGGTGGTGGTAGTTTAGTTTCTAAGTTGTGTCTGACTCTTGAGACCTCCATGGACTGGGGTTCCTGCCAGATTTCTCTGTCCATGGGATTTTCCCAAGCAAGAATACCTGAGTAGGTTCGCATTCCTTTCTCCGGGGAATCTTCCCAACCCGGGGTTTGAACCCAAGTCTCCTGCATTGGCAGGTGGATTCTGAGCCACCAGGGAAGCCCAGAGCAACATATAGGATCCTAAAAGTCACCATGACAGGCAGAATTGTGCAGTAAAAACTATAGGCCTTTTGGGAAAAATGGTACTGGAACACAACAGTCAAAACATTGTCAGTGACTTTATTTTTTTAAAAAGGAACCTGATAAAAATGGTAACATAGTTTTAATCCTAAATGATTAAGGAATACATAAATACCACAGGTGCTGGAGAACACTCTTCAGAGTCCTTTGGACAGCAAGGAGATCAAACCAGTCAGTCCTAAAGGAAATCAACTCTGAATATAGATTGGAAGGAAGATGCTGAAGCTGAAGCTCCAGTTTGAAGCTGATATGAAGAGCTGACTCATTGTGAAAAGACCCTGATGCTGGGAAAGATTAAGGGCAGGAGGAGAAGGGGACAGCAGAGGAGATGGTTGGATGTCATCACTGACTCGATGGACAAGAGTTTGACCAAACTCCTGGAGATAATGAAGGACAAGGAAGCCTGGGGTGCTGCAGTCCATGGGGTTGCAAAGAGTTGGACACAGCAGCTGAACAAATACCATGATAAATGTGACACTTTACTTTGAAAAAGACCTGGGTTGCTTGTGGAAATGGGCATGAGAAGGGTTGTTGCTTGTGAGTTATTATAAATAAAGTGATGGAAAGAGGGTTACCTGAAATCAAATGGAATGTTATAATAATACCAAATGTGAATGAGTGTGGCTCAGCATATGTGTACACACAAACTGAACTGATGGAGCTGATAGGTGTTTTCAGGTGTGTGTATTTTGTAAATTTCTATGTAGCTCCGTTCAGCCAGGGGCAGGTTTCTACCTTTTTCAAGTGTTTTTCTCAGACAAAATCGTATGTAAGCACATGGGAATTTTGTGTTATGCTCAAATTTTTTAATATATCAGTCATGTTGGAACAGATTATTTTCAGAATAAAAGATACAGCAGAACTAATTATGCTTCAACATAGTATTTTAAAGTAGTGCTGAAACTCACTTCCAAAAATATGTGAAACACGCTATTTTAGACTTGCTACTGTAATCGGGATGGTTGGAAAGTGTCACTGACTCAGTGGACATAAATTTGGGAGATAGTAGAGAATGGAGGAGCCTGGTGTGCTTCAGTTTATGGGGTCGAAAAGAGTCAAGACTTAGCGACTGAACAACAACAACAGTAGTAGGGCTTATGCTTTTTATTTCAAGTTGGCTTATAATGGTGCAGAGAAAAACAAATGAACCAATAAAGCGCTCATCAGGTTCCATGAGGAATAATACACAAAGTATTTGGGGGATGCTAAAGAAGGATCAGAGGCTTCTCTGGTGGCTCAGATGGTAAAGAATCTGCCTGCAATGCAGGAGACCTGGGTTCAGTCCCTGGGTTGGGAAGATTCCCCTGGAGAAGGGAATGGCTACCCACTCTAGTATTCTTCCATGGAGAATTTCATGGACAGAGGAACATGGCAAGCCACAGTCCATGGGGTCGCAAGAGTTGGTTGTGACTTAGCAACTAAATCACCACCGCCAAGGAAGGAGCATCTAATTCTGCTTTGGAAACGGGGGATTCATCTCAGAGGTCTTTGGGCTGAATTTTGAAAGTTGACTAGAGGTTTGTTAGACTGAGTGGGGCATTTCAGTGGGAAGAAAGAGCATGTGCAAAGACAAGTTACATACAACTTGGACTGGAAAATAGGTTACAAAGATGTAAGGGACAGGTGGAGTTGCCAGAAATAGTCTGTGAATGATCTTAGGCTCTTTCTTAAAGTATTGGGATGTAAGCTTGTAATATAATAGGGATTCATTGAGAGTTTAGGTGGATGGGGTGGGGAAATTGTGTGTGTGACATACTTTTTCAGGAGACATAGTAAAAATGTGAAAGCTTGATAAAGAGGGTCAAGAAACTGGGGTCAGAAAGTCCTTAGGACTTCACTTAAGTCCTTGTAAGAGAAATACTCTAGAATTGTTAAAGCCTTCATGATTTATATGGTCAGCATTTTGTGAATGATTTTCTGTCTTAGTTTTAAGGGGGAAAAAGGACTAGAGGGTCAGAATTGATTTCTAGTATACTAGAACTTCCCACAATGATTGTATGTATAACTTAGCAGCTAGAATAAACGTTGAATGTCTCAAAAGGCCAAAATAGAAATGAAATATGGTTTCATGATGTCAGACTCCAGCCTGACATCCTGGAGTCTGAAATCAAGTGGGCCTTAGGAAGTGTTACTACAAACAACGCTAGTGGATGTGATGGAATTCCAGCTGAGCTATTTCAGATCCTAAAAGATGATGCTGTGAAAGTGCTGCACTCAATAAGTCAGCTAATTTGGAAAACTCAGCAGTGCTCACAGGCCTGGAAGAGGTCAGTTTTCATTCCAATCCCAAAGAAGGACAGTGCCAAAGAATGTTCAGACTACTGTACAATTGAGCTCATTTCACAATGCTAGTAAGATGTTCCTCTATATCCTTCAAGCAGAAACTTCCAGATGGACAAGCTGGATTTAGAAAAGGCAGAAGAACTAGATATCAGGTTGCTGACATTTGTTGGATCATAGGGAAAGGAAGGGAATTCCAGAAAAACATCTATTTCTTCTTCATTGACTATGCTAAAGCTTTTGACTGTGTGGATCACAGCAACTGTGGGAAATTCTGCAAGAGATGGGAATACTAGACCCCCTTACCTGCCTTGTGAGAGACCTGTATGCAGGTCAAGAAGCAACAGAACCTTACATGGAACAACTGACTGGTTCCAAATTGGGAAAGGAGTATGACAAGGCTGTATATTGTCACCCTACTTATTGAACTTATTTGTGGAGTACATCATGCAAAATGCCAGGCTGGATGAATCCCAAGCTGGAATCGAGATTACAGGGAGAAATAACAACCTCAGATAAACGGATGATACCACTCTAATGGTAGAAAGTGAAGAGGGCTATAGAGCCTCTTGATGAGGGTAAGAAGAGAGTGAAAAAGCTTAAACAAAGATCTTGGCATCTGGTCCCATCACTTCATGGCAAATAGAAGGGAAAAAAGTGGAAACAGTGACAGGTTTTATTTTCTTGGGCTCCAGAGTCACTATGGATGGTAACTGCAGCCATGAAATTAAAGGACACTTGCTCCTTGGAAGGAAAACTATGACAAACTTAGATAGCATTTTAAAAACAAAAATATGTTGCCAACTAAAGTCCATATAGTTAAAGCTATGGTTTTTCCAGTAGCCATGTATGAATGTGAGAGTTGGACCATAAAGAAGGCTGGGTGCTGAAGAATTGATGCCTTCAAATTATGGTGCTGGAGAGTCCTTTGGATCAAAAGCAGTTCAAACCAGTCAGTCCTAAAGGAAATGAACCCTGATGCTGAAGCTGAAGCTCTGTCTTCAGCTAGAGCTTTGGCCTCCTGATTCAAAGAGCCGACTCGTTGGAATAGAGCCTGATGCTGGGAGAGACTGAAGGCAAAAAGAGAAGAGGGCAGCAGAAGAAGAGATAGAGAGCATCACTGAGTCAGTGAACATGAATTTGAGCAAACTCTGGGAAATAGGGAAGGATAGGGAAGCCTGGCGTGCTGCAATCCATGGGGTCACAAAGAGTTGGTTGCGACTTAGTGAATGAAAGACAACAAAAGGGGGTAGCTATAATAATGTGATCGTAAGAGAAGGAAGAGCAATTAGATGATTGAAAATCTGGCAAAAGATAAGAGATGAAAAAGGTTTCTGTTGGCAGCCATCATTGTTGGATTGGTTGTTGCTTGTCTCATGGTAAGAGAAAAGATTTAGATTTAATACCGGTGGTTGGCTCTCCTTACCTTTTTGTTTTCAGTGATGTTTCATCACACAGATTTTGACTCAACTCCCTTCATATTAGTTGGCATTCAGCTTTGTTGATTAGATTATAAATCATGATTGTCTTAATATATTCTTTTGCTCTGTACTTCATACTTGACTTAAAATATAGAAATTAAGATTTCTGCACTAAGAAGTATTTGTATTTTAATGAAATTTGTGGATGACCTGTATTTAGTGTACCTTTGTAGTTATATTTTGAGTTGATTTATTGAATTGAATTTGCTAGTATTTGACCATTTTTGACCTTCAAAATTGGTAGTTTTTCCTGTGGTGTTACAGTACACTCTCGCTTCTCTCTGTATTTTATATTCAGTCATGTTATTAAGGCACAGGCCCGTGGTTAGAATTGCATTTTATCAGCAGTCTGTCGTGGTGGTTGGTGGTTTAGTTGCTAAGTTGTGTCTGACTCTTGAGACCCCATGGATTGTAGCCTGCCAGGCTCCTCTGTCCATGGAATTCTCCAAGCAAGAATGCTGAAGTGGGTTGCCATTTCCTTCTCCAGAGGATCTTCCCAACCCAGGGATCAAACCTACACCTCCAGCATTGCAGGCAGATTCTTTACTGCTGAGCCACCAGGGATCACCCTTAATAGCAGTCTAGTAAACTCTTACAGGCAGTTGGTTATTGACTGGGCACTGCAGATACAGATGGGTATGCCAGTCTTCTCCTTTGAGAAATTAGACTACTACGTCTGCTGTTTGACTATTTGGAGGATTATTTTATCATAATTTAAAAATCTTTTTTTGCAGACATTTTACTGGTTGTAAGTTTTAGTTAAACCAATATGAATTTAAAGTGAGACGTGTTAGTTGGTCAGTTGTGTCTGACTCTTTGCAACCCAATGGACTGTAGCCTGCCGAACTTCTCTAGCCGTGGAATTTTCCAGGCAAGAATACTGATGTGGATTTCCATTCCCTCCTTAAGTTCATTTTTATTCTCTGTGAGACAAGGATTTAAGGAATTGAGATTTTGGGATGCAGGAGAAGGTAGCTACTGAAACCTTAAATTTTTAGAAATACCACTGCAGTGTTATTTGCCTTTTTCATTCTCATCCTCTTATGAGTATACTGTGTAGTTTTTCATAGACTGACAAATGTGTGTAATATCTGATCAATGGAATTCAGAGTAGACAGGCTGTCTTCCAGCATGTTAGACCTTAAAGATTCGCAAAAATGTAAGACAGTGTCACTCTTCTTGCAAGATTTTGCTTTGTTTTTGAAAGTAGTTGCTTTTCATTAAAATGCTGTGGCTAACATGTGCTAGGTTTATTATATTTAGTGAGTTAATACATGCCGGAGTCCAGCTCCAGCAGCCAGGAGTCAGCCTCAGATGTTCGGTGTTGGCGGAAAGTGATGCAGCCTCTGACTCAGGGTGTGGGATTGCATGTTTATTTCAAGCTTCAGGTTTTCTTTTATACTTTGACAAAAGCATTAGGTCGGAGGTTTGACATTTTTAGTTTCCCCTCACCCAGATTATTGTCTCATTGTTACCCTTCAAACAGAGTTCCTGCTTCAGGGATTTACCTGTGATTACATTGTAACTCATGCTTATGTCTGGGCTGCATACCACATTCCTCAGTTTATTTCTTATCTTTCTAAATCCTGCTTGCCCCTAGTATCTTAAGCTCACTATCTCCTAAAAGTCTTCTAGCTATTAATATCTCTAAAATTCCTAACTATAGTAAAATATGCTAACACTACAATATTTCTTAAACTTTTAGCTTCTAGATGATGCTGTGAAAGTGCTGCACTCAGTATGCCAGCACATTTGGAAAACTCAGCAGTGGCCACAGGACTGGAAAAGGTCAGTTTTCATTCCAATCCCAAAGAAAGATCAAACTACCGCACAGTTGCACTCACATGCTAGTAAAGTAATGCTCAAAATTTTCTAAGCCAGGCTTCAGCAGTATGTGAACCGTGAACTTCAGATGTTCAAGCTGGTTTTAGAAAAGGCAGAGGAACCAGAGATCACATTGCCAACATCCACTGGATCATGGAAAAAGCAAGAGAGTTCCAGAAAAACATCTATTTTTGCTTTATTGACTATGCCAAAACCTTTGACTGTGTGGATCACAATAAACTGTGGAAAATTCTGAAAGAGATGGGAATACCAGACCACCTGACCTGCCTCTTGGGAAATCTGTATGCAGGTCAGGAAGCAACAGTTAGAACTGGACATGGAACAACAGACTGGTTCCAAATAGGAAAAGGAGTACGTCAAGGCTGTATATTGTCACCCTGCTTATTTAACTTCTATGCAGAGTACATCATGAGAAAGGCTGGACTGGAAGAAACGCAAGCTGGAATCAAGATTGCAGGGAGAAATATCAATAACCTCAGATATGCAGATGATACTACCCTTATGGCAGAAAGTGAAGAGGAGCTAGAAAGCCTTTTGATGAAAGTGAAAGAGGAGAGTGAAAAAGTTGGCTTAAAGCTCAACATTCAGAAAATGAAGATCATGGCATCCTGTCCCATCACTTCATGGGAACTAGATGGGAGAACAATGGAAACAGTGTCAGACTTTATTTTTTGGGGCTCCAAAATCACTGCAGGTGGTAACTGTAGCCATGAAATTAAAAGACAGTTACTCCTTGGAGGAAAAGTTATGACCAACCTAGATAGCATATTCAAAAGCAGAGACATTACTTTGCCAACTAAGGTCCGTCTAGTCAAGGCTATGGTTTTTCCTGTGGTCATGTATGGCTGTGAGAGTTGGACTGTGAAGAAGGCTGAGCACCGAAGAATTGATGCTTTTGAGCTCTGGTGTTGGAAAAGACTCTTGAGAGTCCCTTGGACTGCACGGAGATCCAACCAGTCCATTCTGAAGGAGATCAACCCTGGGATTTCTTTGGAAGGAATGATGCTAAAGCTGAAACTTTCGCCACCTCATGTGAAGAGTTGACTGATTGGAAAAGACTTTGATGCTGGGAGGGATTAGTGGCAGGAGGAGAAGGGGATGACAGAGGGTGAGATGGCTGGATAGCATCATGGACTTGATGGACATGAATCTGAGTGAACTCCAGGGAGATGGTGATGGGCAGGGAGGCCTGGCATGCTGTGATTCGTGGGGTTGCAGAGAGTCGGACACGACAGAGCGACTGAACTGAACTGAACTGAACTGATTCTTAATTATTTCTAGATCCTAAACTCAGCAAACTTCCTTTGCCATAAACATTCCCCTCACAAACAGGTCTCAGATAACAATCCTTCCCATGGCCTAGAGCTGTGGCCTATGTGCTCATTCGGGCACATTCTTTGTAAAGATCCTTGAACAAATGTCAATGTTTACTTTATGGATTATTTTCTGGGCACAACTGCAGAAGGCTTTGTGCTTTCTCATGCTTCTCTCAAGAACAGTAAGCACCTTAACATTCTTTCCAGCCAGCTCAACCAAAGAAAGGAAAAAACAAGTCAGAAACACAAGACCTAACTCCTTCATCCCGAGACGGTGCCTGTGGGACGAGGAGAGGGGATTGGGGCCATGCCTCAATTTTGTCAGTAATGCTTAATGTGGCTCCTGACAAATACACTTTTAAATGTTCTTATTTCTAATACAGTAAATATTGATAGATAGAACTCACACAAAAGGTCTTTGAGGGGTCTGGCAGAGCGTGGGGGGCATGCGAAGACCGTGAGGAGACTGAGAGCTGCTGGGTCCCCCGGCAGCACGCGCCTCAGCTGGGCCAGGAGCCACGCCAGTTGGGCCCCCAGCTGAGCGAGGTCTGCCTCCCTCCCAGAAATCAGCTGACCAGAGCGTGACCAGGGGGCATACCGGATCCACCAGAGGCGCTGCCAGCCACCTATGCTCGCAGGCCGCAGGTGAAAAGAAAGCACGGCCTCGCTCGGCCTGTGAAGAGGTGGCCTGGAGCGAGGAAATGACAGCAGCCGGGCTCAGTGTGACCGTCACCCACAGCAATGAGAAGCACGGTCTTCAAGTTACCCCACAGGAAGGCAATAGTGAGCCAGTTGTCCAAGACGTGGCCCAGGTTGTTGAAGAGGCTACAGGGGTTCTGCTGCCATTTCAGAAACTCATATTTAAGGGGAAATCTCTGAAGGATATGGAGATGCCATTGTCAGCACTTGGAATACAAAATGGTTGCTGGGTTATGTTAATTGGGAAAAAGAACAGTCTGGAGGAAGGAGCTGAACTAAAGAAGCTGAAAGATATGGAGAAATCTGTGGAGAAGATAGCTGACCAGCTGGAAGAACTGAATAAAGACCTTGCTGGAATCCAGCAGGGTTTTCTGGCCAAGGATTTGCAAACTGAAGCTCTCTGCAAACTCGATAGGAGAGTAAAAGCCACGATTGAGCAGCTTATGAAGATCGTGGTGGAGATTGACACACTAATTCTGCCAGAAAATTTCAAAGACAGTAAAATGAGAAGGAAGGGTTTGGTGAAAAGGATTCAGGCCTTCCTAGCTGAGTGTGACACAGTGGAGCAGAACATCTGCCAGGAGACAGAGCAACTGCAGTCCACAAACTTGGCCCTCGCTGACTGAGGTGAGGCAGAGAAGGCCGTGCTGCACTGAAGAACAGCCCCACCAGCTCTGCCATCTCTGGAACAGAAGTTGCCTCCCTTCCCCAGGGCTGCTGGGGGCAATTGGCCCATTGCCTTTTCCTTCTCTTGCAACCCGCTCTCAAAGAACAGGTGTTGTCCGTACAATCTTTAGCCTCCTGTCAGCTTCTCGTTCTGTCTCTGTGGATCTGTGCTGTCCAGCAGCCCACCTTGTCTGGAGAGTGCCTCCATGACCAAGTCTTCCCAGCTGTGGACCTTTGGGTGCTTTTTTTGGGCTGGTGAGAGCTCTTATGTATCCTGAGATAGTTCTCAGTTTATCAGCCTCAGATCCATGAGGCCTTTTTGTGCTTATGATCCCATAAACCTGTCTGTGTAAACCAGAATCACCAGGAGCCCGTGTCTGGTGAAGGAAGTTGGGAATGGGTCAGAACAGGTAGCCTGAGTGTCTCTCATGTGACCTGATTCTGAAACAGCTGGCTGGTTGTGGGTTCATGACCCTATCCTCAGCTCCCAGTGATCCTGATCAGCCATAGGTCATGAGATCTCTGATTCATTCCTGGAGTGGGATCTGTGGTTGATATATATATTGCCTTGCTCCCAAGCACATCTCTAGAAGGTTAGAACCCAGTGTTGACTAAGTCTCTGCTTGCAACCAGGTCAGACCCTGGCTTACGAAGGGCAGTGAGGGGCCCAGAGTGAATGCAGCAGGCAGATAGTGAGAGCAGCCATAAACCTCTCAGGAGTTCCTTCCTGAGCCATCCCCCTTCTGAGATCTACATTTTCTTCAAGTTATTTTGAGGTTGTTTCTGTCTGTTTTGTGGTCCTTTCCCTTTCATTTGTTATTAAAAAAAAAAAAAGCAGTTTATACACACATCAGCAAGCAGGAAAAAAAAAAGTTCTTTGAGGTACTTGAGTATAAGGATCCTGAGATGATAGCATTTGAGATCTGCTGTATAAGTATTAGGCAGAGTTTGGGAGTAGAGAATATGAAGAATAGTTTGTAAAGATGATATCTTAGAAGACAACTCAAGGACTCATGGTCTTAGCAACATAATATTTGAAGAATGAACCCGGAAGATCTTGGTTTCATCAGTGACAGAATTCTAGCGCTGTATGAGGCATTTGTGTGCAGCTTGCAACTAGATTGTCCCAGGTTCAAATCCTAGCTCTGCTTTTAGGTTGGTGTAAACATAATTGCGGTTTCAGACTGTGAATCATTATAACTGGGCTGAAACACAAATCTTTATTAATCAAAATAGGAATCATTACAGTCCACACATTTTTAGAAAAAGGTTTTGTTTATTCCTGTAGCATAAAAACCCATGCTTTGGGTTTTGAAAAACTCTTGAAGGCGTTTTCTGCATCCTGCTGGTTGTGGAAGTGTTTTCCCGGCAAAAAGTTGAGATGCTTGAAGAAGTGGTAGTTGATTTACGAAGACAGGTGAATATGACAGATGAGGCAAACCTTTGTAGCCCAATTAATTCTTCAGCTTTTGAAGCATTGGCTGTGTGATATGCGGTCAGGCCTTGTCATGGAGAATTGGGCTATTTCTGTTGACCAGTTCTGGCTGCAGGCCTTGCAGATTTTGGTGCATCTCATTGATTTGTTGAGCATACTTCTCAGATGTAATGCTTTTGCCCTGATTCAGAAAGCTGTAGTGTATTAGACTGGCAGCAGACCACCAAGTTTGGCTTTGGGAGAAGCTTTGGAGCTTTTTGGTTCAACCACTGTCGCCAGTTGTATAAAATCCACGTTTTGTTGCATGTCACAATCTGATTGAGAAATGGTTCATTGTTGTGTAGAATAAGAGAAGATGACACTTGAAAACAATGATTTATTTATTTTTTAAAATTTTCGGTCAGCTCATGAGGCACCCACTTACCAAGCTTTTTCATCTTTCCAATTTGCATCACACGCTGAATGACTGTAGAAAACTGGACACTGAAGGCTTTGGCAACTTCTTGTGTAGCTGTAAGAGGATCAGCTTTGATGATGGCTTTTCAGTTGGTCGCTGTCAACTTCTGATGGCTGGCCACCATGTCCTCATCTTCAAGGCTCTCGTCTCCTTTGCAAAACTTCTTGAAACACCACTGCACTGTATGTTCATTAGCAGGTCCCCAAGCCAAATGTGTTGTTGACGTTGAGAGTTGTCTCCCCTGCTTTACAACCCATTTTGAACTTGAATAAGAAAATCGCTTGAATTTGCTTTTTGTCTAACACCTTTTCCATAATCTAAAATAAATATAAAATACATAGAAAGTAATGTCAAGAGCAAAAAAAAAAAGGGGCAAGAAATGGGTGTTAAAATGATGTATAACATAATCACTTTATTTAAGAATATATTCCAATATCAAACAGCAAATTTCAACAATGCTAAAACTGCAGTTACTTTTGCACCAACCTAATACTAACCAAGTTTGTGTGACTTTGGGCAAGTTACTTAAATGTAAGAGCCTGTTTCCTCATCAAAAGTAAAAAGAGGATAGTGTCTACTTCATGAGCTGCTATGAGAATTAAATCGAGATAATACAAGGAAATTATTGCATAATGGTTGAAAGCACAGACTTTTAGATCAGATTTGAGGTAAAATCTCAGTTGTGCCACTAGTACCTGTGATCTAGGCAAGTGACTCTCTGACCCTTCCTTTCTTTATGTATGAGGAATAGTAGTAGTTATTTATAGGAGTTGTGAGGATTAAATGATACAGTGAATGTGAAGGGCCTGGCGGCTGGTGAGTGCTCAGAACATGTTAGCTGTTATATGCCTGGTGCAGAGTGTGGCAGATAGGCACCCAGCGTGGTTTTGTCGTTACTGCCACCTGTTTGAGGTTTGCTCTCATTTTGCTCTAGTTAATGTCACTAAGATTATACGGTTTTTACCTTTAAGTTTGGGTTTTCCTGGTGGCTCAGTGGTAAAGAATCTGCCTGCCAATTCAGGAGATGTGGGTTTGATCCCTGGGTTGGGAAGACTCCTGGAGAAGGAAATGGCAGCCTACTCCAGGACTGTAGCCTGTTTCCATGGACGGAGGAACCTGGCAGGCTACAGTCCATGGGGTCGCCAAAGAGGAGGACACGACTTAGCAACCAAACAAAAACATTCACTGAGCACCTACTATTTGCCAGGCTCTGAAAATATCAAACTATTTAAAATGTAAGTTCAAGGATCCTATAGTAGAGTAGATGAATGAGATGTAAAAAAAAATTAAGGTAGGGTTAAAGAGGCAACATTGGAAATACCTTCAAGGTTCAGAATAGCTCAAAGCAGGAAATTATAGACTCCTGTGTTGGTAAGGAATAGGGAAGGAGTCCTAAATTAATGTTTGTAAAAAGAAAGGTTTGTAGTGTGATTACACTGTTGTAAGATTTTTGTTTGCACCTCCACCCCACCCCGTAGATTAAGATCCAAGATCATGTATATATTTCCTGCTTATTCTTTTTCCCAGCACCTGACAGAGTGCTTGAAACAGAAGAAGCATGGTGCTTAGTAAATATTTGTTGAATGAATGATTGTTTAAAGAAAGCTTCCTTAAGGAAGCATGATTCAGTTGTATTGAATTGCCTTTTTTTAATTACTTTTTGAGCTTTCTTTGAAAACCTGATTTTGAGTTTGAAGGAAAGAATGTTTAGACCACTTTATTAGTGTAACATGCTATGTCTGACACAGGACGCTGGGAGATAACAATTGGACTGATAAATGCTGAGTAAATGTGTGGTGTGCAGAGGAAAGAGGAATGGATTTATGCCATTGTTGGGAAGGGCTTACAGGGGCTCTTATGTTAACTTGAGTTGTTGTGAAGGGGATGAGTAGGAGTTTCGAGTGAAGGTTAGTGAAAGGATTAGGATGTATCATTGAAAGATTGTCTTCGAAGTAGGTATGCTTTGATCAACTTCGGACTTGATACAATGATGCATGTGTAAGTGGCTGAAGATGAGTGAGAAAATAGTGGCCTAAATCCAGGTTGTAAAGGACTTTGATGTTAGGGTTTTAACTAACTAGGTAGGCAGAAAGGGCCATGTTAGATTTTTAAGCAGGAGAGTTACATGGGCAGGCATCAATCAGGAAGATATAGAGAAAGTTGTTTAAAAGTTGTAGCTGATAAATGAGGGTGTGAGTTAACTTTAACAGCCGTAAAAATGGAAAAGACAGGTTTCGAAGTCCTGAAGAGGTAAACATCAGTTGGATTTAGTGAAAAATTTGTTAACATCTAGTGAAAATTTGGATTGGAAAAAGTAAATTGGCACCAAGGCTGGTGGTACTACCTTTCATATATTCCCTAACTTATAGTTCTTTGAGGAGCCTGATCAATAAATAGAAGGGTCTTTCTTTGAGAAATGAGTCTGTTTCTTCTTTTTTCCCTTGCCTGCCTTTCCTCTGCCCTACTCACTCTTTTTCTTTGTGTTTCTGAAAGAAGTAAAACACCAAGAATGGAGGAGAAAATATAACAGACAAGAAAAGGAAAAGAACGTTTTGTTTTGTCAGTTAACATTGCCTGTAATTTGAAATTGGTCACTTGTAGTGATACGGATGAACCTAGAGAGTATGTCATACAGAGTGAAGTAAGTCAGAAAGAGAAAAACAAATATATATTAACATACACACACACACATATATATATATGAAATCTAGAAAAATGGTACTGATGAACGTATTTGCAGGAAAGGAATAGAAACACAGACCTAGGCAGTGGACGTGTGGACGTGGGGAAGGAGATAGTGGGACACACTGAGAGAGTAGCGCTCACATGCGTACACGGCCATGTGTGAAATAGACAGCTAATGGGGAGCTGCTGTGAGGCCCAGGAAGCTGTGCTCCATGCTCTGTGATGGCCTAGGGAGTGGGGCTGGGGGGCTGGGATGGATGCTCAAGAGGGAGGGGATACATGTATACTTATATCTGATTCATGCTGCTGTACAGCAGAAACTGATGTGTTATAAAGCAATCATACTCAAATGAAAAAATAAAAACATTGGCTATGACTCAACCTTATTTCCCTTGGGGAAAAAAATCTGGCCATTACAATTATTTACCTTCAGAGTGTCTTTTAACAAGTTTTTACACATTGCTGCAATAAAATCTCATAATAATGTATTAATATTACCAAATATGAACTAGGTATTAAATGTTTCTCCAGCTGTCTGCAGAATGTTGTTTGTTGCAGATTTGTGGATCATTCATTACATCTCATTATATACATCTCTTCATTCTCTTCAAATCTATAATAGTTCTGACCCCAGCTTGTTGAAGATAGCAGACCAGTTATCCTGGAGAAAGCCCTTCATTGCAGTTGCTGCTTTGGTGTCATCTAGCCAGTTGCTCTGGGCTTCCCTGGTAGCTCTGCTGGTAAAGAATCCTCCTGCAGTGCATGAGACACCAGTTTGATTTCTGCGTCAGAAGTTCCCCTGGACGAGGGATAGCCTATCCACTCCAGTGTTCTTTGGCTTCCCTGGGGAGGGAAACGGTAAAGAATCCGCCTGCATTGCAGGAGACCTGGAGTTCGATCCCTGGGTTGGGAAGATCCCTTGGAGGAGGAAATGGCAACCCATTTCAGTATTCTTGCCTGAAAATCCCCATGGACAGAGGTGCCTGGCGGGGTACAGTCCATGGGGTCGCAAAGAGTCGGACGTGACTAAGCACAGCACAGCCAGTTCCTCCAGTTCTGAAAAAGGTAAACATTATTGGTGTGTGTTTCATGTTCTGTCAGATCAAAGGACCCACAGTATCTGGTTCTGCCCCTTACTAGTGTTGAGAAGATTGATGAAGAGGTAATAGTTTATTCCTCTCTTGAACATTTTCTATCTTATAATCAAAAAACAACCTGGGTGGTGGTGTTACCTTAGCATTATGCCAGTGATTCATCCCAAGGTTTTAACTCAGTTTATAAGTCTTTGTTTTAGAAAGGCTCATTGGGAATTATGAAATGATGTTGTTTTTATTCTTTCATACTTCATTTATTAGTTGTTTTTCTTTTGTAAAATCTTACTTTTTTTCACCTGGGCCATTTGATGACTGAAATAGAGTACCCATTGAAAGGATAAACACTTAAATCTTTTTCTTTAGTACTAAATTTCTTAGTTTAAAAGCTGCCTCAAACGGTGGCTGCCTTGCAGTTAGGTGGCTGACCACTTGCTCTCTCCCTCCCTCCACTTCTCTGTTACCCTTTCTCCTGTGTATGTGTAAGCCACTTCATAAAGTCTTTAATAATGTAAGCATATCTTTCTGAGTGGTAAATAATGTCCTGCATTTCTTTAAGTTAAATAATTAACTCTATTCTAAGATAATGAAAAACCATTTCTCTGAGGTCTAGATCAGGAACAGATTTTATGCTGCCAGGATCAGTAATGATGTTTGGCATTGAATTGGGGAGTTGAAGATGGACTAGTCTGGGGTTATATACATGCTGACTCTGGCCTAGCTGTTTTTAAAAGTCTTGTAATTTTCCTTGGCAGTTTCCCAGTCAATTTTGGAAACCTTTTACTATTTTCAGATAGTAATCTGCAGCAACATACTGTATTTTTTAGAGAGCAAGATCTGCTTGTTGATTTAAAAGCCTGGGGAAAAATCCTGAATTGTTTGTGTTCTTATGTCCTTTTTACTACCTAGTTTCCAATACCATGTTCTGTTGGACTCCAAGAAAAATGAGTGGAGTTGCTTAGTGGGCAGATATGCGTCTCAGAAGGGCTTGATTGTCCAGTTTGCTATCATTTTTTTATTCTGTCATGTACTTTTCACACTCTCGGGGCTTTGGAAAATAAAGATTGTGCCTCTTTCAAGTTTAGAGTGATGTGCTGTCTCTTAAATTTTAAGACAACCCATCACATGTCTTGAAAACTCAGAAAGGGAGTGTCTGGCTCCCTAGGCAGAAATCATGACTCTTGATGGAATGACCCCAGGTCTAGGACCTGGATTTCAGATTTCAGTTCGATAATACTTTTATTTATTCTCTGAAGCATGATTGAACTCTGGACATTGATTCACGCTAACTAAGCTCGCATGAGATTGGTAAATCAGACTTCTGAACTTTCACTAAGAAGTCAAATGATTCAGTATGGCTCTTTGTTAGGTATGTTTTCTATTAGTCTAAAAACTTCAGTCATTGTATTTCTGTTCTGGAGAAATCAACATGTAGGAGAACAGTTTTATTAACAATATTTAACAAAACAAAAAATAGATATTCTGTTTCTTGTGCAGGTGATTAGTCTCACTACTTACCTTCTTCAAAAGGGATTACCTACCTCTTCCTGTGTTTTGACTACATAGTCAAAACCATTTTTGTGTTTGAAAAATAGCTCTAGTTCTCATCAGTACAGAAGCAGCATAACATAATGAAAGTAGCTTTTTCCAATTAGCTCTTTTTCCAATTTAGCTCTTTTCCAATTTTTTTACTGTGTAAAATATACATAACATAAAGTTTACCATGTTAACCATTTTAAGTGTAGCCTTCAGTGTTATTAGATACATTGATGATGTTGTGCAGCCATCACCGTCATCCTTCTTTGTAACTCTCTTCTTTTTGTAAAACTAAAACCTCAAACCCATTCAGCAGTAACTCCATTTGATGTAAGTAATTGCTGACTGGCTCACTTTAACTTCATATGACAGTGGATTTTTCTCCAGCGTTGTTTAGCTGTGTAGATAACCAGAGTAGGTGTTGAATTCAGTTGCTCAGTTGTGTCCAGCTCTTTGCTACCCCCATGAACTGGAGCACGCCAGGCTTTCCGGTCTGTCACCATCTCCTGGAGCTTGCTCATACTCTTGTCCTTCGAGTTGGTGATGCCATCCAACCGTCTCATCCTCTGTCATCCCCTTCTCCTCCTGCCTTCAATCTTCCAGCATCAGAGTCTTTTCCAGTGAGTCAAGGCAGTTCTTTGCATCAGGTGACCAAAGTATTAGAGCTTCAGCTTCAGCATCAGTCCTTCCAATGAATATTCAGGATTGATTTCCTTTAGGATTGATTGGTTTGATCTCCTTGCAGTCCAAGGGACTCTCAAGAGTCTTCACCAACACCACAGTTCAAAAGCATCAATTCTCTGGTGCTCAGCTTTCTTTATGGTCCAACTGTCACATCCATACGTGACAACTGGAAAGACTGTAGCTTTGATTAGACGGATCCTGTTGGCAAAGTAATGTCTCTGCTTTTTAATATGAATTTTAAAATAACCACAGGCAAAATGAACAGTAGTCCCAGTATCAGCTTAGATATAATTCTTCCAATTTGATCCTCAGAAATGTTTTTTACACTTAATTTGGTCACATTAGACTCAGATGAGGTTTATACATTGCATCTGATTGCTGTGCCTCATAAGTCATTTATTATCAGTTTCCTTTTCATGTCATTCATTTGTTGAGGAAATTGGGCCTTCTGTCATGTAGAACTTTCTGTTGTCTGCATTGGGCTGGCAGTATACTTGTGGCATTATTTTAGAGTTAAGAAAAATTTTTTACTCATAGTAAAATATACATAGCAAAATATACTATCTTAATAATCATTTAAGTGTGCAGTTCAGTAGTGTTAAGACATAACATAAGACATTATTGTGTCTTACGTTACTTTTACCATATTCCTCTGTCTCCCTTACTTGGTGTAAACTGGTTCCAGATCTAGAAAGGTTTATTTGATTCAAGTTCAGTCTTATAATTTTTTTTTGGATGAAGGGGCGAGAGTATATATAGCATTGACATATAAGTCTAGTTGTCCTAATACTGAGATTGATCCTTGGGTTGAGTTCTTACAGCCTGATCTATTTAATTTTTTTCCATTGGATATTTTTCACTTGATTCCTTTATTAGCCATTAATGGTCATCCATTTTTTTCATTAGAGGTTGTGAAATAGTGGTTTTTCTAATTATGTAACTTTCTGCATTTACTAGCTAGAATTCTGTTAAGAACATTTCCTCAACTAGTTTCTGCTAGAAATATTGGATAAATGCTTGATTCTTTCCCTTTATTTTCTAACTTCAGGTGACAGGTTTTTTTTTTTTTTTTAGCAGAGTTTTGGATTCATACAGTTTAAAATTGATCGTAGTCTTCCTTTTGTTGTTCAGATTGTCTTATCTTGGCCAGTGGGACCTCTTCAAGCTAGCTCCTATGCCCTTCACACAGCTAGAGCATCTTTCTTAGTGTCCAGGCTTGATTATATTTTTCCAATCCCCCTTCTTGAAATCTTCCATTTCTCTAAGGAGTTCCTAGTTTGTTTTGGTGGGAAATTGTGTTTAGAGATCATAATATGGATGTCTACTTTTAAAAAGATGTTATTTTCAGCTATTTGACTCTTTCAAATATTGATTGGTTTCTTTTCTTAATTCAACAGGCATGCCCAAAGAAAAATACGAGCCCCCTGACCCTCGGAGGATGTACACAATTATGTCCTCCGAGGAAGCAGCAAATGGAAAGAAATCTCATTGGGTGGAGCTTGAAATAAGTGGTAAGACATACATGGCTAAATTTATGTTTTGGAAGTTAAGATCTAGTAATGCCAATACACAAGGGAAGCAATGCTGTATTTTACCAATGCTGATTTGTCTTAGAAGCTGAAATGTTCAGTAGAAAGAACATGGTTTGAGTCAAAGTTCAGAACCCATTCATTGCTTATTTTCTCACTGTCAGTGTCCTTTTATAAAATGAAGTTGATAATATCAAAGATGAAATGAAAATAGCATATGTAGTGTGACTAGTATACAAAGGTTTGTTCTGTGCCTTAATTCTTTGATGACGTAGGGTAGGGATTTTGTGTTATCCAGTTACAGGTTTCCAGTGAGGTGGGGAATGTCTTTTCTGCTGTAGATTCTGGGATAGATTTGTTTCTCCTTATTTTCTGAATTTGTGTTTCAGTCAGTCTGAGTCTCTGGGGACAACATTGTTAAGAAACACAAAATCTTGAAAGAGTTTGCAGCAGCTCTGAGGATTTCCTTCTACCTTTAATGCAAGTCTTCAAAAATACAGCCAAGGGACGTGATTGCTTCTTAAGGCAACCAGGGCTAAAGAAATTTTGTGTTCATGTTGTCCTAACATGCCTCCTCATGCTTTCCTTCTAGTTTTTCTTGATTCTTGCTTTCTGAAATAACATTGACCGAATTTTCTTTTCCTTCACCTGGCTGTCCTTGATATTTTTAGAAGTTTAATGCAACAAACATACTGAGTATATGCTATGTGTAAAACATTTTTCCAGGTGCTGTACTAGGCATATGTAAGATATATAGATGGGGGAAAAAGGTCTGTTTTATTCTGAAGCTTTTGGCATATTACGGAGTGAGAGGAAGGGACTATGCCAGTGTAAGTAACTAATAGACAAAATATAACTGTCAAGTCTAAGTAGAAAAGTGCTATACAGAAAGCAAAAGGAAGTAGTGATAGTAGCATCTCTCCCTTGTCAGCTCAAAAGTTCTGATTAATCACTGAGTAAACCTAAACACCCTCTTCTGCAGCCATGGTAGAGGTTGGTACCTATATGGGTCTCTCCTGTTTTCCCTCTTCCAGTTTTTGGAGTGCTAGTGTAGAATGGTGGGACAGTGAAATTTCTCTCTTCTTTTGCCTGTCCTGTCAAATTTGATTTTGTCTGTCAGAGAGCCTTTGAAGCATAGGCAATTACCTCTCCAACTTCCCCTTTTAATTTCTGCAGGATTGGTATTTACCTATATTTTTTCTTTTTCAGTCTGTATTAGAAGTTTTTGAATTACAAGTCATTTGCTTCTAGGAAATTTGAATAATCTGTATTTTCACTTAGGTCAGTGAGGTTATATCTTTGAGGTGAAGGGGACTTTTCTCTGTCTGCTCACTCTACCTCATGTTGGGAACTTACTGGCAATTTTGAGTCATTGTTCTCTGCTTACTCTGAACTTTGGGAAGAAATCTGTGTAGAAGATAGGAATGAAAAGGAGAGATTTTTTCCTTTAAAATAGCATTCTTAACAGTTTTATCTTTACCAGGTGTTGTGGAGGATAAGCTGTTGATTGAATGGATCTGGTGGAACAAGACCTTGTAATTAACAAAACCACTATCAGGAGGGTCACTTCATCATGTTAATACATGAACATAAACTCCAGTGTGTAGAAATTTTCAAGACTGAATTCATTTCATGCTAAGATTAGAGTTATTTCAAGGCTAGAGTTATGTATATACGTTAGCATTCCTTAAGATCCTGTGATACAAAATTCTAGGGATCTGAGGTCATTGAATTCTGGACCTGAAGTAATCTCATATATTCTTCTGGTTCTAGGGAGATGGGTGGTTAGATCCTTGTGCCATTTGGAGGTAGCCAGATAATCCAAATGACTGTTAGTCATTTACTTTTTTAAAGAAGGCCATTTTTTTAAAATGGTAAAATGAAACACAGATAAAGAAAACCCCAGAAGCATATTAGTGAATTATTTTAAGGCCAGAAACCTAGTAATACCCAGGTCAAGAATTAGAAGTTTTCTGATCAGTCCAGTAGGCATGAAATGCATGTGGCTACTGAGCATTTGAAATGTACTTAGATTAGTCCAGGGCTTCCCTCGGTGGCTCAGTGGTACAGAATCCTCCTGCCAGTGCAGGGGCCATGGTTTCCATCCTTGGTTCGGGAAGATCTCACATGCCTTGGAACACCTAAGCCCTTACACCACATCTAGTGTGCCTGTGCTCTGGAACGCGTGCTCTGCAACAGGAGAAGCCACCACAGTGGAAAACCTCTGCTTGCAGCAACTAGAGAAAGTCCATGTGCAGCAGTGAAGACCTAGCACAACCAGAAATAAATAAATAAATCTGAAAAAGAAAAGAAATGTCCTTAGTCCAAACTGAGATGCACTCTAAGTATAAAACATATGCCTGATTTCAGAGACTTACAAAAAGAGATGTAAAACCCTTTGTTAATAACTTGACGTTAGTGAAATAAATGTTTTAGATATAGAGGATTAAATAAAATATTACAGTTTAAAAAAAAGGAATTAGAAGTTTTTCACTTTTCCCAGAACCCCTTCCATACCACAGCCAAACACAATCCCTTCCCCACTCCCCAAAAGTAACTGTTACCCTAACTTTTATAGTAATCACTTCTTTTGTTTCCTTACAGTTTTAACATCAGGTTACATAGGGCTTACCTGGTAGCTCAGATGGTAAAGACTCCGCCTGCAATGCGGGAGACCTAGGTTTGATCCCTGTGTTGGAAAGATTTCTGGAGGAGGGCATGGCAGTATGGCAATACATCTCCAGTATTCTTGCCTGGAGAATCCCCATGGATGAGGAGCCTGGCGGGGTTGCACAGAGTTGGACCACGACTGATGACTAAACACATGTGTTAAGAGTTTAGTGCTCTCTTCTTTATATGATATGTCTTAATTTACATATTCCCCGTCCATCCTTTTCTTTACAGTTTATCTGTTGAACTTCTTGTTACCCTGCAGTATGTATTCTTCTGCATGCAGTTCAACATGTTTTTCATCCATATTTACAAGTAGGATGCAGAGACATGATCAAGAGTTGGATTTAAGACCCTTGACAGGATTAAAGACTGTTATGTGTGTGGTATTATTCTTTTTCTTTAGGAGGCACATAAGATATACAAGCCTTCTTTTCTACTGATGTTCAGTGCCTAGAGCTATTAATTCTTTGAAGGTTGCAAAATAGTGATAACTCTTTTTTTTTAATTAGATGAGCTGTATCTGTTAAGAGATACTTCGCCTCATCTTAAAATTTTATTTTATCTTGGGCTTCCCAGGTGGTGCTAGTGGTAAAGAACCCTCCTGCCAATGCAGGAGACACAAGAGAGGCTTGATCCTGGGTTGGGAAGATCCCCTGGTGGAGGGCATGGTGACCCACTCCAGTATTCTTGCCTGGAGAATCCCATGTGCAAAGGAGCCTGGTGAGCTGCAAAGAGTCGGACATGACTGAGTGACCTATAGTGCACACAGTTGATTTATTCCCTTATTTACTAATTGATTGCTCAAGGTATAAATTTGTATAGGAGAGGTAGAAAAGAATGCTGCTCTTTTTCCTTTTATTTACAAGTTTTCAGGATAACCTGTTGTCCTTTGAAGGTGACCAATCAGATTTTTAAGTTTAATTTTTAAAGTATCCAGTGGTTTAAGAATCCGACTTCCAATTCAGGGAATTCAGGTTTGATCCTTGGTCCAGGAACTAAGATCTCACATGCTGCAGGGCAACTAAGGCCTTGTGCCACAACTGCTGAGCCGATGTGTCCCAACTGGAGAAGCCCCCATGCCACAGTGAGCAATCCTGCACGCCACAGCTGAGACCCTACAGAGCCAAAAGTAATTAAAGAAATAAATATATTACTAACTAGTATATTTGAGTTTCAAACATATGCCATGAGTTGTCATTATTCCTCTTTATCTTGTTGCTTAAAATTGTCCTGTTTTGCTGTAGGCTTGATGGCAGTCAGATTTGTTTTCATTATTCAGTTCAGTTCAGTTTCCCAGTCATGTCCTACTCTTTGTGACCCCATGAACTGTAGCATGCCAGGCTTCCTGTAGCATGCCAGGCTCCAACTCCTGGAGCTTGCTCAGACTCAAGCCCATCGAGTTGGTGATGCCATCCAACCATCTCGTCCTCCTTCGTCTCCTTCTTCTGCTTTCAATCTTTCCCAGCAACAGGATCCTTTCTAATGAGTTGGTTCTTCCTGTCAGGTGGCCTGAGTATTGGAGCTTCAGCCTCAGCCTCAGTCCTTCCAATGAATATTCAGGACTGATTTCCTTTAGGATTGACTTGTTTGATCTTGCAGTCCGGGGGACTCTTGAGAGTCTTCTCCAACCTCACAGTTCAAAAGCATCAATTCTTCGGTGCTCAGTTTTCTTTATAGTTCATTATTATTTTCTCTTTTTGCTTAGATGCCCAAAGAATTTTTCCCCTTAAAGTCAGTAATTTTTACTTGAATATATTTTGGTATTGCTTGTTCTACTTTGATATTCTTAAATATAATATGCTCTTTCAATGTGTAGTTTGAGTTTTTCTCTTTTAATTTCAGGGAAGTTTCCTTGAAATTAAAATAGCTTAAATTGCTTTAGTGTTTGTTCTGATTCCTTTCTTCACTTTTTCTTTCAGAGAGATTTATTTTCTGAATTTGAATATTTACATATTTGTCTCAGAATCACTTTTATTTATTTTATTTTTTAATTTTTAAAATTTTTTTATTTTTTTAAATTAAATTTATTTATCTTTTTAATTACAATACTGTATCAGAATCACTTTTAAAGACATAGTACAGTAAGTTCACTCCCTTACTGTTGTACCATTCTCTTACATGTACAGTCAGACAGTCGTTTAACCACCATCACAGTTATAATGTGGAATGATTTCATCACTGCAGGAACTTCACCCTGCTCCATTTTAGGCAGACTCTCCCCCCACTTTCAGCCTACTGAGTTTTAATTTTTTTTTTTTTTGACTAAACTGTTTTAGGTTCATAGTACCTTTGATGTAAAGTACAGTGTATGATCCTTCCACTGTCAACTTCCCCCACCAGAGTGATGCATTTGTTACATCTGTGAATCTGCTTTCCTACCCAAAGTTTGTAGTTTACATTAGAGTTCACTCTTGATATTGTACATTTTTGGGGTTTAGACAAATATATAATGACATGGATCCACCACTGTCATATCATACAGAGTAGTTTAACTGCCCCCAAAGTCCTCTGTGCTCTCCCTGTTCATTCCTACTTCATTCTCCCTGAACCCCTCATCTTTTTACTCTTGCCATTGTTTTGCCTTTTCTATCCTTGAGATCAAACAGTGTGTAGACTTTTTAGATTGGGTTCTTTGACTTAGTAATATGCATTTAAGTTTCTCCATGTGTTTTCATGGCTTGATACTTCATATATTTTTAGTGCTAAGTGATATTCCATTGTCTAGATATGTCACATTCACCTACTGAAGAACATCTTGATTATTTCCAAGTTTTAGCAGTTATGAATAAAGCTGCTGCAGATGTCCACATGCAGGTTTTTGTGTGTATGATGTAGGTTTTCAGCTCCTGGGTAAATGGCAAGGTGCACGATGGTGAGAATGTTTAATTTTGTAAAAAAAAACAAGTCAGACTCTTCAAAATGGCTGTATTATTTGGCATTTCCGTTAGCAATGAATGAGACTTCCTATTGCTCTACATCTTTTCCAGCATTTGACATTGTTTTGGGTTTTGTCCATTATAATGAGTATGTATAGTGGTATCTCATTGTTATTTTAATTTTCATTTCCCTGATGATTAGTGATTAAGAGCATCTTTTCACATACTTATTTTCTATGGACATATCTTCATTGGCAAGGTGTCTGTTCAGGTTCCCCCACCCCCATGTTTAAAAAAAAAATTTTTTAAGTTATTTTTAATTGGAGGATAATTGTTTTACAATATTGTGTTGGTCTCTGCCATACATGAATCAGCCATAGGTATACATACATCTTCTGTCTTGAACCTCCTGCCCTCCTCCCACCCCATCCTGCCCCTGCATCATACAGCAGATTTCCATTGGCTGTCTGTTTTACATTATGCTAATATATGTGTTTTCATACTACACTCTCAATTCGTCCCACCCTCTCCTTCCTCCACTGAGTTTGTAAGTTTTTCTCTGTCTGCAGTCCTTTGCTGCCCTGCAAATAGGTTCATCAGTACCATCTTTATTAGATTCCAGATATATATACATTAATGTACAATACTCTTTCTGTCTTCACTCTATATAATAAGTACTAGATTCAGTCATTAGGACTGATTAAAATGTGTTCTTTGCTATGGCTGAGTAAAATGTCATTCAATTTAGATGACGATTACATTACTACTGTAGGCAAGAATCCCTTAGAAGAAATGGAGTAGCCTTCATTGTCAACAAAAGAGTCTGAAATGCAGTTTTTGGGTGCAGTTTCAAAAATGACAGAATGATCTTGTTCATTTACAAGGCAAACCATTCAATATCACAGTAATCTAAGTCTATGCCCCAACCACTAATGCTGAAGAAGCTGGAGTTGAACGGATCTATGAAGAACAAGACCTTCTAGAACTAACCAAAAAAGATGTCCTTTTCATCACAGGGGACTAGAATGCAAAAGTAGGAAGTCAAGAGCTACCTGGAGTAACTGGCCAATTTGGCCTTTGAGTACAAAATGAGGCAGGCAAGGGCTCACAGTTTTGCCAAGAGAACAGACTTTTCATAGCAGACACCCTTTTGCAACAATACAAGAAACAACTCTATGCATGGACATCACCAGATGGTCCATACCAAAATCAGATTGCTTATACATTTTGCAGCTGAAGATGGAGAAGCTCTATACAGTCAGCAAAACAAGACCTGGAGCTGACTGTGGCTCAGATCATGAACTCCTTATTGCCAAATTCAGACTTAAGTTGAAGAATGTAGGGAAAACCATAAGACCATTCAAGTATGGTCTAAATCTAGTATGGTCTAAAGTATGACCTAAATCAAGTCACTTGTGATTATACAGTGGAAGTGACAAATAAATTCAAGGGATTGAATCTGATAAAGGGCCTGAAGAAATACAGATGGTGGTTTGTAACATTGTACAGGAGGTGGTGATTAAGACCATCCTCAAGAGAAAGAACTGCAAACAGGCAAAATGGTTCTCTGAGAAGGGCTTACAAATAGAAGAGAAGAGAAGCGAAAGGCAAAGGAGAAAAGGAAAGATATATCCATCTGAATGCAGAGTTCCAAAGAATAGCAAGGAGAGATAAGAAAGCCTTCCTCAGTGATCAGTGCAAAGAAGTAGAGGAAAACAATAGAATGGGAAAGACTAGAGATCACTGCAAGAAAATTAGAGATGCCAAGGGAATATTTCATGTGAAGATGGGCTCAATAAAGGACAGAAACAGTATGGACCTAACAGAAGTGGAAGATATTAAGAAGAGGTGGCAAGGATACACAGAAGAACTTTACAAAAAGATCTGTATGACACGGATAACCATGATGGTGTGGTCACTCACCTAGAGCCAGACATCCTGGGGTGCAAAGTCAAATGGGCTTTAGGAAGCAGGAAGCATCACTTATGAACAAAGCTAGTGGAGGTGATGAAATTTCAGCAGAGATATTTCAAATCCTAAAGGATGATGCTGTGAAAGTGGTGCTGCACTCAAAATTTGGAAAATTTGGAAGTAGCCACAGGAATGGAAAAGGTCAAGTTTCATTCTAGTCTCAAAGAAAGGCAATGCCAGAGAATGTTCAAACTACCGCATAATTGCACTCATCTCACAAGCTAGCAAAGTAACGCTGAAAATTCTCCAAGCCAGGCTTCAACAATAGGTGAACTGAGAACTTCCATATGTTTAAATTGGAATTACAAAAGACAGGAACCAGAGATCAAATTGCCAACATCCATTGGATGATAGAAAAAAATCAGAGAATTCCAGCAAAATATCTGCTTCATTGACTACACTAAAGCCTTTGACTGTGGAAAATTTTTCAAAAGATGGAAATACCAGACCACCTTACTTGTCTCCTGAGATATCTGTACTCAAGTCAGGAAGCAACAGTTAGAAACGTACATGAAACAGTGGGAAACAGTGGACTTGGTCCAAATTGGGAAAGGAATATGTCAAGGCTGTATATTGTCACCCTGCTTATTTAACTTATATGCAGAGTACATTGTGCAAAATGCTGGGCTGAATGAAGCTCAAGCTGGAATCAAGATTGCTGGGAGAACTATTAATAACCTCAGACATGTAGATGACACCATCCTTATGGCAGAAAGTGAAGAGGAACTAAAGAGCCTCTTAATGAAAATGAAGGAGGAGAGTGAAAAAACTGGCTTAAAACTCAGCATTCAGAAACAAAGATCATGGCATCTGGTCTCATCACTTCATGGCAGATAGATGGGGAAACAATGGAAATGGTGACAGACTTTATTTTAGGGGGCTCCAAAATCAGTAGAGCTGGTGAGTGCAGTCATGAGATTAAAACATGCTTGTTCCTTGGAAGGAAAGCTATGACCAACCTAAACAGCATATTAAAAAGCAGAGAGATTACTTTGCTGACAAAGGTTGTATAGTCGAAACTATGGTTTTTTTCCCAGTAGTCATGTACAGATGGGGAACTGGACCATAATGCTTATCGCTGAATTGATATTTTTGAACTGTGGTATTGGAGAAGTATTGGAGAAGACTCTTGAGAGTCCATTGGACCACAAGCAAATCCAACCAGTCTATCCAAAAGGAAATCAGTCCTGAATATTCATTTGAAGGACTGATGTTAAAGCTGAACATCCAATACTTTGGCCACCTGATGCGAAGTAGTGAAGTGAAATCGCTTAGTCATGTCCAACACTTTGCGACCCCATGGACAGTAGCCTGCACCAGGCTCCTCCGTCCATGGGATTTCCTAGGCAAGAGTGCTAGAGTGGGTTACCATTTCTTTCTCCAGGGAAAATCTGTCTAATTGGAAAAGACCCTGATACTGGGAATGATTGAATACAGGAGGAAAAGGGGACGACAGAGGATGAGATGGCTGGATGGCATCACCGACTTGATGGACATGAACTTGAATAAGCTCCAGGAGTTGGTGATGGACAGGGAGGCCTGGCGTGCTGCAATTCATGGGGTCACAGAGTCTGACACGACTGAGCGACTGAACTAAACTGAAAATGTCATTGTGTATGTGTACCACAACAACTTCTTTATCCATTCATCTTTTGATGAACATCTAGGTTGCTTCTATGTTCTTGTTGTTGTTTTTCAGTCACTAAGTTATGTCTGACTCTTTGTGACCCCATGGACTGCAGCATGCCAGGCTTCCTTGTCCTTCACCATCACCTAGAGTTTGCTCAAACTCATGTTCATTGAGTCAGTGATGCCATCCAACCATTTCATCTTCTGTCTCCCCCTTCTCCTCCTGCCCTCAATCTTTCCCAGGATCAGAGTCTTTTCCAATGAGCCAGCTGTTCGCATCAGGTCACCAGTATGGGAGCTTTAACTTAAGGTTTGCATGGATCCTTCTACTGAATATTCAGGGTTGATTTCCTTTAGGATTGAATGGTTTGATCTTGCTGTCCAAGGGACTCTCAAGAGTCTTCTCCTACACCACAGTTAGAAAGCATGAATTCTGTGGCACTCAGCCTTCTTTTTGGTCCTGATACTGAGTCCAAGCTCAATCTGCTCATAGCATGTCAGTGAAAATCAGATGAGGTGTTGAGACCAGGAAAATGGCTGCCTACTGCCTCAAAAACCTATCATGTTGGGGCCTGGATGTCAGATTCTTTTATGGATCAGGGATGAGGGGAAGTGAGGAAATAAAGTAAAATGATCATTTCATTCCTGCAAATATCTCTTAGAATGGCAGTACTCAGGTAGGGGGATATATTAGTTTCACTTTTTCACAGTCATTTCATGGGTAGTATGAAATGGAATATTGCCTGTCGTATCAACAAAGATGCCACATTTAACTGTGATTCCAGCCTCTTGAATTGTGAATTTCTGGGGAGAGCCTGTAAGCAGAAGATGAAGGGTGCCTTGTGCCATGCCTCATGCTGAGCCATTTGCCACACAAGTGATTTAAGTTGTCACAGTCCTTCACAGGTGGGCTGGGTCAGGTTATCTTCCTGAGGCACACTATTATGTATGCTTAATAACAAAAAGGGTTAAAGTCACAGAAGCTATTCCAGTGTAAATTCAAAATTAACCCTTCTTGGTTACAGTCCAACTCTAGTATCATTATGTGACTGCTGGAAAAACCATGACTTTGACGATCCAGACCTTGTCAACAAAGTAATGTCTCTCCTTTTTAATACGCTGTCTAGGTATGTCAGAGTTTTCCTTCCAAGGGCCAAGCGTTTTTAATTTCGTGGCTGCAGTGATTTTGGAGCCCAAGAAAATAGTCTGTCATTGTGTCTGTTTTTCTTCCTGTCTATTTTCTATGAAGTGATGGGACTGGATGCGATGATCTTAATTTTTTGAATGTTGAGTTTTAAGCCAGCTTTTTCACTGTCCTCTTTCACCTTCACAAGAGGGTCTTTAGTTTCTCTTCCATGTCCCAGCTATATATAATAGTGCTGCAGGAAACATTGGGATACGTGCCTCTCTTTCGTTAATGGTTTTCTCAGAGTATCTGCCCGTAGAGGGATTGTTGGGTCATATGGTGTGTTTTACTCCTAGTGTTTTAAAGGAATCTCCATAACATTCTCCATAGTGGCTATATAAGTTTATAATCCCACCAACAGTGGCAAGAGGGTTTCCTTTTCTCCACTCCCTCTCTAGCATTTATTGTTTGTAGGTTTTTTGATGATAGCCATTCTTTGAATTGCATTTCTCTAATAATGAGTGATGTTGAGCATCTTTTCAAGTGTCTGTATGTCTTCTTTGCAGAAATGTCTGTTTAGGTCTTCTGCCCATTTTTGATTGGGTTGTTGGTTTTCCTGATGTTGAGCTGTATGAGCCTTTTACATATTCTGGAGATTAATGATTTGTTAGTTGTTACTTTTGCAATTATTGTCTCCCATTCTGATCTTTTAATTGTGTTTATTGTTTCCTTTGCTGTGCAAAAACTTTTAAGTTTAATTAATTCCCATTTGTTTATTTTCATTTTTATTTCCATTACTCTAGGAGGTGTATCAAAGAGGATCTTGCTGTGATGTATGTCAGAGAATGTATTGCCTGTGTTTTCCCTCTAAGAGATTTATAGTTTCTGGCTTTACATCTAGGTCTTTAATCCATTTTGAGTTTATTTTTCTGTATGGTGTTAGGAAGTGTTCTTGTTTCATTCTTTACACGTAGCTGTCCAGTTTTCCCAGCACCTCTTATTGAAGAGACTTTGCCCATTTTTTAATTGAGTTGTTTTCCTGTTGAGTTTTAAGAGTTCTTTGTATAAATAACAGTCCTTTATTAGCTATATCTTTGCAAGTGTTTTCTCCCAGTCTGGCTTGTCTTTTCATTCTCCTAACAGTCTTCCATTGAGCAGAAGTTATTTTAATGAAGTCCACTTTATTATTTCTTTCACAGATTGTGCTTTTGGTATTATATGTAGTCATTGGAGAAGAGTGAAACAGAGACCAGAAATAGACCCCCATAAATACCAATAGACCCACATAAATATGTAGTCATTGCAAACTCAAAATCATGTAGGTTTTCTCCTGTGTTGCTTTCCAGGAGTTTTATGGTTTTGTGTTTTATGTTTAGTTCTATGATCCATTTTGAGTCAGTTTTTATGAAGAGTGTGAGCTTAGATTTTTTTTTTTATTTTAACTCATGGATGTTCCAGCACCTTTCATTGAAATGACTTTTCTCTGTAGTATTACTCTTGCTCCTTTGTCAGAGATCAGTGGACTGTATTTATGTGGGTCTGTTTCTGGGTCCTTGTTCAATCTTTTGCCAATACCACAGTCTTGATTACTGTAACTTTATAGTATTGAAGTCAGGTAGCACCCAAATTTATTCTTCAGTTTTATGTTGGCTATTCTGTATCTTTTTCTCCTCTGTATAAACTTTAGGATTAGTTTGTCAGTATCCACAGAGTAACTTATTTGGCATTTAGAAGTCTTATTTATGTTCTTTTATCATTTCTTAATACCTTTCAGCTCATTTTGAAATTGTAGGTGATAGTTTTTGGGTTGTGTTTAGTATGTTTTTGTTGTCTATAGGGAGTTTTTCCTGCTCCTTATATATATATGTTTTCCTATTCTTTATATATATTTTCCTTATATAATTTTTAGAGCTACATAACAACTTTGATAGGATTTGACCTTATAACTTCTGTTTATTTTTATTTAAATTTAATTTTTATGAACTTTTAGGTGTGATTCAGAATAGTTTTTCTAACTTTAGAGCTCCTCCTGTGTTTTTTGTTTGCAGAGTTTCACAATTGTGGTAACGTATTTTATGTTCTGAACCTTTCTGGTTCTGTTCCCGTCTTTCATTTTTATCTGGACTTTTCTCCCCTTTATCTCTTTTATACCTGTCCTACTTTATTTTATTTCCATTTTTTTTGAGCTTTTTTTTCTTTTTTTTCTCAGTGTGGGGCCTTCGCTGGTCAGTTTGGAGAAATCTGGGACCCAGGCTACTATGAAATGAAATTATCTCCTGCCATATCAATGAACAAGAAATGTCACAGCCATCAGCAATTTCGGGCCTCCAGATGTGAGTGAGGGCTCTCAGAACACAGGGCAATCCAGCACAAGTTGCCACCTTTCCCCTGCCCCGTGTGGTGATTGCTGAGGCGCTCAGGGCAATGGAGGCAGCAGCCATCTCCACTCCTTAAGGTGAAGGTAAACAAGGCATTAAGGATGTAAGCAATCAGGAAACTGGATTTGGCCCCAGATAGCTGAGGTACATATGACAGGAATGAATTCAGTGAGCCCAGAAGCTTGCATCTTCCCTTACAGGGAGGAATACCAAATTCCTTAACTCAGTATCTGAGTTTCCTTAGCTGGCAGTAATCTTAGATGTTCAGACTGCCTGCTCTCTTTGTTGCAAAGATTGAAGTGAAGTCGCTCAGTCATGTCCGACTCTGCGACCCTGTGGACGGTAGCCTACCAGGCTCCTCTGTCCATGGGATTCTCCAGGCAAGAAAACTGGAGTGGGTTGCCATTTCCTTCTCCAGGGGATTTTCACCACCCAGGAGTGGAATCCGGGTCTCCTGCATTGGAGACAGATGCTTTAACCTCTGAGTCACCGGGAAAGCCTGTGTGTTGCACACTTTGTTGCAAACTGACTCCCCCTTCAGCTTCCTTGGGGCAATTTTCCTGGGCTGCGGAGTGCTGCCTCCCAAGATTAGAGTCCTTAACATTCCCATCAATAAAATAACTCTCTATTTTCAGGTTGTGATTATATTATTTTTCAATAAACACTGCTTTCAGACTTACTGTGGACACTATGGAGTAAGTGTCCATAACTCATTACTGAATTGCAGTAAACTCTTGCCAGTTGTGATACTGTGGGTGGGTGAAAGTGTCCTCCAGAGCTTTCGGTCTGTGTAGTCTCTCCTCTTTGGTGCTTTACCCTGTCACCTGTAGCCACCTTGGCATCTTTGAACTCCCAGCATCATCTCTTCAATTTACATAATATTGCCAGACTCCATGTGGCAATGTACTTACTCCTTGTACTACTTTGGAAACTGTAGCAGTACAGTGGAACAGACTTCCCTTGTTTTCTGTCTCATCAGTGATCACTGTCCTGTGTTGCCTATTGTCTGTCCAGTGCCTTAAACACAATATTTCATGTATTTGTCCGGTTTTTTAGTTGCTTTAGGTGGGAGGGTAAATCCAGTTTGTTACAGAAAATCAAGTCTGTCAGTTTTTTTTTTTTCTTTAATATTGTGTTTGGTAACTCCAGTATCTAAATCTCCCTGGGCGTTCTGTTTTGTTGTTTCTCTTTTTCTTTTGTTTTTCATTTGTTTGGTCTGGTAATTTTTATTAAATAATAGGAATTATATGTTAAGTGGTAGAATAATTTGATGGTCTGGATGGTATTCTCTTTCTTAGGAGTGAATTTTCTTTTTTGTTTGTCAGACAGGTCTGTAAGGAATGACCTTAATCTAATCAGGGATTCATTCATCTCATTTAAACTTGGTGTTGGCAGTGGTTTTAAGAGTTGACTTACTGCAGAGTCGCCCCTATTCCATTTATAGATGCCTAGCTGGAATCTTGATGGTTAACAGAATCAAATTTCTTAGTGGTTCAGTTCCTGTTTTGCATTACCAGCTGTGTAAGAGGACTTAACGTTGTGCTCAACACTTCACCCTCCTGGCCCCAACTTTCATTTCATCTGCTTGCTTATGCTGCTTGTGATTCAGTGCATTCTCTTAGAAGTCATGTGGTGGGATGTGTCTCACTCATTACTTCTATATTTGCTTCCCCTTTCTCCAGGTTCTTTGTCTCTCATGTCTTGCTGCCTCTATAGTCCTCCATTTCTTTTGAACTCATATTTGTAGTGGTTTTCCTTTTTTTTACTTAGTTTTTCTTTTGCCCAGTGAGATTATTGGTCAGCAACAAATGACTCTCATTATAGTGTTGGAAATGCTCTCAAACGGTGTTGCAGGAATAAAACGGACAATCAAAAATGGCTCCGCAAGGTAGTCTTTACTTATGCAGAAGAGTGTGCTACAGACTCTGGTCTGGGAGCAAGCACACCAAATGGGAAGTCCGCTTGGTCTACTCCTAAGATGCAGATTCCCTCCCCTGGCTCCTCATAGATTGAGGACCACAGAGTTTACAGTCTTTCCCAGACATTGCCTAAGTTTTTTATTGGACAATTGATAACTATTTTCCCCACGCTTTTAGTTCTTTGCACATGTCCAGGATAAAGCCCACAAACTTCGCCTCCCAAAATGTTCTTATGAGGAAAGAGAATCAGGACGTGAAAAGAACAAAGGATTGATACCGAGCCACCATTTAGGAATCTTATTCACAAACCAGCTATATACCTTTCTGTTCAACTATTCTAAGAATGAATCACTTCTTTATTTTTTATACCTTCTCCTTTGATAGAAAAGACCATAAAGTGAAAAGTGAAGTCGCTCAGTTGTGCCTGACTCTTTGGGACCCTATGGACTGTGGCCCCACCAGGCTATTCCATCCATGGAATTTTCTAGGCAAGAGTACTGGAGTGGGTTGCCATTTCCTTCTCCAGGGGATCTTCCCGACACAGGGATCAAACCCAGGTCTCCCTCATTGCGGGTGAAGGTTTTACCATCTGAGCCACCAGGGAATCCCAGAAAAGACCATACCTTTCTTAAATAATTGGAAACAAATACAGATGTGTACTAATTTGAAAATTCTGCTTAAAGAATCTGCAGATACCAAACTACTTTCCTGTTCCTCATTTGGTGGTTGTCTTACTGTTTTTTCATTATGTGGTGTAACACTGGTTACCTGTTTTTAGGTACATCTGTAGCTCAGAATAACTGCTTATTCCAGGCTCTTGAGGTAGCAGTGTAGGGCAAGGACAATATACTGACCAGAACTGCTCCCAGGAATCTTCCAGGAAGTAGAGCCTTAAATCTGCACTCCTTGGTAGTCATTAAATGATCTTAGGACTAGGTGATCTGGCTATCAGTTACATATCAGTCTTAACTACTTTGTGACATTTTCCAGCATTTTGAAAGCTTGAGTTTATCTTGAAGTTAATCTCTATTCAGCCTTAACTGTTTTCCACTGGAAAGTGGTAGACCATGTCTCCCAAATTCTGAATCAAATACTTCTGATTAAAAAAAATTCTTTTAATATTATTTTTGGGTCTTTGATAATGTGGTAACTTCAGAGTCAGGTAGCTTTCATTATGTTATCAGCTTGTGCATGCCCACCCTCTGGATAACCCTGTTGTCTGCTATATAGAAGGTCATAGTGGGAATGGGTAAACAGGAGAGGAGGGAGACCCAAGAAGGTACAGCAGATACTGAATGGTGGCTCTGAGGCCATCTTAGAATCACTTATATGCCACTCATTTGTTTATTGAAACTTTGATGGGACAGAAGATTTCCGTAATCCAGCAGATTGTAGGAAGAAATTCCTTCAAGAAGGTACTTAATCAAACCTTGATAAATACAAAGGAGAAAGCTTGAACAGTTCGTCATTTTTAAGATTCTCTTAACCAGGAATCACAGAAAGCATCCTTAAAATAGCTGACTTTTGAGTTAATGATATTAGGAGAGAGTGGAGTTAACAACATCTCAGGAAGAGGGGACATGAAGAATATAAAGTACAATGGAAGTCTCTCATCCCCCTGTTACACTTCTTAGCAATCACAGGCACGTGACTATTCAAATATAGCTTTATTAATTTCCTCTGCATCCTTTTAGTGTCCCTCTGTGTATATACAAAATAAATTCTTGTTTCATCCCTTATTTTTAACTCAAAAGGTGTAGTACATTATATACAAACCTGCACTGTGCTTTCTTTTAATGTAACGTGTTTTAGAGAGATTTCTTAACACATATATAGATAACTCTTTCGTATGTTTTAAACTCCATAATATTCTGTCACACGTGTACTGTAATTTCAGTGTTACAGTACTGATGTCTGACAACCAGTGCTGTAGTAAATAAACTTGTAGGTGAAAGTCAAAGGATATATGCATTTATAATTTTGACAGATATAATGTAATGATTGGATGGGAAGAAGACTAAAACCATGATTTCTTACTCTTTTACTATAGGAGTCAAGTGTAAAAGTGAAGCATGCAGTTAAAACTGTAAAGAATCTAAGCTTTAATGATTTTTAGAACTTAGCTTAACCATAGAGGGGTTTTAGAAAAACTTTTGTAGCAAAAGAAAACAAAGTTTGAAGGTCTGTATTTCCATTATTTTTTCATTTTTCTTTTAATTAATCAAATTTACAGAAGCTTTCGGTCCATTTTCATTGCTTTTTATATTAACATATTAATGTCAAACAGTGGTAGTCATGCCAGGTGATAGAATTTTGGTTTTTAAGAATGATGCGGGGTTACCATGTGGTGGAGCTGCTTAGTGTCAGTTCAGTTAAGTCACTGTTGTGTCTGCCTCTGCAACACCATGGACTGTAGCTCTTAGTGTTAGAGCACAGACTAAAACGTAAGTCCCCGGACTTGAATGCATCATTCTTTTCTACATCACACTGTGGTGGTGATTTTATTTTCAACTAACATTTTCATCTTTCTCTCAATTTTTCCTAATACTTAGTTTTAGTCTTCCCATTCTCAAGTTCTAGGCTTTTTACCTTGAGCTATACCCTTTTGCTTAAATCATATCTGTTTAATTTGAACAAGCTGCATCTTTCTGTTGCTATTAGGACATGAATTCCTTCCCACAAGAGTTCAGCGATGTGTACATATACCTTTGCGATTGTGTTTTCCTTTATGAATTGAAATTTTTGTTAACTCAAATGCTTCATGCATTAAGTTCATTTCTCCCTCACCAATTCTGCTATTTTTAAACTAAGCATTATTACTGTATTTAATCTGCCAAGTGTTTTCCTTAGCACCCTTTGTGTATTTTAATCTGGTCTCTTTCCTTCCTTTTAATCCAATTTGCAAATCTTAAAACTGAATTTTCCTTTTGTAAGCTTGCAGTTTCCCTTGCTAGAAGCCTGACATCCTAGTCTTGAACTTCAACAGAAGTTTTCACTGGAGAAAAATTCAAATTACTACTGTTGCCAATTATAGTTTTGATTCTCATTATTCACTGTAGTCATGTTCTATATAACTACCTGAATTAGCAAATACTGAACTGTTACTCTCAGATGAAATCATTAGGTTCCTAGCAACCTCTGGTGGTAATATTTCTGTCAGCTGATGATACATAAGCTGTTTGATGTGTGTTTCTATTTAAAGACAACTTATTTAATGTATGTTGTCACTCAATAATGTTAAACTCATGACCAGCAATACTGTAACTTGTGCCTGAAGGAAGCTTATCTAAGGCATATCATACAGCCTTGTGTTTAGCACTACTCTTAGGGGCTGTTATCACTCATAAAGCAAAAGAATGCAAAAACTGGCAGCAAATAGTGAAAAAGATAACTTGTTTACATTGTGAGATCAGCAACAAAAAAGAGTATTACCTGTTGGACCTCAGATGGAACCTTGGGCAACTCCAGTTTTTACTACTCTGTGCTTATTTCTGAATGACTGTGACATTGTAAGAATTGATTTAGCAATTAGAAATAAATTGGAAGTGAAGTGAAGTGAGAGTTGCTCAGTTGTGACCATCTCTTTGCAACCCCATGGAGTGGGTAGCCTTTCCCTTCACCAGGGGATCTTCCCAACCCAGGGTTTGAACGCAGGTCTCCCGCATTGCAGGTGGATTCTTTACCAGCTGAGCCACCAGAGAAGCCTGAGAATACTGGAGTGGGTAGCCTATCCCTTCTCCAGCAGATCTTCCTGACCCAGGAATCAAATCAGGGTCCTCTCCGTTGCAGGCAGATTCTTTACCAGCTAAGCTATCAGGGAAGACCAAGGAATAGGCAAATTTGCAAATACAGAATCCAGGAGAAATGAAGATCAGCTGTAATTCCTGATTCTTCTAAAATATTAGAATTTCAGAGATTTAGTCAAGATTTCCTTGATTGATCTCAGTCTGCAAATGGGAGATAGTGATTTCCCTATAGATAATCCTAATTATAACACCCAAAAAGATGTCCTTTTCATTATAGGGGACTGGAATGCAAAAATAGGAAGTCAAGAAACACCTGGAGTAACAGGCAAATTTGGCCTTGGAGTACAGAATGAAGCAGGGCAAAGGCTAATAGAGTTCTGCCAAGAGAACACACTGGTCGTAGCAAACACCCTCTTCCAACAACACAAGACAAGACTACACATGGACATCACCAGATGGTCAACACTGAAATCAGATTGATTATATTCCTTGCAGCCAAAGATGGAGAAGCTCTGTACAGTCAGCAAAAACAAGACCAGGAGCTGACTGTGGCTCAGATCATGAACTCCTTATTGCCAAATTCAGACTCAAATTGAAGAAAATAGGGAAAACCACTAGACCATTATGACCTAAATCAAATCGCTTATGATTATACAGTGGAAATGAGAAATAGATTTAAGGGCCTAGATCTGATAGATAGAGTGCCTGATGAACTAGGGATGGAGGTTCGTCACATTGTACAGGAGACAGGGATCAAGACCACCCCCATGGAAAAGAAATGCAAAAAGCAAAATGGCTGCCTGGGGAGGCCTTACAAATAGCTGTGAAAAGAACAGTTGTGAAAAGCAAAGGAGAAAAGGAAAGATAGAAGCATCTGAATGTAGAGTTCCAGAGAATAGCAAGGAGAGATAAGAAAGCCTTCTTCAGCGATCAGTGCAAATAAATCGAGGAAAACAACAGAATGGGAAAGACTAGAGATCTCTTCAAGAAAATTAGAGATACCAAGGGACCATTTCATGCAAAGATGGGCTCGATAAAGGACAGAAATGGTATGGACCTAACAGAAGCAGAGTTATTAAGAAGAGGTGGCAAGAATACATGGGAGAACTGTACAAAAATGATCTTCACGACCCAGATAATCATGAGGGTGTGATCAGTCACCTAGAGCCAGACAACCTGGAATGTGAAGTCAACTGGGCCTTAGAAGGCATTACTGTGAACAAAGCTAGTGGAGGTGATGGGATTCCAGTGGAGCTGTTTCAAATCCTGAAAGATGATGCTGTGAAAGTGCTGCACTCAATATGCCAGCAAATTTGGAAAACTCAGCAGTAGCCACAGGACTGGGAAAGGTCAGTCTTCATTTTAATTCCAAAGAAAGGCAATGCCAAAGAATGCTCAAACGACTGCACAATTGCCCTCATCTCACACGCTAGTAAAGTGATGCTTAAAATTCTCCAAGCCAGGCTTCAGCAATACGTAAACTGTGAATTTTCAGATGCTCAAGCTGGTTTTAGAAAAGGCAGAGGGACCAGAGATCAAATTGCAAACATCTGCTAGATCATCGATAAAGGCAAGAGAGTTCCCAGAAAAACATCTATTTCTGCTTATTTGACTATGCCAAAACCTTTGACTGTGTGGACCACAATAAACTGTGGAAAATTCTGAAAGAGATGGGAATACCAGACCACCTGACCTGCCTCTTGAGAAACCTGTATGTAGGCCAGGAAGCAACAGTTAGAACTGGACATGAACAACAGACAGATTCCAAATAGGAAAAGGAGTGCGTCAATGCTGTATATTGTCACCCTGCTTATTTAACTTCTATGCAGAGTACATCACGAGAAACTCTGGGCTGGAAGAAGCACAAGCTGGAATCAAGATTGCCAGGAGAAATATCACTAACCTCAGATACGCAGATGACACCACCCTTATGGCAGAAAGTGAAGAGATACTGAAAAGCCTCTTGATAAAAGTGAAAAGGGATAGTGAAAAAGTTGGCTTAAAGCTCAACATTCAGAAAACGAAGATCATGGCATCTATATCCCATCACTTCATGGGAAATAGATGGGAAAACAGTGGAAACAGTGTCAGATTTTATTTTGGGGGCTCTAAAATCACTGCAGATGGTCATTGCAGCCATGAAATTAAAAGATGCGAAGGAAAGTTATAACAATCTAGATAGCATATTAAGAAGCAGAGACATTACTTTGTCAACAAAGGTCCATCTAGTCAAGGCTGTGGTTATTCCAGTGGTCATGTATGGATGTGAGAGTTGGACTGTGAAGAAAGCTGATTGCTGAAGAATTGATGCTTTTAAACTGTGGTGTTGGAGAAGACGCTTGAGAGTCCCTTGGACTGCAAGGAGATCTAGCCAGTCCATTCTGAAGGAGATCAGCCCTGGGATTTCTTTGGAAGGACTGATGCTGAACCTGAAACTCTAATACTTTGGCCACTTCATGTGAAGAGTTGACTCATTGAAAAGACCCTGATGCTGGGAGGGATTGGAGGCAGGAGGAGAAGGGGACAGCAAAGGATGGCATCACTGACTCGATGGACATGAGTTTGAGTGAACTCTGGGAGTTGGTGACGGACAGGGAGGCCTGGCGTAATGCAGTTCTTGGGGTCGCAAAGAGTCTGATACAACTGAGCAAATGAACTGAATTATTCCTAATCTCTTTGCTAATGATCCCTTTGTTTTCAGGGAACTCCAATGAGATTCTGTTTCCTGGTATTTAGAAATTAAGAATTCTCGGCACTTTAGAATAAATTTGCCTATCAAAACAGGGCTCTTAAGTTAGACTAGGATAATCCCAGTGTTTCTCAAGTCACTATAAACTGCTTAAAATTGAATGCAAATTTTGAGTGCTCATGAATATGTTCAGTTTTTACAGAAAAGTAAATAGATATCATAAGAACCTCAGAAGGTCTGTATTCTTCTTTGACCTCTATCGGAAGATTAGTAACCTTAGTTACTTGAATAGCCTAGTTCTGTCAGTAGAGATTTATCTTTCTCTGCAGTATGTTACATTCTTTTGCTTTTATAACTGTTGATCTTTAAACCAACATTTTTTCCCAAATGGAGTACTGTAATGTTTTGAAATTTGTGTTTTTCCTTTTTTTGGTTAGCATCTTTCCATATCATTGTATATAGCTCTACTACATTCTCTTTAATAGCTGCAGAATATCACTGTGTATATGAGTCATAATTTAAGTATACTCTATTAATGATCATTGGTTATTTCAAATTTTTCCCTACTACCAGTAGTATATATTTCTTGGCATTTATGAATATATTTTTATAAGTTAAACCTCTAATTGTAGAATTGTGATAGGGCAAAGAATATTCAAAGTTAAAATTTAGTAGCTATTATTACAAGATAGGTTTAAAATATGGTTATATTTTCCCCATAATGAATGTGTGTTTCCCTCTTAGCCTTGCCAGTACTTCTTATTTTGCTATTTGCATTGGTAGAAATGTTTTATTTAGATTTGCATCTCTTTTATTACTGAAATGAACTTTGTAAAATGGCTGACCCTTTGTTTTTTTACTGATTAAGTTACTTGTTATTATGTGTTGTTCATTTTCCTATTGCTGATTGCTATTTTGATTATGGAGCTCACATTACAAAATCTCGAGGTTGGGAACTTTGTCTTATTACCATTCTGTTGGCCCACCATACAAGTCACTAAACGTTGGCTGAATTAATGGTTTTAGAAAAGGCAGAGGAACCAGAGATCAAATTGCAAACATCCGCTGGATCATGGAAAAAGCAAGAGAGTTCCAGAAAAACATCTATTTCTGCTTTACTGACTATGCCAAAGCCTTTGACTGTGTGGATCACAATAAACTGTGGAAAATTCTGAAAGAGATGGGAATACCAGACCACCTAACCTGCCTCTTGAGAAATCTGTATGCAGGTCAGGAAACAGCAGTTAGAACTGGACATGGAACAACAGACTGGTTCCAAATAGGAAAAGGAGTACATCAAGGCTGTATATTGTCACCCTGCTTATTTAACTTCTATGCTGAGTACATCATGAGAAATGCTGGGCTGGAAGAAACACAAGCTGGAATCAAGATTGCTGGGAGAAATATCAATAACCTCAGATATGCAGATGACACCACCCTTATGGCAGAAAGTGAAGAGGAACTAAAAAGCCTCTTGATGAAGGTGAAAGAGGAGAGTAACAAAGTTGGCTGAAAACTCAACATTCAGAAAAGAAAGATCATGGCATCCAGTCCCATCACTTCATGGGAAATAGATGGGGAAACAGTGTCAGACTTTATTTTTTTGGCTCCAGAATCACTGCAGATGGTGACTACAGCCATGAAATTAGAAGACGCTTACTCCTTGGAAGAAAAGTTATGACCAACCTAGATAGCATATTCAAAAGCAGAGACATTATTTTGCCAACTAAAGTCTGTCTAGTCAAGGCTGTGGTTTTTCCTGTGGTCATGTATGGATGTGAGAGTTGGACTGTGAAGAAGGCTGAGCGCTGAAGAATTGATGGTTTTGAACTGTGGTGTTGGAGAAGACTCTTGAGAGTCCCTGGGACTGCAAGGAGATCCAACCAGTCCATTTTGAAGGAGATCAGCCCTGGGATTTCTTTGGAAGGAATGATGCTGAAGCTGAAACTCCAATACTTTGGCCACCTCATGCGAAGAGTTGACTCATTGGAAAAGACTCTGATTCTGGGAGGGATTGGGGGCAGGAGGAGAAGGGGACGACCAAGGATGAGATGGCTGGATGGCATCACAGACTGGATGGTCGTGAGTCTGAGTGAACTCCGAGAGACGGTGATGAACAGGGAGGCCTGGTGTGCTGCGATTCATAGGGTCGCAAAGAGTCGGAGACGACTGAGCAACTAAACTGAACTGAATTAATGGATGTTGTCTCTTTAGCTGCCAAACATGTTGGCAAGTCCTCCATACACATTTGGGCCTTGAACTTGCCTGTTTGAACTTCGTAGGCCCACTTAGGTGCAGGTTTTTTTCAATAAATGTATACTACAGTACTACACCATTTAAGATTGGTTGAATCTGAATGGAACTGCACATTAAGAGGACTGGCTGTAAGTTACGTGTGGGAGACTCCACGTTGTTCAAAGGTCAACTGTAGAGGTTATCTTTACACTTACCTAGGACTCCTTTCATTTCTTTTTAGTATAATTTTGTAGTTCTTAGTACACTTGGATTCTGCACTTTTTTTTTGGTCAAATTTGTCCCTAAGTGTTAACATAAGTTTGATAGATAATTAATATATAACTGTGGATAATTCTTCAAGAGATGGGAATACCAGACCACCTTACCTGAGAAACCTGTATGCAGGTCAAGAAGCAACAGTTAGAACTGGACAATGGACTGGTTCCAAATTGGGAAAGGAGTATGTCAAGGCTGTATATTGTCACCCTCCTTATTTAACTTATATGCAGAGATCATCATGCGAAATGCCAGGCTGAATGAATCACAAGCTGGAATCAAGAGTGCCAGGAGAAATACCAAAAAACTCAGATATGCAGATGACACCACCTTCCCTTATGGCAGAAAGTGAAGAAGAACTAAAGAGCCTCTTGATGAAGGTGAAAGAGGAGAATGAAAAGCTGGCTTACAACTCAACATTCGAAAAACTAAGATCATGGCATCTGGTCTCATCACTTCATGGCAGATAGATGGGGAAACAATGGAAACGATGACAGACTTTCTTTTCTTGGGCTTCAGAATCACTGCAGATGGTGACTGCAGCCATGAAATTAAAAGAGGCTTGTTCCTTGGAAGAAAAGCTATGACCAACTTAGTAAGCATATTAAAAAGCAGAGACATTACTTTGCTGAGAAAGGTCTGTCTAATCAAAGCTGTGGTTTTTCCAGTAGTCACGTCTGGATGGGGAAGTTGGGCCATATGGAAAGCTGAGCACCGAAGAACTGATGCTGTTGAACTGTGGTGTTGGAGGAGACTCTTGAGAGTCCGTTGGCCAGCAAGAAGATCAAACCAGTCATTCCTAAAGGAAATCAATCCTGAATATTCATTGGAAGGGCTGATGGCTGAAATTGAAGCCCCAGTCCTTTGGCCACCTGATTCAAAGAGCTGACTCATTAGAAAAGACCCTGATGCTGGAAAAGATTGAAGGCAGGAGGAAAAAGGGATGACAGAGGATAAGATGGTTGGTTGGCATCACTGACTCAATGGACATGAGTTTGAGCAAGTGCTGGGAGTTGGTAATGGACAGGAAAGCCTTGCCATGCTGCAGTTGATGGAGTTGCAAAAAGTTGGACACGACTTAGTGACTGAACTGAACTGAACTGAATTGTAAATGCTACAATTTTAAAATTTCAATTCCTCATTGTTCATTGCTGGCATGCAGATATATAGTAGATATTTTTGTATATTGATCTTTGCTGTGCTACTTTGCTAAACTCACTGGTAACATTTTTATAGATTCCATAGGATTTTTTACATAGATTTGATATTTGCAAGATTTTTATATCTGCCTTTTAATTTTTTTGTCTTGGAAAAGTTAGAACCTACAATATAATGTTGAATGGTAGTGGTAAGAGTAGATAATATTTGCTTTGTTTCTGACCTTAGGGAAAGAATTTATTTCTTTATCACTAAGCCTTTTGTAGATGCCCTTTATCAAGATTGAGGAAGTTCTTAGTTTACTGAGCATTAAAAATTTTTATTTCTATTAAAATGTTAAAAATTCTTATAGAGGTTACATGCTGTTTACAGTTATTGTATGATATTGGCTGTAATCTCTGTGTTGTGCAGTCCATCCTTGTGGCCTTTCACACAGGATTTTGTGCCTCTCACCCCAGTATTGCCCTCCCTTCCCACTAGTAGCTGCTAGCTTGTTCTCTGAATCTGTGAATGTACTACCTTTTTGTTATTATACTAGTTATATTTTTTAGATTCCACATATAAGTGATACTGTACAGTGTTTGTCTTTCTCTGTCTGACTTAACTCAGTTAGCGCAATACCCTCAAAATCCATCCATGTTGTTGCAAATGGCAGAATTTCATTAATGGCCAAGTAGTATTTCACTATATATATTTATCCATTCATCTGTTGATGGGCAGTTAGGTTTCCCTCTATATCATAGCAGTTGTAAATAATGCTGCTATAAACATTGGAAAGCATGTATCTTTTGGAATTCATGTTTTTGTTTCTTTTGGATATATATCCAGGAATGGAATTCTGGGTCCTAGGGCAGTTCTGTATTTAATTTTTTGAGAAACCTCATATGCTTGTCCACAGTGGCTATACCAGTTTACATTCATACAGCATTGTAGAAGGGTACCTTTTGTTCCTCATCCTCGCCAACATTTCTTATTTGTGTTCTTTTCAGGGATAGCCATTCTGACAGGTGTAAGGTATTTCATTGTGGTTTTCATTTAAGAAGAAAAATACGAATTATTCTGAACATAGTTATCTCATTTTCTGAAACATGACATGGTGGGGAATTCATAATTCAATAGTCAATCAGTTTTAAAGTCAATCGTTTAAAAATGAATACTGCTATTTCTGCTTTATTAACTATGCCAAAGCCGTTGACTGTATGTATCACAATAAACTGGAAAATTCTGAAAGAGATGGGAATACCATACCACCTGACCTGCCTCTTGAGAAATCTATATGCAGGTCAGGAAGCAGCAGTTAGAACTGGACATGGAACAACAGACTGGTTCCAAATAGGAAAAGGAGTACGTCAAGGCTGTATATTGTCACCCTGCTTATTTAACTTACATTCAGAGTACATCATGAGAAACGCTGGACTGGAAGAAACACAAGCTGGAATCAGGATTGCCGGGAGAAATATCAATAACCTCAGCTATGCAGATGATACCACCCTTATGGCAGAAAGTGAAGAGGGACTAAAAAGCCTCTTGATGAAAGTGAAAGAGGAGAGTGAAAAAGTTGGCTTAAAGTTCGACATTAAGAAAAGAAAGATCATGGCATCCGGTCCCATCACTTCATGGGTAATGGATGGGGAAACAGTGGAAACAGTGTCAGACTCTTTGGGGGGCTCCAAAATCACTGCAGATGGTGACTGCAGCCATGAAATTAGAAGACACTTACTCCTTGGAAGAAAAGTTATGACCAACCTAGATAGCATACTCAAAAGCAGAGGCATTACTTTGCCGACTAAGGTCCGTCTAGTCAAGGCTGTGGTTTCTCCTGTGGTCATGTATGAATGTGAGAGTTGGACTGTGAAGAAGGCTGAGCGCTGAAGAATTGATGGTTTTGAACTGTGGTGTTGGAGAAGACTCTTGAGCGTCCCTTGGACTGCAAGGAGATCCAACCAGTCCATTCTGGAGGAGATCAACCCTGGGATTTCTTTGGAAGGAATGATGCTGAAGCTGAAACTCCAGTACTTTGGCCACCTCATGTGAAGAGTTGACTCATTGGAAAAGACTCTGATTCTGGGAGGGATTGGGGGCAGGAGGAGGAGGGGATAACAGAGGATGAGATGACTGGATGGCATCACTGACTTGATGGACATGAGTCTGAGTGAACTCTGGGAGTTGGTGATGGACAGGGAGGCCTGGCATGCTGCGATTCATGGGGTTGCAAAGAGTTGGACATGGCTGAGCGACTGAACTATGAACTAATGAATACTGCTGAACATGACAGTATGCCCCTTCATCTTTTAAATTTGGCTGACTTTTCTCATTTCACACTGCCTATCCCTTACTAATCAGATAATTTAGTTAATTTTCAGATAAATCCACTCAAAACTCTCTTAGCTTTCCTTTTATGCTCAGTCTTTGCCCCATTAGAAATATTTGAGGGGCCTCCCTGGTGGTCCACTGGTTAAGACTTCGTGTTTCCAATACATGGAACTCAGGTTCAGTTCCTGGTTGGGGAACTAAGCTCCAACATGCAATGCAGTGCAGGCCCCCCTCAAAAAACAACAGAGAGAAAGAGCAAATTATTCGAAATGAATATTAAAGAAGGTAAAATATAAGACTGTAAGACATGGGAAAGTTGAGACTAGTCTTATTAGACAGCTTCTTCAGTCAAAACTCCAGTCAAATCCTACATTAAAATATTCTTCCAACTGCTCTTGTCTGAATATGTATTTCTTTAAATTCATACAGCATCCAACTAGTCCATTCTAAAGGAGATCAGTCCTGGGTGTTCTTTGGAAGAAATGATGCTAAAGCTGAAACTCCAGTACTGTGGCCACCTCATGCGAAGAGTTGACTCATTGGAAAAGACACTGATGCTGGGAGGGATTGGGGGCAGGAGATGAAGGGGACGGCAGAGGATGAGATGGCTGGATGGCATCACGAACTCGATGGCCGTGAGTTTGAGTGAACTCTGGGGAGATCGTGATGGACAGGGAGGCCTGGCGTGCTGCGATTCATGGGGTCGCAGAGAGTCGGATACTACTGAGCAACTGAACTGAATGTATATGTTTCCATGCTACTCTCTCCATTCATGCCACCCTCTCCTCCACACTGAATTAATGAATGAACTCTAGTCGTTTTCTGGTGGTTTCCTTAGGCTTTTCTGTGTATAGTTATGTCATCTGCAAAATAGTGACAATTTCTTTCTTCTTTCCTAATTTGGTTCCTTGTATTTCTTTTTCTTGTCTGATTGCTTGGCTAGGACCTCCAACAAGACTATGTTGAATGAAAGTGAGAAGAGTGGGCATCCTTGTCTTGTTCCTGATCTTAGAGCCATACTCCCACAGCTTTTTGGCGCCAGGGTTGGTTTGATGGAAGATAATTTTTCCCAGAGCAGGAGATTGAGGGAGATGGTTTCAGGGGGATTCAGGTGCATTGCATTTACTTTGCATTTTATGTCTGTTGTTATTACATTATGATGCACAGTGAAGTAATTATGCAGCTTGCCATAATGCAGAATCAGTGGGAGTCCTCAGCTTGGTTTCCTGCAACTAGATGGTGCCATCTGGAATGATGGGAGACAGTGATGCCCACCGTGTATTGCTTGCGTCCAGTCTACTCTGTAATCTCGTTTCAGTCGCTGTCACTGCAGAAAACCCCTTTTCACAAAGATAGGATGTTGGAAATGGAAGCAGGCTTTTCAGTGCGTTTGTGGCCATCTCAGGATGTTCCACCTTGATTTTAATCCAGAATGTATGGAGATTTGAAGTTGTCTCAAACATACTTTAAAGGCCAAGTCATTTGCTATCTCAAGCAATCCATCCTTTTCTGGCAAGGACAAAGTCATTTCACCTGTCTTATTCACAGATGGGTTGTGGATCTATTCCTTCCCAGATCAGGGTCTTTTGTGGTTGGGAAGTAATTCTCAAACTTATTTGAAACCTTAGATAGGTGAGCATGCACCAGCTGGGAGAAAGAAGCCCTGGCTCAGTCTCTTTGAAAATCTGTGCTAATGTTTGAAACATGTCAGAAATCCCCATGTTCACCTGTCATCCGCATCATTCCAGTTTAGCATTGAATGCAACCACTTTTTGCTATTTCATACTGTTTCTGGGGTTCTCAAGGCAAGAATACTGAAGTGGTTTGCCATTCCCTTCTGCACTGGACCATATTTTGTCAGAATTCTCCACCCTGAGCCGTCTTGTCTTGGTTGGCTCTATGTGACATGGCTCAATCATTGAGTTAGACAAGGCTGTGATCCATGTGATCAGTTTGGTTAGTTTTCTGTGATTGTGATTTTCATTCTTTCAGCCCTCTAATGGATAAGGATAAAAGGCTTATGGAAGTTTCCTGATGGGAGAGACTAATGTGGGATAAACTGGGTCTTGTTTTTGTGGGCAAGGCCATGCCCAGTAAATGTTTAATCCAATTTTCTGTTGATGGATGGGGCTGTATTCCCTCCCTACTGTTTGGACTGAGGCCAAACTATAGTGGGGTTGGTTAATGGAGACCTCCTGCAAAAGGACTTATGCCAGCACTGTAGTATTCAGTGCCCCTGACCCCATAGCAGGTCACTGTCAACCCACACCTCCGCTGGAGACTCCTGGACACTCACAGATAAGTCTGGCTTAGTCTCTTGTGGGGACACTGCTCCTTTCTCCTGGGTCCTGGTGTGCACCAGGTTTTGTTTGTGCCCTCTAAGAGTCTGTTTCCCCAGTCCTGTGGAAGTTCTGTGATCAAATCCCACTGGTTTCCAAAGTCAGATTCCCTGGGGATTTTCAGTCCCTTTGCTGGATCCCCAGGTTGGGAACTCTGTTGTGGGTCCTGGAACTTTCTTAACACTGCAAGGATTTCTTTGGTGTAGTTGTTCTGCAGTTCGTGGGTCATCTGCTCGGTGTCTCTGTCATGGGGTTAAGAGCGAGTTCCTCCAAGAGGGCTTATGCCACATGCCATGCGTCCCAGGTCTGCTGCAGCCAGAGCCCCTGTCCCTGCAGCAGGCCACTGCTGACCTGTGCCTCGGCAGGAGACACTCAAACACTCAAAAGAAGGTCTGGCTCAGTCTCACTGGGGTCTCTGGGTCCTGGTGCACACAAGGTTTAGTTTGAGCCCTCCAAGAGTCTCTGGTGAGTTTGGGGTTTGATTCTAAATGCAGTTTCACCCCTCCTACCATCTTGTTGGGGCTTCTCCTTTGCCCTTGGACCTGGAGTATCTTTTTTTGGTAGGATCCAACGTTCTCCTGTTAAAAGGCAGAAGAACCAGAGATCAAATTGCCAATAGCCATTGGATATAGGAAAAGCAAGAGTGTTCAGAAAAACATCTGCTTTATCGACTGTGCCAAAGCCTTTGACTGTGTGGATCACAACAAATTGGAAAAAGAGATGGGAATACCAAACCACCTTACCTGTCCCCTGAGAAATCTCTATGCAGGTCAAGAAGCAATAGTCAGAACCGGACATGAACAACAGACTGGTTCCAAATTGGGAAAGGAGTACATCAAGACTGTATATTATCACCTTGCTTATTTAACGTACATGCAGAGAATGTCATGTGAAATACTGGGCTGGATGAAGCATAAGCTGCAATCAAGATTGCCAGGAGAAATATCAATAACCTCAGACATGCAGATGACTCCACCCTTATGGGAAAAAAAGAAAGTGAAAAGGAACTAAATAAAGAGCCTCTTGATGAAGGTGAAATAGGAGAGTGAAAAAGCTGGCTTAAAATTCAACATTCAGAAAATGAAGATCATGACATCTGGTCCCATCACTTCATGGCAAATAGATGGGGAAACAGTGGGAACAGTGACAGACTTTATTTTTGGGGGGTTCCAAAATCACTGCAGATGGTGACTTCAGCATGAAATTAGAAGATGCTTGCTACAACAAACCTAGTTAGCATATTAAAAAGCAGAGACATTACTTTGCTGACAAAGGTCCATCTAATAAAAGCTATAGTTTTCCCAGTAGTCAGGTACAGATATGAGAGTTGAACCAAAAGAAGACTGAGTGCCAAAGAATTGATGCTTTTGAACTGTAGTGTTGGAGAAGACTGTTGAGAGTCCCTTGGACCGCAAGGAGATCAAACCAGTCAATTGTAAAGGGAATCAGTCCTGAATATTCATTGGAAGGACTGATGCTGAAGCTGAAGCTCTAATACTTTGGCCAACTCATGTGAAAACTGACTGATTGGAAAAGACACTGATGCTGGGGAAGATTGAAGGCAGGAAGAGAAGGGGATGACAGAGGATGAGGTGGTTGGATGGCATCATGGACCTAATGGACACGAGTTTAGCAAGTTCCAGGAGTTGGTGATAGACAGGAAAACCTGGAGTGCTGCAGTATGGGGTCACAAAGAGTTGGACATGACTGAGCATCTGAACTGAACTGAAAGAAACCAACAAGCCATCTAGTCATGGCAGCCACTCTGTCGATGCATATACAGATACAAAATGACCAAATCTGTTTCTCTGATGTGTAATCATTTTTGAATAGTTCTGCAGCTGTGATGTTGGTTGCCAACAAAAGTGCATATACCATATCCCATGCAGATATCACACAGAGACAAATACTTTTGTCCTTTTGTCAATATCAGTAGACTTTCAACCTGGATTGCACACAACAGTGACTTATTGGTCCTTTCTAACAATTGTGCTGTTTCATCCATTTGTCTGCTTACGGTGCTAGCCTAAAGAGGAACTCGTGCCACCTTTTGAACTGCCGCATCTCCTAAAAGTTCATGATAAATGAACTTTAGCAGCAGTCAGAATCAACTCTTCACCAATAGTAAAGGGCTTTTAGTTTTAGCAATGCAGTTAGCCACTAAGAATGATGCTCTCAGTGCAGACACATTTGATGACATGGTGGCCTTCAGTAATTGCTTCTGTTTTTCATATTTACATGTTTATTTTTAAACTCTAAAGCCTTGTTTTTTAATGAAGTGTGCTTGGTCTCCATATGGTGAAGCAGTTCTCACGGCTTCATGGCTTCTTGGATAACTGGTTGCCACATACTACATAAAGTGGCCTTCGAGAATGTGAATCACTTGTTGGAATGAACCCCTAATTTAAATAGGACTCTGGTATTTAAAATACAGCTTTCTTTTTGTTAGTAGTCCTGGAGTCTTCTGCTGTCTCATCCTTAGGTCTTCCGCTCTGTTCAAAGACGCTCTCCAGCAGTGTTTGTGTTTTACTCATTTTGGCTGGGATTGCCTGGTGGGCTTATCATAATTGACTGAGACAGTATGCAGTGCAGGAAAGAGGCACAGATGGAAGTGGTAAAGAAGATAATGGGTGAGCCACTCATGGGTTAAAATAGTGTCGAATTCTCACTTAAGGCCTGCCACCAGATGCAGCTGTACAATTGAAGTATGTCAGCTCACTTGCAACTGTAAACCCTGACACCAGATGCAGCTTAATTGTCACTTGCCACTCACTGATAGGGATTTGGTAGGAGTCTGCAAGCAATTGATTTATTATAGTCTCTGTGCAGTCAGACCTCTCTGCTGATGATAATCTGTATTTGCAGCTGCTCTTCAGTGCTAGCATCACTGCCTCAGCTCCACCTCAGACTCTCATAAGGAGCTCACAGTGTAGATCCCTTGCATGTGCAGTTAACAGTAGGGTTCATGCTTCTATGAGAATCTAATGCCACTGCTGATCTGATAGGAGGTGGAAATCAGATGGTGTTGTCAGCAATGGGGAGAGGCTGTAAATACAGATGAAGCTCCTTGCTACCCAGCCATTCATCTCCTGCTGTGCAGCCCAGTTCCTAACAGACCATGGACCAGTGTGAGGATCGGGGATCCCTATCTTAGAGGGAATGCTTGCAGCTTTTCACAGTTAAGTATGATGCTAGCTGGAGAGAACCCACAGTCTCTGGAGAGATTTTTTTTTTGGTCATAAATGGATTTGAATTTTATCAAAAGTGTTTTTGTATCTGTTGAGATAATCCTATGACTTTTAAAAAGATTTATTCATTCATTCATTTTTGGCTGTGCTGGGTCTTCATTGCTGCATACGGGCTTTCTCCAGTTAACTGTGAGTGGGGTCTGCTCTTCATGGTGGTGCTTGGCTCCTCACCGCAGTAGCTTCTGTTGCCCGGGCTCTGGGGTGTGTGGGCTTTGTCGGTTGCTGTTCTCAGGCTCTAGAGCACAGGCTGTGTAGTTGTAGCACATGGGCTGTTGTTGCTCTGAGGCATGTGGGGTCTTCCAGGACCTGGGAATGTTCCTGTACTCTTGAAAAGAATGTTTATTCTACTGCTCTCAGATGGAATGTTCTATATGTTTTATCAACTATGTCAGTTTGTCTAATGTGCCATTCAAAGTCTTTGTTTCCTTATTGATTTTCTCTCTGATGCCTTGTCAGTTGTTACTGTTGGTTTCTCCTTTTATGTTTTGACACATTATTGACCAGGGGAGTTTTTACAGAAACTAACGCCTGTGGCTGGTGATTTGTTATGTATGTTGACATGCTCATGTTTGAGTAAATACCAACAAGGTTTTTTTGCACTTTTGAAACTTTGTATATGTGTAACTAAAGCCTTCTAATATTTTGTTAGCATGTGATAGACAGTACAGCAGGCATCTCTGTGCAGAGGAATAGAACATCTGTTACAAATATCCCATTTCACTGTGTTTTCCCTGAGAAGAGCAGACTCTCCACTTTCTGGCAGGATTCTTTTTAGTCCTGTGGGTATTATTTCTTCTAGAACATGTTCTTTTATTCTACCTGATAGTTAACAAGGTGGATCTTTGAAGGGGGCTCTTTTTCAAATGAGAAATTTTGTGATATGTCATTTCTGATAGTTTTACAGTAATAAACTTGTGTTTATAGTATTTAGAAGGTTGGAACAAAATCTTAACGGATCAAAATGTGAATGATGATGACAGCCACAAGTTGTATAATGAACCCTTGATAAGTTTTAAGTTCTCACAACTTCACATAGTGATGTTAATTGTACCACTCTCTAAAACTACTGATCTCCCTGGTCATTAACGCACAGGTAACAGAAGACATATTAATGTATCATTGGTCAGTACTGTGTTCGTATTTGTGTTATGTATTGAGGTGCTCCTGTGTTGGGTGCATATATGTTTACAGTTGTTATAAACATTCCGGGATTGATACTTTTATCGTTATGTGGTGTCCTTTTTGTCTTTTCTAACAGTCTGTATTTTAAAGGTGATTTTTTTTTTTTGTTATGATAAAAGTATTACTACTCTGGCTTTCTTTTGGTTTCCATTTTGCATATACTTCCTTTTTCATTCAATCACTTTGTGTGTATCAATTAGTTCTGAAATGAGTGTCTTGTAGGTAGTATATTTATGGGTATTGTTTCTGCATCCATTCATCTACACTTATCTTTTCATTGGAACATTTATTCCATTTACATTTAAGGCAATTATTGATTTATATATAATCAGTTTTACCATTTTGCTCATGGTTTTATTGTTTTTTTAGGTCTTTTTGCCCTTTTATTCTTTGTGATTTGATGACTCTCTTTAGTGTTGTTTCAGTTACTTCCTTTTTTGTGTGTATATCTATTTATACTTGGTTTGCAGTTAACCACGAGGTTTTTGTATAACAGTCTACATTTGGCCCCAGTAGCTCAGGGGTAAAGAATCTGTTGGAGATGCAGGGGACACAGGTTTGATCCCTGGATCGGGAAGATCCCCTAGAAAAGGGAATGGCAATCCACTCCAATATTTTTGCTGGGAAAATCCCATAGACAGAGGAGCCTGGCAGGCTATTTAGTCTATGGGCTCGCTGTAATTTTAAAAAATAATTTAAAAATTATTTTTAAAATAAAAATGAAAATTTTCAGTTTCTGCTGAAAAATCAGCTGATAGGAGAGGTTTTTAAAAGTCAGAAATGGATACTGATTTTGTCAAATGCTTTCTTTTCTGAGAAAACATTTTTAAAATTATATTTTTAAAATGTTCAACAAACCTAGCATTTTCTGGCACAAATCTTACTTGGTCATTATCCCTTTTAATGTATTGTTGGATTTGTTTTTGTTAAATTCACATTTATGTTCATGAGGATGTTGTTTTGTAGTTTTCTTGTCCTAGTGTTGTGTGGTTTTGGTATCAGGATGACGTTGACCTCATAATGAGTAGGAAAGTATCCTTTTCAGTTTTCTGGATGAATTTGTATAGAATTGTTTTTAATTCTTCTTTGAATGTTTGGTAATATTCACCAGTGAACCTATTTGGTTCCAAAATACTCTTTATGGAAAAGTTTTTAGGTACATTCATAATGTGCATTTGTCACTATCATCCATCTCCATAGCTCTTTTCATCTTGTAGTTTGCCTTCACTTTTGAAAATACCTCTCTGGGTTACTAGATCGTTGCATTAATGTGGGAATTTTTCTGCCTGTGTGTGTGTGTGTGTGTCTCTCTCTCTCTTTTGTTGGCAGCTGTAATTGTTAACAGTATAATTCACACAGTTCACCCACTTAAACTACAAATTTGGTAGTTTTTATATATTTAGTTGTGTACCCCTTACCATAGTTAATCTGAGAACATTTTTATCATTCCCAGAAGAAACCCTGAATACATTAGCAGTCATTCTCCATTTCCTCTTAACCATGGTGTTCAACTTGAGAAGTTCAATATGAGCGTCTGTGCTGTCTCGTTCAGTTGTCTAGCTCTTGACAGTATGGAATATAATTAAAGTAACTTTTAATATCTCTACTAGTTGTATCATTGTTATCTCTTGTGGACTGGTCTTAATTGACTGACTTTTCATTATGGATATTATTTTACAGTTTCTTTGTGTACCTAGTAATTTTTAATTAGGTGCCAGATATTGTGGATTTTACCTTATTGAGTGCTGTGTGAACTTGAGTGATGTGTGAACCTAGGGATTATTACCTCTGCTCCTTTTGGGTGTTTTTTTCCCTCTGGCTCAGGCAGTTTCTCACATGCATCTGCTGATCAGTTGATAACTTGAGGGGGAAAGTCAAATCTCTAAACCTCTCTCTTCATCTCTCTCCTCTCTGGTACTCTGCCTTTATCAATTCTAATCATCCTGGCTTCCCTGGACATTTGCTGTGTATCCTGTACTTGGGGGAGATCAGTATTCTTCCCCTGGAACCCCCTAACTGTGCTGAACTGTTCAAGAAGTAAGCTCAGATAATAGTAGACCTGATTGGTTTGTTTCCCTTCCTTAACGAATCACTTTCCTGCATTGATTGGTGTCTGATCTCTGAAATTGGTTGATTCATGTATATTAGACTTACTACTATAAATTACTCATACTTTTTCTTTCATAGCTGAGGCTAATTAAAGGATAAAGTCTTTTAACTATTGTGCTCTTTAAAATAACAATGCAATCTAAATACTGATATATTGCCTTAAATGAGTTGTGGTTAGTTTGCTAAGTGGAGAGTTTATAACTTAATCCTAGCAGTGAATTGTTCTAGAATCAATAAGGTGTTGCCCCTTTCTCACAATTTTTGTATGATAAGTTATTACTCAATAAAACATCGAAATGTTACTTAATCCAGAGACCAAATCGTAGAGTTAATTCTTGTCCCATTGTTTTTTCTTTTACAGGAAAAGTAAGAAGCTTAAGCTCATCTTTGTGGTCACTCACTCACTTGACAGCTTTGTATCTAAGTGACAATTCCCTGTCCCGCATTCCTTCAGACATTGCCAAGCTTCACAATCTGGTGTATCTGGACCTGTCCTCTAATAAAATCCGAAGTTTACCGGCAGAACTCGGAAACATGGTATCACTCAGGTATACAGATCCAACTCAGTGCATAGTTATATACCCTTAAAACATTATTATATCCTTAGGAAACACCACTTTGTTAGGAAACAACATTGTCAATTTAATATTATTTGAACAAAATTAAACATGAGGTAAAGTTTTCTGGGAAAATTGAATGTCAGCTAATAAATCATAAGTCACGTAGATCCATTGCCTAGCATTTATTTTATTGCTGTTTTGTATAATATACTTCATATTTGAAACAAAATTTTAAGACAAAGTGGAACAAACAAATAGAAAGTGCTTATGTTATTCCATATATACACTTACTTGTGACACAGTTGAGGTGCTTTTTCTCCACTAAATTCTGGGGCCCCTTATCCTTAAGACAGGATCTAGGAAGTCAGTGCCAATTAGTGATACCTTTTTGACTGTCCCAAGGCTTCTGTGCATGATAGTAACAAAGATGGGACTTGAAAGAAGCTAGAATTAGTGATTCAGTGTGGGGGACTTTAGTGTGGAGTATAGGAGGCAGATAGAATGTGGAGTCATACAGAGTTCAGATTAGAAACTTTGTCATTTATAAATTGTGTGATTTGGGGCAAGCTTCTTATAACCTTGCTGAGTGTTCCTTCATCTGTGAAGTTGCTATAATAGGGACCCAGCTGAGATCAGCAATATTTGGGATACTGACTAAAAAGCTATTTAGCAACCCTGTTTGGCAAATACTATATTAGTAAATGGTAATTCCTGTAACCTCTGTTTTCTAAGATAGATGGGATTTACTCAAGTTGAATATAAAGTCAATTTCTAGCTATTATGTTAATCCTAACGGGAAATCTTGTACCATTTCATATTATCTGCCTTGAAAAAAATTCCACTGACTTTTTCTGCTGCTATCATTTGCTGCATAATAAAAAAAAGGAATAAGGACCTTGTGAGAGGTGTTTTTTTTTTTTTTTTTTTTAAAACCTCTGTTGTTTCCAGCCCAGCCCTTTAACAATTTCAGGCTTAATGAGTATATACCATGACTTTTAATCCTCTGAACCAAATTTACTTAAAGGACCTCCTTTCCTATGTGATATATTTGGAAATAACAGGTATTCAGAAAAAGTTTTTCCTGTTCATTTTATGGCTTCACCAACCTCTTGTTTTACTCAGTAGTAACCAAGCTTCTTTTAAATTCTAAGAACCAAGGATTTTAGAAGTAGTTTTCATTCACAGGTAAAAATTGACAAAACTTAGTATTGTAGGATATTACCAGTATCTTCCTATTGGATCTTTCTTTTTTCATTCTGAAGGTGTCTTTCATATTACATTTTCTATGCAAAACAAATCATTAAAATAATCAGTTGTTATTAATATAGCTGCCATTATTTATAAAGTGAAACATTAGTAAATTTGGAAAAATACTAATCATAAACTTATTATGCAGCTACCATAAAGCATTTTGTTTTGGCATGATATGATCATTTAAATTCTGTTTTCACAGTTTACATGTTAGGCGGGGTTTTCATTTCCACTTTCTGAAATATGTGTGGGAAACATCCATCTGTGCTGACCAGGGCAGTCTCTGGACTGTGCCATTGCAGAGTGCGTCACCAGCTTGCAGTGAGATATGCAGCATGTATCTGTTGAATCTCATGCTGTTAAAAAATGGGGTTATATTTTGTTGGTCTTTTTCTTTCTCATTTTTACAATAATTGATTCCCCCCACCCCGGCCCGTGTTTTATAAATGTATGTCTTTGGCAGTTTGTGATTTTTTTTGTTGTGTCTTTTTTTTTTTTAACCACATGAGAAGCACTGTCCTAGACATTAGCATATAATACTAAATTTATATTAAGAATTTATATCTTTATATTCCTAGAAATCATATTGTTGATTTTAGCTGTTAAAGTTAATATATCCTTTGACTTCCTGGAATTTTTACATCTACAGGGAACTCCATTTAAATAACAACCTGTTACGAGTTCTACCTTTTGAGCTGGGAAAACTGTTTCAGTTGCAGACTTTAGGCCTGAAAGGTATGACTTCCCATATTTGTGCTGCTTATGGTTTATATGTATGTCTTTGAGTCTAAAGAAGGCATGAGGGAATCTTTGCCAGGGATTTGCAGGTTCATTCTTCCCCAGAGTTCATCAGTTTGTTAGATGTAGCCCACTAGTTTTTCTCTCTTTCACTTATAGATTGTCTGCTAGTCTTTTTATTGTTTTTTCCTCCTAGCCCAGCATTGCTTTTCTTGCCCTTATTTCAGTCACCTCTATGTTTAAAAAATACTATGTAAATAGAATTATGCTGTGTCTAACCTATTGAGGGTGTTTTTAAAAAACAAACAAACAAACAAAAAAACAAAACTCAGGTTAATTCTTTGGAAAGTTGCCCAGGTTGTTGGGTGTTTGCTTGTTTATATTGATGAGTAGTAGTCCTTGGTATAGATATATACCTTCATGGGTTGTTTAACAGTCTTGCTGGGTTTTTATGGAGGCTGCATTTTGTAGGTCTAGTTGATTAGATCATTGGCTGTTGATGTTTTGTCCCTTCTGGGGGTGGGACTGAAATTTCCAACCTTCTAGTCACATAATAGTTCTCTTAGCAATGAGCCCTATCTTTCAGAGAAATCCAAATATCACCTTATCAACATGAAGCATCTGTATCAATCTTATCACTTAGGAAATTTCAGAAGTTTTAGGATCTATGTACCAGGAACACCAGATAGAAAGTAAATATATATTCCTCATTATAAATCATACTGTCACACAGGGTATTTTATATAGCAAAAGTCTTAAATTTTGATAAAGTCCAGTTTATCAGTTTTTTTGTTTCTGGAGCTTACTTTTGGTGTCAAGTCTAAGAACTCTTTAAGTAAAGTGAAGTGAAGTCGCTCGGTCGTGTCTGACTCTTTGCGACCCTGTGGGCTGTAGCCTACCAGGCTTCTCTGTCCATGGGATTCTCCAGGCAAGAATACTGGAGTGGGTTACCATTTCCTTCTCTAGGGGATCTTCCCGACCCAGGGATTGAACCCGGGTCTCCCACATTGGAGGCAGACGCTTTAACCTCTGAGCCACCAATAGCTCTATATACCCAGTTGCTTCAGCACCATTTGTTGAAAAATTTATCCTCCATTGAATTGCTTTTGTACTGTTTTCATAAATCAGTTGAACATATCTATGTGGATTCTCTTTTCATCAGTCCCTGTGTCTGGCCTTCTGCCAATATCACGTAGATTTTGGAACTTGAAATAGAGTAACAAGTCTTAATAGATAGATTGATTCTTGTCTGTGGTTATAAAAAAATATTGCTGGGATTTTGATAACTTGTATCAAATTGGGGAGAACTGACATCTTTACTATGTAGTGTCTTCCAATCAAGGAATGTGCTATATCTTTCCATATATTTAGATCTTCTTTGATCTTTTTCATCAGTGTTGTATAGTTTTTGGCATATACGTCCTGTAAATTTTTTGTTAAGACTTAATACTTATCTTTTTGTTTGTTTGTTTTGAGTGAATATAAATCATAATGTATTTAAATTTTGCTGTCTGTGTGTTCATTCCAGTATGCATGTGGTGTGTTAAGTGGCTTCAGTTGTGTCTGACTCTTTATGGCCCTGTGGACTGTGGCCCAGCAGGCTCCTCTGTCCATGAGATTCTCCAGACGACAATGCTGTTGCAGTGCCCTCCTCATGTTCATTCCCTGTATACAGAAATATAATGGATTTTTAAAGTTTTATTTTATATCCTTCTACATTGTAGAGCCCAATTTTAGTTTTAGGAGTTGGCTTTTCCTTTTTTTTTAAATAGGTTATTTGGTAATTACAAAAATTTTTTCTATGTAGAAAATTAGTTACTTGCAAACAGGAACAAATTTATTTTATTTTTTTCCAATATGTATGCTTTCCCCCTTTCTCTTGCCTTATGGCACTGACTAGAACTTCCAGCGCTATGTTGAGTAAGAGCTGTGAAAGCAGATATGCCTCCTTTTACCTGATCTTAGAAAGTATTGTTTTCATTTATGAGTATAATGTTAGCAGTAGGTATTTTGTAGATTCTCTTTATCAGTTTGAGGAAATTTCCTTCTGTCCTTTTTCTGAGAATTTTAAATCATGAATGGGTATTAGAGATTTGTTTTATATCAGTTGATATGATGTAAAATGTAATTTTTCTTCTTTAGCCTGGTAACTAATTTTTGAATATTGAACCATGCTTGCATTCCTGGAATAAAATCTGCTTGATCATGATGAATAGTTTATTTATTGCCCATGTGTATATCCTAATATTTTCTTAAGGATTTTTGACTCTCTATTCATGAGAGATGTTTGTATTTTTGTTTGCTTTATATTCACTTTGCCTGGTTTTGGTATCAAGGTGATATTCAGTTCAGTTCAGTTGCTCAGTCGTTGTGTCCAACACTTCATGACCCCATGGACTGCAGCACACCAGGCTTCCTGTCCATTACCAACTCCCAGAACTTGCTCAAACTCACACCCATCGAATCAGTGATGGCATCCAGCCATCTCATCCTCTGTGGTCCCCTTCTCTTCCTGCCTTCAGTCTTTTCCAGCATCAGTGTCTTTTCCAATGAGTCAGTTCTTTGTATCATGTGGGCAAAGTATTGGAGCTTCAGCTCAGCATCAGTCCTTCTGATGAATATTCAGGACTGATTTCCTTTAGGATTGACTAGTTTGATCTCCTTGCAGTCCAGGGGACTCTCAAGAGTCTTCCCCAACACTGCAGTTCAAAAGCAATTCTTTGGCGCTCAGCTTTCTTTATGGTCCAACTGTCACATTCATACATGACTACTGGAAAAACCATAGCTTGACTGGATGGACTTTTGTCGGTAAAATAATGTCTCTGCTTTTTAATATGCTGTCTAGGTTGATCATTAACTTTTTTTCCAAGAAGCAGGCTTCTTTTAATTTCATGGCTGCAGTCACCATCTGTAGTGATTTTGGAGTCCGTCTGTCACTGTTTCCATTGTTGCCCCATCTGTTTGCCATGAAATGATGGGACTGGATGCCATGATCTTAGTTTTATGAGTGTTGAGTGGTAAGCCAGAGTTTTCAGTCTCTTCTTTCACTTTCATCAAGAGGCTCTTTATTTAGTTCCTCTTTGCTTTCTGTCATAAGGGTGTTGTCACCTGCATATCTGAAGTTATTGATATTTCTCCCAGCAATCTTTATTCTAGCTTGTGCTTCATCCAGTCCAGCGTTTCACATGATGTACTCTGCATATTAGTTAAATAAACAGGGTGACAATATTCAGCCTTGACGTACTAAAATTACACTTGGAGACATTAATACCCCTCTCTCAATATTTTGAGTTTTGTTACTTGATGGATACACATGAAGAATTGCCAATTCTTCTTGAGGATCGGCCCTTTGTCATTACGCAAGACCACTCATGCTGTGGTAATTTTCTCTGAAATTTACTGTATTTGATATTGATGTAATCACCTCTGCTTTTATTTGATTAATATTTGCATGATTTTTTTTCCCATCCTTTTCCTTTCAACCTGCTTAGACTGGTATATTTGAAGTGAGTTTCTTGTTTATAGCATATAGTTGGGTCAAGTTTTAAACCCATTCTGCCAGTCTCTATCTTTTAATTGTATATTTAGACCATTTACACTCACTGTAATTATTGATTTATTGGGGCTACAGCTGCCTCTTCAGTTTTTGTTTTCTGTTTTTTTCTCCTTTGTTTTTTGTTTTCTTTTTCTTGCTTTTCTATGGGTTACTTGAGCATCTTTTTATATTACCATTTTAATTTGTCTAAGTACATTTGAATAATCTATTTGTATATCTTCTTTAGTAGTTGCTCTTTATTTCTTTGGTGTTTAGCTGGAATAAAGATGCTGCTATCTATACGTTTTGTTTTGTTAGGTTGCTGTTTCCTGGTCCTTAGCTTTTGTTGGTTTTTTTTTTTTTCCCTTGTTCCCATGTATATGTTCAAGTTGCTAGCTTCTGCAGTTCTGTAACTGGAGTATGTTAGGCAAATAGTGAATTCAAGGAGTTCTCTACTGTGTTCCTCAGGTCCTGGTCATTCTGCCTTCTTACCCACATTTCACTCAGTCTTATGTTTCTCTATAGAGGCTTTAGTTGTTTTTGGTAGGAGGAATAGGGAAAAGTATGTTACTTCATCTTTTCAGAAGCAGCTTCTCTTACTCACTTTTCTTCCTTAGTTTTGAGGGGTCAACATCATGTTTTAATTGCAGAATTGTGTTGTACTTTTTAAGTTTACCCTATGTATTTTTCCAGGCAATGAAAAGCCAGATTAATTATAAATTTAAAGAAATTTCAAAAAGTACATGTATGTTGTGGAAATATACCATTTGACTTCATCCATTTATTGTTGTTATTCAGCCACTCATTCATGTCTGATCTTTTGCAACCCCATGGACTGTAGCACACCAGGCATCTCTGTCCTTCCCATCTCCCAGAGTTTGCTCAGACTCATGTCCATTGAGTCAGTGATGCTATCCAACTATCTTGTCCTCTGTTGTCCCCTTCTCCTCCTGCCTTCAATGTTTCCCAGCATCAGAGTCTTTTACAGTGAATTGGCTCTCTTCATCAGGTGGCCAAAGAAATGGAGCATCAGCCCTTTCAATGAATATTCAGGGTTGATTCTTTAGGATTGAGTAGTTTGATCTCCATGCTGTCCAAGGGATTCTCAGGTGTCCTCTCCAGCACCACAGTTTGAAAGCATCAATTCTTTGGTGCTCAGCCTTCTTTATGGTACAACTCTCACATCCATACATGACTACTCGAAAAACCATAGCTTTGATTAGATGGACCTTTGTTGGCAAAGTAATGTTTCTGGTTTTTAATGTGCTGTCTAGGTTTGTCATAGGTTTCAAACCTTCCCAGAATCAAATGTGTTACAATTTCATGGCTTCAGTCACTGTCTGCAGTGATTTTGGGGCCCAGAGAAAGAAAGTCAGTCACCGTTTCCATTGTTTCCCCATCTATTTGCCATAAGGTGATGGGACTGGATGCCATGATCTTAGCTTTTTTGAATGTTGAGTTTTAAGTCAGCTTTTTCACTCTCTCCTTTCACCTTCGTCAGGAGGCTCTTTAGTTCCTCTTCTCTTTCTGCCATAAGGGTAGTGTCATGCATATCTGAGGTTATTGGTATTTCTCCTGGCAGTCTTGATTCCAGCTTGTGCTACATCCAGCCCAACATTTTGCATGATGTACTCTGCACATAAATTAAATAAGAGTGACAGTACACAGCCTTGACATGCTCTTCCCCAATTTGAAACCAGTTCATTGTTCCATGTCTGGTTCTGACTGTTGCTTCTTGACTTGCATAAAGGTTTCACAGGAGACTGGTGAAGTGGTCTGGTATTCACAACTCTTCCAGAATTTCCCAGTTTGTGTGACCCACATAGTTAAAGGCTTTAGTGTAGTCAATGAAGCAGAAGTAGATGTTTTTCTGCAATTCTCTTGCTTTTTCTGTGATCCAGTGGATGTTGGCAATGTGATCTCTGGTTCCCCTGTCTTTTTAAATTCAGCTTATACCCATCAAAATTCTTATTTCACATACTATTGAAACCTATCTTGGAGGATTTTGAGAATAACCTTGCTAGCATGTGAAATGAGTGCAGTTGTGCTGTGGTTGGAACATTCTTTGGCATTGCCCTTCTTTGGAATTTGAAGGAAAACTAATCTTTTCCAGTCCTGTGGCCACTGCTGAGTCTTCCAACTCTGCTGGCATATTGACTGAAGCACTTAAATGGCATCATCTTTTAAGATTTGAAAGAGCTCAGCTGGAATACCATCACTTCCACTAGCTTTGTTCATAGTGATGCTTCCTAAGGCCCACTTGACTTCATTCTCCAGGATGTCTGGCTCCAGGTGACTGATCACACCATCGTGGTTATCCGGGTCATTAAGATCTTTTTGTACAGTTCTTCTATGTTTTCTTGCCACCTCACCTTAATATCTTAGGAAGTCAGATCCCTGTCCTTCACCATCTCCTGTATTTTGCTCAGATTTGTGTCAGTTGTGTCAATATCATCCAACCACGCCATCCTCTGTCACCCCCTTCTCCTCTTGCCCTGGATCTTTCCCAGTGTCATTGGAATGAGTCAGCTCTTCACTACAGGTGGCCAAAGTATTGGAGCTTCAGCATCAGTCCTTTCAATGAATATTCAGGGTTGGGGGTGATTTCTTTACGATTGACTGATTTGATCTCCTTGCAATCCAAGAGACTCTCAAGAGTCTTCTCCAACACCACAGTTTGAAAGCATCACTTCTTCAACACTGCCTTCTTGATGATCCAACTCTCTCATCCATACGTGACTACTAGAAAAACAGTAACTTTGACTATAGGGACCTTTGTTGGCAAAGTGATATCTCTGCTTTTTCATAATGCTGTCCAGGTTTGTCATAGCTTTCCTTTCATTGAGCAAGTGTCTTGAAGTTTCATGACTGCAGTCACCGTCCTCCGTGATTTGTAGAGCCCACAAAAGTAAAATCTGTCACTGTTTCCACTTTTCCCCCTTCTGTTTGCCATGAAGTGCTCAGACCAAATGCCGTGCTCTTAGTTTTTGAATGTTGAGTTTTAAGCCAGCCTTTCACTCTAGTCTTTCACCCTCATCAAGCGTCTCTTTAGTTCCTCTTGCTTTCTACTGTTAGAGTGGTAACGTCTGCAAATCTGAGGTTGTTGATGTTTCTCCTGGAAACCTTGATTTTAGTTTGTGATTCATCCAGCCTGGCATTTCGCATGATGTATTCTGTATATAAGTTAAATAAGTAGGGTGACAGTATTTAGCCTTGACCAACTTCTTTCTCAATTTTGAACCAGTCCGTTGTTCCATGTCTGGTTCTGTTACTTCTTGTTGACCTACATATAGGTTTCTCAGGAGACAGCTAAGGTGATCTGGTATTCCCATCTCTTTCAGAATTTTCTAGTTTGTTGTGAGCCACACAGTCAAAAAGGCTTTGGCAGAGTCAATGAAGCAAAAGTAGATATTTTTTTCTGGAATTCTCTTGCTTTCTCTGTGATCCATTGGATGCTGGCAATTTATTCTCTGGTTCCTCTGCCTTTCCTTTTTTTTTTTTTTTTTAAAAACTTACATAATAGGTTTATACTTAACATAGTACTTCTCACCATGGAGATGTTACTCAGTTAATATAAACATTTTTTGTTTTTGTTAAACAATAGATCTCGTCTCCATTTCAGTGTCAATATATATTCTTTTACATTAAATCTCTCCATTTCAATGTTAGATACATTGGATACATTTTCTGAACTTTTTCCCACACAGAGATTAAGTCTTAATTTCTGACCAACTGTATTTAGTGTCTACGTACAGTACTAACTTGGGAGATAACAAACAAAAATCCAATAAAAATATGGAGAAAAAATTCCTCAGTGATGCAGGAGGCAGTGATTATAACTGAACAGTGGCAATTTCCTAGGATTCTGGGCAAGAGTTTCCTTCTTCCTACTGAGAATTCTGAAACTATGAAATATTACTTATGCAGATTTCAGCAAATGCAAATTACAGATGGCATTTTCCAGTGCATTATCTGTTGTGACAAAAACATGTTGTTTTCCCTTTAATACAGTATATCAATTTGTTCCTTTTTATAGGAAAATAACCAATAATATGAAACTTCTCTATTAATTGTTCCTTGGGAACTTTCAGACACCAAAGCTCAGTTCTGAAACTCAATAGCACAAAGGTTTTCAGAGGAAGGTTTGATTCAGGAGGCCCTTCAAAGTCACATCTGTCCATTTCTTTTTCATGCATACACCCCCAAACAAACGCAAATGCCTAAAATGCTGAGAAACACACCTAACAAGAGAGCAGTTGCATCTCTGGCTTCTACTTCTTCAACAACAGTCAGCACCAAAAGCAATGAAAAGAGGACTAGGAACAGCTGTGTTGAAACAGATCATGATGTGGCTGGTTCTTGAAGGATGAAGATCTCAAAGCAGTACTAAATTCTATCTGACTCCCTTCCAGCAGCTCTGGATGCTGAGGCTAAGAGATTCCACGTGACAGCACCTTCAAGGAAGCGGCCATTACAGAAAATCTGCCTTTCCTTTTTTATATCCGGCTTTTACATCTGGAAGTTCTTGTTTCACGTACTGCTGAAACCTAGCTTGAAGGATTTTGAGCATAACCTTGCTATCATGTGGTATGAGGACAATTGTACAGTAATGAGAACTTTCTTTGGCATTGCCTTTCTTTTGATTTGGAATAAAAATTGACCTTTTCCAGTCCTGTGGCCGCTTCTGAGTTTTCTGTATTTGCTGACATAGTGAGTTCGCACTTTCTCAGCATCATCTTTTAGGATTTTAATTAGCTCAGCTAGAATTCTGTAACCTCAGTGATTGCCTTTAAATATTTTTTATGCTAGAAATTAGTAAAAAACACAGCGTTAAGTGTAATCTGGTTAGAATGGGATGCTTACCTGGTACTGAAAAATTTTTAGTTGACTTCATTTTCTCCACACACCCATAGGGTCCTGGTAACTTTCAAGTTATAGCTACCTGTTTCATAGGATTGTGACTAAATGAAAATTTCAGGACTCTGGTATCTCAGAGGGTAAAATGTCTGCCTGGACTGTGGGAGATCTGGGTTCAATCCCTGGGTCAGGAAGATCCCCTGGAGAAGGAAACGGCAACCCATTTTAGTATTCTTGCCTGGAAAATCCCATGGACAGAGAAGCCTGGTAGGCTACAGTCCGTGGGGTCACAAAGAGTCGGACACCACTAAGCAACTTCACTGGTATCTGTAAAGAACTGTACACATATGTTGTAACTCGTCTTCCTGCAATTAATACTTTGCATTTATAGGAGCACATTTTTACCTTTACAGTTATTAAAATCGTAGAGATCTTAAAAGCCAACTAATTTAGCTGTTCTTCCCACCCATGTAATCTGGCTTTTTATGAAGGATATTCCACTATCTCACAGGTCAGGGCATGTTATCTTAATTAGTTCTATTGCTTACCCATCCACTTCTCTTCTGGCTTTCTATTAGATCCTGCCCCTTGTCCTCATTCTGCTTTCTGTGTTTATTCTTTCACAAGAGAAAAGAATAAATGCAAATTGCTTTTTTCTCTGTTTGGTGGTGATTCTTAAATTCCATACTTAAAAAAAAATTTCGAATGACTAAAATGTCTTATTATTTTAACTATCTTCAGTCTATAGAATTTACTAGTCTTTCTTAAAATCGAACATGGATTAGGAACTTTGGTTTTAAACAGTGTACTGTGTTGTTACTTCTCATGTAAGAAACCCTTCTGAGAGAATTTCAGACTCTTAACAGTACATGTAAATCATTGCATTTGCTTTCATTTTTGGCACTTAGGAAACAGTGATTGAATTTGCTGTTGGAATACTGCTCTGGGGTTTTCCTCTAGTGAGTTAATCTTAAACCAAATCTGTCTCATTTTGCTATTTCATTCTTTAGAATTTTAAAAATCTAGGTGCTAAACTGCATTTCTCAGTAGGATATTTCCTTATTAACTCTGTAGCATTCTTAAATTATGATTCTCAGGTTGATTATATTGGCTCTCACCTTTCCTTCTCCTAGTCCTTCTTCTCACTCTTCTCCAATCCCGTTTTACTTGCTTTTGATCATTATGAAAGTGTTGGAGAGGCAGGGTCAAATGCAGAGCACTATTAAATAGCTTCTAGGTTGACGTCAGTCCATTAGTAATCATTTTGGATACTTCTAGTAATGTGGTATGAATTATTTTTACTCTTAACATCAAAAACTGAAAAAAATATTTTCTCTAGTTTGATATATGGAGTTACTATATATATATTTATATATGTGGTTAATATATACAATTACATAGTTAATACACAAATGATCTGATAGTTTTGGTATATTTTTAAGTTTTGAAATATTTTAATATTTGTTTTTGTTTCATTTTACCTATTTTAAAAATATTTCCAGGAAATCCACTCACCCAGGACATACTGAACCTCTATCTGGAGCCAGATGGAACAAGAAGGCTACTGAACTATTTGCTTGATAATTTGGCAGGTACTGCAAAAAGAAGTAAGTGGTCATTTGATTAAACCATATTTTTAGAAAGACATCTAAGAATATTGTTTAATTTTGTGTTTTATGTTCAACTAGTTTCAACGGAACAGCCACCTCCAAGATCTTGGATTATGTTACAAGAACCAGATAGAACACGGCCAACTGGTTGGTAACCTGATTTTTTTAATCTTATTTTTACTTTGTCTTTATAAACCTAATAGTATTGTTGGTATGCATTAGTTTATGGGCAGTGTTACAGTAGAATACTTAAGGTTGATTTGGTTTGAAGATGATAATAATAAAGGCTTGTGTGAGTGAAGTGGAAGTTGCTCAGTCGTGTCTGACTCTTTGTGATCTCATGGACTGTTGCCCGCCAGGCTCCTCTGTCCATGGGGATTCTCCAGGCCAGAATGCTGGAGTGGGTTCCCTCCTCCAGGGGATCTTCCCAGTCCAAGGATCGAACCCAAGTCTCCTGCATTGCAGGCGGAATCTTTACTGTCTAAGCCACCAGGGAAGCCCTGGTGTAACTGGCCTTTATATAATCATTGTCGAGGAAAGTTTGGTGTAAGGCAGTGCTTCTCAGCCAGGGGTGGTTTTATCCCCCAGAAGACATTCAGCAGCATCTGGAGATATTTTTTCATTGTCAACAAATGGTAGATGTGCTCTTGGCATCTTGCGGCTAGAGATCAGAGATGCTGCTGTGCATAGCACAGCCCTCAACAAGAAAGAATTACCTACTCGTGATGTCAGTGGTGCTGCTTTTGAGAAACTCTGTTCTCAAGTATTAATCAAATTCATTTATAATAAATACACCCGAATCTTTCTATATTGTAATTTCCCAAATTCTACAGTATTCCAGATGTATGATAATACAAAATTATAGCAAAAACACCTACTTGAGACAGAAATCAAGCTAATGACCTCTAATCTTTTAAAATTGTATGAAAATAGTTTGGCACTTCCCTCGGGTGTGCAATGGTATTTTTCATTCATGTGAATTAATAGTTGCTTTGTAGAAGAAGAGCAGAGATGGCTGTAAGAAAAACTTATGTTTTCTTAGATAAATGTCAGATTACATTCTACATTAATAATTGATGAAGTGGTAGAGGGAGCATAGAAATGAGGAGCCTTGGTCTTAGAAGCTGAAGGACTCAAGATCTTAGTCTGTTTCCTTTTGAACCTTCTGTCTGTACTTTTGTGGTGGGAAACACAATTATTATTTATATTTGTTCATATGTCTGTTCTTCCTTTATTATCTGACTTATGCCATGTCTGGCATATGGTAGCTTTTCTGTGAATATATTATTGAATGAATGAAGTCAAACTTAGTTTTAAGTGAAACAAAATTAATTTTTTTTTCTGCCACGTGTGTGAATAAGTAAAGTTATCTTTCCTGTTACAGCCTTGTTTTCTGTCATGTGCTATAATGTTCTTTGTGATAAATATGCAACCCGGCAGTTATATGGCTACTGTCCATCATGGGCACTAAATTGGGACTACAGGAAAAGGCCATTATTCAAGAAATCTTGAGTTGCAATGCTGATATCATAAGTCTTCAGGTAAGTCATCAGAAGAATACTTGTTTAAATTGCAGAAATGCCCCTTGATCAAGCAAGGAGTAGCTTGAGTATGCATTACATTAACAAATTTGAAGTCCTGGCTTTCTCAGTTTTCAAAATATGGACTTTTCCTGTATTGACTGAATTCTGGGAACATTTGCTGCATCCTGTGCTTTTAGCACTGAGCTGCCAAATTAAGCCAGTGGGTTAAGCTGGGTGTTTAGGTGATTGCTATTACAGCTAAATGTTTACCTGCTCCTCCCTTATGTCCTTTCACACTATTTTTAATTGGGTGACACTGTCAAGGTATAATTTTGCTTTACTACCAGTGGTAATTGAATAATTAGGGCCAAGTGCAAAGAGCATGGAATCTGGTAGACAGTAACTGGGTTCTCAGTCCAACCCTCATAATAACTTACATGACCTTTGGCAAGTGACTTTCTCCTTGTGGTCTGAAACTTGATCTGTGGAGTTCCTTCTACTGCTCTGATTTTTGTTTACACCAGTTTTACAAGAAAATATATATATAGGAAATATAAAATATAAGGAAATACATATGCATAGGGGTATATGGCTTTCCATTCTTTACTCCCCTAAACAGCAAAGAGGTACTTTATCAATAGGTACCTGTACAATGACAAGTAGGTGTTGTGATTGATTTCAGATAAATTACATTGAAAAGATGTAATTCTTCATTCTTCAAATCAGTCCTTTGAATTTATTTTAAGGTCTCAAACTGTACATATAAAGATAGTGCATAGGACTGGTTTTTGTCTTATGAAATAACTGCTGTTTACAATTTTTCAGGAAGTTGAAACAGAACAGTATTACAGTTTTTTTCTGGTAGAACTGAAAGAACGTGGCTATAATGGATTCTTTAGTCCTAAATCTAGAGCTAGGACAATGTCAGAACAAGAAAGAAAACATGTTGATGGCTGTGCAATATTTTTTAAAACAGAAAAGTAAGTCGTCTTCTTTCTTCTTTTTTGGAGGGGTCCATGCCATGTGGGGATCTTAGTTCCCTGACCAGTGATCAAACCTGTTCCCCTGCAGTGGAAGTCCGAGTCGTAACTACTGGACCACCAGGGAATTCCCCAGTCATCTTACTCTTAAAAAGAAAATATTCTCTGAATTTGCAGGATGAGGGTCAAGGGAATGGACATTAGTTGGCAGCTAAGAGAATGAGGCACCATATTATTTCTCAAGAAAACAGTACTATGATTTAAAGGGTTTTGTTTTGATTCATCAGAAAAAATGTTTTTGGAAGACATGTTGAAAGTTCTGCTGTTTTTTCAGGTGTCTTCTAGGGTTTAACTCCAGTTGTTAATTGAAACACTTTGTAATTGCATTCCCTCTGGGATGGTAGAGAGATTCTTAAGCCCATACTTTGGAAGAAAATTATTTAAAAATTGTAAGATGTTATTTTTATCTGTGGCAGACTGAGAGCAACTGAACTGGACATGGGAAGCTTAGTGCTAAGTGTGGAGGATTTTCTGTAATGTAATTTACATGTCGTCATATCTGTTAAGGAAGTTGGGGGAAATTGCATTTACCACAAAATGAATGTCTTGGTATTCCCAATTTTATACTTTTGTGTGTTTTGTTTTAGATTTACTTTGGTTCAGAAACACACTGTTGAATTTAATCAACTAGCAATGGCAAATTCAGAAGGGTCTGAAGCCATGCTGAACAGAGTCATGACAAAAGATAACATAGGAGTTGCTGTACTGCTAGAGCTTCGGAAGGAGTTGATTGAAATATCATGTGAGTGGCCTTTTCACTTCCTATAAAATCTGGCCTCCAAAATGGAATAAAAGACAGAAAATGTTTCATATTAATACTCTTGTCTAATGCCTAAAGACATTCATAATTTAAATCTTTTCTAAAATCTCATATCCATTTTTCTCTACCACAAATCTCAAGAAGAAGAAGCATTGCCTAGAAAAGTATTTCAAATCTTAAAAGGCATAAAACAAGGTTTTTTTTCTGCTCGAGAATTTTTCACATAAAATACTGAAGTAAATATTGGTTAAAATAACTGCTCAGAGAGAATTCTGTACACTTAATACAATTTCTTGGCAACATGGATATTTCTGTGTTGACTTCTCTTCCTGACCTGCTGTTAGTCATTATTTTAAAGGTCTTAAGTCTTGGAGAAATAGACCACTTATTTCAGATTAAATGTATATTTAGAGAGTGATCATCATGCTAAGAACTGAGACTTCTGTCACTTGAGGAGCAGTTGGAAATGGGGATATATAATCTGAGGGATAGAAAAGATGAAAGATGGAACTTAGTGACTGTTTTAAATGTTTTTTAAGAAAAAGATGTCCGTTTAATTTTGTGATGCTCAGTATAGGACATCTAGAAGATCAGAAGTTTTAAGGAGCTGAAACTATTTAAAAACCAAGCTGTCCCAAGTAGAATGGGCTCTCTTTTTTCAAAGAGTGAATACCCTGTGCTGGAAGTACTCATCCCAGAGGCCAGATGTCTCTCAGGCTTGTTAGAGAGGGTAGATCAGTTTTCAGATGGGAGATTTTCAACCAGATTTTAGCATTCTTTTTTATTCCCAGGACTCTGAGATATTACTTGCTTTCAGACCATGTGAGAATATATGAGCTTTGTTTGTTTTCCTTTTATCTAATATAGCTGGAAAGCCACATCTTGGAACAGAAAAGCAGCTTATTCTCGTGGCTAATGCTCATATGCATTGGGACCCCGAATACTCTGATGTGAAGTTGGTTCAAACGATGATGTTCCTCTCAGAAGTGAAGAATATTATTGATAAAGCCTCGAGAAGTCTCCAGTCCAGTGTATTAGGAGAATTTGGAACTATTCCACTAGTGTTATGTGCAGATCTTAATTCTTTGCCGGACTCTGGTAAACAGAACAATGCTATCTTACATAGAACACTTGCTGATTTAAAATGTTTTTGTAATGTGTTGTTTCTGATAATTCCAAATCTAGTCAAAATGAAAATTCAGTTTATAGTGGCTGCTATCAATCAGGTAAAAAAATTTTTTTTTGTGGAGTAGGGAGACCATTTTGAAAATGAAATGGTATTATTACCACTTCATTATAAAATGAAATAGTAAATGGTAATGGTATTATCCTCTGGATGATATCCAGAGGAAGGATGTTAATCATCTTCAGAAAACACATGGGCATATATTATTATCCCCATGTTATATGTATTGCAGACTCTGAAAAGGTTATTAAGACAGACTCTGGGATTCCAGCATGTTGGTAATATAATCCAGTTTAAATTTGACCGTATATCACACAATCTCAAATTTTGGTAGACTTGATTAGAAACGTTGTGCACCTCAGGTGGAATTTGAGATTTTTCTGTTTACACAGATCAGACAGTGGTTTTAACAAAAAAGGATCAAGAATGTTGATATTTAGTCACAGAGTAGAAGAATACAGAAAGCCTTATTCTTAAACTTTTCCATAGATAGTACAGTGAGTAACAACCATACTTTCTTGGATACTCAAGAGAACTTTTCATTGAACTTAACTTGCATGCATGAAAGCATGCATTCACACACATATACACTTGGAGTAGTTAAATTCAGTAGCATATTGCTGCTATCACAATAGATGAAAGAAAAGATAATGAAACAAAATTTATGTTAAAATCTGTTTTGGGGGAAATAAAGGTGCCTAAGATCCATAATTCTTTAGTCTGTCTCATCAGAGCCATCTGGGGATTACTGGGAAGTTCTTTATTTGCTTTTCATCCTCTTTAGCTACAAAATATGTGAGGGGCAAAGAGAGACTCTTGTCGCATGATACACATGTTAAGACTCATTTCTGTGTTGCATTGCAATAACAAAACACATGGAAAAATGTCTAGTTTTGGTAAGTGATTAAATGAAAGTTAAATATTTGCAGAGCCCACCTTATGCCTGTGTGTGTGCTAAGTCACTTCTGTCATGTCCGACTCTGTGATCCCATGGGCTGTATCTGTCCAGGCTCCTCTGTCCATGGGATTCTCCAGGCAGAAATACTGGAGTGGGTTGCCACACTCTCCTCCAGGGTATCTTCCCAGCCCAGGGATTGAACTCAGGTCTCTCACATTGCAGATGGATTTTTTTACCATCAGAGCCACAAGGGAAGCCCCATCTTATGCTTAGCACACTGGAAAAATAGTGTCCAGAGATGGTGAGATGGCTCTGTCATTCTTTGATAATTCATGTGTTCATAAGCACAATGAATCCTAATCTTGGTATTTCATGCTAACCCTGAGCAGAAGCCTACATACTAAGATGTTGATTGTGGTGTTAATTTAAAAAAAAAAAAAAGGAATAACATGAATTTTATTTTAAGAAATAGGGAACTGGTTTAACAAATACTATATGTCAGCCCTGTTGTATTACACAATTATTAAAAATTGAGATGACATAAGTTCATGTGGTACAGTAAAGTGTAAAATATTCACTATGATTAAAACCATGGAAAAATGTGTTTATACAAGTTTTGGCAAAGGTGGAAAATAGTGAAACATTTAAAAAGTGAGAATATGTGTGATTTAAAACTTTACTATTGAATTATCTGTTTAGTTACGTATTGCATATTGTATATTATACTTAACAATGCAGAAAGTACATTTATATTCTTTATAGGTGTTGTAGAATATTTGAGCACTGGTGAAGTAGAAACAAATCATAAAGACTTTAAGGAACTGAGATACAATGAAAGTCTTACGAACTTCAGCTGTAATGGGAAAAATGGGACAACCAATGGAAGGATCACTCATGGCTTCAAGTTAAAGAGTGCCTATGAGAGTGGCCTGATGCCTTACACCAATTACACATTTGATTTTAAGGTGAGTTTTGAGATGAATAAACATTTAAAACTCCATTTTTTTCAAGAGCATTTTATAATTTTGTGATGGCTTTAAATGTTAATACTCAGAGTGGAATTAAGCCATCTCAAATTAGCTGACAGCAGTATTCTTATGTAGAATTCCATGTGATTAGAATTTCACCCCTACTTTATAAATATTATTAGAATCATTTCTAGGGTTAGAAATCAGATGAAATAATGATATTAAATCCTGAGTTACCTGCTGTCTCTTTAGGGCTTTTTTTTTTTTTTTTTTAATGGGCTCATTACTAACAGCTGGATATGCAGGACCATTGTATTTTATTTGATGTTAGTTTGATGTTTCGTTTCTTCTCTTTCAGCTTACCTGAAACTGTACTATTTGAGAACCAAAATGTAGTTTACTATTAGCTGTTGTAAATTTTGTAATACACATATTGTTTATATGCCTTCTTATACAATTAATGGATTATTACAATGTGGAGTTTTTTCCTTAGTAATTCTCCTCATTTTTATTATCTGTGGTTGTTTAGGACTTGTGTTCAACTGTTCTTTTTGCCATCTTTTGCATTTTTGCTCTCTTAAATCCTAGTTTTCCATTTCTAACCTGCTGAAAAAATAATCATTCAGGTTAGATTGTCTATTAGAATAGTGTAAATACTTGTGTTAACTGTTGCTTAATTTTAGAGGGGAGGGTTATTTAGACTCCTTTGAGAAACTTTTGAAAACTAAAAATTTTTTTATTTGACTTTCGAGGATCTACAGAACTGTAGATAATGATTTAACACTGGGAAGAGATGAGAGTATGTATAAGTTAAAGAGAGACTAGACTGGGCAAAACTAATATGTAAATGATGTTAGTAACCAAAGAGGTGGAAAACCATGACAGTATAAGGAACTTAAATGCCAAGGAAAGAAAGCCTTTCTAGGGAAAGAGGAGTGTTTTAAGCTTCAGAAAGATTTCTCAGAGTTGTCTGTAGAGATGGTCAGAGAAACTAGAATACAATGAGTTGAAGAGTAACTGAGCAATGAGAGAAAAAACCACCTACAGATGTTCGTTTCAAGGAGGTTGATGGCAGAAGAGGGGAGGATGATAACCAAAAGATGAGAGAGATTAGAGGTGTTTGCATTCTGACTACTGTTACTGGTAGAAAGTTAGGAAGAATTTAGAATGTGCTTAAATACTTTTGGCCAAGAGCATGTAAAGGACAGACTGACAGTTACTGGACAGAGACAAGCAAACTAAGAGTATCCTAGCTGTGTGCCAGATGCTGTGCCTGAGTGCTGTTGAAGGTGTGAAAGGCAGAGATGTGCTTGGCCTTTGTGACATCATAGTCTGGTGGGAATATAGATCTCAGCCACACAAATGAGTATATAGTTGCACTTTAGGGTGTGCATTAGCAAGGGCAAAAATCAGGTGGTAGCTTTAAGTGGATGAGGGTAGGATTCCAGAAGGCTTTGGGAGAGTAATTAAATTTGGCACTTGAAGGTTAAGGATTTAGCCAGGTGACAAGTAGAAGAAAGTGTTCTAGACATGTGCGGAGGCCCTGGAGGAGGACAGAGCTTATCACCTACAGGAAATGTACCTCAGTTCACACCCTGCTTCCCCAAAAAGGGCTAGTACGGCAATGGAGTAGTGAGCAAGGAAAAGTGTCAAAAATTAAGTTAGGAAAAAGAAGCAGAGGCCATATCGTGAAGGATTCTTTAGGTCTCGTTAAAGATTTTGAAATGATCTACATAGGAGGAAGAATGATTACCATCCCTAAGGTTTCTTCATTCTCAATTTGGGGTTGTTATTTGATCTGTGTAATAACTGCCCTTTTCTACAGCCTAGTAAGTTTCTTTGTTTACCAAACATGACTGAGGATATGTCTTGAAAGTTCTTAGTATTTCAGTGTCATTTTATGTGTCATTTTCTTATTTTTCTTTTTGCCTTCTGTTTTTCAGGGTATAATTGACTACATCTTCTATTCTAAACCTCAGCTGAACACTTTAGGCATCCTGGGACCTCTGGACCACCATTGGCTAGTTGAGAACAATATCAGCGGCTGCCCACACCCACTCATCCCCTCTGACCACTTCTCACTTTTTGCACAACTGGAGCTCTTACTGCCTTTCCTGCCCCAGGTTAATGGCATTCACCTTCCTGGCAGGAGGTAGTCAAGTACCTTCAGAGGATGACCTCAGTTTTACTCACAAACTTGTAAAAATTCTGAATATAGGGGAGTGAGATATGGCCACTAAGATTTGTTTATTTGTTTGTTTTTTTCTTAATGATGATTTGAGTTTTCAATCTGATCATTTGATAAGGATATAGTATGAAAGCCAGGTGCTAGCAAACAAATTCTGAGCCCAGTATGCTTTATATACTGTTAGACAGGGATTGGTGTGTTTGCACCTATCTTTAATTTGTTGCAAATAATTTTCCTGTTTCTTCTATCCAATATAATATTTTCATGCCTTGAAATAGGAAACTGAACAGCATATTCTCTTTGCACAGAAATCTGTAGCACTACTTTTTTGAGGCCAGTAATAACATCCAGAGATCATTCTTCCATACTTTACTCCCTCCTTTTTCAGACTTGTTTGTAAAATATAGAATTTGAATTTAGCCTTTATGATTGTATATGATCCACAGAAGACCTGATTTATGAAATTTTGTACTAAAAAAATCAGATTTGGAAATGATTGTATTGTAATCTAAGGCTAAGGTTTTTTTACCTGTTTCATGTGTTATAAAGCTTGTAAAAGAAGTTGCAACAGACTTTCTCTGCTGATGATTTGCACTGTTAGGGTTTTGTTAGCCCTTTTGTACTACTTTGTTTTTAAATTGAAAACATTGCTCTTTAAATTTAACTCTGTTTAAAGTTTAGGACATTTGCTTGGACTAGAGACAACTTACCTATGAATTCCTGGATTTTTGCAAAAACTATTTACCAGGACAGATAATCTGAGTAGTGAATGATCTGAAGGCATTTATGGACTGAATGTGTAATGGTTGATGTATGTACATTCTGATATTTTTAAATCCTTAACTTTTTAAGTTAAAAAATTATGGCTGCTTAGGTACAGCTTCTTAACTCCTTTTCGAGACACTTCTTGTCCTATCTCCACTGTGCCTGCCTGAATTTGTTCCCACCAAGCACTGCCTGTGCATGCAGAGAAAATCTGTGCATCCTCTTTTGTATTTTTTAAATACTGTTTAACATTTGTGAGAGTTTTATGAAAATCCTTTTGTATGAGCTGTGGGTTTTTTCCATTGTGAAGCATTGAATATCACATTTTGGAACGTGTTCATAGGGTGGGGATCCCTGGCTCTTTGTTTGCCAGACCCAAGCACTGCTTTTTGGCGTCATTGCACAGTGCTGTTCATCACCCAGAGTACTACTATCATGTGAATTCTTTTTGTTTTCCATGTATTCCTTAGTTTCCATGTTTTTAAAAAATCATTCCCTTTTTTTAAAAAAGAAAAAAAAGTGATTTTCCATTTATGAAGCAGTATAAAATAAATGAGATGTATTTTTAAAACAGGTCCCTAAGACAATACTTCAGATCATTTTTAAAGTGACCAAGTCATTTTAATATGTCAACCAAGATAAAAGATATTATACCTTGTATTTTGCCTGTAGTGCCATTAGTAGAATAGAGATTAAAGCCAGCTTTAACTTTGCAAAGTTAACTCCTATATGTTCTGTTCTCATTCATTCATTCTCTCAAAAAACAAATGAATTCAGAGGGAACTTGGTCTAACTGCTTTTGTTTCAGCTGCAGGCAGGGAAGCAAAGGACACCATGTATCCAGTGAGCATTAAGAAGAGAAATTGTTGAATGTTAATAACAGTTTTTATACAGAGAATGAGTCATTTTGGATAATGACTTAAAATTTTATGAAAAATGTTCAGCACTTAAATGTGCTTATTCTAAGAGAAAATAAAATTACATACTGTTTAAGTAAAAGATTCTTTTTTTTTCCTTTAAAAAAAATTCTACAAAAGGTTTTGATCTTGAATCTTTGTCTGGGACCTGGTTTTTCCTTTGAGGTTTGCCTTTTCTTTCTTTCTTTTTCTTTTTTTTTTTTTTAAGATTTTGTTGTGATAGTTTTTTATTTTTTGCCTTTTGTTTTACGTTGTGCTGACACCAAACACATCTGGTTTATAATCAGTACATTGGAAAGCTGGTATTATTGATATAGAACCAATGCATAGCTTTCTTTAGGGTTTCTTTTTGGGTTTTTGTTTTTGTAAAGTGTGAATAAAAGGTGTTTACTCATTTTTCCTAAACACTGTGTTGGTAATGTGCATCATGACAGTTTCCAGCAAAGGCAAGCTGGAGCTGGTTGGACTGATGAGATGAAGGAAACTGCTTGAGCTTTATGGAAGAAGGGGAGAAGCACTTACTCTGTTTTTAATGGAGGATGTATTCTTTTCATAGATGCTGGAACTAGAGTGCACTTGTTAGATGCTAAAGGTTTGAGCTTTACACAAAATATTTTCATCTGTATTTGTTATTGTCTACAAAGTATTTTAATTTGGAACCAGCATACTAAGATATAATGGCTGGTTATGTCTTGAAAATATTTGTTCTTGCCTCTTCTAGGCATACTGCATTCTGTGGGTCAGTTTGAACAGCTTCTCCACCTTATTAGATAGTGATAAATTGAACCAGGAGTATAGATTTACAACCATAAGCTTCAAAAGAGAAAAAATACTTTCAGTCTATAGTGAATAAATGATCACACCAAAATAGACCAAAACTTTGGTTAAGCAAGGTTTGTGTTTTAAATATTTTCTGTGTTCTGGATAATTTCCAGTAACCCGTACTCCCTAAAATGCAGTAAATAAAAAAAGAAAAACTAGTAAGTTTTCACAGTATAGGTTTTCTTCAAAAATTCTGTAACAAACATATTTAATGTGGTGTTGCCATAATGTAATTTCAGTGTTCTTACAGGATAAACCCATCTTATGAATATTTTGCAGAAAATTTGGGGTATATTTTCTTTTTAATGATCAGAAATTTACAGGTGCTCAATTCCTTGTAAAATCTCTTGAAGTACTGTTTACTGTATTAGTGGCTGATTATTTATGCTTTACGAACTTAAATAATGTTCATCAAAATTAACTTATGACATAATTTTGAGTTGTAGAAATAAATTGTTGATTGCAACTTAACAGTCCTAGAAGATAAGCAGGGAAACAACTCCAAGAAATGTTTTCTATTTTACTTGATTTAGTGACAACCAGGAAAACTTGAGTTAGCACTTTGAAACCTAAGGACATGATTAAATTGGGTGGAATGCACTTCTAAATGTTGAAATTAAAATTTCAAAGCTGTTCTAAGATGTCAAGTTTTCAATAGTAAGTTTAAGTTTTTATATTCCACTTTTACTACTTAAACTTATAGAACTTCCATAGTAACTTTTAAGATTTGGGGGTTATGCTATATAAGTACAAGAACTATCCTGGGCAAAACAACAATTTACAGCAGATTTGTTCTTTTAATGAAACAATAAGAATAACCAGCAGAGATGCTGCAGAGAATTGAAGAGCCTTTATGGCAAGTGTTTATCCCCCACTTGTAAACAGTGTTTTAAGATGTTCACTTCGCTCTTTTCGGTTACATAAATTTTAGTAACCGTTCTATAGAAATAGTGTCTAAAATAGAGTATCTAGTCTTTATTCACAGTACATTATATTATGTAATGCACTGGACTAACTTTTGTTTACCATTCATGTAACAAAACCCAGCACGTTATCTGCACTAAACTCAAGGAATGTCCCATTTGCCTAGGCAGCTCTTTAATAGGGTAATGGGAAACTGAATATGACCTATGGACTGATGGCAACAAGGGCTTTTACTGTTCTTTTCAGTGGAAACTTCATTGTAACTAGCTAGTATTATATTTATATACAGGGTCTTTTTTCTTTACTGATGTATTTTCCTACTCATAGCCAACCAATAAATTCAATTATCTGTTTCAAATATTTTTAAAGTGTAATTTGTATAGCTGTAGTACTGAGGTTTGAGGAGGTACATGTTAATCAGCAGACCACCTATTTAAAATTCTGAATTCTCTGGAACAGAGTTGTAACTCTTTGAAAGGGAAGAGTGAACAGGGCCCGTGATGTGGGGAGATGATGTGAAATTAAGGATCTCCTTATTGCTGTGTTATCCTGTGTAACACATCTTTGCCAAAGATCAGTTTCATATTTAGGCAACTGATGGTCCTTTTGCATTTAGGTTTTTTGTTGTTGTTACCATATACCTCATAGCGTAAGAAATGGGCTCATGTGTGTTTCATCCTTTGGAATGAGCTTGACATATTTTGAATAAATGCTTTTAAATACAGTAGCAAACATTGTATTGGTGGGGTTATACTAATTAATTAAATGTTTTAATTGTTACATGTATATTTTATTGTATATATAAACTTTTAAAATGTCTGATTTCTCAACTCTTCAGAGCATTACATCTATTTACTTTTTAGAAACTACTTCTTTAATAAATAAATGTAAATTTTTATGTAGATGTTGGGGAAAAATCCTTTAAAAATACAGCACAATTTAGATAAAATGTTTGCTGAGATGTCCAGTTTTTAAAGCAGGCATTTTCTACATAATCTTTAATATATAATTTTACCTCTATGACAGAAGAATTTTGCTAGATATGAAGAAAGATCTCTGGGATTACAAGGTGACTGAAGACCAGTTTCTACAGTTACTTTAGCAATATTAACATTTTAAATCAAATGAGTACGGAGATTTCCATTTTCTCATTTTCTTTGAGCTGCACACTTCCAAAAACTTGAATCTGTTCAAAAACTACTGAATTATTTTGGCCTGTCATGAGAAACTTTGTTCACTATACGACTGTTAAGTGATCCCAAGAGCTCTTACTGCCAGATACTTTTCAGGCTTACCAGTAAAGTGAGTTTAAGCTGTGGGATCTCAGAGCCTGCTTGATTAATTAATTAATTAAAAACTTTTGACTCATCTTGTAGCCCTAGTGATTTTGGTATCTCCCCTTCATGGCAATCCTGCTAGTAACTTTTTCTCCTAAGCTTTGTGTAATTCTTGAAAGTATGGTCCTTGAAAGACATTGAAAAGGGATGTGGTGTGATCAAATTCAGGCAGAAGAAATCTGCAAAATCGTAGGACTTGTTTTCCTTTTAATATTTGTAGTGATGAAGATGTGAGGGGTGTGTGCTCACATTCTGAGCTTTATATGGGAAATAACTTTCTCCCCTTTCCATTAACATGATGCTTCCTAGTGGTGACTTTGAACAGACCTGATGAGTGGGAGAACTGTGTGTACTTGGTCCCTTTTGATGAGTCAGTTTTCATTAATCTACTTTTCCTACTATACTGATCAGTGGGCTTCCCTGGTAGCTAAACGATGAAGAATCTGTTGCAGCTCAAGAGACCTGGGTTTGATCCCTGGGTCAGGAAGATCCGCTGGAGAAGGGAATGGCAACCCATCCCAGTATTCTTGCCTGGAGAATTGCATGAACAGAAGAGCCTTGCTGGCTATAGTCCATGGGGTCTCAAAGAGTCAGACACAACTGAGCGACTAATACATACATACATACTGATCAATACTCATTTACAATTTCTTCTTTTCAACTCCATGTTTAGATTGGAAATAGAGATTTATCAGACATGTCCTCTGACTTTAAGTTGTTCATGGGTCATTATCTAGTGTGATATGTGCTAAAGATATACCAGATATGAATGGAGCAAGTCTCTACATGGGTCTATAAAGTCTTCCAGAGGTGACTATAAAGCTGGTTTTAAAGGACTAAGGGCTTGTTTACTGTATGACTAATAGCTGTATTAATTAACATGGTGTGTTAATATAGTAGGAGCTGTATTAATTAACATGTATTATATTAACATGGTGAGGATCTTTCAGTGGAAAGTGCCCTAGTGTATTGTCTGGAACACAGTGGGCATCTTTGAACTTTGAAGCATGTGCTAAAGTTTGAATTTCATCCTGTAGGTGATGGTAAAGAGCTACAAAGGGTTTTCAGTGGGAGTAGCATTAGCCAGTTTGTGTTCTAGAAAGGTCCTTCTAGCAGTACTGTGCAGGGTGGATTAAAACAATTACTGTTAGCTGGTTTTCTTGTGGTCTATTTGTCAGATGACAAGCTGAGAAGAGATTGCAGGGCAGTAAGAGTAGAAGGGAGATTTGACATATTTAGGAAATAGAATCAGTGAGAAACTTGATTCCTGCCTTGCTTGTGGGAGAAAAGACAGGTAAGTGAATTTTGCTCATTCATTCTTTATTTCCATTAGAAAACCCTGACTCAACATCTCTTAGGTCTTTACCACCAAGGCCCTTGTATTTCAGGCCCTTTACTGGCCTGACAACATTGAGTCAAACATTTTTTTCTCAAGTTTCATTCTACTTCATTTCCCATTATAATTTATTCAGATTTTAGTCTGCAGAAGAGATCTAGTGTGCTAACATTTGATGCTAATTTGATTGTTTTAGCCAGTTTCTTCTAGGCTTTTATGTCCTTGAAAATGCCATATGTATAAAAGTTTTTTAAATCTAGGTTACTAGGTAAGATTATTCTTTAGAAGATATTTCAATAGAGGAACCCTTACATGAGAGGAATCCAGCCATTCTAAACCCACTTGTTTCTCCTCATGCAATTAATTAGACTGTTCAATATGATACCATCTAACCACATGGTGTTTGAGCACTTGAAATATGGCTAGTGTGAATGGAGCTGTAAAATGCTTTCTGTTAAGTGAAACTTAATTTTGATAGGACCATATTTCCCTTTATCTCTTGCACTGTTCTTGTTCATACTGCACATAAACATCACCAGTTGATGTCAAAAAACTGGTTCTGTTCTAATTATGATTTACTAACCAAAATAATATATGTTCATCTGAATGCTTTATGCAAGCAGCACAAGCCACTGTGCCTATGTGAATCACAGTAATTGAGATACCTATATTCATTTTGATATCATTGTTTTTTTCTAGTTCAAAAATAAATATGAACAAATTACTAAATTTAAAATCAGTTCTAATATAGATCTGAGCTATTACCACAACTGGAAAAGACTGGGAGATATAAATTTTACAGTGAAATATTAATAATTGTAATTTGTGTACCAGAGCAAAAGAAAACTTTTATGCAAAAACTTAATAAAATGAACAATATTAAGATATATTTTGTTCAAGTGCATATTAGGCTTATTGTTTTAACAGTCAAAAAAGTGTGGATGAAATTATCACCTGAAATCAGAATTAAAAGCCCAACAGAGTAAGAGGATAAGAACTTACATACTTGGCTAGCTAAAAAGATCTTGTACTTGGGCAAAGAAAAATTTTTTTTTGATGGATTTATGGTTTATATTATGGAAATCTTGTTGGAAATTGTGGAAAAGACAGTGTTTTACAAAGATTAAGTATATTCAGTTAAGCAGATTACCTATAGACTGTAAGACCTTTCTGATAGTATTAAAGATTAGTTAATTCAAAACTGAAAGTATTTGATTGCCCCAAATGTTTGGGTTTTTCCTTAAGTAATAAGTTACCGAAAAACCTGAATGAACTTCTAGGCCAACCCAATATTTTTTTAGCTTTAGATGAGCTATGATGGTAAAAGACACTGCTCAGTTAACAGTTTGTATGTATGCTTTGTCTTAAAGGAGTTTCAAACGTACCTGAAAAAGGTGAATTCTCAGCCTAAAAAAAAAACACTTGTGGCATATTTTTGCATCTTTGACATCTGCTGAAGAATTTTGCTAGATATGAAGAAAGATTTCTACCACGACAGAAGTGTTTCTGCTATGTCAGTCAGGTCAAAAATCTGGGTTTCTTACGACTTTTAAAATAAGCCTGGATTTCTCTTACTGTTTCATTTAATCTAGTGATGCTTATTGCAAATAAGTTTTCTGAAATAGACTCTTTGAAGAGCGTCACAATTGTCAAAACTTGATCAGTATGTAGGTTCAAATCCAACTGCCATAACCAGTTTGTGATAAAAGACAATTTAATGATCTTGTTTACCTTAATGCTCATTGGTTGAATTGTTAATTTCTAACAGTGATTTATTATTTTGTTAATCCCAGTTTTGGGTTTTCTTGCCAAATATCCAGTAATCAAAAGCAAAGCATGTCAGTATAATACATATTTTCTTGCCTGTATCACAGAGTATATTAGTGAACCAAAACTGAAACTCCAAGGAAAGGAAAAACCTGTCACATTCACAGCCAGGTATAAAAATCTGTGTTGAAGCATGATGACACATAGAGAAATGGTGGTTGTACATATTTTCTGACATTATTTAAAAATTTTCATTGTAATCAGGCATTTTGTAAATTTGCAACAAAAGCAACCAGAAAAATTTGAAGAACACTGTTGATATTAAATAACTTTAGAGTTTCTTTACAAATTATGCAAATACCTTTTAAAATTTGATTTAATCTAGAGTTGACAAAGATTGACACTTAAATAGAAAAGTTACTAATTTGGAGAAAAATTGATAACCTTTTGCTAAAAAGTTAAATAGGTTCTTCAAAATATTTGTTGCTGTGGATCCAAAAGAAGGTCTTAATGGACTTTGAAGTAGTTGATTCAGTTGTGGGAAAACAAGTATATTTTGAGCAATTTGGATATATGAGTCTACTTTTTCAACTATAAACTCAATTATGAAATGGAGAGCAAAATTTATAAAAATTAAACTGTTGCACTGGAAAATACTTAACACAAAAAGGATAAATGAACAACAACCAAAAAAAGCATGAGATACTGAAAAAAGTAAAATGGTGGACCTAAGTCCAGTAGTGTTAAATGTGAATGGATTGCTTCTATCAAAACACAGAAGATCAGAGTGGATAAACATGATCCAACTATTTGCTCTGTATAAGAGACATTAGATTTAAAGATACAAATAGTCAAAGTAAAAGGATGGGAAAAGGTGTCAGACAAACACTATCAGAAAGTTGGAGTGGCTGTACTAACATATAATAGGCTTAAAACCAAAATATGCTATTAGAAATAAAAGGCATTTTATAACGATGAACAGCTCCAATGATAAGCAACCTCAAACTACAGGAAACAAACTGACAAAATGGAAGGGAATAATGGACAATTCAACAGTGATAGCTGGACACTTTAATTATTATTGCTAATCACTAAGTTTTGTCAGATTCTTTGTGACCCAATGGACTGTACCCCCACCAAGTTCCTCTTTCCATGGGGTTTTCCAGGCAAGAATACTAGAATGGATTGCCATTTTCTTATCCAGGGGATTCAGGCAGACTCTTTACCCCTGAGCTACCAGGGAGGCCTAAACACTTCTAATACCCCACTCCCCAGTGGCTCAGATGGTAAAGAATCTGCCTGCAGTGTAGGAGACCTTGATTTGATCCCTGGATTGGGAAGATCCCCTAGAGAAGGGAATGGCTACCCACTCACTCAAGTATTCTTGCCTAGAGCATTTCATGGATCACAAAGAGGCAGATAAGACTGACTAACACACTGTCAATGGATAGAACCAGGGAGACCAACAAACAGGAGACTCTTAACAACACTGCAAGGCAACTATATCTAACAGATACTTGTAGAACACTCCACACCAGAATGCATGTTATTCTCAAGTGCACGTGGGACTCCAATATTCCATAGGCTACATCAAAAACAAGCTTCAAAATTTTAAAAGAACTAAAATGAAAAGTATATACTCCAATCATAAGTTACTTTGGAAATATATGGAAATTAAACACTCTCTAAAAAACAAAGGGTCAAATGAAAGAAATTAGCAACACTTTGAAATAAATGAAAAAGGATAACATACCAAACCTGATGGGATGCAGTCAAAGCTGCATAAAGGGAAATTTATAGGTATAAAAGCTTCCCTTGTGGCTCAGACGGTAAAGTGTCTGCCTACAGTGTGGGAGACCCAGGTTTGATCCCTGGGTTGGGAAGTTCCTCCGGAGAAGGAAATGGCTACCTATTCCAGTATTCTTGCCTGAAAAATTCCCATGGACAGAGGAGCCGGTAGGCTACATGGAGTTGCAAAGAGTTGGACATGACTGAGCAACTTCAGCTTCATAGGTATAAAAGTCTAGGTTAAAGAAAAAAATAAGAACCCTAACCTTTTCAGTTTAAGACACTGGAAAACAAAGAGCAAAGTAAACCCCAAGCAAGCATCAGAAAGAAACTAGAGCAGGAAATAATGAAATACAGAATAAGAAGACAAATGAGAATGGAACAAAAAATTTGGTTTTTGGAAAGATCAGCAAAATTGATCAAAGAACACTCAAATTAGTGAAATCAATAAAGGGGAGCATTACTACCAAAATTACAGAACAAAGATTATTATGGAATACTATTGTAAATTAATCAAATAACACACAAATTCCTAGAAAGGCACACTGTCAAAACCGATTCATGAAAAAAATAGAAAAGTTGAATAAACTTAAAAAGAGATTGAGTTAATGGAAAAAAGCTATGAAAAGAAAATCTCAGACACAGATGGCTTCACTGGTGAATTTTAAGAAAAGTAATTCTTCACAAACTCTTTCAAAAACTAGCACGAGGAAAGAAGTTCAGTTTGGTTTAGTCGCTCAGTCGTGTCTGACTCTTTGCGACCCCATGAATCGCAGCACGCCACGCCTCCCTGTCTATCACCAACTCCCAGAGTTCACTCAGATTTACGTTCATCGAGTCCGTGATGCCATCCATGATGCCATCCACCCGTCTCATCCTCTGTCGTCCCCTCCTCCTCCTGTCCCCAATCCCTCCCAGCATCAGAGTCTTTTTCCAGTGAGTCAACTCTTCACATAAGGTGGCCAAAGTACTGGAGTTTTAGCTTTAGCATCATTCCTTCCAAAGAAATCCCAGGGCTGATCTTCAGAATGGACTGGTTGGATCTCCTTGCAGTCCAAGGGACTCTCAAGAGAATTCTCCAAAACCACAGTTCAAAGCATCAATTCTTTGGTGCTCAGCCTTCACAGTCCAACTCTCACATCCATACATGACCACAGGAAAAACCATAGCCTAGACTAGATGGACCTTAGTTGGCAAAGTAATGTCTCTGATTTTGAATATGCTATCTAGGTTGGTCATAACTTTACTTCCAAGGAGTAAGTGTCTTAATTTCATGGCTGCAGTCACCATCTGCAGTGATTTTGGAGCCCCCCAAAATAAAGTCTGACACTGTTCCCCATCTATTTCCCATGAAGAGATGGGTCTGGATGCCATGATCTTTGTTTTCTGAATGTTGAGCTTTAAGCCAACTTTTTTTCTTTCCTCTTTCACTTTCATCAAGAGGCTTTTTAGTTCTTCTTCACTTTCTGCCATAAGGGTGGTGTCATCTGCATATTTGAGGTTATTGATATTTCTCCGGTCAATCTTGATTCCAGCTTGTGTTTCTTCCAGTCCAGCGTTTCTCATGATGTACTCTGCATAGAAGTTAAATAAGCAGGGTGACAATATATATCCTTGATGTACTCCTTTTCCTATTTGGAACCAGTCTGTTGTTCCATGTCTAGTTCTAACTGTTTAAACTTCCTGACCTGCATACAGATTTCTCAAGAGGCAGGTTAGGTGGTCTGGTATTCCCATCTCTTTCAGAATTTTCCAAAGTTTATTGTGATCCACACAGTCAAAGGCTTTGGCATAGTCAATGAAGCAGAAATAGATGTTTTTCTGGAACTCTCTTGCTTTTTCCATGATCCAGCAGATATTGGCAATTTGATCTCTGGTTCCCCTACCTTTTCTAAAACCAGCTTGAACATCAGGGAGTTCACGGTTCACATATTGCTGAAGCCTGGTTTGGAGAATTTTGAGCATTACTTTACTAGCATGTGAGATGAGTGCAATTGTGTGGTAGTTTGAGCATTCTTTGGCATTGCCTTTCTTTGGAATTGGAATGAAAACTGACTTTCCCAGTCCTGTGGCCACTGCTGAGTTTTCCAAATTTGCTGATATATTGAGTACACAGCATCATCTTTCAGAATTTGAAACAGCTCAACTGGAATTCCATCACCTCCACTAGCTTTGTTCGTAGTGATGCTTTCTAAGGCTCACTTGACTTCATGTTCCAGGATATCTGGCTCTAGATTAGGGATCACATCATATTGAATATCTGGGTCGTGAAGATCTTTTTGTATAGTTCTTCTGTGTATTCTTGCCACCTCTTCTTAATATCTTCTGCTTCTGTTAGGTCCATACCATTTCTGTCCTTTATCGAGCCCATCTTTGCATGAAATGTTCCCTTGGTATCTCTGATTTTCTTGAAGAGATCTCTAGTCATTCTGTTGTTTTCCTCTATTTCTTTACATTGATCGCTGAAGAAGGCTTTCTTATCTCTTAACTCTGCATTCAGATGCTTCTGTCTTTCCTTTTCTCCTTTGCTTTTCGCTTCTCTTCTTTTCACAGCTATTTGTAAGGCCTTCTCAGACAGTCATTTTGCTTTTTGCATTTCTTTTTCTTGGGGATGATCTTGATTTCTGTCTCTCATACAATGTCATGAACCTCTGTCCATAGTTCATCAGGCTCTCTGTCTATTGGATATAGTCCTTTAAATCTATTTCTTACTTCCACTGTATAATCATAAGAGATTTGATTTATGTCATACCTGAATGGTTTAGTGTTTTTCCCCACTTTCTTCTATTTGAGTCTGAATTTGGTAATAAGGAGTTCATGATCTGAGCCACAGTCAGCTCCCGGTCTTGTTTTTGTTGACTGTATAGAGCTTCTCCATCTTTGGCTGCACAGAATATGATCAGTCTGATTTCGGTGTTGACCATCTGGTGATGTCCATGCGTAGAGTCTTCTTTTGTCTTGTTGGAAGAAGGTGTTTGCTATCACCAGTGCATTTTCTTGGCAAAACTCTATTAGTCTTTGCCCTGCTTCATTCCATATTCCAAGGCCAAATTTGCCTGTTACTCCAGGTGTTTCTTGACTTCCTACTTTTGCATTCCAGTCCCCTATAATGAAAAGGACATCTTTTTGGGTGTTAGTTCTAAAAGGTCTTGTAGGTCTTCATAAAACCATTCCACTTCAGCTTCTTCAGTGTTACTGGTTGGGACATAGACTTGGATTACTGTGATATTGAATGGTTTGCCTTGGAAACAAACAGAAAGCATTCTGTCGTTTTTGAGACTGCATCCAAGTACTGCATTTCAGACTCTTTTGTTGCCCATGATGGCTACTCCATTTCTTCTGAGGGATTTCTGCCCACAGTAGTAGATACACTGGTCATCTGAGTTAAATTCACCCATTCCAGTCCATTTTAGTTCACTGATTCCTAGAATGTCGATGTTCACTCTTGCCATCTCTTTTGACCACTTCCAATTTGCCTTGATTCATGGACCTGACATTCCAGGTTCCTATGCAATATTGCTCTTTACAGCATCAGACCTTGCTTTCTATCACCAGTCACATCCACAGCTGGGTATTGTTTTTGATTTGGCTCCATCCCTTCATTCTTTCTGGAGTTATTTCTCCACTGATCTGCAGTAGCATGTTGGGCACCTACCACCCTGGAGAGTTCCTCTTTCAGTATCCTATCATCTTGCCTTTTCATACTGTTCATGGGGTTGTCAAGGCAAGAATACTGAAGTGGCTTGCCATTCCCTTCTCCAGTGGACCACATTCTGTCAGACCTCTCCACCATGACCTGTCCGTCTTGGGTTGTCCCGCAGGCATGGCTTGGTTTCATTGAGTTAGACAAGGCTTGTCCTAGTGTGATTAGATTGACTAGTTTTCTGTGAGGATGGTTTCTGTGTGTCTGCCCTCTGATGCCCTCTTGCAACACCTACCATCTTACTTGGATTTCTCTTACCTTGGGCGTGGGGTATCTCTTCACAGCTGCTGCAGCAAAGCACACCTGCTGCTCCTTATCTTAGAGGAGGGGTATCTCCTTACCGCCGCCCCTTCCTGACCTTCAATGTGGGATAGCTCGTCTAGGCCCTCCTGCGCCTCCACAGCCACCTCTCCTCGGGTTACTCCTCCCGGCTGCCTGCCCTGGCCTCAGGCATGGGTGGCTCCTCCCAGCCGCCTCCCCTGGCCTTGGGCTCAGGGCGGGCTCCTCGGTCTCGGGCGCAAGGTGGCTTCTCCCGGCTGACCCTGACCTCAGACGCGGGATGTCTCCCAGCCGCCGCCCCTGACCTGGGATGCGGGGTTATTCCTCCCGGCCGCTGCCCCTGACCTCGGACGCACGTTGTTTCCTCCCGGCCACCACTGACCTCAGACGCGGGGTAGCTCCTCTCAGCCGCCATCCCTGACTTCGGATGTGGGGTAGCTCCTCCCGGCCGCCACTGACCTCGGACAGAGGGTAGCTCCTCTCGGAGTGCAGCCGCCTGCGCTTGCGCCAGGAAAAAAAAAAACACGCTAATATCACATACTGCTAAGTCACGTCAGTCATGTCCGACTCTGTGCGACAGCATAGACTGCAGCCCACCAGACTCCTCCGTATCTGGTATTCTCCAGGCAATATCACATAGACAACGAAATTCTTAATCTAGCAAAACAACCCAGCAAAATGTTAAAAGATCATACACTATGACAAAGTATGATTTATCCTAGGAATGAAAAGTTGGCTTATGATCCCCATTAATGTAATAGACTGTAATGTATGATTACAGTATGCAAGATGTATGCAAAAATGATTACTACAACAAAGCTAATGGAGGTGATGGAATTCCAGCTGAGTGAGCTATTTGAAATCCTAAAAGATGCTGCTGCAAAGTGCTGTATTCAGTATGCCAGCAAATTTTGGAAAAGAGCAGTGGCCATAGGACCGGAAGGGTCACTTTTCATTCCATTCCCAAACAAAGGTGGTATCAGCTGCACTTATTACACATGCTAACAAGATAATGCTCAAAATCCTTCAAGATAGGCTCCAGCAGCATGTGAACAAAGAACTGCCAGATGTACAAGTTGGATTTAGAAAAGGCAGAGGAACCAGAGATCAAATTGCCAACATCTGTTGGATCATAGAAAAAGCAAGGGAATTACTCCCCTGCCCCAATCTGCTTCATTAACTATGATAAAGCCTTTGTGTGGATCACAAAAAACTGTGGGAAATTCTTAAAAGAGATGGAAATACCAGGCCACCGTGGCTATCTTCCTCCTGAGAAATGTGTATGCATGTCAAGAAACAACAGTTAGAACCAGACATGGAATGGTGGACTGATTCAAAATTTGGAAAGGGGTATGTTGAGGCCATATATTGTCACCCTGCTTGTTAACTTATATGCAGAGTACATCATGTGAAGTGCTGAGCTGAATGAATCATAAGCTGGAATCAAGATTGCCAGGAGAAATATGAATTGCAGATTACACCACTCTAATGATAGCGAAGAGGAACTAAGGAGCTTCTTGATGAAGGTGAAAAGGATAGTGAAAAAGCTGGCTTAAAACTCATTCAAAAAACAAAGATCATGGCATCTGGTCCCATCACTTCATGGCAAATAGATGGGGAAACAGTGACAGACTTTATTTTCTTGGGCTCCAAAACACTGCAGATGGTGACTGCAGCCATAAAAGATGCTTGCTCTTTGGAAGACAAACTATGACAAACTTAGGCAGCATATTAAAAAGCAGAGATATTACTTTGCCAACAAAGGTCCATCTAGTCAAGGCTGTGGTTTTTCCAGTAGTCATGTATGGATGTGAGAGTTGGACCATAAAGAAGGGTGAGTGTCAAAGGAGTGATGCTTTTGAACTGTGGTGTTGGAGAAGACTCTTGAGAGTCTCTTGGACAACATGGAGATCAAACTAGTCAATCCTAAAGGAAATCGATCCTGAATATTCATTAAAAGGACTGATGCTGAAGCTGAAGCTACGGTACTTTGGCCACCTGATGCAAAGAGCTAAATCACTGGAAAAGACCATGATGCTGATAAAGATTGAGGGTAGGAAGAGAAGGGGGCAATAGAGGCTGAGATAGTTGGATGACTTCACTGATTCAATGGACATGAGTTTGAGCAAACTCTTGGAGACAGTGAAAAACAGGGAAACCTAGTGTGCTACTGTTAATGGGTTTGCAAACAATTGGGGTCGCTAAGAGTCGGACACAACTGAGCGACTGAACTGAACTGAAGCAGTAAAATACTTAGGAATAAATGTAACAAATGCAAGACTTGCACACTGAAAACAAACATTGAAAAGAGACATAATTGAATGGAAAGTCTTTTCACACATTGGCTGTAGTGCTTCGTTTTTCATATTCATCCTTAGTTTACTGTGGAATTTTAGAGGTAACTTCCCTACTGCTTGCCAGTGCCCTCTCACCTTATAACCTTTAGGGTTTTGAATGACGTGTTTTGAAAATCTTAATACTGTTAGGATGAGAGTACTCCCCAAATTGATCTACAGAGTCATTTCCATCCCTAACAAAATCTTACTGGCTTTTGTTTGTTGCAGAAATTGACAAACTGATCTTAAAAATTCCTACCAAAACCTAAGAGACTCCCACAGCCAATCTTGAAAAAGAACAAATTTGGAAGACTCAAATTTATTGATGTCAAAACCTATTACAAAGCTACAGTAATCAGCACACTTTGGTATTGGCATAAGGAACATATATAGATCAGTGTAATTGAATTGAGAGTCTAGAAATAAACTCTTACATTTATGGTCAATTGATTTCAAACAGAGATACCAAGATACCTCAATAGGGAAAAGAATATTGTGTCCAAAAATGATGCTTGACAACTGAATATCTACAAGTAAAAAATGAAGTTAGACTTATACACCATATATTTACAATTAACTCAAGACAAATATATAACATTAAATGTAAATGCTGAAACTACAAAAACTGTTAGGAAAACACATAGGTATAAATATTCATGACATTGGAATAAGGTCATAATTAACTTAGATAAGACAACTTTTAAAGCACAAGTCTGTCAGTCCATTCAGTTGCTCAGTTGTGTCCAACTCTTTGCGACCCCATGAATCGCAGCACGCCAGGCCTCCCTGTTCATCACCAACTCCCGGAGTTCACTCAGACTCATGTCCATCGAGTCAGTGATGCCATCCAGCCATCTCATCCTCTGTCGTCCCCTTCTCCTGCCCCTAATCCCTCCCAGCATCAGAGTCTTTTCCAGTGAGTCAACTCTTCGCATGAGGTGGCAAAGTACTAAAGTTTCAGCTTTAGCATCATCACTTCCAAAGAAATCCCAGGGCTGACCTCCTTCAGAATGGACTGGTTGGATCTCCTTGCAGTCCAAGGGACTCTCAAGAGTCTTCTCTAACACCACAGTTCAAAAGCATCAATTCTTCGGTGCTCAGCCTTCTTCACAGTCCAACTCTCACATCCATACATGACCACAGGAAAAACCATAGCCTTGACTAGACGGACCTTAGTCGGCAAAGTAATGTCTCTGCTTTTGAATATACTATCTAGGTTGGTCATAACTTTTCTTCCAAGGACTAAACGTCTTTTAATTTCATGGCTGCAGTCACCATCTGCAGTGATTTTGGAGCCCAAAAAAATAAAGTCTGACACTGTTTCCACTGTTTCCCCATCTATTTCAAGCTGGTTTTAGAAAAGGCAGAGAAACCAGAGATCAAATTGCCAAATCCACTGGATCATGGAAAAAGCAAGAGAGTTCCTGAAAAACATCTATTTCTGCTTTATTGACTATGCCAAAGCCTTTGACTGTGTGGATCACAATAACCTGTGGAAAATTCTGAAAGAGATGGGGATGCCAGACCACCTGACCTGCCTCTTGAGAAATCTGTATGCAGGTCAGGAAGCAACAGTTAGAACTAGACATGGAACCAACAGACTGGTTTCAAATAGGAAAAGGAGTACATCAAGGCTGCATATTGTCACCCTGCTTATTTAACTTCTATGCCGAGTACATCATGAGAAACGCTGGACTGGAAGGAACACAAGCTGGAATCAAGATTGCAGGGAGAAATATCAATAACCTCAGATATGCAGATGATGGGCTTCCCTGGTGGCTCAGAGGTTAAAGCGTCTGCCTGAAATGTGGGAGACCCGGGTTCAATCCCTGAGTCAGGAAGATCCCCTGGAGAAGGAAATGGCAACCTACTCCAGTACTCTTGCATGGAGAATCCCTTGGAGGGAGGAGCCTGGTAGGCTATAGTCGGTGGGGTTGAAAAGAGTCGGACACGACTGAGCGGCTTCACTTTCACTCACTACGCAGATGACACAACCCTTATGGCTGAAAGTGAAGAGAAACTAAAAAGCCTCTTGATGAAAGTGAAAGTGGAGAGTGAAAAAGTTGGCTTAAAGCTCAACATTCAGAAAGCACAAGTAACCAAAGACAAAACTAGATAACCTGAACTTAAAAACTTTTGTGCTTCAAGGGAAAAAGTAAGACAACCCATAGAAAAGGAGAAAATATTTGCAAATTTATTTAATGAGTCTAGTCCCCAGAATATATAAAGAACACTTAAAGCTCAACAGTGAAAAGACAGCCCATCTAAAAATGGTTGAAGGATTTGAATAAACATTTTTCCAATGTAGAGTGACATCTAAGGGGGCTGATATAAATGTCCTGAGATTCAGTAGTGGTAATGATTGCACTACTCTGAATATTCTAAAACCTCTGAATTTACTTTAAAAGGGTAAATTTTATGGTATATGAATTATCTCAAAAATAATACGTGTGTTAACTTTAAAAATTATACAGCATGAGAGTTGTTGGTTTTATTTGGGCCAAAATGCAGACTATAAACCAGAGAGAGCACCTCAGAGAGCTCTGAGAAACTGCTCCTAAGAAGCAGGGGGAAGATCAGTATATATGTGGTCTTTTTTGCCTTTTTTTTTTTTTGAAGAGGTAGTACATGCAATCAGTCACTTGTGTGTGTGTGTGTGTGTGTGTGTGTGTGTGTGTGCAGGTTTCTGCTAGTTACTATGAAGGATTTTAGTGCTTTTCTAGATGTGAATAAACAAGAATTGGGTTCATAAAATCAGCTCTTGAAAGTATCTAACCTAACCGTCTGAAAACTTGTTCTGCCTGTTTTCCCAGACCACAGAGTGCCTCACTTCTGCTCTCCATAGTGAGCTCCTTAACCATGGGGTGTTTGAAAATCAGCAGCTGCAGCAGCTCATGATTTAATCCTTGTAGATGACAAGTTCCAATTTATAGTTGATAGGGTCCCCTCTTGGTCATAAATTATACTGTAATTTGTGAGGCATTTCATGACCATTTTGTCCCACAGTGCTAGGAAGGCTCACTTCTAGGTTTGTCAAAGATTTCACTAACTCATTGTGCTGTTACTGAGCTAGGTGTTATCAAAAGTAACCAAAGGACTCAAGACTGTTTTACTAATCTGTTATAGTCCAGGAAAAGTTCCCTCTTGTTGTGTCTTCCCATAACTAGAGTAACACTATTGCAATCATTGATCTCATATAAAACTACATATTTTTGTCAGGAGCTCAGTCACACATTTGATAATACAAGAAACAACAATTTAATAAAACAGGCAAAGTACAAATAACATCGCTAGCAGTATTATTAAAGCCATAAGTAATAATTAAGTGAAGAACTTCCATTAGGTGCTGTCCAGTATATTCTCAGGTTGTCTAAATTAGTCTATTTTACACCAGTCTTTTTCTTTAGAGGAAATTATATATTGGTCCTGTCCATCAGCTTTCAAGGTGGCACAGTGGTAAAGAATCCACCTCCCAGTACAGGAGGTGAAAGAGATGTGGGTTCAACCCCTGGGTCAGGAAGATCCCGTGGACTAGGAAATGGCAACTCTCTTTCAGCCTGGAAAATTCCATGAACAGGAGAGTCTGTGGTTTACAGTCCATGGGGTCACAGAGAGTTGGACATGACTGTGCGCACACACACACACTGTTCATGTGGCTCCCAGTCTTGTTTCCTAGTGTTATTGAACTGGTTATCCTTAGCACAATTTCATTATTCCCCAGATAAAGGGGGCGGCCTTAAAACTTAAGTGAACACAGCTTGATTTTAACCACATAAATCCATCCCATAATTGTGGGAGGTTTTATTCCTTGGGTGAACTTTTGCTTGCTGTTCAATCAGAGCTTGAGTAACTAGAAGAAAATACACATCTATAGCCAGGGTCAGAGCAGGTATTATTAATTGGCCAGATAAAGTGAAAGAAGTGAAAATAGAGTTGCTCCGTCTTGTCCAACTCTTTGTAACCCCATGGACTATAGCTTACAACACTCTTCTGTCCATGGGATTTTCCAGGCAAGAGTACTGGAGTGGGTTGCCATTTCCTTCTCCAGGAGATCCTCCCAACCCAGGGATCAAACCTGGGTCTCCTGCATTGTAGGCAGATGCTTTTACCATCTGAGCCACCAGGGAAGATGGCAAAGAGTATCCCAATCAGTAATACCAAGAATGGTCTGCATAGGACTGAGCTTTGTTTCTTTTAAAACAATTTCCTAAGGGCTATCCAGTCAGAGCCTTGGAGGGGAAAAAAATCCACCAAAATACCCGAAAGTATTAGACATAGGTAATTGACCGCAAACCCAACAATTGAATTGATTTTTAAAATTAGCATAGGATGTTGTCCATGATAGAAAACATCTAATTTATATGGAAAGGTCTAAGAAGTTAAGAAAATATTAGAAATGGTTGTGCAAGTCATGTCCAGCATCTTGGGTAAGCTGTCTACTTTTGACAACTCGTTTCTGGTGGAAGTACAGTTTTTTCAGTTTGAGCATCGTTTTAAGGTGAGTTTGAGGTTATCAGTCCTTCCTATAGACCAGCCCAGTCCAGGAATCCTGTTGAGGGCCTTTGCATCTGGGTTGTAGTGAGTCTATTAAATGATGCCTTTTCCAATATACATAATTTCCTGGTTGAATGTTGTAGAGCATCTGATCTTCATCCAAAAATTACTAAGATAAGCTTGAGAAATATTTTTTTAATGAATCAGTTAAACTTACATTAATGGAGCATAACAACTAGGAATTATCTGGAAAGTGAATCTTAGTAATACAGACCTCCATTAAATTGGAAATAAGTATTCACTGAAACATCTTTTTCTCTCTAAAATCACCTGCATTTCTACCAACTATATCCAAATTAAAGACTAATATGTTTGTAAAATATGTCCAGTATCAAAAAAACTTGGCCTGATAATTTATATAACTATAATTGATCATACAGGCCTTTTGCTTTCCTGAAACTTTTATGAGGAGTCTCAGACTGAACTTTTAAAATATTACTCAGAGCTAGGAAGGCCATGCCAATGGCTTATCACAGATCCCACAGATTTAGATGAATTCCTTCCTTTTCAAGGTCCCCCAAAATACCTTGAGGGACTTCCCTCGTGTCTCAGTGGTAAAGAATCTGCTTGCCAAGTGGGAGATATGGATTCGATATTTGGATCAGGAATATGCCCCGGAGAAAGAAATGGCAACCCACTCCAGTATTCTTGCCTGGGAAATCTCGTGGACAGACAGGCAGGTTAGTCCATGGGGTCGCAAAAAGTTGGACATGACTTTAGCGACTAAATAGCAACTATAACAAAATACCTTGAGGTTTCTGTACCTGCTAGTGAGGTAGCCTTCACAATTTATCTGATAAACCTGCTGGGGCCCTAAGGGTTTAAAAATCTCTGGAGGGAACAGATAGAGAAAAAAACATTTCAATTCTGCTTACAAATGTATAATTTACCAAATTACTGTCAATCATAATTAGTTTGAGGGAAAAGTTTCCTTATACATAGAAAAAATTTAAACCAAATAGAAACTGTAAAAATTATGACCATATTCACCAGTTCACTCAGTCTTATGTAACTAACTCTTTGCTAACAGTTTATGAAGTCATCAGTTTTCTCATTAGGATTTTTAATTTTCTTAACTTGTTCAGCATTATGGTCTAAAAGTCAGAAACTTCTATTTATCCAAAAGTTCCTTCTGTTAATCTTGGAGGGGAAACATTTCCCCAAAGGCATAATAAAACCACAACTGCCTATAATGACAAAAAAGACTTAAGACATATTTAAAATCTGATCACAACGCAATTGACAAAGAGACTTGATTACTGCTGTGACATATAGTGCTTTAATAACTAGGATTATGACTTATAGCATTTACAAGGATATGTCATATCTTTAGAAATTCCATATAATTTCTAGAATGTCTATATTAGTAAGCATTTATCCTCAATATAACCTGAGAAGATTCAGTACTCATTTAACAATACTTCCCAGGTAATTTAACATATCAAATACAACTAATTAATATCTCTCTTTGGGATGTTTCAGGGGCCCTTTGAAGTATCCTAAAGTTAGCAAGAGGGCAAAAGACTTCATTAAATTTTGATTTAGGAAGTTTTGTCAATAAATATCAAAAAGGTTTAGAATACTCAGTCAGATAGGATTATATGTCACTGTGAAAAATAGTTGTTCACTTAGCCAAAGTAACAAAGATTTCAAAGCAAGTACAGAATAGATCACTTAAAGGGTAAACAACTTAAAATTAGTTCTCAAAGGCAGTTTGCTGCTGCTGCTGCTGCTGCTGCTAAGTTGCTTCAGTTGTGTCCAACTCTGTGCGACCCCATAGACGGCAGCCCACCAGGTTCCCCCGTCCCTGGGATTCTTCAGGCAAGAACACTGGAGTGGGTTGCCATTTCCTTCTCCAATGCATGAAAGTGAAAAGTGAAAGTGAAGTCGCTCAGTCATGTCACATCTTAGAAAACTTATCCTCTTAACAGAGAGAAAAGTGAAGTTCAAGTTTTATACAGCTTACTTTAATTTTTTAACCTATCAGTATTTTTTTTTGCATTTTTTAAACAATTATTTAATTGGAAGATAATTACTTTACAATATTGAGAGGGTTTTTGCGATATATCAATATGAGTTGGCCATAGGCATACATTTGTCCCCTGCATCCTGTACCGTACTCCCAACTCCCTCCCTACTCCATCCCTCTAGGTTGTTACAGAGCAATGGCTTTGTTTGCCCTGTGTCATACATCAGACTCCTAATAGTTGTCTGTTTTGCATATGGTAATATATAGGTTTTGATGCTATTCTCTCAAATCATCCCACCTTCTCCTCACACTAAGTCCAAAAGTCTGTTCTTTACGTTTGTGTCTCCTACATGCCTTGCATGTAGGGTTGTGAGTATGATCTTTCTAGATTCCACATATATGCATTAATATATGATATTTGTCTTTCTCTTTTGGACTTATTTCACTTTGTATAATAGGCTCTAGTTTCATCTACCTCATTAGAACTGACTCAAGTGCATACCTTTTGACAGCTGAGTAATATTCCATTGTATATATATATCACAGCTTACTTATCCATTCATCTGCTGATGGACATCTAGGTTGCTTCCATGTCCTAACTACTGAAAATAGTACTGCAATGAATACTGGAGGACATGTGTCTTTTTCGGTCTTGGTTTCCTTAGGGCATATGCCCAGTAGTGGAATTGCTAGGTCATTTGGTATTTTTTTTCCTAGTTTTTAAAGAAATCTCCATACTGTTCTCCATAGTAGTTATATCATGTTTGCATTCCCACCAACAGTTTAAGAGAATTCCATTTTCTCCAGCATTTACTGTTTGTAGGCTTTTTCATGATGACCATTCTGATCAGTATGAGATGATACCTCGTTGTGGTTTTGATATGCGTTTCTCAAATAATGAGTGATGTTGGGCATCTTTTCATGAGTTTATTAGTCATCTGTATGCCTTCTTTGGAGAAGGTCTTCTGTCCACTTTTTGATTGGGTTGTTTGTTTTTCTGGTTTTCAGCTGCATGAACTAATATATTTTGGACATTAATCCTTTATCAGTTGTTTAATTTACTATTATTTTCTCCCCATTTGTCTTTTCACCTTGTTTATAGTTTCCCTTGCTCTGCAAAAACTTGTAAGTTTAATTGGGTCCTACCTATTTAGTTCTGCTTTTATTTTTATTTCTCTAGGAGATTTGTCATAGAGGATCTTGCTGTGATTTATGTCAAAGAGTGTTCTGCCTATGTTTTCCTTTAAGAATTTTATTGTTTCTGGGCTTATATTTAGCTCTTTAATCCATTTTGTTTATTTTTGTGTATGGCGTTAGGAAGTGTTCTAATTTTATTCTCTTACATGTAGTTGCCCAGTTTTCCTAGCACCACTTGCTAAAGAGACTGTCTTTTCTCCATTGTATATTTTTGCTCCTTTGTCAAAGGTGTCCAAAGGTGTGTGGATTTATCTCTGGACTTTCTGTCTTGTTCCATTGGCCTATATTTCTGTTTTTGTGCCAGTACCATACTGTCTTAATGACTGTTGTGCTATAGTGTAGTTTGAAGTTGGGATGGCTGATTCTTCCAGTTCCTTTCTTCTTTCTCAAGATTGCTTTGGCTATTCAGGGTCTTTTGTGTTTCCAAACAAATTGTGAAATTATCTATTCTAGTTCTGTGAAAAATACTGTTGGTAGTTTGATAGGGATTGCATTGAATCTATAGATTGCTTTGGGTAGTGTAGTCATTTTCACTATATCGATTCTTCCAATCCAATGCTGGCCAGAAGGGAATGGTGGGATATACTTAAAGTGATGAAAAACCTACAATCAGGATTTCTCTACCTAGCAAGGATCTCATTCAGATTCAATGGAGAAATAAAAAGTTTTGCAGGTGAGCAAAAGCTAAGAGATTTCAGCACCACCAATCCAGCTCTTCAATAAATAGTAAAAGAACTTCTCTAGATAGGAAACACAGAAAAAGCCCTTAAGCAAACCCCAAACAATAAAGTAAATGGTAAGGGGATCATACTTGTCAATAATTACCTTAAACAAAAATGGGTTAATTCTCTAACCAAAAGACACAGACTTTTGGTGAATGGATACAAAAACAAAACCCCTATATATGCTGTCTACAAGAGACCCACCTCAAACCTAGGGACCCATACAGACTGAAAGTGAGGGGCTGGAAAAAGATATTCCATGCAAAAAGAGACTAAAAGAAAGTAGGAGTAGCAATACTCTTATCAGATAAAATAGACTTAAAAATAAAGACTGCTATAAGAGACAAAGGACATTACATAATGATCAAGGGATCAATCCAAGAAGAAGGCATAACAATTATTAGTATATTTGCACCCAACATAGGAGCACCTCAGTACATAAGGCAAATGCTAACAACTATTAAAGGGGAAATCAGCAGTAATACAGTAATAGTAGGGGACTATAATACTCCACTCACGCAAATGGACAGATCATCCAGACAGAAAAATAACAAGGAAACAGAAGTTTAAATGATACATTGGACCAGGTGGACCGAACCAACATCTACAGGGCATTTCACCCCGAAACAATGGAGTTCACCTTTTTCTCAAGTGTGCACGGAACATTCTCCGGGATAGATCACATCCTGGACCACAAATCAAGCCTTGGTGAATTTTAAAACACTGAAATCAGTTCAAGCATCTTTTCTGATCACGCACTGTAAGATTAGGTATCAACTACAGAAAAAAATTATAAAAACAAAAACACATGGAGGCTAAACAACATGCTTCTGAATAACCAACAGATTATTGCAGAAATAAAAAGGAAATCAAACTATGCCCAAAAACATGACAATGAAAACACAACAACCCAAAGCCTATGGGATTCAGTAAGTTCAGTAAGTTCAGTTCAGTTCAGTCACTCAGTCATGTCTGACTCTTTGCGACCCCATGAATCGCAGCACGCAAACAGGCCTCCATGTTCATCACCATCTCTCGGAGTTCACTCAGACTCACATCCATCGAGTCCGTGATGCCATCCAGCCATCTCATGCTCGGTCATCCCCTTCTCCTCCTGCCCCCAATCTCTCCCAGCATCAGAGTCTTGAGGTGGCCAAAGTACTGAACTTTCAGCTTTAGCATCAAAAGCAGTGCTAAGAGGAAAGTTCATACTAATACAAGCCTACCTCAAGAAACAAGAGAGACATCAAATATAAACCTAACCTTACACCTAAAGCATGTAGAAAAAGAAGAACAAAACCCCGCAAAGTTAGTAGAAGGAAAGAAATCATGAAGATTAGAGCAAAAATAAAGGAAAAAGAAATGAAGGAAACTATAGCAAAGATCAGTAAAAACTAATAGCTGGTTCTTTGAGAAGATAAGTGGAATAGACAAACCATTAGCCAGACTCATTAAAAAAAAAAAAAAGGAGAAGACAAATCAATAAAATTAAAAACGAAAGAGAAGTTACAACAGATAACACGGAAATACAAAGGATTATAAGAGACTACTATGAGCAACCATATGCCAATAAAATGTGCACTTAGTTGGCAAAACTGAAGGTTCATAATTGTTATAGGTACCCCATTTTTTTCTTAATGATTGTGAAAAGTTGGTCAGCCAGTGTAATAAGGATATTTTTATATAATTCTGACCAACTTAGACTGTCTTTTGACTAGAGTAGCCAAATACTCATCTAGGTCCAAATCCTCCATCTAAGAAGTGTAGTTAAGCAAAGGATCATTTTGGTGGTTAGAAAATGATTTAAATGTCAAGTCAGAATATTGCTTTAAGGTTTTTTCAAGCATTTCACAATAGTTCAGAATTGATTAATCTGATCTTTTCTTGCACTGTTGAATCTGTCCAGTCTACATTTTTGGAGAAAGCTTTGGGATAAGTTTGAGTAATTTCTGTGCTAATTCCTTGCATTTAGTGCAAGCCTGTTGTTCAAAATACATTAAGGGATTGTCCTCTCCTGCTTTCTTTATTCATTCCCTTGCTTTGTTTTCAGAAACTAACAACTTTATTAGTTGATATATTAATAGATTTGAATATCCAGGGTCATTGGACTGGATGGTTAACTCAAATTCCTTAGTAAATTCCAATGCATCCTGACTTCAGTTCAGTTCAGTTCAGTTGCTCAGTTGTGTCAGACTCTTTGCGACCCCATGAATCGCAGCACGCCAGGCCTCCCTGTTCATCACCATCTCTCGGAGTTCACTCATACTCACGACCATCGAGTCCGTGATGCCATCCAGCCATCTCACCTCAGTAGTCCCCTTCTCCTCCTGCCCCCAATCCCACCCAGCATCAGAGTCTTTTCCAATGAGTCAATTCTTCGCATAAGGTGGCTTCAGCATCACTTCTTCCAAAGAAATCACAGGGTTGATCTCCTTCAGAATGGACTGGTTGGATCTCATTGCAGTCCAAGGGACGCTCAAGAGTCTTCTCCAACACCACAGTTCAAAAGCATCAATTCTTCGGCACTCAGCCTTCTTCACAGTCCAACTCTCACATCCATACATGACCACAGGAAAAACCATAGCCTTAACTAGACGGACCTTAGTTGGCAAAGAAATCTCTCTGCTTTTGAATATGCTATCTAGGTTGGTCATAACTTTTCTTCCAAGGAGTAAGCATGTTTTAATTTCATGGCTGCAGTCATCATCTGCAGTGATTTTGGAGCCCCAAAAATAAAGTCTGACACTGTTTCCACTGTTTCCCCATCTATTTCCCATGAAGTGATGGGACTGGATGCCATGATCTTTCTTTTCTGAATGTTGAGCTTTAAGCCAACTTTTTCACTTTCCTCTTTCACCTTCATCAAGAGACCCTTTAGCTCCTCTTCACTCTCTGCCATAAGGGTGGTGTCATCTGCATATCTGAGGTTATTGATATTTCTCCCTGCAATCTTGATTCCAGCTTGTGTTTCTTCCAGCCCAGTGTTTCTCATGCTGTACTTTGCATAGAAGTTAAATAAGCAGGATGACAATATACAGCCTTGACATACTCCTTTTCCTATTTGGAACCAGTCTGTTGTTCCATGTCTAGTTCTAACTGTTGCTTCCTGACCTGCATACAGATTTCTCAAGAGGCAGGTCAGGTGGTCTGGTATTCCCATCTCTTTCAGAATTTTCCACAGTTTATTGTGATCCACACAGTCAAAGGCTTTGGCATAGTCAATAAAGCAGAAATAGATATTTTTCTGGAACTCTCTTGCTTTTTCCATGATCCAGCAGATGATGGCAATTTGATCTCTGGTTCCTCTGCCTTTTCTAAAACCAGCTTGAACATCAGGAAGTTCACGGTTCACGTATTGCTGAAGCCTGGTTTGGAGAATTTTGAGCATTACTTACTAGCATGTGAGATGAGTGCAGTTGTGCGGTAGTTTGAGCATTCTTGACATTGCCTTCTTTGGAATGGAAATGAACACTGACCTTTTCCAGTCCTGTGGCCACTGCTGAGTTTTCCAAATTTGCTGGCATATTGCGTGTAGCACTTTCACAGCACCATTTTCAGGATTTGAAAGAGCTCCACTGGAATTCCATCACCTCCACTAGCTTTGTTCGTAGTGATGGTTTCTAAGGCCCACTTGACTTCACATTCCAGGATGTCTGGCTCTAGATGAGTGATCACATCATCATGATTATCTGGATTGTGAAGATCTTTTTGTACAGTTCTTCCATGTATTCTTGCCACCTCTTCTTAATATCTTCTGCTTCTGTTAGGTCCAGACCATTTCTGTCCTTTATGGAGCCCATCTTTGCATGAAATGGTCCCTTGGTATCTCTAATTTTCTTGAAGAGATCTCTAGTCTTTCCCATTCTGTTCTTTTCCTCTATTTCTTTGCATTGATCACTGAAGAAGGTTTTCTTATCTCTTCTTGCTATTCTTTGGAACTCTGCATTCAGATGCTTATATCTTTCCTTTTCTCCTTTACTTTTCACCTCTCTTCTTTTCACAGCTATTAGCTAAGGCTAAGCTCTAGGTTCTGTTTGGCTCCAGAGTGTGTACATAAGGACTAAGGACAGGTCACCTCTTCCTATGATAGACTTCTCCTTAAAGGGAGTATAATCACTTCTGTTTTTTAAATCCTCCTTTGCTGGAGAAAGGGAGCAGCAGGAGGCTGAAGAGTTGGAGGAGAAAAAGATAAGTGTCTGGGCCAGACAATTCAAATAGAAGAAGATACATGGGAGGAACAGTACTTCTAATGACCTTTTAAAATTCTGATATAGTTTCAAGCAATCTTGTTAGTTTCCTGCAAAGAAGTTACTCCATCCTTTCCTTTTTAGAAACTTCTAAATATAAATAAAAATACCCATCTATTCAATATGTTGATCTTATGGCCAGCATTATCTAACACATGTGCAAAAATATCAATTTTGGACTATCAAAAGAACCTCAATTTGGCCATTTTCGGTTGACATCTTCTTTAGTATAATTTTCCCAATTAACTAGGTACTTGCAAGTATGAATTTTGTATGTTCATAACCCTGGCCCAAGGTGTTAGTTAGAGGTTGACTTTCTGATGGCCCTTATTTCTGTGTTTGAGAGGTACTATTTCCCATTTTAAAGTTGGATTTGTCAGAGATAAAATTTATAGTGAAATTGTGTGGTGGACCAGTGTGCTGCTTGTGAGCTTATCTCCTCTAGACATCACTCTCTAAGGGCCATTTCAGTCCTCTTACATGTCTTGGTTTTTCCCTCCGCAGCTTAAGACCAGCATGGGTGGTTGAATCATTGAATGCAATTGTCATTTGTGATCCCCGAGGAGCAAGTGTTTAATTAATGAGTGGGTTTCCCTGTGGGACCACTGCACAGTATGAGGACTCTGCCTCCACCACGCCTGTAAATTTTTCAGTTGCCTGAGAAAGCCAGAACCTGCTGGGAGTCTTGTCACTTTTCTTCAGAGCAAAGTTCTCATATCTTCCCTTTTATCTTGACAAATTCTATTAAGGCAGCTGAATTGAGGAAGATTGCCAAATCAGCCTCTTACCTAACCACTCAGCAAAGACAACTGTCTCCTCCAACTTAGAAAACTCTGAAATCTTTCAGTCGAGCCTGTCCCCCCAGTATCTTTCACCTGGGTGGGTATTCCCTGGTAACTTTCAGTCAGCACCCTCGCCCCACCTCAAGTTTCCACTGGAAAGATTCACCAGTATCTTTCAACTGGCTCCCTCCCCCAGTATCTTTCAACTGGGAGGGGGCAGATACCTGCTATACAACACCAAATAAAGCTCAGGATCATCAGCCAGTATGGGAGATCCAAGAACCAGGACAGACTTACCCAAGTTTCTCTGGACTTTCTGAGGAGGCAGATGGGCACAAGGGCCTCTGCTGCTACAAAGTCTCCAGTTCTTCATAGAGTTCAGGTGAAGGAGAAGTCCACTGTGGGTCCCTTCGTGGTCACTGTAAAACTTTCAACTTAAAAAAAAAGCACAATGTAAAGGCTGTGAGTTAAATTTTATTTGAGGGCGAAATAAGAACTGTAGCCCTCAGACAGCACCTCAGATAGCTCTGAGAAACTGCTTCAAAGAGTCCAGGCAGGGGCAGGAAGATAGTTTGGGTGAAGGGGGAGCACATGCAATCACACACAGATTTTTTTCGCAGAAGATTTCTGCTATTCACGAGGAGCAGTGTCACCAGGAAGGGTCTTAATGCTTTTCTAGATATGAATATATACAAGAATTGGGTTCACAATGTTGCTCCTGAAAGCCTAACTATCTGAAAACCTGTTCTGCCAGTTTTCCCAGAGCACAGAGTGCCTCGTTTCTGCTCTCCATCTTGAGCTCCTTACAGTGGGGTGTTGAAAATCAGCAGCTGAGGCAACACATATTTCAATAATCCTTGTAGATATGAATAACGAGTGCCTACTTGTAGTTGACAAATGAAACCATTTTGCATGATTTCTTCTGGGACTTGAATTCTTTGGTCACTGCATTTTTGAGCTCCATTCATGTGAATACATGCATTTGTAGTAGCTAATTTGTTTTCACTGTATATTTCGTGAATATTCCAAAATATACTTATTCCTTCTTCTCTGCAAGTGTCTTTGTGTTGTTGTTTCTAGTTTGCTTCCTCCTTATCGCTGCTCTTAAAAATCATTCTGCTTTGAACATTCTGGTGGGTGTTGGAGTACAAGAGCTTCTCTGAAGTATTAACTTGAGGGTTGGAATTGCTAGGTGGTAAAGCAAGCACATGTTTGACTTACTAGGTATGCTTAAATTTGTTCAAAGTGTTTGTTCCCATTTAGTCTCCCATTAGCAGTATGTGAGGCTTTTTTCATCAACTTGCTGCTGTTCCATCGCCAAGTTGTGTCCAACTATTTGGGACCCTGTGTGGTGAAGGCCTTTACCACAACTTAGCCAATGCTTGTTTTTGTCTGACTTTTAATTTTTGGTAGTCTGGTAGGTATAATGATATTTCATTGTGGTTTCAATTATATTTCAGTTCCTCTTATGATTTTATGCCTGTTGAATGTTTTGTCCTTTTCTGGTTGATGCATAATTCTTTGCATACTCAGGATGCTTAACTTTTATCAATTATGTGTGCCGCATATATTCTCTCACTTTCAGTCTTTCTGTTCTTTTGACCTTGTGTTTTGAAACGCTTCCAACATATGCTGTAGTGTAGAGAACAACTGAATGAACTGGATTCATCCATCATCAAGCATCAATTACCACTACATAACTAATCTTGTTTCAACTAGTCTATCTGTTGTGTACACCCTGGGCTATTTCAAAGCAAAGTCCAGACATCATATCATTTAATCTGTAAATATTTCAGTAAGTATTTTGAAGTGGTAAGCATTTTCAAAAGATGTTTATCAGTTTTCAGAACATTGAGTTGATTTCCTTGTATCTCTGTTACCACACAAACTATTTCCCCCATATCAAAATCATATGGATTTGAACAAGGTGGATCATGGAAAAAGGAAGAGAGTTCCAGAAAAACATCTATTTCTGCTTTACTGACTATGCCAAAGCCTTTGACTGCATAGATCACAATAAACTGTGGAAAATTCTGAAAGACATGGAAATACCAGACCACCTAACCTGCCTCTTGAGAAACCTATATACAGGTCAGGAAGCAAGTTAGAACTGGACATGGAACAACAGACTGGTTCCAAATAGGAAAAGGAGTACGTCAAGACTGTATATTGTCACCCTGCTTGTTTAACTTATATGCCGAGTACATCATGAGAAACGCTGGGCTGGAGGAAGCACAAGCTGGAATCAAGATTGCATGGAGAAATATTGATAACCTCAGATATGCAGATGACACCACCCTTATGGCAGAAAGCCCAAGAAGAACTAAAAGCCTCCTGATGAAGGTGAAAGAGGAGAGTGAAAAAGTTGGCTTAAAGCTCAACATTCAGAAAACTAAAGATCTTGACATCCAGTCTCATCATTCCATGACAAATATATGAGGAAACAATGAAAACAGTGGCAGACTTTAGATTTTTGGGCTCCAAAATCACTGCAGATGGTGACTGCAGCCATGAAATTAAAAGATGCTTACTCCTTGGAAGAAAAGTTATGACCAACCTAGACAGCATATTAAAACACAGAGACATTATTTTGTCAGTAAAGGTCCATCTAGTCAAGGCTATGGTTTTTCCAGTAGTCATGTATGGATGTGAGAGTTGGACTGTGAAGAAGGCTGAGCACCGAAGAATTGATGCTTTTGAACCGTGGTGTTGGAGAAGACTCTTGAGAGTCCCTTGGACTGCATGGAGATACAACCAGTCCATCCTAAAGGAAATCAGTCCCAAATATTCATTGGAAGGACTGATGCTGAAGCTGACACTCCAATGCTTTGGCTACCTGATGGGAAAAACTGACTCATTGGAAAAGACACTGATGCTGGGAAAGATTGAAGGTGGAAGGAGAAGGGGAAAACTGAGGATAAGATGGTTGGATATCATCACTGACTCAATGGACATGAGTTGGTGATGGACAGGGAAGCCTGGCATGCTGCAGTCCATGGGGTCACAAAGAGTCAGACACGAGTGAGTGACTGAACTGAACTGAACTGATGCTTCAATTAAAAAAATATAATCCATGTTGGATCCATTATTTTATATATAGAACTATATATATTCATAACTATGATGTTTTTCTGATTTAAAGCGAAATGCAATGAAACCTTTCCATGTCCTAAGTGCATCACTGGTCCTTAGCTCTTCTCCGGATAGCACGTATCTTGTGGAGACCATCAGCCCTGAAAATAAGTAACTGGAGAACACCTAGCACGTTGTCAGAGAAGCTCTATGGGCCTCTCCCAGCTTCTGGTGTGTATCTCTGTTCATTCTGCTCATGAGCCAATTGTCTTGCTGTATCTCACTGTATTCACTGTTCACCGAACCCGGGGTTAGTTAGTTAGTGTTAGTCGCTTAGTCGTGCCCAACTCTTTGCGACCCCATGGACTGCAGTCCACCAGGCTCCTCTGTCCATGAGATTTTCCAGGCAAGGATACTGGAGTGGGTTGCCATTTCTTTTTCTAGGGGATCTTCCCAACCCAGGGATCGAACCTGGGTCTCCTGCACTGTAGGCAGATTCTTTACTGACTGAGCTACAAGGGAAGCCCAGGGTAGGCAAGGCTAAAGCTAAGATGCTAGAAAAAGACTCCAGGGGCCATAGGAATTGCAGACCCCTTTATTCTCTCCTGGCTGACTCGGCAGCCATAATCGTATTCTCTCCTCGCTGATGCAGAAGCTGTGTCAGTAGACACACTACATTCTCTCCTTTCGTGGCATGGCTGACACAACAGATACAGCCATGACGCAGCATTAAACCAGCCACTTTCTAGGGGGAGCTCATATAGCCCGTGACCAAGCGAGTACCTCGTGACGTGCATGCGCAGTGGTACAAATGATCTCAGCTGTTACATAGTCATTATTTACAAAACGTGGGGTGAGAGAGCCTGAACAGGCCATCGTGGCCAATTTGCTCTCTCCTCACACTCCACCTGCTCAGGGTCTTTCACCTCATATTCTATGCACTGTCCATCTTCTGCGATACTGCCTTGATGAGTAACGCTGACCCTTGGACTTACATCCTGCAACAGCAGTAGCTACAACTGCAAACAGTTACATCTCCAATACATTGCACAACGCAGCGCCGGGCATCACCTGAAACTCGTGTTACAGTCCTTGCACTCATGGGGCTAGAAGAGCCACCCACCACAGGTGCAGTGACTTTATCTTCCATGGCCAAGTTCAGTCTACTGTCTGTCCATGTGAAATTGCAGGAACATCTCCACAGGGGCAACTCCACTGCCGTGGGATTTTTTTTTTTTTTTGCAGCGTTCACAGTCCATTCACATGATTACACTTTTCTAAATCTGAGGACACAGTCTTTCTAATGCACTGTCTACATCCTAGGACACAGCCTCTACAGTACTCTGTTCTAAATCTGTATCACGGGACACAACTTTATGGTAACTTTCACACAAATCAGCCCACATTGCATCCGCATAACCCAGTGGGACCCCTGCCAGCTCAGACCCTCTTTGGGATCTTCACATTTTCAAAATGAGTCTTGCATGCCATCCCTCTACTTCTCTCAGTGAGGACCCACAAACCCCCCATAGGTGCTGGGCCCGCCCCTGTGCTCCAGAATTGCAAAAGGCAAGCTGCTGAGGTTTCCCCTTACTTTTCGCCAAAACTGCTTACCCAAGTCGAGCAATTCCTCCTGAGTGTATGGGTGATGCGTCATGGACTCAGTCACATTGGGGCCCCTTGAGGATGTCTCCCCGGGCCATGAAGGTGCTCACGGTTCACTTTTTGCTGCACAATGGGCCTCTCTGCCAAGTGGGAACCCTCAGTCTCATAACGTTCATCATCACCGTCACTTACCGCCTTGCTGTCAGAGATGCTGGGTTCCTCAGTGCCACAGGCCTCTTGCTGTAACCCAATATACGTTGCTCTAGTTCTTCCAGACGTCTCTGCACGTCTCTGCCACTAGCATGGCAACACATAGGGCATGAGCCATATTTGCCTTCAGGTCAAGCAGGAAAGTTCATCCCACAGCGCCAGCAGCAGCCCATGCATTCTTCTTCGGCAAATGGGAACTCACCCCCTGTAACGCCTTTTCACTGCTATCCAGTGAACCGGCCACTGCTTCCCAGTCTTCCACCAGAGCCCACACTGAGAGAATCGCAGCCACATGGCACCGCATGCTGTACGGTGGCCACTGGCTTCCTCCATCCAGTGGAGCCTTAGGCTCCCCTGCATGCTGGGTATTCTGTTGACTGCCTATTGTATGGCTGATCCTGTTTGTGATGCCAATTGTCTCACTGTATCTCACTGTATGCACTGCTTGCTGAACCCAGGGTAGGCAAGGCACAAGCTAAGAGTCTGGAAAAAGACTCAAAGAGCCATAGGAACTGCAGACACATTTATTCTCTCCTGGCTGACGCAGTACCGTAGCGGTAGACACGCTATATTCTCCCCTCTAGTGGCTGACCCGAGGGACACAGCCATGAAACAGTAGTAAACGCCACTGCTTTCTAGGTGGAACTCATATATCCCTACAACACAAAGTAGCCCGTGACCAAGTGATCACCTCACGATGCTCGTTGGCAGTGCTACAAACGATCTCAGCTGTTACATAGTCATTCTTTGCAACATGTGAGGTGAGAGAGCCTGAACACGCCACGTTGGTCAATGTGCTTTCTCCCCACATGGTGGCTGCCAGCATTCCTCAGCTTGTGGCCACACCACTCCAGCATCTGAGTGATCACACATGATCACACTGCCCCTTCTTTTTATATGTGTGTGAGAGAAAGAGAGATACATTTCTGCCTCTCTCTTAGAAGACTTATATGTGATTTCATTCATGGCTCATTGTATAATCCAAGATAATATCCTTATTTCAAGGTAATTAACTTCATCACATATGCTGAGAGTCTTTTTCCACATAAGGTAACATTCAGAGGTTCAGGAATTAGAAGCTGGATATTTTGGGGATACTTCTAAGGCCACTACATCCCCATCAAGTCTGTAGAGGGTGCTCAGAGGGATATTGGAAGCCCACCTGGCTCAGGGTGAGGGTGCAGAGGTGAGCAGAAGATATCAGTATCTACCTGGGCCTCCCGGATCTGGATCCTGCATGCCTTCCTCCTGCTGGCAGAGGGCTGGAGTGAGACAGAGATGCCCCTTCTGCAGATGACATGACCAGTCTGTCCTGGGCAGCTGTGGCAGTTCCAGGTGTAGCTCAAACACCAAATTTGGGGGCTAAGGCAGACCGGGGGGCTAACCAGACCTGGGAGCCAGGTGCTCAGACAGAGTGCTTCCGCAGGGAGTTGAGGGGCACGTGTAGCCAGCTCTGCCCGGGCCTCCTCTGCAGCTCTGACTTCAGCAACCCCCTGGAAAGGGCATCTGGCATCTGTTGTGACCTTCACACTGGGCTGGGGCTAGCGTGCAAGCCACTCCCTGCCCCTGAGGTCCCAAAAGATCCCTCAGTCTCTTCTCATTCTCTTTCTGTTAGACCACTACCTGTGTTTCTGAGCCCTGTCTGAGAATCTGGCTAAGTAAACTATTAAGCAAACTGGAACAGATTATGGACAACAATTCCACTTCTCACTGAGGGTTAGGGTTAGGGTCAGCCCTAACCCAGCTTCGCCTTTCACACCAGTGGGCAGCTGGAGCCTTGGTTACTGTACATCATTGGAGGGTTCTTGATGCCCACAGGTTTGTTTGTTTGTTTGTTTTACAATTACTCACTAGGATGTAGTCTCCTTATATCTGTGATGCTCCTCAAGTATAAACTGCTCCGTCAATCTCTGAAGCCAGTGCACATACAAGCCTGGAAACAGCCCCCACAGTGCCTTGCCTCATTCCATGGTGCTCCTTTCCCAAGGAAGGTGGGGATGGAAGGGCAGCCTTGGGTTGGTATCCAGGGTCTTGAGGCCCCTTTGCCATAGCCTGGTCTCAGAGACTCCCCCTGCCCTTATGGCTCCCCTCTCCCCTCCTAGGGATGTCCTCGTGGGCCAGGACTTGCCACACCAACCAACCAGGAGAAGATCCCTCCCTCTCCTGTCCTGAGCAGTCACCATGACTCGGGCAGTCATGCCCAGGGCCCTCCTGGGAGCCCAGATGAGGCCATCCCAGCAAGGCTTCAGGGTTCTCCCTTGTACAGGGCGGAGCAGCTGATGGTAAGCCGGTGGGGGAGGGCCAGAGCAGAAGGCTTGCTGGGCTCGGAGCTGCGTGGTCTACCCCACGGTCACACCTTGCATCTCTGCCAACACCCTCTTTTGGCTCCTCCCTCTTCCTCCTACTCATTCCTCTGGGCCCTGGGCTCTGGACTATGTCACCAGCATAACTGTTCCTACCTCCATGGGCACCTTCCCCTGGGTCAATATTTATCTGGCTCCTTCAACTACTTCCTTCTTCCCCTCCCCTGTGCAGGGCCCACCTTCTCTCAGAGTCCTGCTGTGGGGAGGGTGGACAGGGTCAGCTGCCATCCACATGGTTTTGCTTTGTGAAAGGGGCACACTGCACTGGTAAAAGTTAAGCAAAGAGTGAAATTCTGCCTTTTCAGCTAGACGTCTGGCAGCCAGCAGTACTAAACCTCAGACACTGTTTCAGGCTAGGGGACAAGCTGCTATCCTCAGGCCCAGTGTTGCACTGCTCCAAGTGGCCAAGCTGTGTCCTGCATAATTGAGTCCAGTTTGCCTGTTTCCGCCTGAGCTAGGGAGGGTCCCACAATTCGTGGACTGAAGGTATGGTCAGCAGTGGTTCCTTACATGGCGTGGCATCACCCTTGTGAATCAGAAGAAAGGCAGCTCAGAGAATGTTGGTGACCTGCCAGGGGTCTGCGGCCAGTTCCAGCTGTGTCTGCAGGGTCTCCTTGGTCTCTCCTTCTGCCTTCTAGTGCCGCTCAGGACTGGAAGGTCCCCCGCTGACTAGCACCTTGAGCTGCCTCTCCACACAGGGGCTGGGAGCAGCCACCTGCCAGCTGAGCAATGGGAGTGGGTGGATCAAGCCCTGAGGAACGTCCCAGCCCAGAGGCCATCCATACCGAGATGCATTCCCTGCCATTCCAAAGTGAGGACTCTCTGAAGCTTACTCAATAGCTTCAAACCAAGGGTTTGATAGGAATCCCTGTTATTCCCATCTCTCACAGGCCATGGAGGGAACCATGATATCCATCAGTGCCCAGGGTGGGCAGACCCCCTTCTAGGGGTCCATGCCTGACTGTACTGATCCACACAAACCAGTTCTGATAGACATCACCCTGGGAGACATTCTGACCTGTCTAACTGGACCTTATGTCCCAAGGAGGCTAACTAAGGCTTTCAAAGATGCTGCCTTATCACCTTCCAAAGCCCTCAGTTCTGTCTCTCCAGCCTCTCTGAATTCTTCCCTGAGCCCCTTTGTATTTCCCTGTCAGTATCCCTCACCCTTACCCCACCTCCCCTGCACTGGGCTGATGACAAACTTTGCCTCCTCTGGCTACAGCTGGGAAGTAAAGGGGTTTCTACTGGATCTAAAGAGACAGAGGTGCTCTCTTTCCACTATGCACCAGGCCAGGGAAGACCCACTCGCAGTGGTGGCTGTAGCCAGCTGCCCTAGCAGATCCTCAGAGGAGGCTCACTGACTTCCAGAAGGTGCCTGTTTGGTCTGATACAAGCGATACATTTTCTTCTATTAAGGTCATCTTGACACTGACCCTCCTAAAAATAGGCTTTTCCACCTCCCATGTCTATTCTTCTACTGAAGCCCTAACCAACTAGCTGAGAACAACTCTGTCCCCATGCTGTGGCTGCTGCCCCCAAAGTCTCCGTGATTAGTTCCCATTTATTCTGCCGTGGGGGATGGGTGTGGAAATGGATGTATGTTTGTATGTGGATACGGGGCTTCCCGGTTGGCTCAGATGGGAAAGAATCCGCATGCTATGTGGGAGACCTGGGTTTAATCCCTGGGTTTGATCCCAGGGTGGGCATATCTCCTGGAGAAGGAAAGAGCAACCCACTCCAATATTCTTTTTTTTTTTTTTAAATTTTATTATTTATTTATTTATTTTTATTCCTAATATTTCTTTTTTTAAAAAATACTTTATTCTACGTTACAGTACTGTATTTGTTTTGCCATACATTGACACGAATCAGCCACAGGTGTACACGATCTCCCAATGTCAAAGCCCCCTCCCACCTCCCACCCCACATCATCTCCCTGGATCATCCCGTGCACCAGCCCCAAGCATCCTGCATCCTGCATTGAACATAGACTGGCACTTCGTTTCTTATATGATAGTATACCTATTTCAATGCCATTCTCCCAAATCATCCCACCCTCTCCCTCTCCCTCAGAGTCCAAAAGTCCATTCTATACCTCTGTGTCTCTTTTGTTGTCTCACATACAGGGTCATCATTACTATCTTTCTAAATTCCATACATATGTGTCAGTATACTGTATTGGTGTTTTTCTTTCTGGCTTACTTCACTCTGTATAATCGGCTCCAGTTTCATCCATCTCGTTAGAACTGAGTCAAATTTATTCTTTTAAGGGCTGAGTAATACTCTGTTGTGTAAATGTACCACAGTTTTCTTATCCATTCATCTACTGATGGACATCTAGGTTGGTTCCATGTCCTGGCAATTATAAAAAATGCTGCAATGAACATTGGGGTACATGTGTCTCAATTCTGGTTTCCTTGGTGTTTATGCCCAGCAGTGGGATTGCTGGGTCATAAGGCAGTTCTATTTGCAATTTTTAAAGGAATCTCCACACTGTTTTCCATAGTGGCTGTACTAGTTTGCATTCCCACCAACAGTGTAAGAGGGTTCCCTTTTCTCCACATCCTCTCCAGCATTTATTGCTTGTAGACTTTTAGATCGCAGCCATTCTGACTGGTGTGAAATGGTACCTCATTGTGGTCTTGATTTGCATTTCTCTGATAATGAGTGATGTTGAGCATCTTTTCATGTGTTTGGTAGCCATCCGTATGTCTTCTTTGGAGAAATGCCTATTTAGTTCTTTGGCCCGTTTTTTGATTGGTTCGTTTATTTTTCTGGAGTTGAGCTGCATAAGTTGCTTGTATATCTTTGAGATTAGCTGTTCATCAGTTGCTTCATTTGCTATAGTTTTCTCCCATTCAGAAGGCTGTCTTTTTCACCTTGCTTATAGTTTCCTTTGTTGTGCAGAAGCTTTTAATTTTAATTAGATCCCATTTGTTTATTTTTGCTTTTATTTCCATTATACTGGGAGGTGGATCATAGAGGATCCTGCTGTGATTTATGTCGGAGAGTGTTTTGCCTATGTTCTCCTCTAGGAGTTTTATAGTTTCTGGTCTTACATTTAGATCTTTAATCCATTTTGAGTTTATTTTTGTGTGTGGTGTTAGAAAGAGATCTAGTTTCATTCTTTTACAAGTGGTTGACCAGTTTTCCCAGCTACCAGTATTTTTCACAGAACTAGATCAAATAATCTCAAGATTTGTATGGAAATACAAAAAACCTCGAATAGCAAAAAAGCAATCTTGAGAAAGAAGAATGGAACTGGAGGAATCAACTTGCCTGACTTCAGGCTCTACTACAAAGCCACAGTCATTAAGACAGTATGGTACTGGCCCAAAGACAGAAATATAGATCAATGGAACAAAATAGCCCTGAGATAAATCCACACACCTATGGACACCTTATCTTCAACAAAGGAGGCAAGAATATACAATGGAATAAAGACACTCCAATATTCTTACCTGCAAAATTCCTTGGACAGAGGAGCCTGGTGGGCTGCAGTCCATGGGGTTGCAAAGAGTTGGACACAGCTGAGCGACTAACACACACACACACATACACACACACACACGTATGGATAGACAGATTCATGGATAGAGGGATGGATGCATGCATGGGTGTGGATAGATGGATGGGCGGACAGATGGGTGGGTGGATGCCACAGTGGGTATCTGGATGATGAGCAGAGAGTGAATCGACGCAGGGGAGATGTTGGTGTTGGGTACCACTGCAGACAAGGTCTTTCCAAGCTGAATTAATGTTGCATCGAAGGACATGACTTGGTGAGGGCAGGGCTTCCTCCTCAGTGTGGTCACTCCTAAGGGCATTTAAATTGTTACCTCATCATCAAGGTGGCAGCGTAGCAAGTCATAAATAAGAAACTAAGGCCCAAAGGGGCAGTGCCTGACCCAGGGCTGCCCAGCCTCAGGGTGCCTTGGCTGTCACTCTTTGCTGCGAGAAGCCTGCAGAGCAGCCTGACCCAGGCTTTTTGCCCGGTGGCTCAAGGTACCCGGGCCCCACTCAGGGGCACTCAGGGGCAGGCCTCCATCCTGGCGATGCTGCAGTCCCCGCTGTGAACCTGCATGTGCACATCTGGTGGGGTGGACCCCAGGACCTGGGCACTGGCTAGTGCCTCAGACACTGTCTCCAGTGGATTATCTGGGCTGAGTGCCCGGCCTCGAGAGTTGGCTTGGCACTGCTAAAGACAAGCGGCCTGAGGGATCCACGTAGGGGTGATGGAGGCCAGTTTCTGTGCTGGAAGTTGCTTTCTGGGTCCCCCTGCAGACAGTGAACACTGAGTTCATGGATCCTGTATGTCTGAGGGTGCTGACAGGGCTGGGCGTCCTGGCCGACCCACTCGGGTGTCCCTCTGTCTCCTCAGGAGCCCAGCGTTGCCACTCCATCCAGCAAGTCCTGAGTGCTTCCAATACTGCTCTCCCCTCTCTTCTCAACTGTTTCTTCTCCCATTTGGACGCTGGCCCCTGCCCAGACCCGGGGAAGTCAGGAAGTCCCCTTCCTGGGTGTGGGTCAGGCCCCGTGCCCCCATTGTTCTCTTGTCCTCGGGGCTCTTTCCCTGGCACCTGGGTTCTTGGACTGAGAATGCCCTGGGCCTCAGGCAGTGTGGGTAGAGCAGGTGTAGGACTGGCTCTTATAGAAGTTCACTTAGGAAAAGGGATTTTTCTGCATATCTAGCCTGGATAAGGACCCTCTTAAGAGTGGAACTCCTCTGCCCTTCTGGCATCTTCCACAGCTCTCCTCTCCTCCCCCTCAGAGATCACTCTGGTGCAGCCCAGCCTCTTCTCACCAAGGTGTCCCCCAGCTCCTCTGAGGTGTGCTTCATAGAGCGTGCATGCAAGTCGAAGATTGTTGCTGCTTTCTCTAAACTTCACTTTGGGCTCCTAGGCCCATAGGGTGGGCTCCTGTCAGCCGCTGCGCCTCACCTCCACCCACCTCTCTAGCTCTCTCTTTTCTTCTGACTCAAGGCCTTCAACATCAATCTTCATCCCTTGCAAAGCTCTGCCCACATGTCACTCCTTACAATGGGGACTGTGGGGACAGAGACTCTGCTGTGTTCAGGGCCTGGGACGATGTGTGGCTCAGAGCAGGGACCGATGCTAAGGGGCAGGGGAGACATCACTGCAGAATCAGGGGACACTCAAGTGTACCCTTGGCTTGATTCCTCCTAAAGGAGCTGACTCAGGACTCTGGTAGAAATGAGCAAGAGTGTGAGGCTGGGGAGGAGAGGGGCGGGGACGAGGGAGTGAGTGGACATCCTGTAAGGGGCTGGGGCCTGAGAGAAGAGAAGCTTCCAGGAAGTGGGAGGGGCTGAGGGGTCGAGAGGCGGGAACACTGTTGCCTGGTGAGATGCTCCCTGACAGTGCCCTGCTGGCTGCACTCCAGTTCATACCTAGTCTCTGGTGCTCTGGAGACATGCAGTGCAGCCCTGAGCATCCAGCCCAGGTGGCACCAAAGAGGCCCACAAGGGCAGCCCAGCTTGGAACTGGGCACAGTCGGGGCACTGGCTTCCGCCACATGTGGGCACACTTTGGGCTGGGTAACCAGGCAGGCATCTGGATGGCTGACTTCTAGGCTGAGACATTCACCAAGGAAAAGTGGATAAATTCAACCAATGATATTATAAAATTAAAATGTCCAAACTCAGTTTGTACAGAAAAGTCTTTTCTGTATCCACGTTAAGGATTAATATAGAGGTAAAAATAACAGCAAGCCCAGTACCACCAAAAGCTGCCTTTGTGGGGAGGCACTCTGTCCATGAGAGTGGCAAACAAGGCTGGGACAGTGGGCATCACCTCTAGGGGTGCAGGCATCCCTGAGGAATGAGAGAAGTCTGAACAGGGTAAATGACCAGGGCCCGGCCATAGGGTGGCTTCTGGCTCCTGATCTTTGCTGGGCCTCTGTCTGCTCCCGAGGTGTCCACTGGGCTGACAGCTGCATCCATGGGACATGGCCCACTTTCCTTGCTGAGCCTCTAGCATTGCTACTGGTCTAGCCCTTGCTGGTATGCCTTCTGAGGCTGTGTCCAGAAGGCCAGTGTTACACACCAATCTAAAGTCACTACGATGTCACTTGTGAAGTCACGCAAACATCCCAGGGCAGGGCTCTGGAGGGCCCTGCCACACACTCCTGACACGAGTTCATCTCTCTGGGTGGACACTGAAGTTGGAGTCTTAGCTCAGAATCCCCCGATCTTGAAGTTCAGGCATGTCCTAGGTCATCCTGGATGCACCCTTCACCCGTCCTGTCCTGTCCTGTCCTCATCTGTGGTCTGTGATGGAGATGTTCATGGAGGGGGCAAGTGAGACTTGAGGAGGTGACTGCAAGGACTGAGCTTGGGCTGTGTTCTCAAGTCCATGGGCCACCAGAGCTCAGGGCCTGAAGTAGCACTGGGTTTTAGTAGGTGAGGACAAAATGCTGTCACTTTATTGATAAAGTAAATATTTGAGGAGTGCCCAATCTTAGCTCTCAGAAGCTAAGTTAGGCACTTCTTGAGTGGAGTGGAGTCCCAGTGTCCCAGTGCTTCCAGCGCCCTCTGCTGATGGCTTTGGGGGACTCCATAGCAGAGTGAAAAAGCTGGCTTAAAATTGAACATTCAAAAAACAAAGATTATGGCATCTGGTCCCATTACTTCATGGCAAACAGACTGGGAAAAAGTGGAAACGGTGTCAGATTTCATCTTCTTGGGCTCCAAAATCACTGAGGACAGTGACTGCAGCCACAAAATTAAAAGACGCTTGATCCTTGGAATAATAGTTATGACAAACTTAGACAGTATATTAAAAAGCAGAGACATCATTTTGCTGACAAAGATCCATATAGTCAAAGCTATGGTTTTCTATATAGTCATGTATGGATGTGAGAGTTGGACCATAAAGAATGCTGAGTGCTGAAGAATTGATGCTTTCGAACTGTGGTGTTGGAGAAGACTCTCGAGAGTCCCTTGGTCTGCAAGATCAATCAATCCAAAAGAAAACCAACCCTGAATATTCATTGAAAGGACTGATGCTGAAGCTGAAGTTTCAATACTTTGGCCACCTGATGTGAAGAACTGACTGATTGGAAAAGACTTTGATGCTGGGAAAGACTGAGGGCAAGAGGAAAAGTGGGGAACAGAGGATGAGATGGTGGGATGGCATCACTGACTTAATGGACATGAGTTTGAGCAAACTCTGGAGATACTGAAGGACAGGAAAGCCTGGCATGCTGTAGTTCACAGGGTGGCCAAGAGTCAAACACAACTGATTGACTGAACAATAGCAGCGTTTTGGGCAGAGAAAGGGGGCATGAGCTGCCTCTACTGGTTTCCTTTGCATGGCCTGTCCAACGGCCTTGTAGGGGCTGACGATCAGGTGGGAGGAAGGCTAGAATAAAATCTTAACAGAGATCTAGAATTTAGCTGAGAATCTATTCACTGTAACTCAAGACTGGCATCAAATTTATTATTATCTTTTGTTAAATACTTTATCTTTTTGGAGCATATGTCCTGCAAGGGGCAGGGGGAGGCTTTATTCCCAGTACATTTTTGTGTGTACAGTTATGTGACAGGAGAATGGGTGGACACGTGTCAGGAGGGGTCTTGGGCCTGGGCCACTGCACGAAAGTCCTTGAGATGCTTCTCTGATGGAAACACCCCCTGGACTTCAACCAGGTAAACCTGAGACCCAGGTTTCACATGCAGGTGATATCAGGGGAGAAGGACACCTGGGGACAGTTAGGGTTACAGCCACACTTACAGTCAATGTATCTTAAAGGAACAATATACAACGTGGTGGTTGGGGGGCGGGGCGGGGGTTTCTGCTGGGCATGCCCCTGCTCGCTGCACAGCCGCCTGTCCTGCAAGCGTCTCGTGGTAGGGAGCAGGGTGTCAACCTCCGTGATACTAACTGGGATGAGGGTCTTTCTCCTGGGGTGTGGGTGGCCAGGCAGTGCGGAATGGTCCAGCCTCCAGAGGGCCCTCCACTGTTCTGTGGCAGCAGAGGCTTGACCTGCCAGACCACTGATGTCAGGTACAGATCAGGGGGCAGGAGACAGGGGCCTCCACGGGGGTGTAGGGACATCTGCGGATTGCCTCCCGGTATTCAGCAATACTGGTGGGTCATCTGGGCCAGCCCCAAAGCCTTTCTTAAGGAACCCATAGTATTTGCCTCTCATAAGGATGTTCACAGCTTGGTGGTGCCTTGGGTAGCAGATTCAGGCCCCAGAGGGAAGAAACAGGTGGCTTTCCAATGGGCAGATGACTCTTCCAGTTCTGGGCCAGGCAAGCGCGGCTGGGGGCCTTCTGCAGAAAGAGGTGGCAGCCGCAGTGGAGTCTTTTATGGCAGCGGTTGACTGGGTGTCAGAGGCAAGAATTTTCCAGATTCAGAAACACCTTTCCTGGGTTCCCTTCAGACTGAAGTTTTTAAAAGTAAAATTTTCATAGCAGCTCAAATAGCCTCTGAAATTCTAATTAAAAAAAAATGTTAAACAGTTCTCAGCACTCAGGAGAAGGCTGCTATAACTGGTTTGGAACTGCAGAGGTGGCTACTCTGAGCTGCTTGGTCAGGCTAAGGAAAGGAGACCTCCATTCCTCTCCACTCAAATTTCTCATTTGTTGCTTTGAGTTGGAAATATGGCACTTTCTCTGAGCCTTTGAGAGGCAAATGAAGAAAGCCATTCCCATGGGAAGGGGCAGAGCTGGGAGACCACAGTTCAACCTCGACTACTACGTTACTCTCATAGTTCTCATCAGAAGTCAGCGATCACACCATCTACCATGCTGAGACAGGCACCCAAAGAGATACTTCCTATGAGAGTGCCCAGCCCAGAGCTGGCCCCTGTGGATGTGAACTAAGTGGAATCTGAGTCTGAAGGGGGAGGAGGGCCCCAGGGATCTACAGGGTGTCCTGGGCAGGCATTGTGATGGAACTGAAGGGAATGCTGGAGCCTGGGTTTTACTCTTCCTAGCTAAGGAGGAAGAAATGTCTCCTGGCTCAAATTAGATGAGACAAGCTTCCAGCCTGGGTCTCTAGCCCTCTGTTCACTGGCCAGGCGTGACCCCCACCCACTGTCAGAGCCCAGGGTCCAGGGTGGCTTGTCCGAAGCTGCTTTAGTAGCTGCTGTCTGTGAAGAAGGGCGCCCGGGCGGCTGGGGTGCTGGAGCTCTCCTCCGGGGGCCCCGCCAGCTCCCCGTATTCGCTGTTGTAGAACACCTGGCCCTGGGGCCCTGAGTCGGGCCGCCGCCTCCCTTGGGGGTCGAGGTGTGCCGTGGTCACACTCACATTCCTGCCTGGTCCTTTACAGCTGTGGAGATAGGAAGGTGACATCAGTCAGAAAAGAAGAATGATTGGAACTGTGTTCAAATCTGACTGGAATCACCAGAAACAACTACAGCAACAAGCAAAGGCAATGGAAACACACACAGATTTGACTTAAATAGAAAAACAAAGCAATGTGCCCGCTGGCAAACACCAGAATGTTCTTTGTCGTGCCTGGGCGCGGGACAATGGAGAAAGCCCGACTCCATCCCTCCAAACCTGCTTCTCTCCCAGTCTTGCTCATCTCTGTAAATGGCACCAACGTTGATTTAATGTCTCAAGCACCCAGCAGTCCTGTCCTTTCTGTGCTGAAATGCACACTCCGCTCCCGTTTAGAGTGACCTGCCACCACTGTGTGCTCTGTACTGCCCTGGCACATCTTTTTCTCCCACTCATGCCTCCCTATAGGCCAACCTTCAGAGATCCTTCAAGTTACACCCTTCAACACAACTCATTCACTACAGCTCACTCTCTGAATAAAGTCAAAGCTTCTGCTACTGGCCCAGAAGGCCCTGCAGCTTCCGGTCCGCTCCTGCCTCACCGATGGCCCAGTGATTCCCCCTCCTTAGCACTGGTTTTGTTTGAGATTTCTGCAAGTTTGTTTCATTGTTGTTGCTTTGCATGGTGCTACTGAAAAGCCTGATGCTTCAACCTCTCTCTTTTTTGGTGACTTGCTGTTTTACCTGAATGTGTATCTCTAGCTGAACCTGATACTTCAACTAGGATATGTCTCAGAGTTCACTTTTTGGGACCAGTTTTCCTAGATACCCTTCTAATATGTAGATTTGGTCTCCTTTTATTTAAGAGCATTATCTTGAATTACATATTTAAATATTAGTTCTATTTCACTGCTGGCATTTTTCTTCTTGATTTATTCTTGACCTCTTTTCATATCTATCAAATGTGCCCTCCACTGCAACTCTGATCATATTCAATTGTCCCTTGGGTACTCTGCTCTTCATTTTTGAGAGGATTTGTCTTTTATTTCAATTCTTTCCATAAATGTAGTTGGCTCCCATTTGATATTGTCACACTTTGTCCCTTTTTATTCTGAATTTTTGAATTTATGATTCATAGTGCAGCTACTTATTTCATTATGCATTTATGCTGCTGTGTTGTATCACAGTTTTTCCATGCTGTTTTTGGAGTGTTTATGGCTACTGAAAAGTTTTAATCCTGATTTTCTTTTTTATTCTTATAATAACTATATGGATAGTGCTCATTTTTTTCTGTTCATGCTTATCAGGCTGAGATTACCTTATGGGTTTGATCTGGACTGCAAGGAGATCAAACCAGTCCATCTAAAGGAAATCAGTCCTGAAAATTCATTGGAAGGACTGATGCTGAAGCTGAAACTCCAATACTTTGGCCACCTGATGCAAAGAATTGACTCACTGGAAAAGACCCTGATGCTGGGAAAGATCGAAGGCAGGAGGAGAAGATGAGATGGTTGGATGACTTCACCAACTTGATGAACATGAGTTTGAGCAATCTCTGGGAGCTGGTGATGGACAGGGAAGCCTGGCATGCTGCAGTCCATGGGGTCACAAAGATTCGGACATGACTGAGTGACTGAACTGAACTACCCTATGGCAGGAGGGCCAGGAATGTAGGTGTCTCTGTAGCTTTCTTCATTCAGGAGTACTGTAACACCATAACACCTTGAATCCAACTGCCTCCCTCGCTCCAAAGGCTCCATTCATGTCCCATGCTGTATCACCAGTGGGGACTTGCCACTCACTTAAGAGGGCGTGCTGGACACCTCCCCAGCTGCTGCTTTGCAGCCATACTGACCAACCACAAGCCTAGTGCTTTCAGATCTCCCTTTCACCTGAGCTGGATGAACTGCCATGTCACAGGGAATGGGATATGGCATCCTAAGCGCCACTGAAAGGGCTGGGTGAGTCACCTTGAAGTGAGGATGAGTTAACTTCCCACAGGGTGAGTAGTAACCAGTGGTTAACAGAAGATAGGAAAGAACTGAGGAGATAAACTCCTTACTTCTCCCTGACAGATGCTTTCAAGGTGCACTCCATCCCACCTCTACATCTGTTTGGGGAATGTTCCATTTGCCAAGTGACCGGCTACACCTCTTTGTGGCTCATCACGATGTGTTTCTAAGGGAACCTGGGAAGAGAATAATGTCCTCTATTGCTCCCATCATGATGTGCAGTTTCTGTGATGAAGAGACTCTTGGGTGTGTAACTGTCTTTTCAACTCTTAATATAATCTTGTTTCTATAAGACTCTTCTCCCCCACCAGGCACCTGAGATGCACATGCCCCTCCTGCTCACTGTCCTTTCAGAAGCAGAGCCTTCCCTAAGGCCACTGCCCTGTGCTCACTCTGCAGGCTCCTCAGTCTGTGTGGCCATGGTCCCAAGGACCTTTCGGTCCCCTCTTGGGGGCAGTCCCCAGACGGCTCTCCTGGGCCAGGCTGCAGGCGTCGCTGTGCTGGTTCTGCTGCTGAGTTCTCTACTCACACACAACTGGAGTCTCTCCCTTGCTTATGTCACAGTCACGGGCTCTGAGAGGTCTTGTTTCATGTGCTGGTTTTAGAAAGATGTGTGGAGACTGGAATTTAAGTAGTTAACATCTTCTGGCTCATCCTCTTACTGAAATACTTTTGGGGAGATTAAAAAAAACACAACTGTTTGGTAAAGAAAAATTAGCCAGAAACTATTTTTGTTGAATAAATAAAAAGCATTAATTTTTCAAAACTCAGTTACTTATACAGGTTATGTGACAGAATCAATAAAAACAAAGAAGGAGGCCAAGATGCATGCCAGAGGTGCAGCAGTCATCTGCAGGCATGCAGCCCCACGAACCTCCGTGTTCACAGTGCTGCAAACATGCCTTTGCAGGCTGCTGGGAAGGTAACAGATATTTGGCTAAGTTGCAGAGATCTTAATGATACCTGCAAGAAAGGTGAAGAATGACCTCAACTATCCTGCTGTGATATGAATTAACACCTGTGGTCTAGGGTAAACTATTCAATGATAACACCTACTGATTCAAAAACAGCCGTGGCAGAAGACAAATAAAACTACACCAGATGACCCCAAAAGGGGTCCCTGAAAGACACAGGTGCCACACAAGGATCTGTAAAAAGCAAAAAAGAGCACTGTTTTATATTAATATAATATTTTAGGTTCTATCATTTGAACAGCTATGAGCAAGTCAATTACTAAAGTAAATAAGTAGAAGTACAGATGGATACGGGGCACATGAAGAGATGTTCAGTATCACTAACCATGAGAGAAATGAAAATAAAAACTACAGTGAGATATCACTTCACACTGGTCAAAATGGCCATCACCAAAAAACCCACAAACAATAAATGTTTACAGAGGGTGTGGAGAGAAGGAAGCCCTTCTTCACTGTTGGTGGGAATGTAAATTGATAGAGTCACTACGGAGAACAGTATGGAGGTTCCTTAAAAAACGAAAAATAGAGCTACCATATGGCCCTGCAACCCCAACTCCTGGGCATATATCCAGAGAAAAACATGATCTGAAAGGATGCATGCATCCCAATATCCACTGCAGCACTGCTTACAATAGCCAAGACATGGAAGCAACCTAAATGTCCATTGACAGAGGAATGGATAAAGATGTGGTACATATATACACTGGAATATTACTAAGCCATGAAAAATAATGAAATAATGCCATGTGGAGCAACACGGATGTGCCTAGACACTGTCATACATACTGAATGAAGTGAGTCAGACAGAGAAGAACAAAGATCATATGACATCTCTTACATGTGGGTGGAATTCAAAAAGACATGATACAAAACAGAAAGAGACTCACAGACTTAAAGGATGAACTTACAATTGCTGAGGGAAAAGATGTGTGGAAGGGATAGCTAGGGAGTTTGGGATGGACATGTATACACTGCTATATTTAAGATGGCAAGCAACAAGGATGTACTGTATAGCATATGGAACTCTGCTCAATGTTATGTGGCAGCCTAGACGGGAGGGGAGTTTGGGGGAGAATGGACACGTGTATTTATGGCTGAGTCCCTCCACTGTTCACCTGAAACTATCACAACATGGTTAGCCAGCTACACTCCAATACAAAAGAAAAAGTTAGAGGACTGCATGCAAAAAGACACTAATTTTCATTTATGGTTCTATATGCAACAGAGCATCTTAGGCCATTGCCCAGACCCATGTGCAGTTTCCACTGGATTTTAAGAGATGCTGTGTGAAAAACGAATTGTGTGTTTCAATGAAGTTGAAAAAATGTATCAAAAGTTTAAAAAAATATGTACTCATTTAACTATTTAATGTATACCCTTAAAAGTTTAAATATTCAGATCTATTTTTAAAGAGTGGAGGTATCTTCTTGGAAAATGGAGGTCATTGTTTATAGAGCTCACCCTCTATGCAAACACACTGGAAGATTTCTCTGTAACTGTATTCTCATCAAAGAAGTACAATAGCCAGCTCTAGGTCACATGATCTATGGCCTCCCCTGGCTTGGGGAAGGGTGTTACATCCATTGGACACAACAGATGTTTCTTGGTTTCACAAAGAGGTTACTGTCTAGTATCTGTCAAAGGGGAGGGAGGTTTTTGGGGACCAGCACCAGGGTGCTGAGTCAGGAAAGTGACGAGGGTGGGGCTTATGGGAAGGCTGGTGGACAAAATTCTCAAGCCCCAGTGTGGTCTGCCTTCAACACACAAAAAGGTAATTTGGAGACATGAAAAGTTTCAGGTAGGAGCGTGAGAGGCACATGCAGGCCTGGCCTCCCTGCGCTGGGCCCTGGCCAGGAGGGGGCTCCAGAAGCCCTACCTGAGCCTGCTGTCTTCTCTGTGCCTGCTCTCCAGCTGCTCAAACTCCTCGGGAGGCCAGCACCATCCCACTGTCTGTCTGGCTGTCCTGCGCAGAGAGATCACGCCAAGATTGTGGGTGGGCCCCAGGAAGGCCCATCTGTAGTCAGCCGCTCATCAGACCTGCCCCACTGCTGCCTGCACACTCATCCTGCATGTGGGAAACAGGCCTCCATTCCATCACGGAGGCTGTCGGCCAGGGTCACATGCCCCTGCCGCAGAGAGAGGAACTGCGACTGGCGGGGCCGTGCCTTATGAGTCAAGAGGGTGGCAAGACTGGGATGCCCCTGTTGGGAGATACACAAGGTGGCTATGCCCCTGCTCAGGACACAGCAGAGCAGGAGCACCGGGAGAAACTGGAAGTCTAGAAAGAATTTGACAGCTCACGTTACAGAAAAAGGATCCTCAGATACGTCCAAGGTTTGGTGGGGCTATGTCACAATCAGTGTGACTTGGAATGGTCTTGATTTCTGTGGAGGGTGTCTGAACCGCACTCTCATCAAAGATGGGGAGGCCTCCCCCTATGCCTTTATCTGACCCTGGGGATGGGAGCTTGGGTCTGCATGGCGCTGGTTCAGGACACCCATCACAACCCGTGTACCCAGCCTCCCTGGGCCTGTACTCACTCCAGCCCCATCTGGATGGAGGCTAGAAGGTTGTGCTTTTACACAACAGTCAGATTGCCTCCAGCCTCACTGAGGTGTAAGAGGTCTCCCTCTGCTTGACTGTATCTGAGAACACGAGTGGCCTTCCCATGCCTCCTGCCCTAGACTTCTTGTCTAGTACACCATCTTCTCCTCTCCGGTCACGGGGCCCAATGGCCACCCAAGGGGGCCCTGACTCGGGTCGATCCTGGGAGAACCGTCTAGAAGGAGGAGCTGACTTTCTACTGGGGTTTCTACCTTGCTGGGAAAGAGAGGCTGGGAGCTGGGGAGGGGAGGCCCTGGGTGGGTGAGGAGGGCACAGTGAAAGGAGCAGAGAAATGGAGGCACTGGGCTCCTCGTGCTGAGCTGGCTTCTGCCACGAGCCTCAGGACTTCCCAACATCCAGCGGCCCTGACCTGGGGCGGGGGCACAGGCCCACTCACCCCACTTACCACTGTAGCCTTGTAGGTAGCTGGGGTCATGGGAAATTCCTCAAATGTTTTCATCCTGGAGGAACCCTGGGTCTGAGTCCCTCTGGCAAGGCATCCCGGAAAGGACACACAGTTATAATATCTGTGGAGAGGAAACAGCAAGTGCTGAGAAGTGCAGTCCAGCACCCTCCTGAACACTCTCCACCTTTCCTTCTGCACCCCTCTCCTCTCGGGAAGGGCTCCAGGCCTGGGACTGAGTACAGGGGCTGGTCTAGACGGCTCCCCAGGCCCCCGAGTCTTGCCGCTGCTCCCAGGCAAGACTAGCGAACCTCCCTGAGGCCACTGCTGGGGGAGGATGTGAGAAGCAAGCAGCAGAGGGCACCTGGCCTGGGTGTGACGTGGAGCTGGCGAGAGACTTGGGGAGGACTTTCCTCCAGGATGGGCCACCCTATGCAGGGCAGGCAGTAGTGATGTCACAAGCCCCTGCCTGACCTGCACGTGTGTACGTGTGTGTGCACACTCGAGTGCCTACGGCGGGGCTGGTGGAAGGAACCTGGCAAAAACCAGCTGGGTGTTCCTGTTCCCCAGGCTCGGCCTTTCTCTCCGCTGGGGAAGACAGCGTGGAGAGTCCCGAGCTCTTCTCTCACCAATGCAAAGGTGGATGTATGACCTTCTTGGAATGTAAATATTCACTGGCCTCTGACCCCAAACTCTGGATACTTAGGCTCCATTCTAAATCCTTAAGGTTAGTGAGTGACCAGCCCCATTCTCAGGGTCCCTGGAAACTCGCCCCTCTCCCGGCCTGCTCCATTTTCTTTCCTTACAGGGTGGAGCTGGCCAGGCGTTGTGCCTGAGAGGGGCGTTCCCTTGAAACTGATGGTGGAGGGCCTTTCAGGGCCTAGGAGTGTGGGCAAGCAGAGGAAGCCAGAGGGAAGAACTGAGGGGGCATGGAGAAAAGCAAAGGTGAGAGGCCACATGGGCTTGGAAGGACTCCGAGACTGACCACACCCACCAGGTGTGGCCACTTAGCTCTTTGAATTGATAAGCAATGGCCTCTTAAGTCCTTGTCCTTCATTTTTCCTTGATGACTGATGAGGATAAAACTTACAGGTGCAAACTGCTTTCCCCTTGCCCAGGGGCCCCTTGGGTCTGAAGAGGGGGCTGACCTGGCGGCCAGGCTGTGCTGGTGCAGGCTCAGCGGGCTGTCCTCTGTGTCAGCATCCGTCTCTGTGATGTGCGTGGCGGTGGTGGATGCCTGCAAGAAGCTGCCTTCCTCCGAGCTCTGAGAACCACAAGGAGCCACACAGTCCTCATCTTCCTGGCAGGAGTGGGACAAAAGCCAGGTTCAGAGGCCCCTAGGCCCCACTTCACCCCTACTCCTGCGCTCAGGACTTCTAGAGTTCCCGATCCTTCAAGTGCTGTTCTCAAGGGCTCCAAGGGCTAAAGGGAGCTGGGCAAGTTCTCCCTGCAGCCCTTCCAGGTGCCCCATCTAAGGAGGAGGCAGGCATAATAATAGCATCCTCGTTCCAGAGCCTGGCTGTCCCACAGCCTCGAACATCGGTACTTCCCCCCCTCACCTTGGGGTAGCACTGGCCACCAAGTGCCCATCTCAAGTCCCTGAGGCTGGGGCAGCAGGCAGCTCCCTGCTTCCTCCTCCAGGTCTCAGGGCTGCCCTGAGCCAGCCCTGAGCTGAAGGAGGGAGATATAAGTCAGAGGTGGGTGCAGGGGGCAGAGGGGCAAAGAGGGAGGTAGAACGTGTCACTCTTCTGCCAGGAGGTGAGGGCTCCTTGCCAGCTCCCCCGAGGACCAGCCCGGGCCTCTTTGTGGGAAAGTTGGGCTCTGACTACCCATGTGATGGTCCCTGGCTTGGGGGCCAGAGGTCGCTGCAGCAGGACAGGGAGAGTCGGGGCCTCACCTGCTGGGCCCTGCCCTGAAGCAGGTTCCCCAGGATCTCCACCAGATCTGAGAATGCAGGCCTCTCTTTGGGGTCTCCCGCCCAGCAGCTCAGCATGATGCGGCGTCTGTGGGTACAGCTGGATGCTGGATGGCCGTCTGAGGGCACCCTGCACCCGACCCCAGCAGACCCAAGTCTCCCATCTCCTGCTGACCCCTCACACTGGCTCTGCCTGCCTCCCTCCCCGGGCTTAGGCTGGGCCGTCCCTCCCACCTGCAGGAAGGAGAGCTGTCAGCAGACCCATGGTGGAGTAAGAGACGGTGTCTGCAGGCTTCCAGCTCAGCTCCTGTGCCTGAACCCCCTCCCGCCTCCCACCTCTGCCGGCAAGCCCCATTGCCCAAGCCTGCACACAACCCCCTTACCTTTTCCTGGTGCCCACCCACCCCTATGGCCCCTCTGCCTCGTGGCTTCCCAAGAGACTCACATGGCAGGAGTGGCTAGCTCTGGGGCCCGCATCCGGGTGCCCTCTTTCAGCCGCTGGCAGAACTCCTCATTGATCTGCACCCCAGGGTATGGGGAGGCCCCTGATGGTAGAACAGGATGGGGGCTGGGTGGGGAGCAGGCTACTGCTGTTCAGCTCAGGTCTGAACCGCCTCTGCCCTGGCCCCTTATGGCAGGAGCTCACCCTGCTGCCTCCCTGCCCTCAGACGAGTTCTTTGGTTAAGAGGATGGTGGCACCCGCTTGTGAGAATTGCCACGAGCATCAGAGCTTTCACAGGCACATTGGCAGAAACACTTCCCATCCTGGGACTGCCAGGGTCAGTAGAGCTTTGCTGAGCCAGTTGAGTGGCCCTATCACAATGCCCCCTCTTCAGAGAAGCCTTCTCCAGTTCTTCCTTAAGTCCTGTGTCTCTACCAGCTCCTGCAAGCCATGCAGTAGTGGAAAGGCCCTTTCAAGACAAGGGTCTCTCCCTCAAACCCTGCACGGCTCCCAGGAGACTTAAATTCCAGGCTCTCACCCCAGAGGGCCTGCAGAGGCTGCCTGGACCACCAGTACAAGCTTTTGCGGCATCTCCCAATGCTGAATGCTTACATCCTGCTCAGCTCCCGGCACAAGGACCACGGCCCTGACCAGCCTGCACCCTGGACTGCTGTTTGGCAGGCCCTCTTGCCTCCAGCCCACCCACAGTCATTAGCCTGCTCCTCCCGGCCCCTCTGGCTCACATCCAGCACTGTCCTTCCTATGCTCCCTGTGCGCTTTTATCTTTACTAATAGTATTGGTAATGGTTGCCATTCAACGTTTTCTCTTTTCTACTTGTTTCCTGCCTCACCCCCACCCTGGTTGGGGCCCTTCATCTTGGATCCAGCGAGTCCTGGTTTACTATGTGAGGCATTAGCAACTGTGGTCATCGAGGGAGCAGCTGGTCTCCTTCCAGATGTTCCCCAGCCCCACGAAGGCAGGAGCAGTGTCCTCAATGGCTTGTGAGGAAGGGGCTTGGCCCGGGAGCAAGGGGTCTGGGGAACTCCTACGGTCTTTCCCTCTGAGATGGGTGATGAGCCCAGGAGCTGGTGGGTGAACACAGGGTTCTGCCCTGGGCACAGGCTGGACATGAAGGGGGGACCCAGGGGCCCCTCCAAGTACCTATCTCAGAATGAGCGGGACTGCTCGGCCCAGGTGTGCACCTCTGCTGAGCCTGCCCTGCCCTGCCCCCCTTCCTGTACTCACCCAGGGAGAAAATCTCCCAGAGCAGGACCCCAAAGGACCACACGTCACTCTGCGTGGTGTACACCTTGTCGAAGATGCTCTCAGGGGCCATCCACTTCAGGGGCAGCCGGGCCTGTAGGATGGGTGTGTGTCCCAATGGGGAAGGGAAAAACGGAGAGAGGCCAAACCCAGGGGCATCCCTCCCCTGCCCCTCCTCTCCCCAGGACTCTGGAGTCACCACACAAGAAAGACTCTTTGGTCAGGCCCACCCCTGCATGTATTCAGATGGCTCCTGCAATTGGCTCTGTCCCCGCCACCTCCCCCACTCCATTCCACAGGTGCCTGGTGACTTCTTTGAAGGCTTCTTCCCTGCTACTATTCTGGGCAGACATCCAATCCCTCTTCCCCTGTGCTCTCCTAGAGAAAACTTGTAGCCTGTCTCCAGCTCCAGACCCTCTGGCCCAGTATTTTGAGGGATGCTGTATCCCTGCACACTCTCACCAGCTCCACCTCTATCCATTCACTTGGTCCCCACACTGGAAGTCTGGCATCACTCCTGAGCCCACCTTTGGTGGCTCCTAATGTGACTTCCCTCCTATGGCTTTGACCTAGGAGCCTTGAGGACCATGGGCCTTCCTGACTTGCCTCTGCCTCCACCCTAGCACCCCCTCCCTCCACCCACCCCTCTCTTGTTATAGCTTGTAGAGGGAGTTTCTGGACAGCTGACTGTTACCTCCACGGTCCCCATATAACTGAGAGTTAGAATAAAGGACAAAAGCCTGCATGGTGGGCCTCTCATTGTTGTCTATTGTTTAGTCGCTAAGTCGTGTCCAACTCTTGCAACCCCATGGACTGTAGCCCACCAGGCTCCTCTGTCCATGGAATTTCCCAAGCAAGAATATGGGAGTGGGTTGTCATTTCCTTCTCCATAGCCTGGACCCAATTTGCCTGTCAACCTCCCTCTAAGCCTCTTCCTTCATCCCCTGGGGCAAAACCCTAAACAAATTTAGATGCCAGATGCCTGCTTGGCTACCTCCTGAGCACCACCAATGAGACTCAAGTTGCACCTAGCACCCAAGTATTTTTCTGTACTCTAGGTGTGTCCACCTCGAGGACGAACGCCATGTAGGATCTGCCTCTGCATGGCCAGCCCCTACTGAGCAGCTGTGTGGAGTCAGTGCCCACCTGATGGACCAAAACGGCCGGACATGGGCTCCATTTGGAGCACTGGGGCCTTTGTTTGTCAGCTCCTGTCTCCACTCACCTGCTCCAGGTGCCTCAGCAGGGTCTCCAGGGTCCCTGTGGGTGCAGGTCCTCAGACCTTCCAGGTGGGTGGCAGTGAGTCCCCACCCTGCTCCCCTGGCCCCCAGCCCCCAGCCCCCTCTGTGGCCTGTACTCACACTGCCCTTGCGCACATAGTCAGGGTCCTTGTAGATGTCCCGGGCCAGGCCAAAATCACAGATCTTCACCACGTCACTTTCTGACAGCAAGATGTTTCGAGCGGCCAGGTCCCTGTGGATACACTAGGGGGTGAAGAGGAGCAGTGAGGCGATCAGGGCAGGTCCCTGCGGCCACACCCACACCTAGAGCTCCAGGATGCCCTGCGTGAGTCCTGCTCTCTTGAGGATAGATTTCTGTGTGCCCCACGACTTGCCATGGAGAGAGCTGGTGCACTGTGCGGACAGCGGAGAAGGCTGCGCAGAAGGACAGACTGGCTCTATACCTAGCTCTGCCTCTGACTAGCGGAAAACCTTGGGAGTTCGGTGCTACCCTTTGGACTCAGTCTACAGCTCTGCGAAGTGGGAGAGATGTGCCTTGACTACAGCTTCACGGCGGGGGTAAGCTGGTGCGTTTTGGCCTTTCTCCCCTCTGAAGAGACTGCTGGGGCAGTCACCTTTCGAGAGGCCAGGAACTCCATCCCTCGGGCCACCTGGAAGCTGTAGCAGACAAGGTCTTCCATGGTCAGCGGGCTCAGCCACAGGTCCTTGGCTGCATGAAGAAGTGAGGCTGGCTAGGAGGGTCCTCAGCCGTGACTCCCACTTTCCACCCAGCCCCAGAGGGAGCTCTCACGTGCTCACTGAACTTGGCTGCGTCCCTCCTGGCCAGGCGTAACCAGCCCGCTGGTCCCCTCTCCTGCCCCTCGGCTTCCCTTCTCTCCGTGGCGCCCACTAACTACTCCCAGAGCAGTGAGTGCTGTTTCCACACTAGACCTCTGCCTCTGCTACTTCTGCCTGGACGGCTCCCCACCATGTTTTCACGGCAAACTCTCATTTATCTGCTGCTGCTAAGTCACTTCAGTCGTGTCCGACTCAGTGCGACCCCATAGACAGCAGCCCACCAGGCTCCACCGTCCTTGGGATTCTCCAGGCAAGAACACTGGAGTGGGTTGCCATTTCCTTCTCTAGAGACAACCAAATCAAACATCGGAAGTCTCACCACCCCCAGGAGGTGGACCGCTCCTGAGGATTAGGATTTGAGCTTCCTTAGGGCGCACGGCTGGTTGGCTATGGCGCCCTCTGGCGGGAGCATGGGTGCTTTGCTTCCTGAGGCGGCGTCTTCTAAGGCAGAGTGCATTTCATACGCTCCCCATGTTAAGTCCCTCCAGGAGGGCCCCAGCTTGGCTTATCCCAGGGTCCTGGAGCATGCCAGCCGTTTTGGGCAAGGAGAAGCCGGACTCTTACCTTCTTGGACTGGAGCGGCCCGCCCCTGCCCCGCCCTTGCCAGTTAGGAGCCTTGTGAAGAGGGCCATGTCGCAATTCCCTGGCCTCCTTTGGTCAGCCTTGGCGCCCTCCACCATGGAGCAGAAGCGCCTTTGCTGCTCAGCAGACTTCTCCTGAGATGCACAAAGGTCGGAGCGGGAGGAGGCTCGCCATCTACTATAAAGGCACTTTCCGCCCCTCCCCCACCAGGCTCACCAGCAGAGGCCTGGCCCTCGGTGGGGCGCCCACCTACCGCGCAGGGATTGAAGGCCTCCCGCTTGGCGCGCAAGAAGTTGGAGAGATTGCCATACTTGCAAAACTCCACGATCACCATGAGAGGGCCTGGGGCAGGGCAGGAGGGTGCGCTGGAGGGCGAGCAGCACAGCCACGGACCGCCCCCAAGCCCTCCTGTGTCCCGCCCATTCCCAGCCCAGCTGGCCCTTCACGCCCACAAAGATAAAGGGCACCTTGGGGCTTTGCCCTCCCCGCAGCGTGCCCGAGTTCTTTACCATTGGGCTTGGTGCAAGCCCCCAGGAGGTTGACCACGTTCAGGTGGTTACCAATGTGGATAAGGATTTTGAGCTCCGACATCAGGGGCGCGATGCTCGCTGGCTGTGGCGCCCTCTGGAAGCAACATGGGGGCTTTGCTTGGTTCCCGGGCCCACCTGGCCCCTGACCCAGACCCTGAATATCCCTTTTTCCGGGCCACGAGCTCAGACGGTAAAGAATCCCCCTGCAATGCAGGAGACACAGGAGTGCCAGGTTTGATCCCCGGGTCTGGAAGATCCCCTGGAGGAAGAAATGGCAACCCACTCCAGTATTCTTGCCTGGAGAATTCCATGGACAGAGGAGCCTGGCAGGCTACAGTCCATGGAGTAGCAAAGAGTTGGACACAACTGAGCGACTAGCACTTTCACTTTCAGCTGAGCTCAGGCTTGACCAGCACTCTTGCTAGTGGGAGTGCAGTAAATACCACTTCCCTCTCTGAGGCAAAAGGTTTAGGTGAGACTGATAAGTATTACTCAGAGGTGAGCCCCAGGCCATGGATTCCCTGTATAACCTCTGGTGAGAATCTGTTCTGAACCTGCTTCCCTTCCCACCACAGACCCACCAGCCCACCCAGAGTTGCTGATCCTCACCAACTAAGCCACCCCTTCTACCCATGACTCCACACCTTTCAGCATTTTCACGGCCACAGTGTCACAGCTGCTGCCCTTGTTGATGCCAAAGGCTGAGGCTTCCACCACCTTCCCAAAGGCCCCGTGGCCGAGGACTCTCCCCTGTGTGGGCAGGGAGCCGGTTCCAGGTGAGCTGTATGGGGGTGTGGGTGGAGAGGACTGGGCAGAAGGGACAACCCCTGTGGAGGGCCAGGAAGGAAGGCCCAGGAGGAGGAGGAAAGTCAGGAGCCCCCTGCCAAACAGGAAGTGCATGGGGAGCAGGGTGGGGAGAGAGGGAGGAGAGAGACCGACAGGAAGGCCTGCATCCTCTCCCAGCAGGTGTGACAGGCCCGCCCTGCTCAGAGCAGCAGGAAGTGACCTCGGGGGCCTGGGAATTGAGAGCCCCCTATAATAGTTCTGGGGATGCGTGCCTAGATGGACAGGTCAGGCCAGGAGGGAGCCAGCTGGGGCTTTCTGGCATGAGTTCTGAGAATGGAGGGATTGCAGGGCTCCAGCCCGCCTGGCCCCAGAGCAGCTGGAGCAGTGTCCGCCCAGCAGGACTGGGTGGGTGAAGCAGGCTGGGAGCGGGTCTCACCAAGGTGCAGCCGTTCGCGGGGGAACTCCCACTGACTAGCATCGTAGGACAGGTATTCACACTGCTCCTCCAAAGGTACCTCCCGGGGTCCATGATGATGGACAAGTAGCCAGTCTTGATGTCTGCATGGGTTGGCTGAGGGGTGGGGGTGGGGACAGCTCACTGACTCGGCCATACCACCCTGGCTTCAGTAAAGCTGTGCTCAGGACAGATGGCCTCTCCTTAGGGACTTCCGATGTAGGAGGAGACAGATGGACAACCTCTTGTCCTCTAAGAGTGCAGCATGGAGGGGTCTGGGGGGCCTCCCAGGATACAAGGCTTCCAGGTGAGCCAGGGTGAACCATATTCCTTAACTTAAGGGCTGGGCAGGGCGAAGAAAGCCCATGAGCAGCTGGGGACGAGGAGTGCTTACCCTCCTCATGTTACAGAAGATGAGGAGAAGGAGGACCCAGAAGAAGACAGCGATGACTCCTGTGCCAACAAGGATCACGATCTCCATGCTGCCTTTATCCTCAGAGCCTGAGTGGGCAGAAAGAGGGGGGTGGCTGCTGTGCACATATTGTGAGTGGGGAGAGGGTGCACCCTTCCGGCGGTATCCCTTCTCGTGGGCACAACTGGCAGTGAGGTGGCCATGAGGCGACGGCATCGAGTGCGGGCAGAAGGTGGGCTGGGGGTGCGAGGGGGAGGCGGGACCTTCCACAGCCACGCTGGCAGAGGAGTTGACGCAGCCCTTGGCGTTGCAGACGCTGCACAGATAGTGGCCCGCGTCCTCCTCGCGCACGCGCTGGATGCTCAGCCTCTGGTTCGAGTCCGCCAGGTCGATTCCTGCAGCGAGGGCGGTGGACGTTTTCAAGTAGGTCTGGGGCTTTGAACTCGAGAGCTTCCGGACCCCGCCCTCCACCCATATCCATCCCCCTACCGGACTCTTCTTCCAGCAGCCTCTCATCTTTGTACCACACGATGCTGGGTACGTGCGCCCCAGCCACTGGGCACCGCATCTCCAAGGAATCGCTCACGTTCACCAGGAGGTCGCTTAGGTTCTGTGTGAGCCGTGGGGCTTCTAGGGCTGGGGGCGGGGTCGAGAGAGAGCTGAGTGGAGCTGCAGAAAGCAGGAGGGCACTCCAGGAAAGGGCCCTCCAGTGCTGGGAGCTCTCCAAGCTGAAGGGTCAGGGTCTGAGCTCGGGGTGGGCAGGGCTGTGCACCCCCGGAGGGGAAGGAGAGGGGGATGGGTGCTCTTGCGGGCTCAGGCTTGTGAATGGACTGCCCGGGCGTGTGCTGGGCGTGGGGGAAAGGCTCCTTGGGGCGCGCTGCCCGGCCTGGCCCCTCTGGCCCGGCTTGCCTCACCCTGCACGGACAGGTACTTCTTATGGCAGTGCTTGTCGTGGCTGCGCCGGTCCTGCACCTCGCACACGTAGTCACCTTCGTGTTCCGGTGCCACACTGGGGATGGTGAGGGTGAGTGTGGTGTGGGGCTCCCGGGCGCCACCTCCTCCAGGCTGGCGGCCAGTGGCGTGGCGAACAGGTGCACGTTCTTGCAGTCAAGCAGCAGCGGGTTCCCCTGGGCGTCGTGCAGCGTGGACAGGTTGAGGCGGTACCAGTTCAAGTGCTCATATGTGTAGTTGTCAGCCCGGCAGCTCAGGCGCACGGCCTGGCCCTCTAGGGGCTCTTCCGATGGCTCTGACTCTATGCTGAAGCCGTCGGGGATGGCTGGGGAAGGAGGAGGAACCACTCACTGTGACACTGTGACGTGCTGGCGAACCTCCCACCTGCTCAGCGACTCTCTCTCTTTCTCATTGACCTTTGAACTCACCCAGCTCTCAAATAGGGGTGTACGTCACCCTGCCTGGGCCAGGGACACCATCTGGAGACCTCTTCTCCCTCTCACTGCCAAGAGACCAGCTCTCTCAAGTCAGTTCCCCCAGGGGCGCCTCCTGCTGTGCCTCCCTCTAGTTTCTCCTGAACAAGCTCCAGCTGGGTACTGCCCCCTACCTCTCCCAGGAGCCCAGGCCACCAATGAGTTTCTTGCCACAGCTGAGCAGGTGTGCGAGGGCCCATTCTCCCTCACTGCTGAGCACACTCCCACCCCGTCCTCTTCTTGACACAGTCTGATTCCATCAGCCCTTGGCAGTGGCTCCCGATTTCCTTTTGCCCCTCTGGCTGTCCACTGTCGAGCTCCTATGGGCTCCTCTCTCCTGCAGAGTGTTTTCTTTGGCTCCACCTCTCTTCCAGGTGCCCGCATTTAAACCTCTGGGCCCAGTGACTGTCCTTCCATAGTCTTCCTAGTGTTCTTGAGGTCATTAACAGGTTTGAAAAATTTGAGGCAACCATGGACCTTCTTCCCAGGGCCAAATGCACATAAGAACCAGCTGCTGTGCAGGGTCCATGGCTTAGGAAGGGGATGGGAGGGAAGTGGATGTAGGTGGAGCTGTGGGGAACAAGATGGCACCCCTTGGGAGGCACCTCCTGGTCTAGGGGCAGATGGCGCTGCCTCATCCCAGTTCATACGCCTGTAGCCTCCAAATTTGTCCTCCTGCTGAGGCCTGGAGGCCCAGGGGTCTGGGGTTCCTCCTGGTGCCTCACAAGACACTCACTGGGTCCCCAAAGCAGGCGTATTGTCTCCTCCCAGGCCTGGCCTCCTCCTGCGCCCACCTGGCTCCTGACCTCTATCCAGGCCTGCCCAAGTCACTCACTGGCCACGTAGAAGTAGATGAGCCGCTCATCCTGGCCCACTTTGTTGAAGACCACGCACTTGTACATGGCGGACACATTGGCCTCCTGGATCACCAGCTTGCTCACCGTCTGGACAGGATACATGTCAGGTATAAGGACCCATTTCCTGCCTACGTTCCCCTCCCCTAACCTCCTCTTTCTGCATGGAAGTTGCTGTGCCCACCAGAATAATGGGGGAAACTGAGGCTCTGGGCTGGAGATGACCAAAGGACTGGTGAGGCAAGGAGAAGGTGATGAGGTCCTCGGGCAGCAGCAAGAGGTGGCTCCCCTGAAAACTCAAGGGGCAGCATGATAGACAGCTGGCCTCAGCTGTGGCTGGGGTCAGAAGGCAGTGTTAGGCAGGGCCAGAGAGACCTCTGGCTGCAGATGGGCTCAGGCTGCTGCCATGCTGAGGAGGTGACAGGCGCCTGGTGGCACTGGGTTGGTCCAAGCCAGAGTTCAGAGTTCGGATGCATGCTCTCGTCACATCAAGTGTCAGCCTGTGGTCCCAGGAGTCGCTGTGTGAGGCCCCTGTGATGTGCCCACAGACACTTTAGGGCTGCCCCCTGTGATGTGCCCACAAACACTTCGGGGCTGCCTGCAGCACCTCTCAGTGCTCTGGGTCGTGGCAAGGGGAGGAGACGGGGTCCAGGGCTCCAGAAGGACTCTGGCCTGGGGGAGTGGGCAGCTTGGAGGCAGAGGAAGAGAGAGGGCCATAGGCTCTGCCTACCAGCCCAAGAGCCCACCCCCCAACCTCAAGCCGGGCACTTCCTGGCCAGCCTGGAACAGGAAGAGGCTCTGGAGGTGTGTAGGAAAACAGGAAGTGACTGTAGGAAGTGGGTGCCTTTGTTCAGTTCTTCCCCTGCTTGGCCTCTTCTAGGGATTGCCCCCAGCCTAGGCCAGCCGTCTTTGGGGGAGGATAGAGCTTGTCCTCAGCCCCAACTCTCCCAGCCTTTGCTAGTTTGGGCCCACAGCCATGAATCTCAGCTTCCCTCTCTGGGAAGCATCGGTAGGTCAGGCCCCTGCAGTCTGTTGCAGGCAGGGAAGCTGATGTCCAGAGACATTGCGGAAAGGTTACTGATTCTCAGCTGCTATTGCAAGAACTCTGCAAGTCCAGTGGAGACCGAGAAGGCTAGGAGAGGGCAACACCTCTCCTTCTGAGCTCACCTTTCTTCTTCTGAAGAAAGGACCTCACCTCTCTCTTCTTCTCCCCTAGCCACTCAGTGGCCTGGCTGGTCCATACCTTATTTTTGCCCTCTACAAACTCCGTCCAGGTGTCCAGGCTCTCAATGGGGTTCACAGCATCCTGTGTGGTCACCTCCCTCCAGTCCTGGCACTGTGGCATTCGGTCTTGCTGCTGCTGCCGCCTGCTGCTGAAGACAAGGAAGGACAAGGGCAGTTAGGGATCCAGGCAGAGAGGGACTACACTAAGGGTAGGGTCAAGCTTCTCTCATACTCAGGGTCCTCTCATCTCATGGTGGGGACGGTTGGTCCCCCAAAGTAAGTGAGGAGGGCAGGGGCTTTGTTTCTGGCACACTGTTCAGGGCTCAGCAACCCATCCTGCATGGGCTGCCAGACACAGCCTTACCCAGTAGACCAGGATCTGTGCCTGCAGAGCACCACACGCCTGTGACTCTGTGCCAGTCCTCTGGTCTGCTGTGCCCCCTGCCCCTAGCCACATGTGTCCCTTCCTGCAAAATCCACCTAGATCTCCTGGGGCAGCAAAGTCACTCCTAGTAACTCCTGCTACAGGAAGCCCTCTCCTTCCGTCCCTCTTCTACAGCTGCAGCCCCCCGGGACGGCTGTGCATCCCAGCACCTTTGGTCTGCTGAGATGAGGGTCTAAGGGGGAAGGCATGGCTCAAGGGAGGCTCTTTTGTTCCCCTAGGGAAGCAGAACTGGCCCTAGGGCTCTGTAATCATGCAGGGCATAACAGTAGAGCATCAGATGGAAACACATTTGGAGGTGCCCGTGATCTGCAGCCTCACAGTCCAGAAGATTCTCTTATGAACCTCGAATGTTGTGGGCTGGCCACCCCTACTGAACCTCCCTAACTGACCATGCCACGGGCCAGTCTCTCTGCCAGTGTGGCTGCCTTGTCTCCCTTGGTTTCCCAGCTACTGTCCTTCCCGGCCTGTGACCCTATCCCGTCCCTTAGGATTTCTTGTTAAATGGCAAATGTGACTAGTCCCTCTCTTGCTCAGCACCATTCATTGTCTCTCTAGTGCTTTCCAGACCACTAACTACCTTGGTGCCCTCCATTCCTGGCCCTTGCTGGTGCAAGTTTTCCGTTCTCCTGGGCTGACTGTCCCACTGGCATCCAAGTAGGGCAGTGTGGCCCAGCAGTTAGGCAAGCTCTGCTGCTTACTGCCATACTAGGAAAGTCATGTCCCTTCTCCAGCCTCACTTTCTCCTCTCTAAGGGGTCATGATGAGCACTACACAGATGAGCAGGTGAGCCTGGACACGCTTAGTGTGCCTTGGAGTTCACTCAGTACATGCCTCGCAAAACCAGCCCAGGCCTGCTTTTGGTGAGGGGTGTCCTCCCTAGTGCTCAGAGACACGTCCTTTGGTCCCCTCCAGACATGCAGTTGTGTGTCTGGGGGAGCATCGCTTTCAAGGGAGAGGATGATGGGGGCTGCACCATCCCTGTGTCCAGCCTGGCCTGACTGTACAAGGGCGGGTCTGAGTCTTGTTCAGGCAAGGTGAGGTCAGGGATTGACTATAATGCATGAATCACGATAGGGTTTGGGTTTAAAGTGGAGCTATGGGGAGGGGTGCTGGTAGTGAGAGGGGGTCATGGCTGAAGTTGGGGATGGGGCTGGGAAGCAGGGGGAGGCAGGGTGGAGCCACACTCACAGGCTGCGCTGGCTGAAGGTCCTGCAGGGCGTCCACGGCCGCCAGTGCCACTGGATGCCGAGAGGAGGGGGCACCCCGTAGGCCGTGCAGGTGAGGGCCTGGCGACTATGGCGGGAGTAGATGCTGGGGGAGGAGGCCTCCTTCTCATGGATGTGGGGGGTACTGGAGACACAGGCAGACAGCCAGTCAGCATACCCCCAAACACCCCCTGCCCCCTCCCCCTCTCCTGTCCAACCCACACCTACCATTCACCACCAGCTCCAGGCTGATGTTACGCCTCAGGCCAGCTGCGGTGTTCCACAGGGCCAGGGTGTAGATGCCCGCACTGGCCTCCGTCACCTCCCTTGAGCACCAGAACATGGGGACTATGGCGGCCCAGACACTGCCTTTCTGTCCTTGTACCTGGCCCAGGGAAGGAGTTCAGGGGGCTGTGTGACCTCCACCCCAGCCTTGTCCTGTCCCTCCTTCCCTAAAGTGCCCCAGCCCTGACCACTAGAACACAGTCAGGAGATGGGAGAGGCCTCCCCGTCCCAGACCTGCTTCTGGACTGGAGAATAGATGGCTGTGCACCCCAGGCTCAGGACCAACGAGAGTCCCCAGGGGCCCTTATCTCTGCCATAGGCTTCACGGGGGCTGAAATGTGAAGGAGTGGAGGAGTGGTCCCCGAGGGTGCAGCTCAAACCCTGACCACGTGGGGTCTGGGAGCCCTGACCCTGACTCTGCCTTTCCTGGAGCTCTCCAGATGCATGGGCTTCTTGTTGCCCTGCTCCCTTTCTCAGGGCCTTTGTACTCACGTTCCTGCTTTGTTGGATGCTAGACACCTGCAGGGCTCCCTCTCTCCTATCTCCACCATCACCCAGCCATCAGAGCAGCTGTGTGGACCAGGAGCTGGCTCTCGGCCCTGTCCCTGCTCGTCTGCACGCTAGTGTTCACACACGTGCCTGTTGCTTGTCGGTTCCCACACTGAGCTGTACGTACGGCCACTGCCGTATGCCCTATGTGAGAGTGGCACCCAGCACACATAGGCGCTCAGTGTACATGGGTATAAATGGATGACTCATACCCCAAAGGAGACTCCTCTCCAGTCCTGAGTTGGGAATGAACCCAAGCTCTGGCCTCTGCCTGGAAGTAGCCCTCAGGCAGGCATCGTCTTCTGGTTTACTAAGCCAGAGAGACACGAGGAAAGCACAGCCCTCGGGATGGAAAGTAACAGCGAGGGGCATGCGGGGGACTGGCTCTCAATTGCTGCACCACAGCCCATTTAGAAGAGGTTTGACTTGCCAGAAGTCATATAGCAGGGCAGGGCAGAGTAGGGCCAGGCTGGGAGGCCTGCTGGGCTCTGGTGCAGAATCCTGGTTGCTACTTGCTGCGTTTGTGATCCTAGGCACACTCCTTCATTGTCCCAAGCCCCCGAGTCTTCACCTGAAAACCAGGGAAACCAAATGCTCCTTCTTTCAGGTGTGGTTAGGTGTCCCAAGATACAGCCTTGGGGTCAGCGTGGTGCTGGACACACAAAGCCTGCTTTGAGGGTAGGACCAGACTATCCACTAGATCTCTGTCTGTTCACTTGCTAGTAATCACCACATGATTACCTGGAAGAGTGGACCCTGGTGGGGCTATGCTCACCACTAATGCCCTGGGGCAAGTGTCGCGGAGCACTTCTTGGAGGCAGATATTGACCAAGTGAGAAAAAAAAAAGAAAGAGCCAGATGTGGTGGGAATGGCAAGAGGAAGTCAGCTGCCTGAGGATCAGGCCTGGACCAGATCTTTGATGCAACAGAGCTGGCCACCCTCCCAGACAGGGTCAGTACTACTGGCCTTGGAAAGCAGGGGACAGGGCCTTAGCCCAGACTGCACCAGTGTCCTTCAGGATACTATCTCAAGTGTCCCAGTCCTGCACCAGGTGGCCCTGACAGACCCCAAAGCCTGTGCCTCACAGGGAGAGCCACAGAAGTCCCGGGCCCAGGGCTTCCAGGGCCCTCTCAGGAGAAGCCTGCTTCCGGACTATGGCCAGAGAAGTGGGATGCTGGCTGAGAATGTCTGGGCTTCTTCTTGCCAAGCTCTAGCCTTTCAGAAAAGGTCATCCTGCCTGGTTGGAGGTGCTCCAGGCTAGAAAGGCGAGGCTCCCTGGCCAATTGTGAAAGGACAGAGCAGATGAGTCCCGGGAGGCACAGGGCTTGGGCAGGAATGCCCTTCCCCTTTCCTGGCCCATTTCCCTCCTGTGTATGATGAGAGTCAGGCTAGAGTGTGACCTCCCAGGATCAGGCTGTATGGACTGCTCAGATGGCTGAAGGGTGCATTGTGGGGTGCTGCGCCTTCCCAAGTTCTCGGGTAGCATCTGGTGAAGGTAAAGCCACCCCTGAGGGACCTCTCTCTGACTCTTGGCATACCCTGCAAGGAGTACCTTACTCTCAGGTCACACCCAGGATTGGGGATCTCGAATTTGTAGGCCTCCCGGAAGCAATAGCTCACTGCCACACTGCTCTCGTGCCCAGCCCAGAAATCCTTGTGAAATTCTTATCATATCTCCAAAATTCTGGTTGGAAGTATCCTGGGGGTGGCAACCTGTTTGGAGAGGAGCCTAGGAAACCTGAGCCATTTCTCTATGATCCCCTCCAGTAGGGGCCCTCAGGGAGGCTGAGTGGGTGCAGGAAAGAGTGAGATAAATCCCTGTGCTAGGCCCACCACACCCCACACATAACAGGAGGCCAGCATTCACACTCTTTCACAGTTTAGCAGCAATTCAGGCCAACCTTCCCTCCAGGCAAAATATCACATGATGTATATATTCCTTGGAATCTTCATAGGGGTCCCCCACTCCAGGCACAGGTCCCCATCTAGATCTCAGGAAGTAGGCCCTGATGGGGGGAATTCTGCCCTTCCCTCTCTGTAGTTCTTTCTTACACTGGACTTGGTGGGTAGGGAGGGGGCAGGAACAAGGGAGGTACCATTGGAACTCCGGTGGGGGATAAGCTGCCAGCTTCACGGGCAGCTTCACCAGCTCATCTCCTGCTGTGGCCTCTAGAACCGGACCCTTGAGCCACTCGACGCTGATGAAGGGCTTCTCTGTCAGACAAAAGACATCAGGGTAAAGCCAGGGCTGGTGTGGCTGACGCACCACCACAAAGGGATTTGCAGCCACCCCCAGTTGCCAGATGCCCTGCTTTCTGGGGCGTGGGAACTGGGCAGTCCATCCATTCATGACCCTCCCTTCCCTCTGGCTGGACTCCACATTACTCGGGTGCACCATGACCTGTGGCCCGGGGCCCACACTGCAGAAGAACCCTTGTGCTCCAGGCTTGACAACTGACACCCAACCTAGCCCAGGCCACGCTGGGCACAATGGCCTGACAGGCCGTACCATGCACAATGACCTCAGTGCTCTCCTGGAACTGCTGGATACCATTGTTGGCCTGGCACACGTATGGGCCCAAGTCACGCTGGCTGACGTTGTGGATGGTGAGGATGCTGGAGAGCTCTGTGTGAGTCTGCTGGGAGCGCCGCTCTGGTACCCACTTACCCCGCTCTGCCTGCCCAGGACCAGGGGAAGCACAGGGTCAGAGCAGGTAGGCTCTGACAGAACTGACCCCCATAGGCACGCCCCCAGCCCAACCAGCAGCAGCTCCAGAAGCCTTGGACTCAGACTCTGACTTTTCCTTGGCATAGGAAAACTTCCCTATCAGACAGGGGCTCCTGGGACAGAGGGAAGTACGTGTGGGCCAGACCAGGGCGAGTGTGGGCTGCAACAGGGATTCCTGGGGATGATTCAGGAATAGCCCCTGCCAGGGATGCTGAGCTCACCTGCTTCCCTGGATAGTTCCAGTCAAAGGTGACACCTGAGTTGAACTCGGCCCACACGGTACAGTTCAGGACTAGTTTTTCCCCAACCAGCAGCTCCAGTGATCTCTTGGGGAACAGCTGGATGTCATAGAGCTCATTGCCTGGTGACACATGCACAGGAACCCCCATGCCCTTTGTAGGACAGTGCATGTCAAGTACAGGGCCCAGGGCATCCCCTGAGACCAGCCAAACCCTGGTACCTACAGCCCCACTGCTGGGAATTAGAGGGGTTCCTGTCCTCTTTCTGCTCTTCTCCTCCCAGGACATGGGGAGTAGTCACTGCGGAGGGCCCTACAGCCCCAGGCTGCCCCCTACCTGTGATGTGCACAACGAAGGGGTTGGACAGGAAGGCCTGGCCGCCCCAGGTGGTCTCACATTGCAGGTACAGGGCATCGCGCAGCAGAGGGGGTGGGCACCCGCATGCCCCGGCGGTCATCCCACACCACCTCCTGTCCATCAGGCTGCAGTGCTGAGCTTTGCTGTAGGGACACAGTGGCTGTCAGGGCCCAGCTACCCACTGCCCCTTGGCCAGACGAGTGGCCATTTTCCCAGGGACAGAACCAGAGGGCCGGATCTAGGGTGGAGATAGGGGTGGGGCTGTACCGAGCGCAGCGTGACGTTCAGGCCAGGGATGGACACCAGGCAGGGCACCCACGTGGAGTCCTTCCTATTGACCAGGAGTGTGTCTGGCTTGTTGATGAATGGCTGCTCCCAGTCTGAAGAGAGGGGACAGGGTGTGGGAGGGGGGCGGGGCTCGGGGAGTGTCTGCCCAGGTGTGGAGCCGCAGGGCAGCCCCCCTCCCCCAGGGTCCCAAGGCTGGGGTTGCAGCCGCAGATGCCAGCCACCTCTTGAGGACCCAGGGCCCTGCCCATGGCTCCTGAGTGCCCTTGGGGTGGGTGCTGGCCCCTCACCTCTCACAAACACGTAGGTGCTGGCTGCAGTGGTGCCCTCGACGCGCGCCTTGATGTACCTGTAGGAGCAGCGGTAGCTGCCTGTGTCGCTGGCGCGGGCCTCCCGCAGCTGCAGAACCTTGCAGTAGGGCCGGGCGTCTGTGCCTTCACAGTCTCGCACAGTCCCCGTGTCCTCACCATCCTTCTCCTCTGGGACTGGCACGTCCTGAGCCCCGGGCCAGGCCCACTCCAGGGGTGCTGCCCCCTGGCGAAGGAGGCAGGACATCAAGAGAGGCCCAGGCCGCAGCCCTGGGGGACAGTCCCTGTGGAGCCTCTCAGAGGCCCAGCCTTGCTCATAGCCGATCTCACTCAGAGGTAAGGGCAGACCAGCACTTGGGCACATGGCACAGGGCAGGGTACCCCTGAGCCCCCTGGGGCCTCTGCCTGGCCCCTGGGCCTGCATTTGGCAGGCTGTCCTTCAGAAAAGCCGGAACCTCAGATTACAGCTGGGGCTGAAGGGAAGATAACAGCTTGGCAGTCTGTGCAGGTGGGTCTGGGGCCAGTGAAGGGTGGCAACCTAGCATCTGTGTGGGCTGACCTGGGGGTGGGCATGGGGTGGCCTGGGTCAGTACGGGTTGACTCAAGAATGGATGCAGGGTGATAGATCTGTGGTCCGTAGGAGATTGTGAGGGCTGGGTAAGGGTGAAATGGGGTAGGGTGCAGGATGCCTGTGTCTACAGGGCAGGGGATGGTCTGTGCTTCTAGGAGCCTACACTGAAGCCACCTGGGAGCACCCCTAAGCCTTGAGGCCTCTCTGCCTTGGGGTTGGGGTGCTGCCTTCTGAGTCGTTTGCCACCATTAGCTCCGCCTTCTATAGTCTCCTTGGCCTGCTAGGTAGGAGGGACTCAGGCCCAAGCCCCCTGGGTGAGGGCTGAATACCTGCAGGAGATGGACAGGCTGTCACTGGAATCGATGACATATGTCTCTTCCGTGATGTTCAGGGTTGGTGGGGTCATGGAGTAGCCACTGCCCAGGCCTGGGTTGGGAGATAGGGTTAGCGTGGGATTGGGTCGTAAGTTCACAGGACGGTATCGATCTGGTGCTGGTGGGCCCCTCTGCAGGGCAGGTGCTGCCTAGCCTTTCAGCCCAGAGCAGGATCGATATGGCCCAAGACATCTGGGGAATCTCTGCCTCAGGCTCAGCCTGCCCACTGGCTGCAGCCCCAAGTGAGCCCTGATTGAGGCCTGGGCTGAACTCAGGCCTCTGGTCCCCCAGGAGCGGAGCTGCCAACATGAAGTCAACAGGGGAGACCACAGGCTTCCTCCTACATTAGGCAAAGCCTGCAGTACATTTCCTTGGCATTAAGACCCCTCCCGCCCCAGCCACTGCTTGTGAGGGTGTCCTGCACAGTGCAGCCCCCAAAACATGCCCCAGACTGAGGCCTTGGTTTCTCCCTGGGATTCTTCCTGTGGCCTTGCCCTCTTCTACATCCCATGAAATCCATCTCACATGTGCTTGGTTCCATCAGTTTCTCTTTGCCCCCAAGGGACCTTCGGGCTGCCCTTGCTCCCCACTCCCTGCTCCCCCTGCCTCAGCCTCTCCATGATTCCAACAGGTCTAATCCCCAGAGAACTGCCTCGCCTGGTTAAACACTGTCCTGCAGCCCTCCAGGACCTTGGCCCTGCTGCCCACGCAGCTTCTTAGTCTCCATCCTGCTCCCAGGAGGAGAGTGTTGCGTGCATGTGTACACATGTATGTGCACGTGTGCACGTGTGTGTTGTCTGTGTGCATTGGCGTCTGTGGGCATAGATCTGCATTTATAGGACTGATGATGTGTGTGATTCTGTGCATGTGTGTTACTGAGATGTCTGTGTGCGTGCACGTGAACTTGTGTGTGAGCGTATGATCCTGGAGGAGGGTGGGAGCAGGCCCCAGGGGAGGTCTGGACCTAGAACTCTGGCAGATGCATCCTGCCAGGACCATCCTGAGACAACAGGAAGTGAGGACTGTGTGGCTGGAGGCCCAGGGCTGTGTTCTGTCCCTCCCCGAGTCCCTGTCCTCTTGGGGAGCACAGCCTGCTGCCCTGCCCTAGGCCCCAGTCCACAGGTCCAGTTCCTCTGCCCTCCCTAGTTCAGCTTCCTGAGGCTTAGAGTCTTGCCCTGGCAGCAAACTGTGGGAGGCAGACCTTGGAGGAATCCCCACTATAGTTGGTTCTATATCACCCTGACCCCAGGATGCCCTAGAAAGCAGCATAGCATGGCACACTCTGCACAGCACGATCTCATTTCAGCATCACATAGACAAGATAGCTGCCAGGGTCTGGCCTCTTGCTGGCCAGACTTCTCCATGTACCGCACCACCACTGGTCAGAGGCAGACGGTCCTCACTGAGCATCTAATCTAACTAGCATCTAGTCCAGCCAGGGAACCTTTGGCCCTCCAGCTGCATCGCATGGCCAGCTGCTGGGACCACTATGCAGTCTCTCCTTAGCCTGAATTCAGTGCCCCCCTCCTGGCACTCAGGACAGAGGCCCCACCCTGGGGTCCCCAGGTGGGAAAGTAGCAGGTCCATTCCTTCCCAGGGTGGGTTCCGGCTCCCCATCACACTGCCTCACCTAGCCCTGGGGCTGCTCAGGTGGAGAGGCCCCACAGTGGGGAGGATTCCTTCTGGTGGTGAGGGGCTGGGAGTGGATGCCAGGAGGACACCTCTAAGGTGGATTTTGAAAGAGAAGTAGGATTTTCCAGGCAGTGGAATGTGAATGAAGCCACTCTACAAACTGGCTTCTGACCTACAGAAACGGAGGAGGGGCAGGGATGATGGGCTTGGGTTTGGACGGGTGAAGGGTGAAAGAACCAGCTCCCAAGTGGACCACTCAGGGTTCAGGCCTGAGGCTGGCATTTGGGCACCAGAGCAGCCAGGCAGCGGCCAGGACCTGTTTGCCCTGGGCCATTTGCGCCCCATTGTGCGGGCTGTAGGGTTATGCTGGGCCGGGAAGGCCAAGCTGGGCCCCCCCCTTCTTGAGGCGCTCCTCCAGGGCATGCCCTTGGCACTAGAGCCTCGCCAGCCCAGCTTCCCTCAGCAGCTCTCTGTTCCTTCCAAGACAAAGCGGGGAGACCCCAGGCCTCTCCCGTCTGCCCACTCTTCTTCTTTCCAGCTTTATCGAGACATCTGAGAGGAACAGACTTCTCACCCTTGTCCCAGAGTGCCAGACTTCATCTTGAAGTCTCTGTGTTTGTTTTTTCACCCTGGACATTTGTACTTCCCTCCCTCCTGTGGATCTCCCTCTAAAATTTAAGTTCTAATTCACAAGTCCTTCTATAAAGGGCAGTCACTACTCAGGTGGTGCTGGCCCCCAGGCTCATGCTGCCAGAACACTTACTAGACTAAATCATGGTTTTCTGGTCACATCTGAACAAAGACTGCATTTTATTCATCTTCCTAACCTTAGTACAAAAGAGATACACACCCAAAATGGAGGATATGTTTTCAAGAATATGTGGGCAAACTAGGAGATTGTTGAGTGACAGAGAGGACTGATGTGCTACAGTCTATGGGGTTGCAGAGGAGGACATGATTTGGTGAGTGAACAACAACAAATTCAAGAATGGCAGGATGGATGAAGGATGATCAGATGAATGAATGGATGAATATGTGGAAGGATGGTGGGTTGAGTGGCTGGATGGGGGTATGAAGCCTATAGGAGTTTCCTCCCTAGAGGCTACCATACCACCAAGGGAAGCATCTGAATCACTGTGCTAAATGGGATGTTCATCCATTGTGCTTGCTGACCCTTTCACCCATCTGAGAGCCTTTCCTTTATTGCCACATGCCCTGAATTTCCCCGGTGCTCCTCCTCCGCCCCCCGCCACCCCCCACCACTTCCACTGGACCCTGTGTGAGCAGTAGTCTGCACTGCACACATCACTGGCCTCCTCCATCCTTCCTGCCTTTCTGAATTTCTGAGGACACCGCTGCCCCTGGGGTGGTTACTGCTCCCCATTGCACACACTGGAGAACTCCTTGTGGTCACTTCCCCTTTCCAGCAGCACCACCCACTCCCCACTAAAGCTGTCATCAGCCCTGTCCTGGTCATTTCCCCTCATTCTCTGCTCCTGGCTCTTCAGGCCCCCAACCTCAATCCAGGCCATTTCTCAGAACTTCGGCAGCCACAGGACTGAGTCACCAGCACCCCACCTAAGCGGGCCTCATCTCCACTGTCCCCTGCCTCCCTGCAGCCCCTCACTTCCTGGGCATACCCGGGTCTTGGTCCACCCCAGAAGCTGTCCCCATCAAGTGCCTATTTTCCTGTTCTTGCTTTGCCTCCTCTGTCTCCTGCTGAGTCTCACCAGTGCTAAGTCCATCAACCTCATCAAAACGTCCAGGCCAGGAACCCCTCTGCAATGCCACCTCCTCCTGGGCCCCACCCCCTCTTCTGGCACTGTGTAGCTCACAGCCCATCATTCTGAATGCTCCCTTGCCCCTGCCTGCTTCCCCAGCCCTGCAGTGCCCATGTTCCTGGGAGGCTCAGCATGCAGCGCAAAGCCCGGGACCCATGTTGCCTCCACTATCTCCTGGTGGCAAAGCCTGAGCGGCCTCGGGCTGAAGTTCAGGGCAGTCCCTCCTCCTTTCCTCTCAGCACTAATGAAGTAGAGGCATCAGATGGAGACCCCTCATCTTCCCACACTCAAATTTCACAGCCTTCCCATACCCACATCTCTGACATTCCTGCTCCCAAGGCCAAGCACCCCCACATGTTGGGTATCCCAGCCCCCCAGATCCAACCTCTGAAGATCATTTCTTTCTTTTCTGGCTTCCAGCTTTCCTCTATGCAATCATCTCCCACCTTGTAAACAAACAAATAAACAAACAAAAACTCTCCACTTCCTTGATCCTATATTCCCTTCCCCTTTTCTACTGCCATTCATAGCAAAAATTCTGTTCGCTGCCTCCTTCCTTTCACATTTGCGCACCTCCGCACAGAGTGCAGCCTCCCTCTGCCACCTGGAGCCACCGGCAAGGACTCCTGTAGCCTCTGTGCCACTGCAGGAGGCTCTCCAGGGCAGAGAGCAGAGCTGTCCCCTCTTCTGCTAGCTTCTGTGAGCTCACCCTCCCCTTGTCTTCCATCCCTTCTGCCCAGCACCAAATACTGTTGCTCTTAAGTGGTCATGGATTAGGTTGGCCAAAAGTCCATTCAGGTTATTCCATACGATCATATGGAAAAACCTGAACAACATTTTTGGCTAACCCAGTACTTATAAAATCTCTGCCTCCAGCCCAGAGCCCCTTCTCTCAACTGCAGCTTTAAGGGACAAAATCATGCTTAAATTTCATCAGTGACATTCCACTGTACTTCAGGGAACATCCAAACTTCTGACTGTGGCCTGCCCATCAGCCCCTTTCCACACCCTCCTGACCAGGAGGTGTGACCACTCTTGCCTCCTGCTCTTGTCTTCCAGCCTCCATGGGTCCAGGCTGTTCCATATCACGCCAGGTTCCTTCCTACCCCAGGTTTTATGCACACACCTCCTCCTAATGAGCCTCTGCTCACACACCTTGTACAGCCAGGCCCTTCTCACTTTCAGGCCTCAGCTTAGACATGGCCTCTGCACCCCCACCCCCAAAACCTGTTCTTGTTGTAATATGTAATTTTGTTATTTACTTAGGTTATGTTTTTCCATTTCCTCTCCTAGACAATAAGTTTCAGTGGGGCAAGGACCCAAACAGTCCCTTTTCCAGCCCACTCCATGCCTAGCACTGCACTTGACACAGAGCCAAGGCTCCATAAACCCTTGTTGAATGAATAAACAAATGGACAGATGAGCAAAAGGACAAATGAGTGGATAGATGGAAGGATGGATGGATGGAAGGGTAGAAATGTGGAAAAAGAAAGGGTGGCTAGATGGAAGGACAGATGGACAGTCAGATGGAGGGACAGGTAGAAAGACGAATGGATGGATGGAGAGAAGGATGAATGAATGGCTGACTGAATGAATGGTTGGTTGGCTAAACGAACTTCTGCAGTCAACCTTTGGGTTAAAACTCTGTCAAACCTTGTGACTTTGTAAAAGATTCCAGTTTTAAAGGTCAGGTCCCCTGGTGACCATGAATAGCCCAGACTGCTCAGCAGCTGGGGGAGATTCAGGCCTGTGCTGCCATGCCTGAGGCTCTATACTGCCCAGCCCCCACAGGCAGCCCCAAAGAAGGCGCATCCTTCCTGCCTGGCTGTTGTCTGTCCCTGCTGTCCTTCCCTTCCCGAAGCAGGAAGCACTGTCATCCTGGCCTCTGCTGCACTCCCCCTGCCTTCCTGTTCCTGGCCCAGGAACTGGCTTCTTCCCTTCCCTTGGCCAGCAGCCGTGGCCCCCTGGCCTGAGCAGAGCAGTCAGGGTAGGCGCCAGGCCGAGGTCAGGGGGCCAGAGTGCATCCCTCCTCTTCCTTGTGCTGTCAGCAGCCTTGGGCAGGGGGCCTCTGGGGTCAGCCGCAGGTGCCGGGTATGGGAGCAGCACACTGGGATCCTGGGTGAGGGCAAACAGGAGGGTGGAAAGGCCGGTGCGCTAGATGCTGACCACATCCCAGCACTTAGCGCCTCATTTGATCCTTACACTTACTGGAAGGGAGGGACGGACTGGGAGTCCAGTCAACAGGGAGGACACTGAGGCTCCAGCCCCACATCAGCGGTAAGCAGCAGCTGTGCAAGAGCCCAAGTCTGCCCAAGTCCAGGCCCGTCCCTGCCTGGGACCTAGCCCCGTCCCTGCCTGGGACCCAGCCCTCACACTTCTCCGTCTCCTCCTCTCCATTGCCACCGCGAGTGCCAGTCTCCTGACCTCTCTGCTCCCTAGCAGTCTCCTCCTTGGCCTCCAATTTGTCCCTCAGCCCAAAGGACACCTTCCCTGGCTCCTTGTGGCCCTCCCGGATCTGTAAAGGCCCTTGGCCCGGCCTCCAGAGCTCTGCCCTGCCCCACTGGCCCCCTTCCTGGCCAGTTTCACCTCCCAATGCTTCTGCCACACAGCCAGGATATCAGCCACACCCAGCGTTCCCCGCTGAGCACCCCAGGCACTCGTCTACCACACAGGAAAGGGCTGTAGCATTGAGTGGCTCCTGAGGGCCAGGATGTCACTGGGCCACGTCTCTGTCCTCAGGCCCAGCACAACCAACCCAGGCCCATGATATCAGGATGGTGCTCCAGCTTGGGGGTGCCATTCCACCTCTGACAGTGTGTCGCAGTAGTGGTTTTTGCATTTGGCAATTTCCTATTTCAGGCCCTGTGATGATCACCCAGTGGGTAAGAGGGGCTGTACAGCAGTTCTGGTAGTCGGATCCATGGTCTCCTGAGCAGCTGTGCCCTGCAGACTGGAGGCAAGCTGAGGGGGGGAAGCACTGGGGCCAGGGAAGGCCAGGTGGGGGGCTCTGTGCAGCAGTCCCAGGAGCTCAGCCAAGCTGGAGAGCCTGCTCTCCCTTCACTCTTGGGGCCGGCCTTGTGCATTGACCTTGGGGGAAGGCTCACAGCGTGTTCTGCCTTGGCGTTCCCCCAGCTCCACGTAGATGGCAGTCTCTGTGCCTGCAGAGAACAAGGGTGAGGGCATCGGTCCTCCCACCTCCCCGCCCTGTGGGGCTGAGAAGGCTAAGCCGGGAGGGGCTGTTCAGAGAGAGTGCTCAGCCCTGAGAACCCAGCCGTGTCCCTACCAGTGTCACTCTGACTGTATGACCTTGGGCAAGTCACTTCCCCCATCTACGCTTATGACATGAGAATTGTCCCCAGGATCATTGAGAACCACAGACCACAAATAACGTACTATCACACGAAGAACCATGGTAAGAATATGCTGTTGCGGGTTGGGGCACGCTGAGAGCCTCTTTCAGCCTTGGAAAAGCTTTGCCTTTCACAGCTGGAACAGCTACTGTGACTTGGTGCTCTGGCCACAGTGCCAAGGTTGTGGGGTGGTCAGAGAAAGTCTTACCAGTGGAAGGGAATGTTCATGTGAGTTGAAAAGGACTTTGTAGAATGAATAAGAAATCGCTGGTCCAGGAGGAGGGCGCAGAGGGCAGAGGGCCATGTGGCGGAGTGCTGGTGACCTTGGGCTGTCAGGCAGGCAGAGCTGTCAGGGCGGTGGCGCACAGCGTGGGGCAGCAGGCCCAGAGTGGGGCCATGGGTCACAGGCCTAGCCTTAGGCTCGTGGCTGGCTCATTTAACTGGAGCCCTGCTCAGGGTGTGCTTCCTCCTCCTAGAGTCGGCCCCAAGACTTCAGGCCCACCTCTGAGCTCCCCCACCCTCCCTGGCAGCTCTCCTGAGCTCCAGCCCTGGGGGCTCTGCTTCCCAGATGTTTCCTGCCAAGTGCCCCCAGCCCTAAGACCTAGTCCATCCCCACTACTGAGGAGGACAAGGAGCCACAGGGCAGCACAGAAGTGTCCCCGAGCGCAGATAAGCATTTAAAGGGTAGACAATTCCCAGTATTGGCAAGGCTGTGAGCAAACAGGCACTCACAGAAATGAAAATTATGCTCATTCACTTTGACCCTCAAATTCTGCTTATTCCAATACATCCTGTTACGACAACAGACAGCAAGCGCAGACACTTTCTGCATGCCAGCGCAGCCTACACACTTGTGCATGCCACACCCCTCTATTGCCCCCTGAAAGAAGAGAGTGAAAATGTTAGTCACTCAGTCATGTTCAGCTCTTTGTGACCCCATGGACTGTAGCCTGCCAGGTTCCTCGGTCCATGGAATTCTCCAAGCAAAAATACTGAAGTGGGTAGCCATTCCCTTTTCCAAGGGATCTTCCCAACCTAGGGATCGAACCCAGGTCTCCTGCATTGCAGGCAGATTCTTTACCATCTGAACCACCAGGGAAGCCCCCTCAGGTGGGTACCATCCTGATCCTTTTGCAGATGAAAAAACTAAGACACAGAGGTTAAGTTAACTAGTCAGAGATTACCTTTGGTTAACGGGATTATGGAAACTACTGTTTACTCTATACCTTCTCAGAACCAGCATCAACAGCAGAGTGGCTGCAAGTAGCAGGGTTGCTTCTCTCCTCTCCCTACCACCCTGGCAAAGTGCTTTGCACTCCCAGAGCTCCAACACTGAGCAGTAGATGCCCTCTAGCCCGAGTGCGACCCCTTGACATTCTGGGACTGCCCTTTTCAGCCCCTTTCCTTGCCATCCGACTGTCTGGCCAGCCTCAGTGTCCCATTCCTGGGTTACCACACTTTTGTCTCCCCACTGGTCCAGGCCTTTTGCAGTGGTTAGAGGATCCTTTGAGAACACAAATCCTTCTTTTACCTAAAATCATTTCCTGCCTCTCTGCTGCTTGGAGATGGAATCTGAGCTTCTCATATGACTCTCTAGTCACTCTTGTCACTTGCCTGGTACATGCTCCAGCCCTAGGCTTGCATTTTTAGGTTCCTGGGAGCCTCTCTATGCACATTTCCACAGCTTCATGCAGCAGCTTGACTGATTACACTCAACAGTTCCTCAGTGCAAGGATTAGATCCTTTCCAGGGTGGCATCACCAGCATGGGACTTGGCCCTGGATTGCTCTGGACTGGCTTTGAGGATCCAGGGAACAAAATTAGAGGGCACAGCGTGTGGGCAGAGGTGGAGGTGGGATGGAGGGGCAGAAGTCCTGCACTGAAGCAGGCACACCTGTCAGGGGCAGATCCAGGGGGAAGCAACGTGTCTAGTGGCATGCTGTTTTTGAAAGCTCTCTGGGGCATCTAGGTGAAAAATGTCCACGAGGTGGTCAGCAATTTAGGACCCCACATGCCCACCTTGGTGGAATATGGACACACCAGCTATCCTGCCACTTCCTACTCCTTAGCCCTTATGCCATCTGGCACCAGACCCCAGACACCTGTCACTTCCCTCAAAGCTGCTCTGACAATCTAATGAGCCATTTCACTCCTCTAATTTTCTAATTTTACTAATCTCCAAAATGGGGACAATAGCCTATGTCACAAGGTTAAAATCTTCACACACCCTGTGTGGAGAAACTTGATTAACCATTTCAGACTGAGGTGGGACTCACTGGTAGTGTGTGCGTGTGTGTGTGTGTGTGTGTGTGTTTGTGTGCGTAAGTGCTGCTTCACACAAATAAAACTTCATTAGGTAGAATTCTGAAGAGCTTTAAGGATGGTGTTTAGGTTGGATAAGGATGAGAGCCTCCCGTGAACCTACCCTAAAGCTTAGATTCTGTGCTCTTGGGGCACACAAGGGGTGGAGAATGAAGCTCTCTTCCTATTATTATCTCACCCTATTAGATCCCTCCCACTTGATGCAGCATCACCTTCTGCCTGAAATTTTTAGCAGCCTCTTGCACATATGTGGAGCAGAAGAAAGCTCACACACTGAGGCTCTGGTGTGGGTGCAGGCTAGGTGGATATGGGGCTTGGGGTCCTCTTGGAGGAGGCCCTCTAGCAGGAGGGCCTGTACCACCAGCCCAAGGAGGACTGGGGGGCTGAGGAAGGCTCAGATCTGTGTTTCAGAGTGGTCCTGCTACAGCAGTTTTTAGAAGCTGGGAGTGTTGGAGAGGCTGAGTGGGACTGTAGGCTGCGTGAGTACCCACAAGGGGGTGAGATGGGGGAAGAGCACCCTAGTAGGTGCAGGGTGCCCCATGCAGCAGTCATGGGTGCAGCCAGCTTTACCAGGCAGTTGCCCTGGCCTTTCTGGGGTCAGGGCTCTGCTCTGTGGCGGCAGGACGGGCAGTGTTATCAGACAGCCCAGCTGGCTCAGAGGTGGCCCCCAGTGCTGCTAAATCTGGGCCACGGGCTCCTGCTGCAGGAAGAGGGAACGCAGGCAGGATGTCCTCTCCTGTGGCCGGCAAGTCCTTTCCCATGAACCCATGCTGACCTCACTGGCCACGTGGCGGGGCTCCCCCACTTGCCACCCTGACTTGTGTGTGCTCACAGGGCTACTCGCACCCCATCCGGCCCTCGGAGATGGGGGTGGCCTGGGACACTGGAGCCAGGCAGGGCTGTGCCTCTTTCGGGCCACACCCAGCCTCAGTGGCAGCCGGTCCTAAAGCCTGCATCTTCCTGCTCCCAGACTTCTCCCTTCAGTGTGACCGGAAAACGGAGATCCCAGAGGAAGCCAGTGTCTGAAAAGGATCGAAACTCAGGAATCCCTGGCTCCAGCTGGACACATTGGCCATGTCTTGCTCAGAGGTCGGTGCAAGGAGTATGGGAGTCTCTGGGCTCCTCTCCCTACCCATCCCCCTTTGTCAAGGGATATCTCAGGACTGTAGGGCACAGACTAGATCCTTGTGGAGAGAAATCTGCATGGTGGGGGAAACACCAAAATGGCAGCACGAGGGGTGTAAGCTAGACGCAGGAAAAACCTCCCCCTCATGACTGAGACCCCACTTAATTTTCCTGGATTCCCTGACTTCCCTCTATCATATCACACTCCCAACTTTCTTCCTTCCTGCCTTTGACTGGAGGCCCTGCCTCCCCAGTGGAACGCTTTATCTTTCCCCATCTCCTCCTCTTCTCAGGGTTCCCGTCTGGTAAACAATTTCATGGTCTATTCTGCCACTTCAGCCAGAGACTGGCACTCGTCCCTCTCTCTCCACCATCCCCTGCTGCCTCCTTCCCTGGTATATCTCCTGGGTGCACCCGCAGCCTCCTTGCTGTGGCCTTGCATCTGCTCTTGCCCCTCTGGCGATGCCTTCAGGGGAGTCTGACCATGTGGCTCCCTGCTACACCCCCGCTTCCAGGTGTGCCGCTAGCTCCTGTGTCTCCATTTCCTGTCTCTTCCACCCCATTGCTCTGCCCCCAGGACTTTAGCCTCAGCTGATCACCATCTGACTTTTCTGTCTCTGGGCCTTTGAGGCAGTCTTTGTCCTACCTGGAACCCCTTTCCTGGAGTCTGCAGACCCCTTCAGGAAGCTCCAAGATGGAAGCAACTTGGTGGAGCCCACACCACCAGCTGGACCTCACTGGGGTCACTGAGCACTATCACTCCTGGGCTACGATGTCATGTTTGTGTCCCTGCAAGTCTGGCACTTGAGAAACTCCTGCAGAATGGACTTGGTCCAAATCTTCCCTTTGCCACCCTGAACAGACACTGTAGCTTTCACTTTGCACAGGACTACAGTCCCCTTCCCTGGTTAGGCTGCCTGCCACTGCCTGGGGTCAGGGGTGGGGGTGGTACAGCGAGGAGATGGCCAGACAGTCCCCTTGTTACACCTCATGCCCAGCGTGGCGCCTGGTCATGTGGACACTGTGCTGTGGGGAAGCAAAGAGTCCTTCGGCCACACTGACCCAGTGCCTCTAGCATGCTGGGTATGTGAGCACACCTGTATGTGAGTCCTCAGAGCACTGAGCTAAGGCCAGTGCTCTACCTGCACTGACTCACATGCCCACCCTACTCCCACACCTCTGTCCACACCTGGCTCTGGCTCAGGGCTGAGGAGCAGGGACGGTGAAGAGCTGGAATGGTCATGAGTGTCTCAGCCGTGGTAGGAGCCAGTATCCTCATGGCAGGCCAACCAAGCTTCCTGGCAATTGCCTCCTTCCCCACAAGTCCCTGAGCTGACTGCCCACTGTTCAGAGGCACAAACAGCCTCTCTAGAGTCTAAGCCCCAAGAGATAAAGCCTGTAGGAGGTGGCCTCTGCCATCTACCTTCACTAGACAGACACGATTGGGATAGAGTCCAGCCCCAAGCACAGCCCTTCAGAGCTTGCTAGCTTGTTGCAGTGCAATGTGTGGGCAAACTGAGGCATAAGGAGAGGAAGGGAGGGGGTCCAAGCAACACAGCAAGTAATTTAGGGGTAGAGCCAGGAAGGAGCCATCTCTGGGACAAGCACCACATCTCTGAGGGCCGCCTTCAGGCCAGGCTGCTCACCTGCCAACACGTGGCCTCCCACTGGGGCTGCACTGGAATGTCTGTGCTTCTGCTCCAGCACCCCCATCAGTCTAGGGGCTTCTCAGGTCCTCTTCAGCCCCCAAATGGGTGGCACAAGTATAAGGCGCAGGGACTGTGGCAATGGTCTGCTCTCAATGGGTTATCTCCCTACCAGCCGTGCCCTGGTCCAGCCAAGGCTGTCCCCCTCCACGGGCCCCGTAGCTTCATTCTCTCTCTTCTCCCTCACTGCCCAGCTTTGGTAAGAATCACCTGTACTCACTGCAAGGCTGACTTACCCACCCTCTGTCTGCCACCTTCCACTCTGCTCTACTCAGGAGCACCAGGACATGAGTCTTTCCTGGTTTTCCTTACACTCTGCACGTTGGATGTTTTCTATCTGCCTGGAAGCCTCTCGCCCTCTGGTCCCCTCCTTGGGGAAGATAGTCCCATCCTGGGACAGCTTCCTCTTCAGCCTCTCTCCTGAGCTTTGGACACTATACCCACTGCCTGCTGGATGTCTCCTCAAGGTGGGATCTCCCACTCCTCAGCCCTGAAGCCCAACCACAGCACCTGTGAAAGCCTGGTCCTGGGAAGGGTGCAGGGGAGCAAAGAAGGGCCAAGAGGCATCCCCTCTGCTCAGATCTGCCCTGACTTGGAGGCCAGAAGATGTCTTCTTCCATCCTCCTCCCCTAGATTCATCCACACTTCCCTTCACTCCACTCTCCCCAGCCCTTCAGCCCATATAGACACAGAGAATGGGGTTCTGGTATCCCAAAGACCTGCGCTGAACATGTCCTTTACTACTGGCTTCCTGAGGACTTTGGGGAAAGTTGCCCCTGTCCTTGGTCCAAGTGTTCCCATTTGTAAAAGGGTCTAACATTTCCTTGTGAGGATTAAAAGAAATGAAACATGTAAAGCCAATATTCAAAGCCAACAGTGTTTAAAAACAGAGGTATCCATTTCTCCCTTCAGATCTTTCAGAACTACTCCCTCAAACCCTGGGGACCTGTGATTGGTCCTCTGCCCTCTGACCCCCAGGGTCACTGGATCTCTCATGGGCTTCCAGCTCATCTGCCTCTCATTTCTGCTGCTTTACCCCTGACATCTCCAAACAGCCACCCCTCCCTCACCCCCAAATTCTCTTCCCTCCAATCCCTCAGAGGCAACCTTTAGTCATGCTCCCATCACCCGTTTCCACACTGCCTCTCCTTTGTTGAAGACCCTTCTTTGCAGCCCCTGCCTTATGATCCTTAGCTTGGCCATCCAGGGTGCTACCCCCAAATATGGCGAGGGTCGGCCTTCTGCCTCTCCTGCCAGGCTGGTCACTTACGAGCTGCTAACTCAAGATCTGCCTCAAATTCCAACACCTGCACCCAGTCTTCCAGAACTACGCCTGTCTCCCTCCGTCCCCCAGCAGTCCTTGGCCTGGGGAAAGTGAACAGCAACCAGAGTTCCCTCAGGAGTACTGATCTCGAGCGCAGACTAGATTCGCGGGGAAGTGCGCCTAGACCCGGCGGGGACTGCAACCTCTGCGCTGGGGGACAACTTCAGTGCGCGCGGATCGCAGGATAGAGTAGTGCGGTGCCCAGACTCCGCAGAAAAGCGTGTAAGCAAGCCAAGGATTCAGGCTGAGGATGCAGCGCGAAGGGGCCCGGGTCCAAGGGAGCTGAACCACTGACCATGGAGTGAAGTCGAAAACCCATCTCCACGCTGCTGGGCTGCCCCGCGGCCCGTCCTCTCCCTTTCCTCACCCCCGGCAAGCCCGGCCGGACTCTCTGTGCTCCTTCCGGGATCTGAATTCCTGGCTCTCAACCCTGTTTCCCCTCGTGCCCAAGGGTCCCGCGGGCCCCGTCCCCCGACCGGTCTCGCGTCCCTGCAGTCCCACCATTTGCCCAGGGAAAGCGTCCCGCTCGCGGCCAGCTGCGCGCTGGGGCAGGCGGAGGGCTCACCACGCTCGTTGTCGAGCAGTCCGAGGCAGAGCCACAGGCGCAGGCACAACGCGGCACCCCGCTGCATCTCCGGCCGCAGTGGCGCGGATCAAACGTGCGACCGCAGCTCGCTTGAGTGTGGGCGCGGGGCTCCGCGCAGGCGGGGCCGGGGCGGGGCTGCGGCCGGGGGCGGGGCTCCCGCGGCGGGCCTTGGAACCGAAACGCAGCCCTCGCACCTCTTAGGACCGCCCTCTAGCCTAGGAGACCGGGAGGGTGCTGGTGGGAGGGAAGGCTGGTTCGTGCCCCGCTTCCGAGTCAACCACAACCCTTCAGGTTGGCCATTGTCAATTAAAAGGGCATGAACCCAGCCGCCGAGATTGAACAAAATGTGGCAGCACGTATTTTTCTGTAATTTTCTTCAGTTAATAAATACTATGTTTAAAGTAGGAAAAAGAAGAAAGCCATATAATTTAAAATAGCAATATATCAAATCTTTGAGACCATTCAGTACACTTTATCTTACCGCCTACGTGGTGTAGATGGAGACTGTACCCTTGGGCCAGGCACCCAGTATAACTAACCTCCATCCTGCAGGCATGTCCTCTTTAGATTTCCTCTAAATAGTTTTGCTCTGAGCTCATTCATAAGTCCTTTCATCAGGTGACAGTTTGCTCTCTGACTTGGCAACCCTTTCATAGACTTCCTTTCTCTTTTCAGTTCTGTCTCTAGAATTTTCCTATTTAAAAACAAATCCCATGAGCATGACTGTCTCCCTCTCCTGCTTTCATAATCACACTTTTACTATCCCTCCCCTACCACCTGCAAAAGTCCATTCATCCTTGTCAAAAACCATTGTTGAAAACAATTGTTACTAAATCCTAATGCAAGAAAGAATGGAACTTAAGTTGTAATCATATATGGAATATTTAATAAATAATGTGAAAAGTAGGCAACCAAATGAAGTTAGATCCTTTTCCTCAACCACCTGTTGATTTTCTTTCAACTTTTGTTGTTAGTTTTAATATATTGAAATTTAGTTTTAATATATTGTAGTTTTAATATATTGATATATAATCAATTTATTATAAATGAAAATTTTAAAGCAAACACTCCTGTTTTCAGTCCCACAGATTAAAGAATATAAAATGGCACAAGCTTTCTAGAAGTTTGCCCTTTCTCCTCCTTAACTCCAAATCCTGGCTTTATCATTTCCCTGCTTTTCTTTATCATTTTATTCCCCAGATATGTTTTGCTTGTTTTTAACCTTATTTAAATGGATTCATTGCATAATCTTTTGCTTAGCATCTTTTGTGAGATTCATGTGTATCACTATGAAGACCTGTCAAAAAGTGAGTGTTAGTCAGTCATTCTTGTCTGACTCTTTGTGACCTCATGGACTGTAGCCCGCCAGGCTCCTCTGTCCATGGAATTCTCCAGGCAAGAATACTGGAGTGGGTTGCCATTTCCTTCTCTAGGGGATCTTCCTGACCCGGGATTGAACCTAGGTCCCCTGCATTGCAGGAAGGTCCTTTACACACTGAGCCACTGGGCATGCCTTATAGTTCACTGAAGAGCAATACCACGCTCATTTTCATTGATGCATAGTCTTCTGTGTGATACAGCATAGTTCATTTGTGCACCTACTGTTGATGAAAGTTTGAATTGTTACCAGTTTCCAACTTTTGCTGCTACAAACATATGTTTTTTGGTGTGCATGTGCCCTATTCTCTAAGTTACATGTACACGAGCGACTCTACTAGCTCTCCTCTACTCTGTAGTTGGCGCCAACTATTCTTCCATTATTTGTACATTTCGCACTGTAATTAGTTCCCTGTGTTTCACACCTTCACTGACACATATTGTCAGTTTTAATTTTTGAATTTAGCCATTTTAATTGATTTGTAGTGGCATCTCTTTATGGTTTTCACTAGATCTTCCCTAATTAATGTTGAATTTGAGAACATTTTTATTATTTTCCATTTGAATGTCAAGTCTTTTGCTTCTTAGCACTTCCTATTGTCTTTTTCTTATTGATTTGTAGGCTTTTTTTTTCTTTTGGCTGCTGAAATGTTTTAATCTATTTTTTAAATTTTATTTTGTATTGGGGTGTAGCCAGTTAACAAACAATGCAATGCTCTGATAGTTTTAGGTGAACAGTGAGGGGACTCAGCTATATATATATATATATATATACATACTCCCCAAACTCCCTCCCATCCAGACTGTTACATAACATTGAACAGTGTTCCATGTGCTATAACACTAGGTCCTTGTTGGTTATCCACTTAAAATATAGCATTGTATACATGTCCATCCCCAAATCCCTAATTATCCTTTCCCCCTGTCCTTCCCCTTGGCAACCTTAAGTTTGTTCTCTAAGTTTGTGAGTCTCTTGTTTTTTGTAAGTAAGTTTCTTTGTATCATTTCTTTTTAGATTCCACATATAATGGATGTCATACAATATTTCTCCTTCTATGTCTAACTTACTTCATTAAGTATGACACTGTCTATGTCCATCCATCTTGCTGCAAATGACATTATTTTGTTCTTCTTCATGGCCGAGTAATATTCCTATATATATGTGTATATATATATATATATGTACCACATCTTTATCCATTCCTCTGTCAATGGACATTTAGGTTTCTTCCATGTCTTGGCTATTGTAAACAGCACTGCAATGAATATTGGGATGCATGCATCCTTTCAGATCATGTTTTTCTTTGTATATATGCCGAGGAGTGGGATTGCAGTGTCATATGGTAGCTCTATTTTTAGTTTTTAAGGGACTTCCTTACTGTTCTCCATAGCAGCTGTATCAATTTACATTCCCACCAACAGTGTAGGAAGATTCCCCTTCTCTTCACATCCTCTCCAGCATTTATTGTTTGTGGATTAAAAAATTAATTAGTTTGTTTTAATTGGAGAATAATTACTTTACAGTATTGTGGTGATTTTTGCCATACATAGATATGGATCAACCATGGGTGCACATGTTTCCTCCAACTTGAACCCCCCTCCCATCTCCCTCCCCACCCCACCCCTCCCGGGTTGTCCCAGAGCACCAGCTTTGAGTGCCTGCTTCATGCATCAAACTTGCACTGGTCGTCTATTTTACGTATGGTAATATACATATTTCCATGCTCTTATCCCACCCTTGCCTTCTCCCACAGAGTCCAAAAGTCTGTTCTTTACATCTATGTCTCTTTTGCAGACTTGCATATAGGATCGTCATTACCATCTTTCTAAATTCCATATATATGCATTCATATACTGTATTGGTGTTTCTCTTTCTGACTTACTTCACTCTGTATAATAGGCTCCAGAAAATCCACCTCATTAGAAATGACTCAAATGCATTCTTTTTATAGCTGAGTAATATTCTATTGTGTATATGCATCACAACTTCCTTATCCATTCATCTGCCAATGGACATCTAGGTTGCTTTTATGTCCTAGCTATTGTAAACAGTGCTGCAATGAACTTTGGGGTACATGTGCTTCTTTCAGGTCTGGTTTCCTTGGTGTGTATGCCCAGCAGTGGGATTGTTGGTTCGTATGGCAGTTCTATTTCCACTTTTTAAAGGAATCTTGTTTGTGGATTTTTTTGGTAATAGGCATTCTGGCTGGTGTGAGGTGATATCTCATTGTAGTTTGGACTTCCATTTCTCTAATAATTGGAGATGTTGAACATCTTTTCATATGCCTATTGGCCATCTGTATGTCTTTGGAGAAATGTCTATTTAGGTCTTTTGCCCATTTTTTGAGTGGGTTGTTTGTTTTGATGCCATTAGGCATCATTTGCTATTTGTAAAATTTGGAAACTAATCCCTATTGGTCATATCATTTGCAAATATTTCCTTCCAATTTTTGGGTAGTCATTTCATTTTGTTTATTGTTTCCCTTACTGTGCAGAAGCTTTTGCATTTATTTTTGTTTTTATTTTCATTATTCTGGGAAAGAGATTGAAGAAGACATTGCTGTGGTTTATGTCAGAGAGTGTTCTGCCTATGTTTTCCTCTAGGAGTTTTATAGTATCTGATCTCACATTTAGGTCATTAATCCATTATGAGCTTATTTTTGTGAATGATATTACAGAAAGAATGATCTAATTTCTTTTTTTTTCCATGTAGCTACCCAGTTTCCTCAGCAGCATTTGTTGAAGAGACTGTCTTTCCAACACTGTGTAATCTTGCCTCCTTTGTCATAGATTAATTTGTCATAGGTGCGTGGGTTTCAGGGTTTTCTGTCTTGTAACACTGATCTATAGTTCTACTTTTGTGCCAGTATCATACTATTTTGATGACTGTGGCTTTGTAGCATAGACTGAAGCCAGGGAGCCTGATTCCTCCAGCTTGATTGTTCTTTTCCAAGATTGATTTGGCTATTTGGGGCCTTTTGTTTCTCTATACAAATTTTGAGATATTTTTACTAGTTCTCTGAAAAATGTCATTGGTAGTTTGATAGAAATTACACTGCGTCTATAGATTGCTTTGGGTAGTTTAGTCATTTTGACAGTATTGGTTCTTACATTCCACAAACTTGATATATCTTTCTACCTGTTTATGACTTTGATTTCTTTCATCACCATCTTATAGGTTTTGGAGTACAGGCTTTTTATTTCCTTAGGTAGGTTTATTCCTAGGTATTTTATTCTTTTTGATGTGATAGTAAATAGAAATGTTTCTTAATTTCTCTTTCTGATCTTCCATTGTTAGTGTACAGAAATGCAGCAGGTTTCTGTGTATTAACTTTGTTTTTTTAAGTTAGGAATTTTTATTTTTCTTTTCCTGATTTTTATTATTTATTTATTTTTTTAAAAATTTTATTTTTACTTTATTTTACTTTACAATACTGTATTGGTTTTGCCATACATTGACATGAATCTGCCACGGGTGTATACGAGCTCCCAGTCCTGAATCCCCCTCCCACCTCCCACCTCATATCATCTCTCTGGATCATCCCCGTGCACCAGCCCCAAGTATCCTATATCCTGTATCGAACATAGACTGGTGCTTCATTTCTTACATGATAGTATACATGTTTCAATGCCATTCTCCCAAATCATCCCACCCTCTCCCTCTCCCTCAGAGTCCAAAAGTCTGTTCTATACCTCTGTGTCTCTTTTGCTGTCTCGCATACAGGGTCACCATTACCATCTTTCTAAATTCCATGTATATGTGTCAGTATACTATATTGGTGTTTTTCTTTCTGGCTTACTTCATTCTGTTACTTTGTAACCAGCAGCATTACCAAGTTCATTGATGAGCTCCAGTAGTTTCCTGGTACCACCTTTAGGATTTTCTACATATAGCATCATGGAATCTGCCGTTAGTGACAGTTTAACTTCTTCTCTTCCAATTTGGATTCCATTTACTTCTTTTTCGTCTTTGATTGCTATAGCTAAGACTTCCAAAACTATGTTGAATAAAAGTGGTAAAGCAGATAGAAGAAATAAGAACTACAATCCTGCAGTGGCTAGAATGAAAACCACAACACAGAAGGTTAATCAGAATGAAGAAGCAGAGTGTTAGTTCCTCAGATGAAGGGACAAGACAAAAGCCCAGAGGGGGACTCTGGTTCAGGTGGCAGAGTAGAAGGACCTGTGCTCCTCTCCTCCTCTGCCAACACCAGAACTGTAACTAGTTGATGAATAGCCATCGACAGGAGGATGGCTGAAACCCAGCAAAAAGATACCGCACATCCAAAGACAAAGAGGAAACTGCAACGAGATGGTAGAAGTGGTACAAACACAATAAAATAAAATCCTTTACCCACTGAGTGGGCAACTCACAACCTGGAGAACCATATAATACCAAAGAATCCCACTGTTCTGAAGGTTCTGAGCCTCATATCAGGCTTCCCGGCCTGGGGAGCTGGCAAAAGAATTGGAAATCCCCAGGAGTCTGACTTTGAAGGCCAGTGGGATTTGATTTTAGGACTTCCACAGGACTGGGTGAAACAGAGACTCATTCTTGGATGGCACATACAAAATCTTGTGCACACTTAGACCCAAGGGAAAGGAGCAGTGATCCCACAGGAGACTGAACTGGACTTACCTGCTAGTGTTGGAGGGTCTACAGTGGAGCAGAGGGGTGACAATGGCTCACCCTGGAATGGGGGAACTGGCAGCAGCGGTCCTGGAAAGAACTCCGTGGCATAAGTCCTCTTGGAGGTCACTGTTAACCATATTATAGAGTCCCCATAGGCCCCAGGGCTGCATCCCCATAGGCCAAACAACTAACAAGAAGGGAGAGCACCACCACCAATCAGCAGATTTTTGGATTTAAGTTTTACTGAGCTTGGCTCTGCCCACCAATGCCCTGTTTTCCCCACCACCGGTGCCTCCCATCAGGAAGCTTATACAAGCCTCTTAGCCTCATCCATCAGAGGGCAGCAGCAGAAGAAAGAAGAACCACAATTCCTCAGTGGTTAGAATAAAAATCACACCACAGAAAGTTAACCAGGATGAAAAGAAAAACAGCATAGGGTTTTGTCTCAGATGAAAGGACAGATAAAACTCCAGAAAAACAACCAAATGGGGATAGGCAACCTTCCAGAAATAGAAATCAGAATAATGATAGTGAAGATGATCTAAGATTTTGGGAAAAGAATGGAGGCAAGAAATAATTACCAATAAGCTAGAAAACTAAAGAACAAACAGAGATGAACAATACACTAGAAGGAATCAATTAGCAGAATAAGTGATGCAGAATGGATAAGTGACCTGGAGGGCAGAATGGTGGAAATCACTGCTGCAGAACAGGATGTAGAAAAATGAATGGGAAAAAAAAAAAAAGACAGCGTAAGAGACCCCTGGAACATTAAATGCACTAACTAAATGCATTATAGGGGTTCCAGAAGAAGAGAGAGAGAAATGACCTGAGAAAACATTGAAGAAATAATACTTGAAAACTTTCCTAATATGGGAAAGGAAATAGTCAACCAAGTCCAGGAAGCATAGAGTGTCTCGGGCAGGATAAACCCAAGGAGGAACACACCAAGACACAGAGACACACAAGACACACAGACATTGAATGAATGAAAATTAATGACAAAGATAGAATATTAAAAGCAACAAGGGGAAAACAACAAATAACATACAAGGGAACACCCGTAAGGTTATCAACTGATTTCTCAACAGAAACTGTACAGCTCAGAAGGGAATGGCATGATGCATCTAAAGTAATGAAAAGGAAGAACCTGTAACCAAGAACATTCTAACCAGCAAGACTCTTGTTCAAATTTGAGAGAGAAATCAAAAGTTTTACAAACAAGCACAAGTTAAGAGAATTCAGCACCACCAAACAAGCTTTACAACAAGCTCTAAAGGACCTCCTCTAGGCAGAAAATGCAAGCCTAGGAAAAGACCTACACAAAATAAACCCAAAACAATTTAGAAAATGTTAATATAATCATACATATTGATAATTACCTTAACTGGAAATGAATTAAATTCACAAACCACTAGGCAAAGACTGGCTAGGCTGATGAAAGCATGTGCATATATATAATAATTTTCCTTCCACTTACCACATCATTCCACTTAACCCCCAAATTGTATGTAATTATTTTATATTGTTAGGTTAATCATGCTTCCTTTATGGCTTGCAATTGTAATTATATTTTATATTTTGTCTGGCTATTGATTGTGAAAACTGGTAAAGATCTTTTACTATTGTGATTATGTCAGTATTATTCACTTAATACCATTGTATCATGATTGGTCATCAGAAAACAATAGAAAAAAATAGAATTAAAGTGGTGAGAGTGGACATTCTTGTCGTTTTCCTGATCTTAGAGGAAATACTTTCAGCTTTTCACTATTGAGTATGATGCTAGCTGTAGGTTTGTCATATATGGTCTTTATTATGCAGAGGTATGTACACTCTATGGCCACTTTATAGAGATGTTACCAAAAGTGGGTGCTGAATTTTGTCAAAAGTTTTTCTGTATTTATTGAGATGAACATATGGTTTTTATTCTTCAATTTGCTGATATGGTGTACCACATTGATTGATTTGCACATGTTAAAAAATGCTTGCATCCCTGGGCTTTCTTTGTGGTTCAGTTGGTAAAAAATCTGCCCACAATGCAGGAGACCTGGGTTTGATCCCTGGGTTGGGAAGATACCCTGAAGAAGGGAGAGGCTACCCACTCCAGTATTCTGGCCTTGAGAATTCCATGGACTGTATAATCCATAGGGTCCACAAAGAGTTGGACACAACTGAGCGACTTTCACTTTCTCACTGGGATGAATCCCGCTTGATCATGGTGCATAATCTTTTTATTGTACTGCTGGATTCTGTTTGTTAGTATTTTATTGAGGATTTTTGCATCTTTGTTCATCACTGTAATTTGTGTGTGTGTGTGTGTGTGTGTGTGTGTGTGTGTGTGTGTGTGGTATGTTTGTCTGTTTATGGTATCAGGGTGGTTGTGGCCATTCTGAAGGAGATCAACCCTGGGATTTCTTTGGAAGGAATGATGCTGAAGCTGAAGCTCCAGTACTTTGGCCACCTCATGCGAAGAGTTGACTCATTGGAAAAGACTCTGATGCTGGGAGGGATTGGGGGCAGGAGGAGAAGGGGACGACCGAGGATGAGATGGCTGGATGGCATCACGGACTCGAAGGATGTGAGTCTGAGTGAGCTCCTAGAGATGGTGATGGACAGGGAGGCCTGGCGTGCTGCGATTTATGGGGTCGCAAAGAGTCAGACACAACTGAGCGACTGAACTGAACTGAACTGTGGCCTTATAAAACTAGTTTGGAAGTTTTCCTTCCTCTCCAATTTTTGGCACAATTTCACAAGGATAGGTGTTAACTATTCTCTAAATGTTTGATAAAACTCACCTGTGAAGCCATCTGGTCCTGGACTTTTGCCTGTTGGGAGGTTTTTAATCACAGTTAAAATTTCAGTGCTTGTGATTTGTTAGTTCATATGTTTTATTTCTTCTTGGTTCAGTCTAGGGAGACTGTACCTTTCTAATAATTTGTCCATTTCTTCCAGGTTGTCCAAAATTTTTTTGTGTCATACAGTTACTAATAGTAGTCTCTTATGATCCTTGGTTTTGGATTGATGCTTTTGAACTGTGATGTTGGAGAAGACTCTTGAGAGTCTCTTGGACTGCAAGGAGATCAAAGCAGTCAATCCTGAAGGAAGTCAATCCTGAATTGGAAGGACTGATGCTGAAGCTGAAACTGTAATGCTTTGGCCACCTGATGCAAAGAACTGACTCATTGGAAAAGACAGTGATGCTGGGAAAGATTGAAGGCAGGAGAAGGGAGTGACAGAGGATGTGATGGTTAGATGGCATCACGGACTTGATGGACTTGAGTTAGAGCAAGCTTTGGGAGTTGGTATGGACAGAGAAGCCTAGCATGCTATAGTCCATGGGGTCGCAAAAAGTCAGACATGACTGAATGACTGAACTGATCCTTGGTATTTTCATGGAGTCAGTAACTTCTCCTTTTTCATTTATAATTTTATTGATTTGAGTCTTCTCCATTTTTTTCCCTTGATGATGCTGGCTTAAGATTTATCAATTTTGTTTAAAATTTCAAAGATCCAGCTTTTAGTTTCATTGATGTTTGCAATTTTTTCTTTGTCCCTATTTCATTTATTTATGCTCTGCTATTTATGATTTCTTTCCTTTTTACCAACTCTGGGTTTTATTTGTCTTTCTATCTCTAATTGTGAAAACAATTAGATGTGAAAAAACCACATAAAACAATTTAGGTGTAAGGTTAGGCTGTTTACTTGAGACTTTTCTTGTTTCTTGAGGAAAGATTAAGTATTGCTACAAACTTCACTCAGAATTGCTTTGCTGCATCCCAGAGTTTTCAGATCATTGTGCTTTCATTTTTCTCTAGATATTTTTTGATTTCCTCTTCATTCTTTTCAGTGATTAGTAGCATATTGTGCAGCCTCTACATGTTTGGTTTTTTATAGTTTTTCTTCTTGTGGTTTATTTTTAAAGTCATAATGTTGTCATTGGAGAAGATGCTTGATATGATCTCAATTTCCTTAAATTTACCAAGGCTCATCTTGTGGCCCAGCAGGTTGTCAGTCCTGGAGAATGTATAGTGTGCTACTTTTGGATGGAATCCTCAGTTATGTCAAACTGATCTAAAGTGTAACTTAAGGCCTCTGTTTCCATATTAATTTTCTGTCTGGATTATATGTCCACTGATGAGAGTTGGGTATTAAAGTTCCCCACTATTGTGTTACTCTTGACTTCTCCCTTTATGGTGATTAGAATTTGCTTATATATTGAGGTGCTCCTATGTTGGTTGTATATATATTTGTTATATCTTCTTCTTGAATTGAACTCTTGATCATTATGTAGTGTCCTTGTCTCTTATAACAGTCTAAGTTTTAAATCTATTTTGTCAGATACAAGTTTCTTTTAATTTCCATTTGTATGGAATACTTTCTCCCATCCCCTTACTTTCAATCTGTAAGAGTCCCTAGGTCTGAGGTGAGTCTCTTATAGACAGTGTATGTATGTGTATATATATATAAGGATTTTATATATACATATATGTATATATAAAATCTTGCTTTTGTATCCACCCAGCCAGTTTATGTCTTTTGGTTGGTGAACTTAATACATTTATATTTAAGGTAATTATTGATATATATGATCCTATTGGGCTTCACAGGGCTTCACATGTGGCTCCCTGGTAAAAAAAGTTGCCTGACAAGCAGGAGATGTGGATTCAATCCCTGGGTCAGGAAGAGTCCCTGGAGAAGAAAATGGCAATCCAGTCCAGTGTTCTTGCCTGGGAAGTCCCTTGGAGAGAGGAGCCTGGTGGGCTACCAGGTTGCAAAATAATCAGACACGACAGTGACTAAAGGAGGAGTAACAACAGTAATCCTATTGCCATTTTCTTAATTGCTTTGGATTTATTTTTTGTAGATTTTTCCTTCTCTGTGTTTCCTGCCTAAAGATGTTCTTTTAGCATTTGTTGCAAAACTAGTTTGGTGATGCTGCATTCTCTTAACTTTTGCTTGTTTGTAAACTTTTGATTTCTCTCTCAAATTTGAACAAGAGTCTTGCTGGTTAGAATGTTCTTGGTTACAGGTTCTTCCTTTTCATTACTTTAGATGCATCATGCCATTCCCTTCTGAGCTGTACAGTTTCTGTTGAGAAATCAGTTGATACCCTTATGGGTGTTCCCTTGTATGTTATTTGTTGTTTTACCCTTGTTGCTTTTAATATTTTATCTTTGTCTTTAATTTTAATCAGTTTGACTACTATGTGTCTGCATGTGTTTCTCTATGGTTTTATCCTGTCTGAGACTCTGTGCTTCCTGGACTTGGTCAACTATTTCTTTCCCATATTACAGATGTTTTCAGCTATTATCTCTTCAAATATTTTCTTGGGTCCTTTCTCTCCCTTTTGTCCTTCTGGGACCCCTGTAATGTGAATATTGCTGTGTTTAATGTTGTCCTAGAGGTCTCTTAGGCTGTCTTCATTTAATTTCATTTCTTTTTTTTTAAATTCTGTTTTGTGACAGTGATTTTCATCATTCTGTTTTTCAACTCATTTTTCTGCTCTGTCTCAGTTATTCTGCTGTTTATTCCTTCTAGTGTATTGTTCATCTCTGTTTTGTAGTTCTTCTAGGTTATTGGTAAACATTTCTTTCACCTTTTCCATTATTTTTTGTAATATCCTGGATCATTTTCATTATCATTATTCTGAATCTTTTCCTGGAATGCGGCCTAGCTCCACTTTATTTAGCTACTTTTGGGGGATTTTTACCTTGTTCCTCCACCTGGGACATAATCCTTTTTATTTTGATTCGCTTTCTGTGATTGTGGGTTTTGTTCTGAAGCCTGTGGGATTGTGGTTTTTCTTGCTTCTTCTGTCTGCCCTCTGGTGGATGAAAATAAGAGACTTATATAAGTTTCCTGATGGGAGGGACTGGCTGTGGAGAAAACTGGGTCTTGCCTTGGTACTCAGTACAACTTTACTTTGATTACCTGCTGTGGGTGGGGCCGTGCTCCCTCCCTGTTGGTTGTTTGGCTCGTGCCAGTGGTTACCTCCCAGGAGCGCTGCTGCCGGTGTCCTGCTGCAAGGCGCTGTTGACCCATGCCTCCACAGGAGACCCTCTAATACTGTCAGGGAGGTCTTTTTCAGTCTCCTGCAGGGTCACTGCTCCTTTCCTCTGAGTCCTGTTGTGGACAAGGTTTTGTTTCTACCCTCCAAGAGTGGAATCTCTGTTTTCCCCAGGCTTGTGGAAGTCATGCAATCAAATCCCACTGGCCTTCCAGTCAGACTTTCTGGGGATTCCTAGTTTCTTTGCTGGATCCCCAGGCTGGGAAGCCTTACTTGAACCTTCACAACAGAAATATGTGAAACTTCACAACAGTGAGAGAACCTCTCTGGTTTATTTTTCTCCAGTTTGTGGGCTGCCTGCCCAGTGGGTGTGTGATTTGATTTCATTATGATTGTGCCCTTCTATGATCTTGTTGAAGCTTCTTTTTTCCTTGGACATGGGTATCTTTTTCTGGTAGGTTCCAGCACCCTCCTGTCAATGACTCTTCAACAGCTAGTTGTGATTTTGGTGCCCTCACAGGAGATGAGTGCACATCCTTCTACTCTGTAATCTTGAATAAATCTGTTTTTTGTGGTTTTGATTGGCATTTCACTCATGGTTAGTGATGTTCAACCTCTTTTTCTGTACTTACTGGCCATTTGCACAGATCTGGAGAGATGTCTATCCAAGTCCTTTGCCCATTTTAAAAATTGAGTTTTTCCCCCCTTTACCTTTTTTTTTCCCCTCATGTGTTTCTTCTGCAGAGAAGAAACAAACTCTGACTCTATGTTGGAAACTGTTTGTTTTCATTGCTTTTGTTATTATAATCATACATAATTGCCTGTCTCAGAAGACCCTGACCTGTTACCTGAATGTAAACTAAAGTGCCTTTGTTCAGCTCAGAGAGAGATAATCTGACCCTGTCCACCTGTGAATAGAAGACATTAACATACCCCCAAATCTCTGGCCATACCATCCTGAATGCACCCGATCTTGTCTCATCTCAGAAGCTAAGCAGGGTCGGGCCTTGTTAGTACTTAGATGGGAGACCGCCTGGGAATACTGGGTGCTGTATACTTTGGGGGCTTCCCTGGTGGCTCAGAGGCTAAAGCGTCTGCCTACAATGTGGGAGACCTGAGTTCAATCCCTGGGTTGGGAGGATCCCTTGGAGAAGGAAATGGTAACCCACTGCAGTATTCTTGCCTGGAGAATCCCATGGACAGAGAAGCCTGGTAGGCTGCAGTCCACCGGGTTACAAAGAGTCAAACACGACTGAGCAACTTCACTTCAACTTCTAAATTCTAGAAATGTTTTGCAAGAAGGAAGATCCTTTCACTTTACTTCCTCAGTGCCTCTCCCTCTCTATTCTGCCTTTTGACTTTGGTTCCTTATAGCCTCTCTTTGGCCCTGCAAAGAACGTGGCTTCCAAACCCCAACAAGATGGTTACTTTGAGACATTAGTCTACTATCTTCTCTGTCAGCTGGCCCAAATAAAGTCGTATGCCTTCTCTCAGCACCTTGTCCCTTGGGTTTATTGGCCTCTTGTGCAGTGAGCAGAGTGAGCTTGTACTCAGTAACATTGTTTTTGAAAATATGTATGTCTGTATTTATTTAGTTGGCTGCACTGGATCTTAGGTGTGGCACACCAGCTCTTTGATCTTCCTTGTGGCATGTGTGTTCTTTTTTAGTTGTGTGTGTGAGATCTTTTATTTGTGGTGTGTGGAGTCTTTTGTTGCAGCATGTGCAATCTTCAGTTATTGCATATGAACTCTTAGTTGTGGCTTGTGGGGTCTCGTTTCCTGACAAGGGCTTAGTCCCAGGCCCCTTCTATACTTGGGAGTGTGATGTCCTAGTCACTGAGCCAACAGGGAATTCCCCCTAGTGAATTTCCATTCAGTTCAGTTAAGTTGCCCGGTCGTGTCCAACTCTTTGTGACCCCATAGTCTGCAGCATGCCAGGCTTCCCTGTCCATCACCACCTCATAGCGCTTGCTCAAACTCATGTCCATTAAGTCAGTGATGCCATCCAAAGATCTCATCCTCTGTTGACTCTTTTCCCTCCTACCTTCAATCTGTCCCAGCATCACGGTCTTTTCCAATGAGTCAATCCTTTGTATCAGGTGGCCAAATTGTTGGAGTTTCCAGCTTCAGCATCAGTCCTTCCAATGAATATTCAGGATTGATTTCCTTAGGATTAACTGGTTTGATCTCCTTGTAGTCCAAGGAACTCTCAAGAGTCTTCTCCAACACCACAGTTCAAAAGTATCAATTCTCTGGTGCTCAGCTTTCTTTATGGTCCAGCTCGCACTTCTATACACACATGACTATTGGAAAAACCATAGCTTTGACTATGCGGACCTTTGTTGCTGTCTAGGTTGGTCATAGCTTTTCTTCCAAGCAGCAAGTGTCTTTTAATTTTTAATCACTGCAGTCACCATCTGCAGTGATTTGGGAGCCTGAGAAAATAATGTCTGTCACTCTTTCCACTGTTTCCCCATCTATTTGCCATGAAGTGATGAGACCAGATGCCATGATCTTCATTTTCTGAATGTTGAGCTTTAAGCCACCCTTTTCAGTCTCCTCTTTCACTTTCATCAGGAGGCTCTTTAGGTGTTCATTTTCTGCCATAAAGGGTGGTGTCATCTATGTATCTGAGGTTATTGATATTTCTCCATGAAATCTTGATTCCAGCTTGTGCTTCATCCAGTGCAGCATTTTACATGATGTACTCTGCATATATAAGGTAAATATCAAGGTAACAATATACAGCCTTGACGTACTCCTTTTCCAATTTGGAACCAGTCTGTTGTTCCATGTCTGATTCTAATTGTTGCTTCTTGATCTGCCTTCAGATTTCTCAGGAGGCAGGTAAGGTGGTCTGGTATTCCCATCTCTTGAAGAATTTTCCACAGTTTGCTGTGATTCACATGGTCCAAGGCTTTAGCATAGTCAATGAAGCAGAAATAGATACTTTTCTGGAATTCTCTTGTTTTTTCCTATGATCCAACGGATGTTGGCAATTTGATCTCTGGTTCTTCTGCCTTTTCTAAATCCAAACTGAATGTCTGTAGTTTCTCAGTTTATGTACTGTTGAAGTCTGGCTTGGAGAATTTTGAGCATTACTTTACTAGCATGTGAGATGAGTGCAATCTGTGGTAGTTTGAACAATCTTAGCATCATCTTTTATGGGGATTGGAATGAAAACTGACCTTTTCCAGTCCTGTGGCCACTGCTGAGTTTTCCAAATTTGCTGACATATTGAGTGCAGCACTTTAACAGCATCATCTTCTATGATTTGAAATTGCTCAGCTGAGATTCCGTCACCTCCACTAGCTTTGTTCAAAGTGAAGTTTCCTAAGGGCCACTTGACTTTGCACTCCAAGATGCCTGGCTCTAGGTGAGTGATCATACCATTGTGGTTATCTGCGTCATTAAGATCTTTTTGTATAGTTCTTCTGTGTATTTTGGACTTCCTTGGAGGCTCAGATGGTAAAGCGTCTGTCTACAATGCGGGAGACCTGGGTTCAAGCCCTGGGTTGGGAAGATCCCCTGGAGAAGGAAATGGCAATCCACTCCAGTACTATGGCCTAGAAAATCCCATGGACAGAGGAGCCTGGTAGGCCCCAGTCTATGGGGTGGTGAAGAGTCAGACACGACTGAACGACTTCACTTTACTTCTGTGTATTCTTGCCACATTTTCTTAATATTTTCTGCTTCTGTTAGGTCCGTACAACTTCTGTCCTTTATCGTGCCTATCTTTGCATGAAATATTCCCTTGTTATCTCTAATTTTCTTGAAGAGATCTCTAGCCTTTCCCATTCTATTGTTTTCCTCTATTTCTTTGTATTGACAGCTTAGGAAGGCTTTCTTATCTCCTCTTGCTATTCTTTGGAATTCTGCATTCAGATGGATATATCTTTCCTTTTTTCCCCTTTGCCTTTTGCTTCTTTTCTCAGCTATTTTAACGCCTTCTCAGACAACCATTTTGCCTTTTTGCATTTCTTTTTCTTGGAGATGGTCTTTATCACTGCCTCCTGTACAATTTATGAACCTCTGTCCATAGTTCTGGCACTCTATCTAAGATCTAATCCCTTGAATCTATTTGTCACTTCTACTGTATAATCATAAGAGATTTTACTTAGGTCATAACTGAATGGTCTAACGATGTTCCCTACTTTCTTCAGTTTAAGTCTGGATTTTTCAGTAAGGAGTTCACGATCTGAGCCACAGTTACCTCCAGGTCTTGTTTTTGCTGACTGTATAGAGTTTCTCCATCTTCAGCTGCAAAAAATATAATCAATCTGATTTCAGTATTGATTACCTGGTGATGTTCATGTATAGAGTCATCTCTTGTGGTGTTGGAAGAGGGTGTTTGCTATGACCAATATGTTCTCTTGGCAAAACTCTGTTAGCCCTTTCCCTGCTTCAATTTGTACTCCAAGGCCAAATTTGCCTGTTACTCCAGGTATCTCTTGACTTTCTACTTTTGCAATCCGGTCCCCTATGATGAAAAGGACATTTTTGGTTGGTGTTAGTTCTAGAGGTTTTGTATGTCTTCATAGTACCATTCACCTTCGGCTTTAGCATTAGTGGCTGGGGCATAAGCTTGGATTACCATGATAGTGAGCGGTTTGCCTTGGGAATGAAGAGAGATCATTCTGTCATTCTTGAGACTGCATCCAGTACTGCATTTCTGACTCTTTTGTTGACTATTATGGCTACTCCATGTCTTCTAAGGGATTCTTGCCCTCAGTAGTAAATGTAATGGTTATTTGAATTAAATTCACCCATTCCAGCCCATTTTAATTCAGTGATTCCTAAAATGTCAATGTTCACTTTTGCTATCTCCTGTTTCGCCACTTCTAATTTGCCTTGATTCATAGACCTAATACTTCAGGTTTCTATACAGTATTGTTCTTTACAGCATCTGGCTTTAATTCCATCACCAGTCACACCCACAACTGGGTGTTGTTTTTGGTTTGGGTCAAGCAAAGTGAAAGAAAGTGATTTTGTTGGATAGTTTCTATTGTAGTTTTTCAAGTTTCTTGGGGTTTTTCAAGTTTTTCTTCTGCTAATCTGCTATTTAACATTTCCAGTGAATTGTTTATTTCTGATGTTGTAATTTTAACTCCAGGATACCATTTGATATTTTTATATATCTTCTTATTATATGTTCATTTTGTTCATTTATTTTCCTTTAAGATTCTTCAACATGTTTATAACTTTTAAAGTCATTGTCCACTTATCCCATCATCTCTCTAATTATTGTTTTTTTCTGTTGACTGGTTTTTCTCTTGGTTTTGCATCACATTCTTCCAGCTTCTTTGCTTATCTAATAATTTTTATTAGATTTTAGACATTTTAAATGTTATATATCTATGAATATCTAGGCTTCCCTGGTGGCTCAGCTGGTAAAGAATCTGCCTGCAATGCAGACCTGAGTTCAGTCCCTGACTTGGAAAGATCCCCTGGAGAAGGGAAAGGCTGCTGACTCCAGTATTCTGGCCAAGTCCTTAGGAAAGGCAAACATAGCTTAACACGCAACAGGAAACTTGAGGTGGCTCATTTACAATTTTCTGGAGTACTTTTTATGTATAATTTTATCCTGAACTTTGTACTATAAATTCCAGCTGCCTTGGCCTCCCTAATTCTAAGATATGTTGCCTTATCTCAGCAGGTCTATTAAGCCTTTTTGGGTTTCTTCTTCTTGTGCCATGATATATAAAGCTGAAATTTTAGTATGATGGTTGGATAATTTGTAGAAGTCACTTTGATGTTCAATACCTGAAAAACATTGTTTGACAAATTTTTTATGGTTTTTCTAATTGTTTATAGTCAGAGGGAAAATTTGTTATGGTGAAATTAGTCTTCCAATTTTGGTTGAGCTTACATTTATGTGTATACTTGTTATTTAGATATTGTCTGTTTTAAACTCTCTGTTCAATTCTTTTGTCAGTTATTTTTATGTGATTGTCTTTTTATTTTTAATCTGTAGAACTTCTTTATGCAGGATACCTTTGCTAGACATTTATTGCAAATATCATCTATTCAGTGACTTACTTTCGCATTACTTTAGTGCTTTTTTAAAATAAAAAAATCTTTTTAATATAAATTTATTTATTTTTAATTGAGGGATAACTGCTTTAAAGAATTGACTTTTACACTCTGATAAATATAAGTTATCTGAAAGAATTTTAGTGGAGTGTGGAAGTTATTACTTTTACATAGTACCTTTTATATTTTTTTCCTTTTGTGTATGTTTGTGTATTCTCTTTTCAAAATTCCCTGCTTGCTCCAAAGTCATGAAGATATTTTTCTCCTCTTTTTCCCCTCAATACATTAATTTTCCTTTTTTTCATTTAGATTGACTACCTACCTAGAATTGATTTGTATATAGTATAAGATTGATATCAAGATTTTTAGATTGCTATTTCATTGATTTAGCATAACCCAACCTTTCCTCACTACATTTCAGATTTGTTATAATCCATGTCGCCTTATATGGATTAGTCTGTTTCTAGACTGTTATGTTTCATTTGTCTACTTGCCTATTTTGCACAATGTTATGCAACTTTAATTATGGTGGTTTTATTTTAACTTTTAATATATAGTCATGTTAGTTCATGATATTTATGCTTCTTTTTCCAAAGTGTGTTGCTTTTTATTGGCTTTTTCACTTCCATATTAATTATAGAATCAGCTTGTCAATTTTCAGGAATGAAAAATATGCTAGTACTTTGACTGAAATTATACTAAGCAATTATCATCTTAATAGTTTTCACTCAAGAATATGTTATATACATCCATTTTTCTAGTTTCTCTTTTATTTATATGTATAATATTTTATAATTTTGATTTACTTTATTTTATTGTAATTCAGATCATAGCATTTTATAATTTACAGTATTATTTCTTCTTTGAACTATGGGTTATTTAGAAATACGTTGTTTAATTTAAAAATACTTGGTAATTTTTCAATTTATAGTTTAAAATTATGTTATAAGAGAATGTATTCTTACTGAGTTCAATCCAATGAAATTTGCTAAAGCTGGCTTTGAGGCTCAGCTTTTGTGGCCTATCATGGTAAACTTACCAGTCTTGAAAAGGTTGTTTGGTGTAGCATGGTGCTGTACATGGTACCTAAATCAAGTAGTTTAATCATGCTGTCCAAGTCTTCTATATCCTTAACCTTCTATTTGTTTGTTTTCTTGTTCTGAAAGAGGTCTGCTAAAATTTTTAATTTTTGTTTTACATAATTTAAATATATATTATTATATATTTGTGTATCTGCTTTGTATTAGTTAATGAAATTGGTTTTTTAACTTTTTAATAGATTAATCAAGTATTTTATTTTTTTCTCTTTAATTAATGTGAAGTTTGCAAAGGTGGCTATTATTCTTTACTTCTCTATGTATCTATGCCCTTTACAATGTGCCTTGGCAGCTTCTAGCATCAGTTTTATGTATTTTGAAGTAATATTGTTAGAGGCATGCAAATTTAAGACTACTTATATCTTCTTATGGAATTGATCCTTTTAGCTGTATGTAATATTTGTAACTTTTATCTCTTGTAGTGCAACTTAAAGTACACTTTGTCTGACTTTATCATAGCCACACCAGTTTTTTTTTTTTTGTTTGTTTGTGTGTGGTTTATCTTTTATTATGTTTTTCCTTCCAGTCCATAATCAACTCTGTTTTAATTCACCATTTAGGTTCATGAATACATATTTTGTATTCAACATGCAAAATTCCACAATTAAAATCGCAGAGTATATCGGGGAAATGCGACCGGGTGTTAGGGGAAGCACACTGACTGAAACTGCTTATCCTGACCAGGCACGGCAGTAACCATTTGCATGAGTTATTTTAAAAGTTCCATATCGCCTCTCTGCAGGTGGCAAGAGATGTCTGTAAGCTCACTCTTTTTGCCTCCACCCCCCCATTCTTCTCCCTCTTCTTTTAATCTGGCTTCCCTTCCTCTCTTTGAAATCTTGGAAGACTTGAGATATTCTCGTTTATTCTGTTAGTACTTGGATATGAAGTCCTGTGTGTCTATAGGAGGTTTTCTGAGAGACTCTAATTTTGTATTTAAGGGAGTGTCTGGTTAGGACTGCCAGGCTTATGCGTGTGTTTTATGCTTTGTATTCTGTGTTGTGATTTGTGATGGCCATTTTGCTTTCTGTGGCCACCATTTGGTTTAGACATGCTGCCATTTTATTAGAACTTGAGACTTGGGCTCCGGAACACTTATCTAGACCATCTCCAACTCCTGAGACTGAGGAAAAATGTGAAGACACCTGTAAACATTTTATTTATTCTAATGACTATTTATAAACTAGTAAATTTTATCTTGTAATATCTAATTCATGACTAAGTTTAGAAAATGAAGCTAAATCTCTGGTTTTGTCTGGATAATATTGCTGTTGTTAATTTATAAATGAGTCCTATTTAATTGACTTAAAGTAAGTGGTCATCTATGGATGCGAGAGTTGGACTCTGAAGAAGGCTGAGCGCCGAAGAATTGATGCTTTTGAACTGTGGTGTTGGAGAAGACTCTTGAGAGTCCCTTGGACTGCAAGGAGACCCAACCAGTCCATTCTGAAGGAGATCAGCCCTGGGATTTCATGTCTGACTCTTTGCGATCCCATGAATTGCAGCACGCCAGGCCTCCCTGTTCACCACCAACTCCCGGAGTTCACTCACACTCACATTCATCGAGTCAGTGATGCCATCCAGCCATCTCGTCCTCTGTCGTCCCCCTTCTCCTCCTGCCCCCAAGCCCTCCCAGCATCAGGGGCTTTTCCAGTGAGTCAACTCTTCGCATGAGGTGGCCAAAGTACTGGAGTTTCAGCTTTAGCATCATCCCTTCCAAAGAAATCCCAGGGCTGATCTCCTTTAGAATGGACTGGTTGGATCTCCTTGCAGTCCAAGGGACTCTCAAGAGTCTTCTCCAACACCACAGTTCAAAAGCATCAATTCTTCGGCGCTCAGCCTTCTTCACGGTCCAACTCTCACATCCATAGATGACCACAGGAAAAACCATAGCCTTGACTAGACGGACCTTTGTTGGCAAAGTAATGCCTCTGCTTTTTAATATGCTATCAATAAGGACTTACAAATCAAACAATTCCAAGTTAAGCTAAATGAATTTCATGTTCATGTGCTCTAGGAAGCACAGCACCTGGTAGTATAGTCATGTCTTTGGAACCGTCAATAAGCATGATGCTTCTGTTGCGCCTGGACTCACTAGGGGCCAAATATGACTGTATTCTATCTGTCACAAATCTGTCAGCAAGAAAAGGAACTCAGTGTGGAATAAAACCTTTCAAGGAAGTGTTTCCAATAAAGGAAGGTGTGAGAAAGGAAAAATTACTGAAATGAGTGAGTTATACATGATCAGGATTTTCTAAGATTGGATTGCATTTATTTGGGTAAAAGGATTTTGCTAGGAATGTCACAGCCATAGGAAAGTTAGTCAGAGCCAACTAGGTCCAAGATGGCAGAGCTGACTTTCACTAGACCTGGAGTCTCAGTATATACCCCCATTATAACATAACAGCAAACTGACACACCCACCAGCATTGGCTAAATCGGACTGAATGTTCTAAACCCTTTTGATTTTTGCATAAAAATTCCTAAGTCAAATTCTATTGCAGTTTTTCTGACCTCAGCTAACTTTTGGATGACACATCCCAAAGAGAGATATTAAACCAATTGTGTTTATTTGGTAGGTTTAATTACATGGGAAGTATTATCAAAAGAGTTGATAATATTATCAAAATCCTCTCAGGTTATATTTTATGGTAAATATTGCTAATATAGATATATTAGAAATTATATAGAGTTATTAAAATTCTGATATGTTCTGGTATTCTAATGGGAAACCTGATGACTTCACAAAGGATAAAAAAAAAAGACTGAATGAACTGGCAAATGTGCTTATAACTTTTATGGCTTCTATCTGAAAAGTTACAGGTTTGAATCTATGTTTTTCAGGAGTAGAGGAAACCTTCCCCTCAAACTAATTATGACAGTAATTTAAACTTTATTAAAAAATTGAAACATTTATCTTTTCTCTCTGACCCTGGAGGTTGGAAACTCTTAGGTTTCTTGTAACTTTATTAGATAAGTTAGAAACATTATCTCACTAACAAGTACAAAAATCTCAAGGAATTTTTGATAACTTGAGAAGGGAGGGGTTAGCCTAACAAATCTATGATAAGCCTTTGGCATGACTTTCTTAGCTGTGAAAGGTTTTATTTTAAAAGTTCAGTCTGAGACTCTGTAAAAGTTTCAGCAAAGCAAAAAAGTCTATGATCAATTAATGAAGTGAAGTGATCATTTATGGTTATATAAATCATCAGGCCAAGTGTATTGAGACCAGACCTATTTTGCAAACAAGCTAGTCTTAATTTGGTTGTATTTGGTAAAAATGAGGGTGATTTTAGAGAGAAAAATATGTTTCACTGAATGCTAAATCCCAATTTGTTAGTGGAGGTCTGTATCTATGAAGACTCATTTCCTGGATAGTTCTTTGCTGTTATGGGATATTAATGTAAAATTTAATTGAATTCTTAAAGAACACCCTAAGTTTGTTTCTGAAGCTTATCTCAGTAATCTGTTCTTGGATGAAGATCAGATGCCTCACGACATGCAACCAGGACTGGAAAAAGACATAGTTTAAGGGACTATCTCCAACCTGGATGGAAAGAACTTCATATCAGGTACTCTTAACTAATTCATGCACAGAAAAATTGAAGGGAAATCAACTCCTAGATTAATTCCCACTTCCAAAGGCCCCTACACTGGATTGCCTTATAGAGAAGACAGCTGACCTGATCGCACCTTAGAAAGATGCTCAAACAGAAGCAACTGCATTATACTAGGACAAGATGATGATGACATCAGAAGTAGACAGGTGGCCCAAGATCCTCAACATGACTTGAATGATCATTTATAATGTTCTCTTCATTTCTTGGATCTTTGCATATGAATCAAATGTTTTTTTCTATCATAGGCATGATCCTATGCTAGTTGTAGAAATCAACCCAATTGTTGGGTTTGTGACCAATTACCTGTGTCTAGTTCTAGATTAACTCTGATTGGCCCTGAGGAAATTTACTTTAAAAGGAAAATTATAGTTCATGTTCAGGTCACTATTGATATTCCTCTCACCTGGTTAATTCGGAATAGTGTGTTCTGATCCTGGTCATAGATTTAAATTTTCTTTTCAGTTCAGTTCAGTTCAGTCACTCAGTCATGTCCAACTCTGTGATCCCATGAATTGCAGCATGCCAGGCCTTTCTTTTAGGGTCATTCAAACTCAATCAGAGTGACAATCTAAGTCTCAATTAAAAAAAAAAACTGTAACCTCTCATCTATTAAAAGGAAAACTCCCATAACTATAGGATGGAATTATGTAGATAATACTTGGCTGCTGGTAACTTAAATTCAAAGTCTCCTCTATTTTAAAAACAATTAAATCATACTAAGGATAATCAGTCTAGTAACACTAGGAAACTGGGCTATATTCCTTATAGACAGTGCCAATATATAACTTCCCTGGAAGATAAGGATTGGAACAGAATAGACTAGGTGAGATGACCTGGGGTATTACTGGGCTGCACCTAATGAAAGTTATTGGCTTAATTCTTACTTAAGACTTTACTAATAGTGTTAACTATGTTATTTGTATTTCATCTGTTTTACAGAATTGCTGTTTCTTACACTGCCAAATGTGTGACTGAGTCTCTGATAAAATAATATATTGTTCCATATGAGATCAATGATGGTGACAGTGTAATTCTAGATTTGGGAAGAAGGATTAAGAGGGAATGTTTTCCTGGACTAAGAGGCTAGTAAGACAGGTGGTCCAGAGAATTTGGATACTGTTTCATGGCCTAGTCCAGTAACAGCACTTTGAGTGGCCTGTCAACAAAACCTTTGCCAGACCTGAGAATCAGCATTCTCAGCACCATAGAAAGAAATGGTCATGAAAGCCAGCCCCTCGACCTCAAATCATGGTCAACTTTATGACAAAGAAGGGGGCCTCCCAACTGGAAACTGACACTTGCCATCTACCTCTATGAATATTAAATCATGGCCACGACAGCTTTTGACCTTCCACACCCCTGAAAGAAGAGAAGGGTGGAAATCAAGAATAAGGCACTCTATACTCTGGGAAAAATGGGCAGAACTGGCCTTCAGATAGATTTTTTCAGCAGAAGATTTTATGAGTCCCAATTCTTGAATCTTCTCCTACCTAGAGGAACACTGACAACATTAATGGTGACATCTGCTTTGGTTATTACGGAGAATATTACAATTAAAAGTCAAAATAGAGTAGGTTTGTTTCAGATATCCAAGGAAATAACTAGGTGACCCTATGGGTGTAATTTCAGGTTAGTCCTTGTACTGCTAAGAACTTGATCTGAGCTGTGTCAGACTTGGATGCCACAGTCTCAAAACAATGTCAGGTGGTAGCTAGTGACCCCAACCTTATTTTTTGTAAAGCTAGGCAACTGGCTACCCAGCTGCAAGTCTCCCCAAAGTGCCAGGTCCAGACTGGGTTTCAGGCTTATTTTTCTGAAAATAAATGAGATTTATTTTGTCTATTAAATTCCAGTTGTTACTCTTCCAACTACTTCTAATTGGTCTATTATATCAAAATGGCAGACCAAGGGGTCGAGATTTAAATCATGCAAGTCTCCAATCTAGGACATGATACTCAGAAATGCTTCCAATTCAGTGTCTAGTCTCCAAACTGAGGCAACCCTATGCCACATTTTGACAGGAAGTTATCAGAGTGATAGCCGCCCCGTTCCCTGATTTAAAACTGAGCAGGACTCTGTGGGGCTCTAGAGTACAGATCCTTTCTGTGTTCCTCATTTCTTATTCGTGGGATATAGCCTTCATTCAGCCTCCTTGACCTTCCCTGAGTTCCAAAGTGTGGAGTCAAACTGTTGCTGATCAGAGAAGGAGGAGACACAGAAACGGGAGGAACAATCAAATTGTGGTTCAGCCTTGGGACAAGATCCTGGTTCTTACTTAGGCAATATATGCAACAGTATCTTTGAGTTCTTCTGCAGAACTGGGGCCCCACCCAGGTGGAGTTTGATAACTTCAAGCTGAGAACAAGATTCCTGGAGCACCACTCTGTTGTCTCACCACCAAGCAATCAGAATAAAACCACACACATTGCAGCCCTCACCCTAAAATTTGCCTTCTGTTTCTGAAGTCTGATGATGATTATCCTGTTAGGTCTTCTGTTTGGCTCCTGTCTCATCTATGACAGGGTCCAAGAATTTCAGGCTAAATTGCTATTACTAGGAGGGTGCATGCTGGTTTCAGGGTGAATACCTTGACTTACATAGAGAGAGATTTCTGCTCTGCTAGGCAGGATTACACCCGGGCACAGCAGGAAGAAATTACCGAATGAGACCTCCAACCCAATTCCTAAGAAGCATCTTGAGTATGAAATCTCTCAGAGGGGAGTTGTTAGGAGAAGCACACTGACTGAAACGGTCTACCCTGATCAGGGATGATAGTAACAATTTGTGTGAGTTATTTTATAACAGGAGGTCCTGTTAGGGGAACCACACTGAGTGAAACTGCCCACCCTGTCCAGGCACCATAGTAACCGTTTGCCCATGTGCATGAATTGTTTTATGACAGGAGGTCCTGGTAAGGAGCACAGAACTAATAAGCCACCACCAACTCGAAGTGTTCAGGAAAGGTCACAAGCAACACCACATGTCCGACCGCCTCCCAGAATCCTTCTTGCTGGCATCCATCTTGGCTGAGCAATGCGTGCACCACCATGAAGGACTCTGAGTCAGAATGATTGATCAGGGACAACCGAGAAACTAACTCCATCATCATAAACCCCAAGACTTCAAGCCATGTGGCAGAGCAGCTTTGCTGAGTTCTCACCCTACTGGTTTGTCAGCTCATGCATCTCCTCGGACAATTCATTTCTGAGTGTTAGACAAGAGCCCACTCTCAGGCCCTGGAAGGGGTCCCCTTTCCTGCAACAGGGGCATAACATTAAAAAACTTCACTAGGGACACATGTAAAAGATGGGAACCTAGTAAACATTGTAACACAGATTCTGCTATTATGACAGTATGAGGAGCTCTATGGACACTGGTGGAAATTATTTTAAAACAAATATTTAAAGTCTCTAAAATGGTCTGAAGCATACAGAAAAGGAAGAAATGTTTATTCAAGAAAATCTAAAGTTTGGTTAAAAATAGTGAGAATCTGTGGCTCTGAGTCAGAACCTGTTCCTTCCTTCCCATCCCCCAGCTCAGGGTGTTGAAACACCACTCCAGACAGGTGCAGCCACAAAAAGGGCATCCTTTCCCTCAGCTCCCAATTGGGAACCCAGGAAGGGCAAGCAGGGGATCAGCATTTCTCATCTGGCCCTTGGATATGCGTTGTAAAGGTTAAATTCCTGGTGAATGTGGTCAAGAAGTGGGGGCTCCCATATTCTATCAGTCTCCACTCATAGAACAGAGGGTCTATTTTGAGTGTGGTCTACTGAGAATACAATGGACCTGATTGCCCTCACCCCAGCTAGCATTTAAAGTGGAGGTTCCATACCAGGAGAGGCAAACCAAGAAGACCAGAGGCTTCAGCTTCCCCTCCTCTTTTATGGAACGTCTCATTATTAACAGGTGTTTTTTCTCAGAGAGAAACATGCCACTGTCTCCACCCCCAACTCTAGAGCTGCTGCTCAAAGGTTTTCCCAGAGGGAGGAGTAGGTGTAAAACAGAATACTATGAAGCTCTTCCAAAAGGAACTGAGTTTATTTGCTACTGAAAGCAGGGTTGCTCAAGCCTAAGGACTGTTTATTATTATGCCAAAAATAATGGAGGTTATGGTGAAAAACAATAAAAGGAAACAATGCTAGATTTATTAGAAAGTGAAAGTCGCTCAGTTGTGTCCTACTGTTTGTGACCCAGGCCAGGATACTGGAGTGGGTAGCCTTTCCCTTCTCCATGGGATCTTCCCAACCGAGGGGTCAAACCCAGGGCTTCTGCATCGCAGGTAGAGTCTTTACCAGCTGAGCCACAAGGGAAGCCCAAGAATACTGGAGTGAGTGGGCTATCTCTTCTCCAGTGGATCTTCCCAACCTAGGAATTGCAGGGTCTCCTGCATTGCAGGAAGATTCTTTACCAACTGAGCTATCAGGGAAGCCTCTAGATTTATTATAACTATAAGCTAAACTGTAAGTTGTCTAGTTTACCAGAGAGAACCAGGAAATGAATCTAAGAAGAGCACTCTTAAGGTTCTTTGTTATCAGAACAAATCTCAAACACAGACTTTAAACTCTATCCCTGTAACAGAAACCTCAATTAAATTTGATCAGTCTGTGTAGCAATTTAAATGCCAGGGCATTATTAAAAACAGCAGAGCAGTCACTAAGCAATTAGTGGAGCTTAACATCTGGGAATGGACAGGGAGACAAAGAGGCAAAAATCACTCTGTCTTCCTGGGGTAAGTGTGCACATGCTTAAGGCTGTGCCTTCTAAAGCTTCACACTGCAGAGAATAAATTGACTTCAATAAAATAATTCAGTGGGTCAGTAAACAAATAAACAACAAATAATGACAACAAGCCATGGGGAGGGGGAGGACAGAGACCAGTCCTCAGAATTTCTATAATATAATACATAAAATATAGGCTTCAACAGTGTGTGAACCGAGAACTTCCAGATGTTCAAGCTGGATTTAGAAAAGGCAGAGGAACCATAGATCAAATTGCCAACATCCATTGGATCAGAGAAAAAGCAAGAGTTCCAGAAAATCATCTACTTCTGCTTTATTGATGACACCAAAGCCTTTGATTGCGTGGATCACAACAAACTGTGGAAAATTCTTAAACAGACGGGAATACCAGACTACCTTATCTGCCTATTGAGAAATCTGTATGCAGGTCATGAAGCAACAGTTAAAATCAGACATGAAACAATGGACTGCTGCCAAATTGGGAAAGGACTACGTCAAGGTTGTATATTGTCATACTGCTTCTTTAACTTCTATGCAGAGTACATCATGTGAAATGCTGGGCTGGATGAAGCACAAGCTGGGGATTGGGGGCAGGAGCATTAATCTCAGGTATGCATATGACACCACGTTTACGGCAGAAAGCAAAGAGGAACCAAGGAGCCTCTTGAAAGTGAAAGAGGAGAGTGAAAAAGCTGACTTAAAACATTCAGAAAACTAAGGTCATGGGAGAAAAGGAATGACCAACCTTCGGTTCAGTCACTCAGTCGTGTCCGACTCTTTGCGACCCCATGAATCGCAGCACACCAGGCCTCCCTGTCCATCACCATCTCTCAGAGTTCACTCAGACTCCCTTTCATCGAGTCTGTGATGCCATTCAGCCATCTCATCCTCTGTTGTCCCCTTCTCCTCCTGCCCCCAATCCCTCCCAGCATCAGAGTCTTTTCCAATGAGTCAACTCTTCGCATGAGGTGGCCAAAGCACTGGAGTTTCAGTTTTAGCATCATTCCTTCCAAAATAATCCCAGGGCTGACCTCCTTCAGAATGGACTGGTTGGATCTCCTTGCAGTCCAAGGGACGCTCAAGAGTCTTCTCCAACACCACAGGTCAAAAGCATCAATTCTTCAGCACTCAGCCTTCCTCACAGTCCAACTCTCACATCCATACATGACCACAGGAAAAACCAGAGCCTTAACTAGACGGATCTTAGTCGGCAAAGTGATGTCTCTGCTTTTGAATATATTATCTAGGTTGGTCATAACTTTTCTTCCAAGGAGTAAGCGTCTTTTAATTTCATGGCTGCAGTCACCATCTGCAGTGATTTTGGAGCCCCCAAAAATAAAGTCTGACACTGTTTCCACTGTTTTCCCATCTATTTCCCATGAAGTGATGGGACTGGATGCCATGATCTTCGTTTTCTGAATGTTGACCTTTAAGCCAACTCTTTCACTCTCCTCTTTCACTTTCATCAAGGGGCATTTTAGTTCCTCTTCACTTTCTGCCATAAGGGTGGTGTCATCTGCATGTCTGAGGTTATTGATATTTCTCTGGGCTATCTTGATTTCAGCTTGTGTTTCTTCCAGCCCAGCGTTTCTCATGATGTACTCTGCATAGAAGTTAAATAAGCAGAGTGACAATATACAGCCTTGACGTACTCCTTTTCCTATTTGGAACCAGTCTGTTGTTCCACGTCCAGTTCTAACTGTTGCTTCCTGACCTGCATATAGGTTCCTCAACAGGCAGGTTAGGTGGTCTGGTATTCCCAACTCTTTCACAGTTTTCCACAGTTTATTGTGATTCACACAGTCAAAGGCTTTGGCATAGTCAATAAAGCAGTAGGTGTTTTTCTGGAATTCTCTTGCTTTTCCATGATCCAGCGGATGTTGGCAATTTGATCTCTGCTTCCTCTGCCTTTTCTAAAACCAGCTGAACCTCAGGGAGTTCACGGTTCACGTATTGCTGAAGCCTGCCTTGGAGAATTTTGAGCATTACTTTACTAGTATGTGAGATGAGTGCAATTGTGCAGTACTTTGAGCATTCTTTGACATTGCCTTTCTTTGGAATTGGAATGAAAATTGACCTTTTCCAGTCCTGTGGCCACTGCTGAGTTCTCCAAATGTGCAGCACTTTCACAGCATCATCTTTCAGGATTTGAAAGAGCTCAACTGGAATTCCATCACCTCCACTAGCTTTGTTCATAGTGATGCTTTCTAAGGCCCACTTGACTTCACATTCCAGGATGTCTGGCTCTAGATGAGTGACCACACCATCGTGATTATCCAGGTCGTGAAGATTATTTTTTTTTTGTACAGTTCTTCTGCGTAGTGTCTTTCCTTGTCTTTAGTAATTGCCTTAATTTTAAGGTCTATTTCATCTGATATTAGTACTGCTATTGTTCTTTCTTTTGATTTCTGTTTGCATGGAATATCTTTTTTCTAGCTCCTCACTTTCAGTGTGTGTATCCACAGGTCTGAGGTGGGTTTTTTGTAGACAATTTGTATAAGATCCTTATTTAGGGATCTTGTTTTTGTATCCATTCAGCCAATCTGTGTCTTTTGGCTGGAGCATTTAATCCATTTACTAACCTAGATAGTGTATTTAAAAAAGAGACATTACTTTGCCGACTAAGATCCGTCTAGTCAAGGCTATGGTTTTTTCCTGTGGTCATGTATGGATGTGAGAGTTGGACTGTGAAGAAGGCTGAGTGCTGAAGAATTGATGCTTTTGACCTGTGGTGTTGGAGAAGACTCTTGAGAGTCCCTTGGACTGCAAGGAGATCCAATCAGTCCATTCTGAAGGAGATCAGCCCTGGGATTTCTTTGGAAGGAATGATGCTAAAGCTGAAACTCCAGTACTTTGGCCACCTCATGCCCCGAAGTGACTCATTGGAAAAGACTTTGATGCTGGGAGAGGTTGGAAGCAGGAGGAGAAGGGGACGACAGAGGATGAGATGGCTGGATGGAATCACGGACTTGATGGACGTGAGTCTGAGTGAACTCCGGGAGTTGGTGATGGTCAGGGAGGCCTGGCGTGCTGCGATTCATGGGGTCACACAGAGTCAGACACGACTGAGAGACTGAACTGAACTGAACTGAAGGTAATTATTGATGTGTATAATCCTGTTACCATTTATTGTTTTGTAGGCCTTTTCCTTGCTTGTGTTTTCTGTCTAGAGAAATTTATTTAGCATTTGTTGTAAAGCTGGTTTGGTGGTGCCGAATTTTCTCAATTTTTTTCTTGTCTTTAAAGCTCTTGATTTCTCTTTTGAATATATATGGGATCCTTGCTGGATGGAGTAATCTAGGTTATTTCTAGGTTGTTTCTTTTTATCACTTTAAGCATATTCTATTTCTCCATTCTGGCCTGGAGATTTCCTGTTGAAAGTTCAGCTGTTGACCTTATTGGGATCCCCTTATATGCTATTTGTTGCTGTACTACTTCTTTTAATATTTGTTAATTGTGTTTAACTTGTTTAGCTTGTTTAATATGTGCCTGGGCATATTTCTCCTTGGGTTTGTCCTATATGGCACTTTCTGGGATTCCTGTACTTGGGTGGCTTTTCCTTTCCAATGTTGGGGAAATATTTTTCACTAGAATCTATTCAAATATTTCCTCACACCCTTTCCTTTGTTTTCTGCTGGGACATCTATGAGTCTCATGTTATGATTAATGTTGTCGCAGAGGACTCTGAGACTGTTCTCATTTCTTTTTATTCTTTTTAAAAATTCTGCTCTGCTTCTGTTATTTCCACCATTCTATGTTGCTGCTTGCTTGTCCATTGTTCTGTCTCAGGTACTCTTATATTGTTTCCTTCTCAGTTCAGTTCAGTTCAGTCACCATCTACAGTGATTTTGGAGCCCAAAAGTTAAGTCTTACACTTTTTCCACTGTTTCCCCATCTATTTCCTATGAAGTGATGGGACTGGATGCCACGATCTTCGTTTTCTGAATGTTGAGCTTTAAGCCAACTTTTTCACTCTTCTCTTTCACTTTCATCAAGAGGCTTTTTAGTTCCTTTTTACTTTCTGCCATAAGGGTGGTGTCATCTGCATGTCTGAGGTTATTGATATTTCTCCGGGCTATCTTGATTTCAGCTTGTGTTTCTTCCAGTCCAGCCTTTCTCATGATGTACTCTGCATATAAGTGAAATAAGCAGGGTGACAATATACAGCCTTGATGTACTCCTTTTCCTATTTGGAACCAGAGTGTTCCATGTCCAGTTCTAACTGTTGCTTCCTGACCTGCATACAGGTTTCTCAACAGGCAGGTTAGGTGGTCTGGTATTCCCAATTCTTTCACAGTTTTCCACAATTATTGTGATTCACACAGTCAAAGGCTTTGGCATAGTCAATAAAGCAGTAGGTGTTTTTCTGGAATTCTCTTGCTTTTCCATGATCCAGCGGATGTTGGCAATTTGATCTCTGCTTCCTCTGCCTTTTCTAAAACCAGCTGAACCTCAGGGAGTTCACGGTTCACGTATTGCTGAAGCCTGCCTTGGAGAATTTTGAGCATTACTTTACTAGCATGTGAGATGAATGCAATTGTGCGGTACTTTGAGCATTCTCTGGCATTGCCTTTCTTTGAACTGGAATGAAAACTGACCTTTTCCAGTCCTGTGGCCACTGCTGAGTTTTCCAAATTTGCTGGCATATTGAGTGCAGCACTTTCACAGCATCATCTTTCAGGATTTGAAACAGCTCAACTGGAATTCCATCACCTCCACTAGCTTTGTTTGTAGTGACTCTCTCTAAGGCCCACTTGACTTCACATTCCAAGGTGTCTGGCTGTAGATGAGTGATCACATGATTATCTGGGTCATGAAGATCTTTTTTGTACAGTTCTTCTGTGTATTCTTGCCACCTCTTCTTAATATCTTCTGCTTCTGTTAGGTCCAGACCATCTGTCCTTTATTGAGCCCATCTTTGCATGACATGTTCCCTTGGTATCTCTAATTTTCTCGAAGAGATCTCTAGTGTTTCCCATTCTGTTGTTTTCCTCTATTTCTTTGCATTGATCACTGAAGAAGGCTTTCTAATCTCTTCTTACTATTATCTGGAACTCTGCATTCAACCTAGGCAGCATAGTAAAAAAGCAGAGACATTACTTTGGCCACAGAGGTCCATAGAGTCAAAGCAATGTTTTTCCTACAGTCACGTACGGATGTGAAAGTTGGACCATATGGAAGGCTGAGTGCCAAAAATTTGATGCTTTTGGACTGCAGTTTTGGAGAAGACTCTTGAGAGTTTCTTGGAGTGTAAGGAGATCCAACCAGTCCATCCTAAAGAAAATCAGTCCTGAATATTCATTGGCAGGACTGAAGCTGAAAGTCCAACACTCTGGCTACCTGATGCAAAAAACTGACTCACTGGAAAAGACCTTGATATAGGAAATATTGAAAGTAGGAGGAGAAGGGGTCGACAGAGGATGAGAATGTTGGATGGCATCACCGACTCAACAGACATGTGTCTGAGCAAGCTCTAGGAGTTGGTGATGGACAGCGATGCCTGGTGTGCTGCAGTCCACGGGGTTAAAAAGAGTCAGACATGAGTGAGTGACTGAACTGATCTGAATTACCTAAACTATCTAGTTTCCAATAATAACAAAAAAAATTACAACACATGGAAATAAAATAGGAAAATCTGACTTGTACCTGGAGAAAAAGCATGAAAGAAAAACTGCCTGGAGAAAGAATAGATATCTGACTTGACTTCATAGCAGTCATTATAAATATCTGCAAAGAACTAAAGGAAACCATGCTTAAAGTAAAGGAGGTATCATGAAAATGTCTCATTAAATAGAAGATATAAACAAGATGTAGAAGTGATTAAAAAGAATGAAATGAAAATTCTAGAGCAAAGTATAATAACTGAAATGAAAAATTTATCATAGGAGGCACAACAGTAAACAATCAGAAGAAAGAATTAGTGAGTTTGAATGCAGATTAATGGAAATTATATCAGTGGAAGAATAAATATAAAAAGAAACAAAAATGAACAGAGCTTCATAGAAATGTGGGACAACATTAAGTGCATAAAGATAAGTGTAATTTGACTGCCAGAAGGATAGAAGATAGTGAAGCAGAACAAATATTTGGAGAAACAATGGCTGAAAATTTCCCAAATCTGAGGGAAAACTTTACACATTTGAGAAGCTCAAGGAATTTTTAGTAGGATAATCACAAAGAGATTTATTCATGAGCAGACACAAAAATGCTGAAAGACAAAGGCAAAGAGAACATTTTTAAAGCAAGAAAATAAAAATAAATAAATACTTACAAGGTATCCTCAGTAAGATTTCCTTACTTCTCAGCAAAAACAGTGGATGCTAGAAGACATTTGGATAACATAATCTAAGCGTTCAATGAAAAAAAAAGTCAACCAAAAATCATATATCCAAGAAAGTTATATTTCAAAAACCAAGACATTAATAAAGACATTCTCATATAAATAAAATCTGAGAGAATTTGTTGTCAGAAAACCCATCTTACAAGAAATACCAAAGGAAGCTCCTCAGCTGGACGCAGGTAATCTCAGGTAGAATTTAATTCCACATGAAAAAACAAAGAACACCAGTAAAAGTAATTATATTGAAGATAGTATAAATGCATATTTCCTTTTCCTTCTACTCCTAACAGATCTAAAATGCAATTGTATAAAACAATGTGTATATATATTAGTGTTTTGAGCCTTTGAAATATATAAACAATAGCTCAAAGGAGGAGTATGGGAACTGTGTTGGGCTAAGGAAATGACTCCAGATGTTAACTTGAAGCCTCAGGAACAAATGAAGAGAACCAGAAGTGATCAATTAGAAGGCTAATATGACAAAAGTTATTAACTGTACCTTTGATCTCCTTTCTTTTGTCAGTTTCTCTAAAGGACATAAAATTAAAGTAATAATTATATAATATATTTATTTTTCTGGGCTCCAAAATTACTGCAGATGGTGATTGCAGCCATGATATTAAAAGATGCTTACTCCTTGGAAGGAAAGTTATGACCAACCTAGATAGCATATTGAAAAGCAGAGACATTACTTTGCCAACAAAAGTCCATCTAGTCAAGGCTATGGTTTTTTCCAGTAGTCATGTATGGATGTGAGAGTTGGACTGTGGAGAAAGCTGAGCACTGAAGAATTGATGCTTTTGAACTGTGGTGTTGGAGCAGACTCTTGAGAATCCCTTGGACTGCAAGGAGATCCAACCAGTCTATTCTAAAGGAGATCAGTCATGGGTGTTCTTTGGAAGGAATGATGCTAAAGCTGAAACTCTAATACTTTGCCACCTCATGAGAAGAGTTGACACATTGGAAAAGACTCTGATGCTGGGAGGGATTGGGGGCAGGAGGAGAAGGGGACGACAGAGGATGAGATGGCTGGATGGCATCATGGACTCGATGAACATGAGTTTCAATGAACTCCGGGAGTTGGTGATGGACAGGGAGGCGTGGCGTGCTGCTATTCATGGGGTCGCAAAGAGTCGGACATGACTGAGCAACTGAACTGAACTGACTGATATATTGTATCTTAAATGTTTATAGATGAAATTATGTGTAAAAGTAATAGCACAAAAAGTGGGAAATAGGAATAGAGCTGAGCTATATAGTAGTAACATTTCTATATCTCACTGAAATTGTTACAGTATATCTGAATAGATTCTGATTGACTAAGATGTATATGTAAGCCCAAGAGTAATCACTAAGGAAATAACAAAATAATAATGCAAAAAAAAAATCATTAAAGAACTCAAAATGTTACATAATGAAATAGCTGAGAAAAGAAGTAAAAGGCAAAGGAGAAAGGAAAAGATATACTCAAGTAACCGAAGAGTTCCAGAGAATAGCAAGGAGAAGTACGGAACAATGCAAAGAAATATAGGAAAACAATAGGGAAAGACTAGAGATCTCTTCAAGAAAATTGGAGATACTAAGGGAGCATTTCATGCAAAGATGGACACAATAAAGGACAGAAATGGCAGAGACCTATCAGGAGCAGAAGAGATTAAGAAAAGGTGGCAAGAATACACACAACTCTACAAAAATATCTTAATGACCCAGATAACCATGATGTGATCATTCACCTAGAGCCAGACATCCTGGAGTGTGAAGTCAAGTGGGCCTTCACAGAATTTCTATGAACAAAGCTAGTGGAGATGATGGAATATCAGCTGAGCTATTTAAAATCCTAAAAGAGGATGCTGCTACAGAGCTGCACTCAATATGTCAGCAAATCTGGAATATTCAGCAGTGGCCACAGGACTGGAAAAGGCAGTTTTCATTCCAATCCCAAAGAAAGGCAATGCCAAAGAATGTTCAAACTACCACACAATTGTGCTCATTTCACATGCTAGCAAGGTAATGCTCAAAATCCTTCAAGCTAGGCTTTAATAGTACATGAACTGAGAACTTCCAGCTGTTCAAGCTGGATTTAGAAAAAGACAGAGGAGCCAGAGATCAAATTGCCAACATCCATTGGATCAGAGATTTTTCTGAAGGAAATTCTGAAGGAATTCCCCAAAATGTTCCAGTAAAAAAAAATTCTACTTCTGCTTCATTGACTATGCATGATAAAGCATTTGACTGTGAGGATCACAACAACCTGCAAAGAATTCTTAAGGGGATGAAGGTACCAGACCGTCTCACCTGCCCCCTGAGAAACCTGTATGCAGGTCAAGAAGCAGCTGTTAGAACCAGACATGAAACAATAGACTGGTTTAAAATTGGGAAAGGAGTATGTCAAGGCTTCATACTGTCACCATGTTTATTTAACTTATATGCAGAGTATATCATGCGAAATGCCAGGCTTGATGAACCACAATCTGGAATCAAGATTGCTGGAAGAATCTAGCAATTCCAACGGAAATCCAGCAAATCCAACAACCTTTGATATGCAGATGATACCACTCTAACAGCAGAAAGTGAAGAGGAACTAAAGAGCCTCTTGATGAGAGTGAAAGAGGAAAGTTAAAAAGCTGGCTTAAAACTCAACATTCAAAAACTAAGATCATGGCATCTGGTCCCATGCTGCTGCTGCTGTCCCTTCAGCCGTGTTCAGCTCTGTGCGACCCCATAGACCGCAGCCCACCAGGCTCCGCCGTCCCTGGGATTCTCCAGGCAAGAACACTGGAGTGGGTTGCCATTTCCTTCTCCAATGCATGAAAGTGAAAAGTGAATGGGAAATAGATGGGGAAAAAGTAGAAACCATGACAGATTTCATTTTCTTGGGTTCCAAAATCACTTCAGATGGTGACTGCAGCTTTGCAATGTATGTTCAGTGAGATGGTAAAGCCTTTAAAATGGCAAAGTAACACACGAGTTTTACAGAAGGAATATAATCAATTCTTTCTTACCCTATGAAACAACTTCTAGGCACCACAGTCTTTCCTTGAGTGGAAGATATATTTGAACTGTGTTGATAGAAGAATACTGTATGAGCTCTGTAATATTGCTATCTTGAGAAGTACTCTAAGATTGCATTCATTTTGGTGTGTAATCACCAAAAGCTGTGAAGGCCTTTCCCTTCTAGTAAAAGGCTGATTTCCCACTAATGGAAAATATCCTTATCATAGAGTTTAGAGTTTTACACGGCTTGTTCCTTCAGAGTATGGTACTCAAAGCCCCAATATGGAGAAGCTTAGAAGAGGCTTGGAGTTCTGCAAACCAACTCTTGGTGAAGTTGCATCGAAAGCTGGGGAAAACCCTGCATTCACTGGCAAAATCCTTGTGGAGTGCTTGCCAAGGCTTCTTCTTCTTCTTCTTCTTTTTTTTTCTGCAAAGTATGTTCACAGTGAGGACTAGGGAACTCTTCGGCATAATGTTGTTTTTAATGTATGGAATTTACCCCAAATAATTACACTAGGTAGTGTTTTCCATGTAGCACTAGCGTTTCCACAGGCTATTTGATTATTTCTAGAGAACATGTATTTCGCTGACAACATAAGCAAAGTTTTAAAAAACTTTAAATTGGAGGATAATTGTTTTACAATGTTGTGCTGGTTTTATCCATACAACAATATGAATCAGCATAAGTGCACATATATCCCCTCCATCTGGAACCTCCATCCCGCCACGCCCATCCCATTCTTCTAGGTTATCATTGAGCACCGGGTTGAGCTTCCTGTGTTATATGCAGCAGCTTTCCACTGGTTGTCTATTTTACATATGGTAATGTATACGTTTCAATGCTCCTCTCTCAGTTTATCCCATCCTCTCTTTCCCCTGCTATGTCCACAAGTCTGTTCTCTATGTCTGTGTCTCTATTCCTGCCCTGCAAATAATAGGTTCAATAGTACCACTTTTCTAGATTCCATATATATGTATTCATATACAATATTTGTTTTTCTAATTTACTTCACTCTGTAAAACAGGCTCTAGGTTCATCCACCTCAGTTCAATGGCTCAAATTCATTCTTTTTATGGCTGAGTAATATTCCATTGTGTATATGTACCACCACTTCTTTATCCATTCTTCTGCTGATGAACGTCTAGGTTGCCTCCCTGTCCTAGCTCTTGTAAATACTGCTGCAATGAACATTGGGGTACATGTATCTTTTGAACTATGGTTTTCTCATAGTATATACCCAGTAGTGGAATTGCTGGGTCCTATGGCAGCTTTCTTTCTTTCTTTTTTTTTTTTTTAAAGAAATCTCCATGCTCTTCTACATATGGCTATACTGTTTACATTCCCAATAACAATGCAAAAGGGTTCCCTTTTCTCCATGCTCTCTTCATCACTTATTATAGATTTTTTGGTGATGGCCATTCTGACTGGAGGGAGGTGATACCTCACTGTAGTTTTGATTCACATTTCTCTAATAATGAGTGATGTTGAACATTTTTTCATGTGTTTATTTGCCATCTATATATCTTCAAAAAGGCAAGGTTTTCAAACTTCAGTGTAGTTTTGGTGATACAAATCCATAAGACAAATCACTAATATGATGACTCAATGACTATTATTTCCCTTCAGTAAAAAAAAGTATGCCTTAAATTTCTTTCAGGTAGCATGCCAGAAACATTTAAAAGTGTTATATGAGCATGTGTTTCAGAGATGAAGATATAAAGGAAGCTAAAGTTTTCTTGTTTTTAAAGCTAGTTTGCTAGCCACTTCAATATAGCCTTCAAAACAACAGTGATAGAGATATATAATACAACTCACTATTTCCACGACTCAGTGCATATTACTTCCTTTCATTTAAAGAACACTGATCCTAAAATTTACTTCATTCTATACACGACTGAGCAACTTAGCACAGCACACACACAATGGAATATTGCTGTTGTTGTGCTGTTGTCATGTCCAACTCTTTGTGACCCCATGGACTGCAGCACACTAAGCTTCCCTGTCCCTCACCATCTCCCAGAGTTTGCCCAAGTTCAAGTCCCTTGCTTCAGTGATGCCATGCAGCCATCTCATTCTCTGTCACCCTCTTCTCCTTCTGCCTTCAATCTTTCCCAGCAGCAGGATCTTTTCCAATAAGTCGACTGTTTGCACCAGGTGGCCAAAGTACTGGACCTTCAACTTCAGCATCCTTCCAATGAGAATTCAGGGTTGATTTCCTGTAAGACTGACTGATCTGATCTCCTTGCTGTCCAAGGGACTCGAGTCTTCTCCAGCATCACAGTTTGAAAGCATCAATTCTTTGACACTCTGCCTTTTTATGATCAAGCTCTCACAATCATACACAACCTTTGGAAAGACTATAGCCTGGACTCTACGGATCTTTGTTGGCAAAGTGATGTCTTTGCTTTATAACATGTTGTCTAGGTTTGTCATAGCTTTCCTGCCAAGAATCAATTGTCTTCTAATTTCAAGGTTGCAGTCATCATCTGCAGGCTTCCCTTGTGGCTCAGCTGGTAAAGAATCCAACTGCAATGTGGGAGACTTGAGCTCGATCCCTTGGTTGGGAAGATCCCATGGAGAAGGGAAAGGGTACCCACCCCAGTATTCTGGCCTGGAGAATTCCATGGACTGTATGGTCCATGGGATCACAAAAATTCAGATATGACTGGGTGACTTTCACCGTACTGTCACCACCAGCAATGATTTTAAGAGCCCAAGAAGAGGAAATCTGTTACTGCTTCCACATTTCCCCATTCTATTTACCTTGAAGTGATGGGGCCAGATGCCATGATCTTAGTTTTTTAAATATTTAGTTTTAAGCCAGCTTATTCCACTCTCCTTTCTCATCAGGAGATTCCTTAGTTCTTCGCTTCCTGCCTTTAGAATGATATCATCTGCATATCTGAGGTTGTTGATGTTTTTCCCAACAATCTTGATTTTAGCTTGTAACTCATCCAGCCTGGCATTTCTCATGATGTGCTCTGTGTATAAGTTAAATAAATAAGATGACAATAAACAGCCTTGCTTTACTCCTTTCTCAGTCCTGAACCAGTCAGTTGTTCTATACAGGGTTCTAACTGTTGTTTCTTGATCAGCATACTGGTTTCTCAGAGATAGGTAGAATGGTCTGGTATTCCCATCTCTTCAAGAATTTCCCACAGTTTGTTATGATCCACACAAAGGCTTTAGCATAGTCAATTAAACAGATGTAGATTTTTTCTGGAATTCCCTTTCTTTGTCTATGATCCAGTGATTGTTGGCAATTTGATCTCTGGTTCCTCTGCCTTTTCTAAACCCATCCTGGGCATCTGGAAGTTCTAGGTTCATGCTGAAGCCTAGAATGCAGGATTTTGAGCATAGGCTTACTAGCATGGGAGATGAGTGCAATTGTCCAGTGGTTTGAACTTTCTTTAGTACTGCCTTTCTTGGGAATTGGGATGAGGATTGACCTTTTCCAGTCCTGTGGCCACTGCTGGGTTTTCCAGATTTGCAGACATATTGCATGCAGCACTTTGATAGCATCATCTTTTAGAATTTTAAATAACTTTGCTAGAATTCCATGGCCTCCACTAACATTATTGACAGCAGCACTTCCTAAGGCCCACTTGACTTCACACTCCAGAATGTCTGGCTCTGGGTAAGTCACCATACCATCATGGTTATCTAGTTATTAAGATCTTTTTGTACAGTTCTTCTGTGTATTCTTTCCATCTCTTCTTGATCTCTTCCACTTATATTAGATCTTTACCATTTTTGTCCTTTGTTGTGCTGATCTTTGGATGAAATATTCCTTTGAAATTTGGGATACTGCTCAGCTGTTTAAAATGAATGAAATAATGCCATTTATAAGCTACATGGAAGAACCTAGAGATTATCATACTAGTGAAGTTAGGATGAGAAAGACAAATACTATACCATATCATTTATATATATGATCATATCATTTATACATGTGATCATATAATTTATATATATAAATATAATATCATTTATATATATATGGCATCTAAAATATGACAGAAATGAATTTATCTATAAAACAGAACAGAATTGCAGACATAGAGAACAAACTTGAGATGGATGTACTTGGATTGGAATTTAAGACTAGCAGATGCAAAATATTGTATGTAGAATGGATAAACAACAAGGATTTGTTATATAGCCCAGGTAACTATACCCAGTATCTTTAATAATTCATAATGAAACAGAAAGTGGAAAAGAATATATAACTGATTCACTTTGCTGTACACCAGAAACTAACACAACATTGTAAACTACATATATTTCAGTAAAAAAGTTCATTCATGTAGCTTGCAAAAAACATCTATATATCTAAAGTGGAACAAGTCTTTATATGCAACCAAAAAGAAAGATACATCCTTTCCTTGTTTGAAACCTAAGCTTTTCCCAACTTCAAAGTCACAACCAAGTATATCTTCCTTTCCCTGAAAGAACTTTGGGTCTAAAATTTCTTTACTGTGTCTTGTAAGAAACACCTAGCTATCTAATGTATATTTTTGCCAATACCATGCTATTTGATTACTGTTGCTTTGGAGCATTATCTGAGGTTTGGAAGGGTTGTTTATACCTCCAAATTTGTTCTTTTTTTCAGGATTGCTTTTACAATTCTGGTCTTTTCTGTTTCCATATATTAATATGTGCTCTTTGAAAAATGTAATGGCTATTTTGATAGGGATTGCTTTCGGTAGTATGACCATTTTAACAATATTAATTCTTTCAACCCAAGACTGAGATGCATTTCTGTGATTGGGGAGGGTTAATTTTAAATTTACACTCCTATGCTCCTGTGACTTTAACCTTTTTTTGTTATTGTTAGCATACATAATAGGGCTTCCCTGGTAGCTCAGTTGGTAAAGAATCTGCCTGCAAGGCAGGAAACCCCAGTTCGATTCCTGGGTTGGGAAGACCCACTGGAGAAGGGAAAGGCTACCCACTCCAATGTTCTAGCCTGGAGAATTCCATGGTCTGTGTAGTCCATGGCGTCACAGAGCGTCACACACGACTGAGCGACTTTCACTTTATGACTTTCGAAGCATGCACAGTGGCCTGCGACCTGAGGTGCCTGCCTATGAAGGATTGTAAGGGAAACCAACACATTCTCATGCCTGAGGCTTGCAATTTTAGGGGACATTTGCAAGGACTGAAGTCTTTTTACTTTATTTCCTAACCTCCCCACCACCGCCATCTCTGATCCATAAAAGTGAAGGAGGAAATAGAACAGGCTGTATCTTGAAAGCAGGACTCCATCTTGGGCTGGACTGTGAACTTTGAGCTATATGCCCAGTATCTATGGAAATGACATACCAACTGGAAAACCAGGAGCCTGGAAGGAAGAGCCCAGGGCTTTCCATTGCCTAAAAGAATGCCCCAATTATCTGTGTGACCGAATAGAATCATACATTCTATTATGCTTATTGGGGAATGACCACAGGCCTATTGATAATTGTCCACTCTTAAACCTAGGTTTAAGGCATATGAATCACAAATTGACTTTGACTGTATCTTTCTTTTTCCTTTGTTCAGACTAGTTTCAGGGAATTTGGGGAGGTGGGTTTGGACATATGCTTAGGGTATAGAAGGTTTTCACAAAATCTGGTTGGGGTCCTTGGCTAAGAGAAGACTCTGCCTTGGGTTCCCTGGTGTAATAAGCTGCACTCCACTATCTGCATTGTCCTTCTGAGTGAGTTTGTTTCCCAGAAAGCATGGCTACAACAAAAGAATCTGGCAACCAGGCCCTGACAAGATGATTATTTTGAGGTGCTAGACTGCCATTTTCTCAGTCTGGTGGCTCTGGATTAAAGTCTCTTCCTTGCCTCAACACCTCATCTCTCTGATTCATTTGCCTATCATGCAGCCAGCAGAGTGATCTTGGACATGGCAACAATCTGGCTTAGCCAGTCAGGATCCTTGCTGCTTGTGGCCCCAATCAGGGAATGCTGGGGCAAGACCCTAGCAGCTGCTGGGATCATTTGGCCTGAGGTTATTTCCCTCAAGATCCCTTGAAGCAGCACCGGCTGCCCCTAGCACTTAGCAGTTGAGACAAGGAATTGACAAACTTCTCTTGATGCACTTGGTTTGTAGTGTAAGTCTACCCAATTTGATAGCCTGTTCAGCCAGTTCACTTGTTTCGCGTGTCCTTTTGTGTTAAGAGTCAATGGGGTCCCTTTTGGAGGGTAAGTCGCTCTGGTGTGCACACTGGGAAAATTATCCCCCCTCACTCTGGGCCTTTCCTTTGTGAAACAAGCCAGTTTGTTTGGGGTACCCCTTTGCGGAAGGGAAGTGTTGTTGAACTCTATCCTGAACTGGTTCGTTGGGAACTAGTTCTCATGGGGGAAGCCCACCTTAGTTGGAATTAGCTCATTTGTAAGGTAAATTTATTTACCTGATTTGGGAACTGATCCAGTTGGAAGTGATTCATTTGGGAGCTAGTTCTTGTGGGGGTGGAAGCCTAGTTGGAATTAGTTCATTTGTTTTGTACGGTAAATTCATTACCCTGTCGGGAAATCAGTTCCTCTATACATCGATGCTGGAATCGGCTTGTGCCATTTTTGTTAGAATTTGTCTGGGTCTGTTGTGTTTTGGTGTTATGAAGCTTATAAAAATGGGACAGATTTCATCTATCTTGAAGGAAAGAATTTTGGGGTGTATGTTAGATATTTTAAGATGAGAAGAGCAATGGCCCCCGAATGGCTCACAATTAAGCAATACGGCAGTCAGAAGTGCTTTACAAAGGAGAGGAATTCTCTGATAATGAACATGCCCAGAGTCAGGGTGGGGCTCCCTTGGACTTCAGGCGTCCAATTCTAATTTCCCCACTACTCTCCTTTGTAAATTAAACGCTCAAATAATCTTTTCCCCAGAACAGCTTGACATCAGGGTCCTACTGGGGCCTTTTGACCTTGTCCAGTCTGAGAGCTTCAGCTCCCATCTGGGGGCTTTGGCTCCAGTTTGGGGTGTTCTCCCTGTGAAGGGAAATTGGTTATAAGGTGCTTTGGAGAAAGGTCACTGATCTTATAGGATTGGGGAGTCATGTTAATGTGACTTTCCAGCTGGCTAGGTTTTGGTTTACTATGGTTACTTTGGTAATGCATAGACATTTGGTTCTAACTGCTTCCTCCAAGTCTTCCTCTACAGTTTTCTCATTTCTTTCTCCTTGAACCCTCTGGGAACAGGCGAGTGGCCATGGAAGCAACTGAGGAACTTTGGCCAGGGATTACTCTCTGGTGTGTTCCAAAGGCCCACTTATGCACACTTAAGTTGTGCATAAGTGTGCATGGCCAGTACAATGAAACTGAAGAATAATTCATTAAATCAGTTATGGCTCCTTTGGTCACTTGATTATTTTCTAAAATCTATTTATTTTTTAATTGAAGGTTAATTGCCTTACAAAAAAATTTTTTTCTGTCAAACATCAACAAGAATCAGCCATAGGTACATGACGTCCCCTCCTTCCTGAACTTCCCTGCCCATCCAACCCTTCTAGATGGTCACAGAGTCCGTTGAATTCCTTGAGACATACAGCAAATTCCTATTAGCTTCATTTGAATAGTTTTCTCTGTTTTATCATTTTTCCCAATTTACTGTGTTTGATGTCTCCTTTTCCCAGGCTTTAGGGTTATATTTCTTCTTCCTTCTGGTTTCTGCCCTCAGTGGGTGACGTTGGTCCAGCGGTTGTGTAGGTTTGTGTTGGGGGAATGGTCTCTGCATTCTGGTGAGAGGAGCTGAGTTTTTTCCCTCTAGTGGGCATGGATGTGTAACGTGGTATGTTTTGAGGTGCCTGTGGGAAGCCTGTCTGCTGATGATTTGAGCTTTTGTTTTGCCTGTTGTTTGGGTGAGGCCTCCTGCACTTGGTGCTGCCAGCAATTGGGTGGAGCCAGGTTTTGGATACAGCTGGCAGCCTTAGTGGGAGTTCTCACTAATTTATACTCCCTGGGGTCGTGAGTTCTCTGGCAGTCTAGTGTCCTGGACTTAGCACTTCCAGTCTAGAGGCCCAGGCCCAATCTCTGATGGGAATCAAGATTCCATAAGCCATTTGTAATGGCTTGAAGGTGATTTAAACAAATACACAAAAACAAAAATAAACAAAAAACAAAAAGTGAACACTAAACAAATGGTAAGTACAAAACCAAACAAACAATAATAAAAAGAAAGGGACACACACACATGCATGCATGCATACTAAGTCATGTCTGACTCTTTTTGACTCTATGAACTTGTAGCCCTCCAGGCTCCTCTGTCCATGGGATTCTCCAGGCAAGAATTCTGGAGTGGGTTGCCATGCCCTCCTCCAGGGGATCATCCTGACCCAGGGACTGAACCTGTGTCTCTTGTCTCCTGCATTGGCAGGCAGGTCCTTTACTGCTAGTGCCAGCTGGTAGCCAAATGGTAAACACAAAGCCAGACAAACAATAACAAAAACAGAGGAACACACACACACAGAAAATGAAAACAGTCCAAAGAAAACAAACTACAGGAGACTGACTTGGCAAGCAAAAGAATCAAAATATTTTATTGACTGATTAAAAACAAAACTAATTAAAATATAAACCAGAATACAAGTTCAAAGCCGAGTGCAAACTGGTGAATAAAGTGAAGAAAATAAACCAACAAACATGATAAAATAGAAGGAAGAAAAGAAAAATAGAAAAGCAAAGCTAAATAGAAATCTATAAAAAGATTTACATATATTTAATTATAACTACAGCAGGAAAAGAATGATGAAAAAAACAAACAAAAACATTAAAAAAGGAAAAAGGTTTTTAAAAAATCCAAATGTCAGCAAAAAAAAAAATAGCAAAAAAATCCTATGTTAGCAAAAAGCTAATATAGAGGTAGAAATAATGTAAGTAGAAATTGTGATTAAAAAAATTCTCAAGAGCTTAAATAGAGATAATAATAAAACAACCACAGCCACTGAGAAAAAAAAGAAAAAAATCCAGAAACAACTATAGAATGAATCAAAATACAAGAATAATAACAAATGCTTTCCTCAGATCTCAGCTATCAGTGTCCTTTTCCTTGCTGTGAGTCACAGTCCACCTCCAACTCCCTTGGATGCCCTCCAATACTATGCCGACTTCTGGACCTGCTGTGGGGACAGTTCAGACTCTAATCTGCCCCTACTCTTTCGTGTTCTTGCCTCCACGTCCACATCTGCCGGAGCTAGGGTGTTTTCTTTTGTAGGAACACTCATTCCCCTTTTATATATTCCATAGACACAGAGTCTAACAAGTTGATTATGTGGATTTAATTTTCAACCTGTACAACGGGTGGAAAACCTTTCAGTTTTCTTCCTTAGCCACACTGCCCCTGGAGTTCAGTTGTGTTGTTTTTTTTTCCCCCACCTCAGCATGTGGGTTATCCACAGGAGTTTGCTCCTGGAGGACTTGGGTTTGCCCCCATTGAGGACAGGCTGTGGAGATGGCAAATACAGATGGCAAACATAAAACCAGACAAACAATAACAAAAGCAAAGGAACACACACACAGAAAACAAAAACAGTCCAAAGACTGTTAAGGTCCCTGCTTGGATCTCAGGGACCCTAAGAGTGCCAAGCACACAGGGGGCTGGCAGCATGGGCTTAAGAGATATGGGGCTGTTAGGGCTTTTTCCTAGCCTCTGGTAGCTCTGCTGCAGTGCGGATCAAGCATGGAGGTGGCACAGCTGCTTGGATCACAAGGACCTGAGGGCCCCAAGTGTGCAGGGATGCCAGCAGCCTCAGGCTCAGGAACACAGACTATTAGAGTCTTTTTCTAGCCTTTGCAGCTGGCATTCAAAGTTCTCCCTAGTTGGGGGCGTTCTCTGTTCCTTGGCATGTGAGGCACTCAAAGGGCCACCCTCTCTGGGATCTTCCTCTGTTGGCCAGCTCGTGGCACTGGCATCTGAGAGAAGCTACAGCGATGGCTCCATCCCCTGCACATGATTCAGCAATATTGCCTTGTCTGCATGGCTTCCCAGCTTTCCTCCAAACGTATTCCCCTCTGCCATCTCTTCCCTCACATCCCCTTGGACTGTCTCCCTACAGTCAACAGCAGACCTCTCCCTGGGACTGCTCTCCAGCCCCTAAGTTCCAGCTCCCAGCCATCACACATTCCAAGGTACTTATGTCCCTGTCTGGGGTAGGTAGGGCTGTGGCAAGGATTGTTTGTATGGGTTGTTATTCCATTTAGACTGTCCCGGATGAGCTGCTGCACTCTCCAAGGGCTCAAATGCTTCCCCTCTGCCCCAAACAATTGACCCGATCTGGGAATCTCACTCCCACTTCAGTTCCCTCACTCCCTGGATGCAGGTCCAGTCCTGCTCACTCTTCCTCTTTTTCCTTCCTTCCTTTATCTTACTATTACATGGATCTATATATTCATTTCCAGTTGTCAGAGACCTTCCAGCTCTCACCTGGTGTTCTGTGAGATTTTCTACACTTGAAGATACATTCCTGATGCATCTGTGGAGAGAGATGTACTCCTACTCCTCATCCACCCACTCCTCTGCCATCTTGTCTCTTACTTTCAGTTTTTAAACGATAGCTTTGTTCGAAATAGGATTCTTAGTTGAGAGCTTTTTTTTTCTTTTTCAACTTTTTATTTTTATTGGAGTAGAGCTAATTAACAATGTTGTGATAATTTCAGGTGGACAGCAAAAAGGACTCAGCCGTACATATACTTGCATTCATTCTCCTCCAAACTCCCATCCCATCCAGTCTGCTACATAACACTGAGCAGAGTTCTCTGTGCTATACAGTAAGACCTTGTTGGTTATCCATTTTAAATATAGCAGCATGTACATGTCAACTCCAAACTCCCTAACTGTCCCTTCTTCCAATCTTTCCCCATGGCAATCTTATGTTTGTTCTCTTGTCTCTCAGCTTGTATTAATTTTTTTTTTTAATGAGATGTTTTAAGATAGACTCTCTTCTTGTTTAGACATTAAGTCTTGTCCAACTCTTTTGCAACCCTAGACTGTAGCCTGCCAGGCTCCTCTGTCCTTGGGGTTTCCCAGGCAAGAATATTGGTGTAGGTTGCCATTTCCTTCTCCAGTTTTTTTCCTTTTATCGCATGGGTAAATTATTATACATGTGTCTTCCATTTTTTTCTGATAAGTCAGCTATTGTTCTCACTGATGTTACCCTGTACATAAGTCAATTTTATCTCGTTGCTTTCAAAACTTTCTCACTGTTTTCAACATTGAGCAGTTTGACTATAATGGATATAAGTGTAGATGACTTTGAATATATTCGATTTGGAATTCATTAGATGTATGGACAGTTTTTTCATCAGATCTGGAAAATGTGGGGCCAATATCCCTTTTTTTTTTTGCCATCAATTTTTCTCCTCTTCTTGCATTCCCATTATACCTATGTTGATTGTGCTTTTCTGTGTCCCACAAGACTCCGAGGCTCTATTCATTTTTCTGCATTAATTTTTTTTTTTCAGATTGGATAATCTCTATTGGTTCATCTTCAAATGCACCAGTTCTTTCCCCTGCCCGTTCAAATCTATTGTTGAGCACCTCTGGAAAATTTTTGTTTTTCAGCTCCAGGACTTCCATTTGGTTCTTTTATGTTTTATCATTTCTATCTCTTTATTGTTAGTCTCCATTAGATAGATCATTGTTATCATAATTTTCTTTGTTTAAATGTGGTTTTCTTTAGTTCTTTCAAGGTATTTATACCAGCTTTTTTTGAAGTCCATTTGCTAAATCAACACCCGGGGCCTCCAAAGATAGTTTCTATTGCTTATCTTTTTCCTATGTGTAGATTACACTTTCCTATTTCTTTGTATGTCTTACAGGTTTTTTTTTTTTTTTTCTGCATATTGGACATTCTAGATAGTATATTGTAGCAATTCTGAAATTTGATTCCTCCAGAGCTTGTTGTTTTTGCTTTTCTTTTGTTTGTTTGTTAAGTGACTTGCCTTTGAATGCTGTTTTTCCTGTAATGTGCAGTCTCTGATGTTACTGCTCATCATAGTTTACAGTGAAAGACAAAATGCTGTTCCCTAGGATCACCAGGCAAGGATGTCTGATTATACAGCTTACACTCAATATTGCATTCATGGTTTTTGCCAGCATAATAGCTCAGGATAAAGAAGTAAAACTCATCCAGGTTGGAAGAGAAATAAACCTCTCTTTATTCACAAGCTACATGATCTTCTATGTAGAAACTTAATGAGTTAAACAAAGTTGCACTGGCGGAGTGGAAGTACACGAGCTCATCTTCTTCTGCAAGAGCACCAACATTACTACTAGCTGCTGAACAACCATCACCAGGAGGATGCTAGAAGCCATCAAGAAAAAGACACCCCATGTCCAAAGAAGAAGCTGCAATAGGGATGCAAGCACGTTAAAATCAAACCCCATACCCACTAGAGACTCTTGGAAGGCAAAACCAAAATGAAACAACTTGTGTGCACCAGGACCCAGGGAAAATAAGAGTAACTCCCACTAGAGACTGAGCCTGATTTGCCTGTGAGTGTTTGAGTGTCTCCTGTGGAGACATGGGTCAGCAGTGGGCTGCCACGGGAAGAGGGGCACTGGCAGCATCAGTCTTGGAAGGCACAGCATGCTGGCATAAGTCCTCTTTGAAGAGGTCACCATTAGCCTTACCATAGAGCCTGGAGCTCGACCATAGAGGTGATGAGTGGGTGATCCCACAAACTGGAGAACAATTATACCAAAGAAGTTTTCACTCTGCTGTGAAGGTTCCAGTCCCCACATCAGACTTCCCTATCTGGGGATCTGGTAAAGGGACTTCAATGCCCAGGTTTGAAGATCAGCAGGATTTGATTACAGAACTCCACAGGACTAGGGGAAACAAACTTTTGGAAGGGATCAATAAAACCTTGGGTGCACTAGGGCCCCAGTGAAAGAAGTGACCCCAAAAGAGACTGAGCCAGACATTCCTGTGAGTGCTTGGAAGTCTCCTGTGGAGGCTTAGGTTGATAATGGCCTGCCATGGAGTCAGGTCACTGGCAGCAACAGTCAATGAGAAACATGACTTGTTGGCATCGGTCCTCTTTGAAGGGGTAGCCATTCACTGTCCCATAGAGACTGCAGACCCCAGGACTGAGCTGCTCAAGGCCAAACTTCAGGGAAGGAGAACAGCTCCATCCATCAACAGAAATTGGATTAAAGATTTACTAAGCATGACCCTGAGCAAGAAACAGTTTCCTTCACAGCCAGTCTCTCCTGTCAGGAAGCTTGCATAAGGTTCTTTAAAAAAAATTTTATTTATTTTTTATTGAAGGATAATTGCTTGACAGAATTTTGTATTTTCTGTCAAACCTCAGCATGAATCAGCCATTGGTATACGTATATTCCCTCCCTTTAAAAACTCTCTCCCATTTCCCTTCCCATCCCACTCCTCTAGGTTGATACAGAGCCCTTGTTTGAGTTTCCTGAGCCATACAGCAGATTCCCAATGGCTATCTATTTTACATTTGCACTGGTCATAGCAAACACCCTCTTCCAACAACACAAGAGATGACTCTACACATGGACATCACCAGATGGTCAACTCTGAAATCAGTTTGACTATATTCTTTGCAGGCAAAGATGGAGAAGCTCTATACAGTCAACAAAAACAAGACCAGGAGCTGACTGTGGCTCAGATCATGAACTCTTTATTACCAAATTCAGACTCAAATTGAAGAAAGTAGGGAAAACTACTAGGCCATTTAGATGTGACCTAAATCAGATCCCTTATGATTATACCATGGAAGTGAGAAATAGATTTAAGGGCCTAGATCTGATAGACAGAGTGCGTGATGAACTATGGAATGAGGTTTGTGACACTGTACAGGAGACAGGGATCAAGACCATCCCCATGGAAAAGAAATGCAAAAAAGCAAAATGGCTGTCTGGGGAGGTCTTACAAATAGCTGTGAAAAGAAGAGAGGCAAAAGCAAAGGAGAAGAGGAAAGATATAAGCATCTGAATGCAGAGTTCCAAAAAATAGCAAGAAGAGATAAAAAGCCTTCTTCAGCGATCAATGTAAAGAAATAGAGGAAAAGAACAGAATGGGAAAGACTAGAGATCTCTTCAAGAAAATTAGAGATACCAAGGGAACATTTCATGCAAAGATGGGCTCAATAAAGGACAGAAATGATATGGACCTAACAGAAGAAGATATTAAGAAAAGGTGGCAAGAATACACAGAAGAACTGTACAAAAAGATCTTCATGACCAAGATAATCATGATGGTGTGATTACTTACCTACAGCCAGACATCCTGGAATATGAATTCAAGTGGGCCTTAGGAAGCATTACTACAAACAAAGCTAGTGGAAGTGATGGCATTCCAGTTGAGCTATTTAAAATTCTGAAAGATGATGCTGTGAAAGTGCTGCACTCAATATGCCAGCACATTTGGAAAACTCAGCAGTGGCCACAGGACTGGAAAAGGTCAGTTTTCATTCCAATCCCAAAGAAAAGCAATGCCAAAAATGCTGAAACTACTGCACAATAGCACTCATATCACATGCTAGTAAAGTAATGCTCAAAATTCTCCAAGCCAGGCTTCAGCAGTATGTGAACCATGATCTTCCTGATGTTCCTGCTGGTTTTAGAAAAGGCAGAGGAACCAGAGGTCAAATTGCCAACATCCTCTGGATCATGGAAAAAGCAAGAGTTCCAGAAAAACATCTACTTCTGCTTTATTGACTATGCCAAAGCCTTTGACTGTGTGGATCACAATAAACTGTGGAAAATTCTGAAAGAGATTGGGAATACCAGACCACCTGACCTGCCTCTTGAGAAACCTATATGCAGGTCAGGAAGCAACAGTTAGAACTGGACATGGAACAACAGACTGGTTCCAAATAGGAAAAGGAGTACGTCAAGGCTGTATATTGTCACTCTGCTTTTTTAACTTATATGCAGAGTACATCATGAGAAAGGCTGGACTGGAAGAAACACAAGCTGGAATCAAGATTGCTGGGAGAAAGATCAATAACCTCAGACATGCAGATGACACCACCCTTATGGCAGAAAGTGAAGAGGAACTAAAAAGCCTCTTGATGAAAGTGAAAGAGGAGAGTGAAAAGGTTGGCTTAAAGCTCAACATTCAGAAAATGAAAATCATGGCATCCGGTCCCATCACTTCATGGGAAATAGACGGAGAAACAGTGGAAACAGTGTCAGACTTTATTTTTTGGGCTCCAAAATCACTGCAGATGGTGACTGCAGCCATGAAATTAAAAGACACTTACTCCTTGGAGGAAAAGTTACGACCAACCTAGATAGCATATTCAAAAGCAGAGACATTACTTTGCCAACTAAGGTCCATCTAGTCAAGGCTATGGTTTTTCCTGTGGTCATGTATGGATGTGAGAGTTGGACTGTGAAGAAGGCTGAGCGCCAAAGAATTGATGCTTTTGAACTGTGGTGTTTGAGAAGACTCTTGAGAGTCCCTTGGACTGCAAGGAGATCCAACCAGTCCATTCTGAAGGAGATCAGCCCTGGGATTTCTTTGGAAGGAATGATGCTAAAGCTGAAACTCCAGTACTTTGGCCACCTCATGCGAAGAGTTGACTCATTGGAAAAGACTCTGATGCTGGGAGGGATTGGGGGCAGGAGGAGAAGGGGACGACCCAGGATGAGATGGCTGGATGGCATCATGGACTCGATGGATCTGAGTCTGAGTGAACTTCGGGAGTTGTTGATGAACAGGGAGGCCTGCCGTGCTGCGATTCATGGGGTCGCAAAGATTCAGACACGACTGAGTGACTGAACTGAACTGAACTGAATGCAAGTTTCCACATTACTGTTTCCGTACATCTCACCCTCTCCTCCCCTGTCCCCATGTCCATATGTCTATTCCCTATGTCTGTTTCTCCATTGTTGCCCTGTAAATGAATTCTTCAGTAACATATTTCTAGATTCTCTGTATATGCGTTAGATTATGGTATTTATCTTTCCCTTTCTGACTCACTTCACTCTGTATAGTAGGCTCTTGGTTCATCCACTTCATTAGAACTGACTCAAATGCATTCATTTTTATGGCTGAGAAATATTCCATTGTATATATGTACCACAACCACTTTGTCCAATCATTGTCGATGGACATCTAGGTTGCTTCCATGTTGTAGCTATTGTAAATAGTGCTGCAATGAGCAATGAGATACAGGAGTCTCTTTCAGTTTTGGTTTCCTCAGGGTATATGCCTAGGAGTGGGATTCCTGGGTCAAATTGTGATTTTATTCCTAGTTTTTAAAAGGAATCTCCATACCATCTTTCATAGTGGCTGTATCAATTTACATTCTCACCAACAGTGCAAGAGCATTCCCTTTTCTCTACAGCCTCTCCAGCATTTATTGTTTGTAGACTTTTGATGAGGGCCATTCTGACCAGTGTGAGGTGATATCTCACTGTAGTTTTGATTTGCATTTCTCTAATAATGAGCTATGTTGAGCATCTTTTCATGTGTTTTTTAGCCATTTGTATGTCTTTGGAGAAATGTCTGTTTAGGTCTTTCCCCACTTTTTGACTGGCTTGTTTTTCTGGTATTGAGTTGTATGAGCTGTTTGTATATTTTGGAAATTAATCCTTTGTCAGTTGTTTCATTTGCTATTATTTTCTTCCATTCTGAGGGTCGTCTTTTCACCTTGATTATAGTTTCCTTTGCTGTGCAAAAGCTTATAAGTTTAATCAGGTCCTGCTTGTTTACTTCTGTTTTTATTTTCATTACTCTAGGAGGTGGATCTAGAGGATCTTGCTTTGATTTATGTCTTTGAGTGTTCTGCCAACGTTTTCCTCTAAGAGTTTTATAGTTTCTGGTCTTGCCTGTAGGTTTTAATCCACTTTGAGTTTATCTTTGTGTATAGTATTAAGGAGTATTCTAATTTCATTCTTTTACATGTAGCTGTCCAGTTTTCCCAGAACCATTTATTGAAGAGGCTGTCTTTTCCCCCATTGTGTATTCTTGCCTCTTTTGTAAAAAATAAGGTACCCATAAGCGCATGGGTTTATTTCTGGGCTTTCTATCTTGTTCCATTGGTCTATATTTCTGCTTTTGTGCCAGTACCATACTGTCTTGATAATTGTAGCTTTGTAGTATAGTCTGAAGTAAGGAAGGTTGATTCCTGCAGCACCATTTTGTCTATTCAGGGTCTTTTGTGTTTCCATATGATTTGTGAAATTTTTTTGTTCTAATTTTGTGAAAAATGTCCTTAGTAATTTGACAGGGATTGCATTGAATCTGTAGATTGCATTTGGTAGTACAGTCACTTTCACAATATTGATTCTTCCTACCCAGGAACATGGAATATCTCACCATCTGTTTACATCATCTTTGATATCTTTCATTCAGTTCAGTTCAGTCACTCAGTCATGTTCAACTCTTTGCGACCCCATGAATCGCAGCATGCCAGGCCTCCCTGACCATCACCAACTCCCAAAGTTCACTCAGACTCACGTCCATCGAGTCTGTGATGCCATCCAGCCATCTCATCCTCTGTCGTCCCCTTATTCTCCTGCCCTCAATCCCTCCCAGCATCAGAGTCTTTTCCAATGAGTCAGCTCTCTGTATGAGGTGGCCAAAGTACTGGAGTTTCAGCTTCAGCATCATCCCTTCCAAAGAAATCCCAGGGCTGATCTCCTTCAGAATGGACTGGTTGGATCTCCTTGCAGTCCAAGGGACTCTCAAGAGTCTTCTCAAACACCACAGTTCAAAAGCATCAATTCTTTGGCGCTCAGCCTTCTTCATAGTCCAACTCTCACATCCATACATGACCACAGGAAAAACCATAGCCTTGACTAGACGGACATTAGTCGGCAAAGTAATGTCTCTGCTTTTGAATATGCTATCTAGGTTGGTTGTAACTTTTCCTCTAAGGAGTAAGCGTCTTAATTTCATGGCTGCAGTCACCATCTGCAGTGATTTTGGAGCCCCCAAAATAGTCTGACACTGTTTCCACTGTTTCCCCATCTATTTCCCATGAAGTGATGGGACCGGATGCCATGATCTTTCTTTTTCTGAATGTTGAGCTTTAAGCCAACATTTTCACTCTCCTCTTTCACTTTCATCAAGAGGCTTTAGTTCCTCTTCACTTTCTGCCATAAGGGTGGTGTCATCTGCACATCTGAGGTTATTGATCTTTCTCCCAGCAATCTTGATTCCAGCTTGTGTTTCTTCCAGTCCAGCCTTTCTCATGATGTATTCTGCATATAAGTTAAATAAGCAGGGTGACAATATGCAGCCTTGACGTACTCCTTTTCCTATTTGGAACCAGTCTGTTGTTCCATGTCCAGTTCTAACTGTTGCTTCCTGACCTGCATACAGATTTCTCAAGAGGCAGGTCAGGTGGTCTGGTATTCCCAATCTCTTTCAGAATTTTCCACAGTTTATTGTGATCCATACAAAGGCTTTGGCATAGTCAATAAAGCAGAAATAGATGTTTTTCTGGAACTCTTGCTTTTCCACGATCCAGTGGATGTTGGCAATTTGATCTGTGGTTCCTCTCTTTTCTAATACCAGCTTGTACATCAGGGAGTTCACAGTTTACATATTGCTGAATCCTGGCTTGGAGAATTTTAAGCATTACTTTACTAGCATGTGATATGAGTGCTATTGTGCGGTAGTTTGAGCATTCTTTGGCATTGCCTTTCTTTGGAATTGGAATCAAAACTGACCTTTTCCAGTCCTGTGGCCACTGCTGGGTTTTCCAAATGTGCTGGTGTATTGAGTACAGCACTTTCACAGCATCATCTTTCAGGATTTTAAATAGCTCAACTGGAATTCCATCACCTCCACTAGCTTTGTTCATAGTGGTGCTTTCTAAGGCTCACTTGACTTCACATTCCAAGATATCTGGCTCTAGGTTAGTGATCACATCATCATGATTATCTTGGTCATGAAGATCTTTTAAATAAAGTTCTTCTGTGTATTCTTGCCATCTCTTCTTAATATCTTCTGTTAGGTCCATACCATTTCTATCCTTTATCAAGCCCATCTTTACATGAAATATTTTCTTGGTGTCTCTAATTTTCTTGACGAGATCTCTAGTTTTTCCCATTCTGTTCTTTTCTTCTATTTCTTTGCACTGATTTCTAAAGAAAGCTTTCTTATCTCTTCTTGCTATTTTTAATCTGTTATTTTGTTGTTCATTGATGATTTATTCTTTAATTCTTCTAGATCCTTGTTAAACATCTCTAGTATCTTCATTTGTGCCTCTAGTCTATTTATCTGTGCTTCCATTTCATTTTTAAGTTTTTGGATCATCTTTACTATTACTATTCTGATTTTTTTTCATGTAGACTGCCTATTTCCTCTTTATTTGTTTGGTCTTCTTTGTTTTTTACCATGTTTCTTCATGCTGAATTTTTCTCTGTCTTTTAATTTTGTTTAATTTACTGTGTTTGGCGTCTCATTTCTGCAGGCTGGTAGATCGTATTTATTCTTAATTGTGGAGTCTGTCCCCCATAGGTAGGGTTGGGCCAGGAGCTCATGAAAGTTTCCTGTTTGGTGGGATTTGTGCCTGTGTTCTTATGGAAGGAGCTGGATCTCATCTCTCTGAAGGGAAGTGCTATACACAGTAATGTGTTTTGGGGTGTCTATGGGCTTGGTATGGCCTGCCTGCTAATGTATAGGGTTAGTTTCTGTTTTGCTGAAGTATGGTGTGGTTACCCAGCACTGGAATTTGCTGAACTTTGGGTGTGGCTTAATCTTGGTGTTGAGATGGAGTTCTTTGGGAAAGCTCTTATCAATTAATGGTTAGTGGTGTCAGGAGTTCTCTTGTGGTTCAAAGTCATGGGCTTGGGTTTCCCACCTCAGGTTCAGGCCTTAATCCTTACTGTAGCACCAAGACCTCACAAACCATGCAGCACAGAAGGCAAAACCCCAAGACTCTTAGTGAAAACAATACTCAACAGTCCAGAACACCCAGAGAGACCCACAGCAAAGTCCTCCAATGTTTCTAGGAAGGTCTCTGGACCTGTAGTGGGCAGTATAGGTTCCACTCAGCCTTGTATCTGGCCTTACTCCAGCTTGTACTTGCTCCCAAATTCCACAGTTGCCCCTATGTCTATGCTGCTGCTGCTGCTGCTAAGTCACTTCAGTCATGTCTGACTCTGTGTGACCCCATAGATGGCAGCCCACCAGGCTCCCCCCGTCCTTGGGATTCTCCAGGCAAGAACACTGGAGTGGGTTGCCATTTCCTTCTCCAATGCATGAAAATGAAAAGTGAAAGTGAAGTCACTCAGTCATGTCCAAGTCTTAGCGACCTCATGGACTGCAGCCTACCAGGCTCCTCTGCCCATGGGATTTTCCAGGCAAGAGTACCGGAGTGGGGTGCCATTGCCTTCTCTGGCCGCTGTGTCTGTTGTCTCAGGCTAAATGTAGCTATTTAATTCAATGCACCTGTGACTGCTGGAGCCCATTCCCTTTCTATTCTTTGGTCACTTTTGAATTGTGATGCTGGAGAAAACTCTTGAGAGTATCTTGGACTGCAAGGAGATAAAACTATTCAATCCTAAAGGAAATCAACACTGAATATTCACTCAAAGGACTGATGCTGAAACTTCAGCTCCAAGTTGAAGTTCTAATCAGGCCACTTGATGCAAAGAACTGACTCACTGGAAAAGACCCTGATGCTGAGAAAGAATGAGGGCAGGAGAAAAATGGGGCAACAGAGGATTAGATGGTCAGATGGTATCACCAACTCAATGGACATGAGTTTGAGCAAACTCCATGAGATGGTGAAGGACAGGGAAGCCAGGTGTGCTGGAGTCCATGGGGTCAGACACAACTTAGTGTGACTGAATAACAATAATGACAAACCTATAGATAGCATCATAATCAACAGTGAAAAGCTGAAAGTATTTCCTTTAATATCAGGAACAAGACAAAGATATCTACTCTTGACACTTTTATTCAATGTAGTTTTGGAAGTCCTAACTACAGAAACCAGAGAAGGAAAAGAAGTAAAGGGACTCCAAATTGGAAAAGAAGTTAAACTGTCACTGTTTGCATATAACATGTACATATACATAGAAGATCTGAAAGATGCTACCAGAAAACTACTGGAACTCATTAAAGATTTTGGTAAAGTCACAGGTTACAAAATTAATACAGAGAAATCTGTTTCATTTCAATACACTAACAATGAAAGATCAGAAAGAGAAATTCAAGAAGAAATTGCATTTACGATTGCATCAGAAAGAATAAAATACCTAGGAATTAATTATCTCAGGAGACAAAAGACCTGTACTCCAAAAACTATAAGATGCTGATGAAAGAAACCAAAGAAGATATAAACAAATGGAAAGATATACTATGTTCACAGATTGGAAGAATTAGTATTGTCAAAATGACTATACTACCCAAGGCAGTCTAGAGATTCAATGCAATCCCTGTCAAACTATAATGGCATTTTTTCACAGAACTAGAACAAAAATCTCAAAATTTGTATGGAGACACAAAAGACCCTGAATAGCCAAAGCAATAAATAGAGCTCAAGGAATCAGCCATCCTGGCTTCAGACTATGCTACAAAGCTACAGTAATCAAAACAGCATGGTATTGGCACAAAAATAGAAATATAGATCAATGTTGCAGGATAAAAAACTGAAATAAGCCCATGCACCTATGGCAAATTAATCTGTGACACCGAAGACAAAGGTGGCAAGACTACACAATGCTGGAAAGATAGTCTCGTCAACAAATGGTGCTGGGAAAACTGGACAGCTACATGTAAAAATGAAATTAGATCATCCTTTAACTCCAAACACAAAAATAAGCTCAAAATGGATTAAAGACCTAAATGTGAGACCAGATACTATAAATTTCCTCAAGAAAGATATGGGCAGAACACTCTCTGACATAAATCACAGCATCATTTTTTCAGTCTGTCTCCCAGAATACTAGAGAATAAAACAAAAATAAACAAATGGGACCTACTTAAACTTAAAAGTTGTTGCATAGCAAAAGAAACAATAAACAAAATGAAAAGACCACCTAGAGATTGGGAGAAAATATTTGCAAATGATGTGGCTGATAAGGGATTAGTCTCCAAAATTTACAAACAGCTCATGATGCTTAATGGCACCAAAACAAACCAATACAATATTGTAACGGAAAAAAAAAAAGCTAAAAAAAAAACCCAGCCCACTCACAAAATGGGCATAAGACCTAAACAGATATTCCCTCCAAAGAAGACATACAGAAGGCCAATAGACACATAAAAAGATGTTCAACATCTCTAAGTATTAGAGAAATGAAAGTCAAGACTGCAATGAAGTATCACCTTGTACAAGCCAGAATGGTTATCAACAAAAAACTCACAAAGAATAAATGCTGGAGAGAAAGTAACTCTCTTGTGCTGTTGGTGGGAATATAAATTGATACTGCCACTATGGAGAACAGTATGGAGGTTCCTCATAAAGCTAAAAGTAGAGCTACCATATGACCCTGAAATCCCACTCTTGGACATATATCCAGAGAAAAAGCATGATCAAAAGGGATGCATACATCCCAATGTTCATTGCAGTGCTGTTTACAATAGCCAAGACATGGAAGCAACCTAAATGTCCAATGACAGAGGAATGGATAAAGAGTCCATTGTACATACACACAATGGAATATTACTCAGACATTGTAGAGAATGAAATAATGCCATTTGCAGCAATGTGAATGGACCTGGAGCATATCAGACTGAGTGAAGTAAGTCAAAGAAGGAGAAATATTGTATGACTTCCCTTATATGCAAAATCTAAAATGACATGATACAGATGAACTTACAAAACAGAGACTCACAGACTTAGAGAACGAATTTATGGTTGCTGGGAGGAAGGGATAATTAGAGAGACTGGGATGAATATTACACACTGCTATATTTAAAATGGATAACCAACAAAGACCTAGTGTATAGAATATGAAACCCTCTGCTCAATGTTATGTGGCAGTCTGAATGGGAGGGGAGTTTGGGGAGAATATATATGTGTGGCTGAGTCCCTTAGCTGTTCATCTGAAACGATCACAACCTTGTTAATAGGCTACACCACAATACAAAATAAAAAGTTAAAAAAATTAATGGTTGAAAAATTCCTTAAGAAAATTTTTATTGGATAACAAATTTTAATGTGTCTATTATTAAGATTTATTTCTTTAACTGAGGAATGGATTACCTTCAAATACCTGGAATAATTCCATTCATATTGTGGTAGTATATCCACCCATCATGAATTTTTCTCTTATTTCATTTTTAAAAGGACTTTGAAGCACAGCAGACAGAGAAAAAACATTGGGAGGTTGTCAATATTGTTAATTTTTTTTTGCATAAAGATGAAAGTCAAACTCCTGAATTTTATAACCCACTAGAATATTTAGTTGAAGTATAGCCCTTTGGATGCTGGTTACACAAAATCATACTTCCCTTCTCTGCTTGCTGAGCACAGCACTGACTGGAATAACTCCTTTGAAAAACTACCTGGTCTAGTAAAATGTCAAGCATCATTCACTAAGTGATGATAATCCAAAATAAGGCAAGTGAAGTGAAGTTGCTCAGTCGTGTCTGACTCTTTGATACTGAATGGACTATAGCCCACCATGCTCCTCCATCCGTGGGATTTTTCAGGCAAGAGTACTGGAGTGGGTTGCCATTTCCTTCTCCAGAGGATCTTCCTGACCCAGGGTTTGAACCCGGGTCTCCCACATTGTAGGCAAATGCTTTACCGTCTGAGCCACCAGGGAAGCCCAGATAAGGCAAAATGATTTCAAAATAAAACAAAAAAAAACAACCAAATCAAAGTGAGTGTAGCTATGAAAACATCAAAGATTTTTAAATAGCCTGAGTATTCTAATGTATTCACCTTTCAACTAATACTAACTGCAGTCAGAATACTTATAGAGAGCCAAATTCTGAGTTCTAATTTGAATTACCAGTTCCCTCCTCCCATCCATAGACACAGACTTACTGAAAAGGAATGACACAAAGCCCTACAGGATCTGTTGAGGGGCAGGAAGCAAAGATTAGGGTAATGGCAAAGTGTACGACCTTCACAATTCAAGTTTAAGTCCCAGATAACAGTGCTCCTGGATACAGAGGAGGTGTACGACCTTCACAATTTAAGTTTAAGTCCCAGATAACAGTGCTCCTGGATACAGAGCTGCCTAAAAAGATACCAGTTCTCTACTTCTGGTCATTGTAAACTGTTTTGGAAACCTTACTTTTCAGGGGAGGAGGAGGGGGTATCAGAAAAGTATCAGAAAAGTAAGATTCACTGGAAAGGAAACAGGATGGGGAGCATCCACTCTGGCTTCCCGCGTCCGCTGTTCCCCTCCTGCAGTCTTGGTCACCTGGGTAGCTATGCCCCCAGGATCTCGGTGGCACGGGGTCAGAACGGCTTTCCCCTGGGGTATCCGGTGTTGACCCCAGAGATGCAGCATAGTGTGGGCGCTGCTGAGCCCGGAGCCATTAGGTTTGAGGAACACTGCCAGTCACCTTCCCGCGACGGAGCTGGAGCCTGGTTGTGGGAAGTGCGGCTGCGCCCAGGGAGCCGGTACTCCAGGCACCAACACCTGCGCCCCGCCGGCACCGGCGCCCCCGAGACACCTGCGCCCCGCCGGCACCGGCGCCCAGCCGGCACCTACGTCGCATCCGGCAGGAAGCACCCGGGGGCACTTACCCCTCCCTCGTGCAGGCCTGGCGTCCCCTTTCTTCGCTCACGCGTTCCAACGACGCGTCACAGGCGCCACCCAACAGTAAGCGCTTTGCCTGGCACCCCTTAGGCAGCTAACGGAAATCTCTCTGAGCCACTAGACTCCGTTTGAGGGTCCCGACAGTGCAGAATTGCGCCTCATGGGCGGTTACCTTAGCCGGCCTCGCCCTCGCCCTTCGTCTCCTGCTCTTCGGGGCGGGGACCAGTCGGAGAGCCCCGAGTGCCTCGGGCCCGCGCACACCGCCAGCCGTGTTCCCCCAGCTTGCCGGGTTCACTCAGGGGCCCCAACTCTGGACCTGGCTCGCAGGCTGTCCTTTGAGGGTCTCATGGCTTCATCCCGTCGTCGTCTGTACCGTCGCGGGTTTGTCCTAGTCCATCGGCGTCAATATTCAATCCAGCAAGCACGGTGTTTATTTTGGGGTTTTTTCCTCTGTGCCCCGGAGTGGCCATCAGAAGCCACTGCCGTCTGCTTGCAGTTCCAACATGTTCTACACCCCAGTAATCCTGAGGATGGCATCCGCAAAGGGCAAACTGACGCTCCGTTTGCCTCTGAAGCAGACAGTCATCTCTACGTGGTCTTCATTTTCTGTTCACCTCCCAGACCTTTGTGTAAAGGAGATTCTGGTGAGGGCCCTAGAAGAGAGTGGTCAACTGAGAGGAACGGAAGAGAAGGACCTGACAGCCTTGGCTGAGAGCAGAAAGGGGCTAGCAAAGCAAAAGAAAGGGCACTCAGCCCAGGAGAGTCAGGATAAACAGAGAAGGGGCTCGAATCCAGGTGGGAATGTGCAGTCCGCATTTAGACGCCTCATGATCAACGGGGTCCTCTCTTCCTTTGTGCCCAGGCCTGGACCTCTGGTTCTCTGTTCCAAGAGCTCGGAAGATATCCTGATTAGGAAATCCCAGACCTACTTTTTGAGTTCATGCAGCAAGCGAAATGCCATCACCAGTTCATACAGCTCCACAAGAAGTTTCCCACAGCTCCAGAGGAGCGGTCCAGGCACAGCCGGACTCCTGGGCCCAGAGTCATTGCATCTTCATGAGCTCTCAGAGAAAACCAGAGAGGAAGTCCATCGGCCTAACCCCTCAGCCTCAATAGAACCTCAGAGGAAGATCGAGGATGAAAAAAATTGCAGATGGCCACTTAAGGAAGAAACAAAACTTAAATTGGTCACAGTCATCCGACAGTTCCAGGCCCCGCAAACGCAAGATTCCTCTGCTGCTACCCACCAGGCGAAATGGCCCACTGATCCTTCCCCCACCCCTCCAGATAGATTATCCAGTCACTGCTGAAGACCTTGACCTAGAGAAGAGAGCTGCAATCCAGTGGATTAACAACATTTTGGAAGGGTAAGACTGAAACCATCTCAGTCTGCAGAACCCCTCAGCCTTCTATTCTGCCAGCTCCCAGCTCTAATTCACAGTGGAGGAGCTTCTGGAAGATGTAGAGCTCCCCAGGCCCAGTGGCCTTGTTTTAGTTGGTTGGAATAGCCATCTCTATGAAATGTTTTGTCTTGGTTTTCCCTGTTTGTCTTGCTCCACTTGGCTTAAAAATTGGTTCCTTTTTCCTGGCCCACCAGGGCCTGTTCCCCAGTACTTGGCTGTTTGGCCCCTCAGTGGTTCCTTGGAGAAGCAGTGCAAGACCATCAGAGTCCAGCTTTGCTCTTGAGGGAACCCAGAGTGCTGCTCCTGTGAGCCCATTCCCCTACCAAGTCAGTTCTCTCCAGAGAGACAACATAATATTCTTATCATCTTTCTGTCAGAAGTGCACCTGGAACTTGGGCAGCTGGAGGTTGTTAGTTAGTCTGGCCTGACCCAGTGGTCAGCATCCTTGCAGCAGAAGAGGGAAGCTTTGAACCAGTTTCCCTCCAGGCAGGAGCAAGCAGGACGTCCATTGCTGTAATCATCTTTTCCTGCCTTCCCCATTTTCTTAACTGGGGCCTGGTTCATCTTTCTTAAAATCTCTATATTCTCTCTCTGAACTTTTGGTACCACATAGATACTCAGTTGATGAACAGTCATATATGTTGCATACATATAGTCACATGTATTTATACATGTCATTTATATATTAATAGAGTCATATAATATATATTATGTGTATATGAAGTGAAAGTCAGTCATGTTCGACTCTTTGTGACCCCATGGACTACAGAGTCCATGAAATTCTCTAGGCCAGAATACTGGAGCGGGTAGCCTTTCCAGGGGATCTTTCCAACCCAGGGATCAAACCCAGGTCTCCTGCATTGCAGGCAGATTCTTTAGCAGCTGAGCCACAAGGGAAGCCTGTATTATGTGTATATGTATATACATATGTATATATTATATATAACTTATGAGAATACATAGTTCATATACATCATATATAAGATAGGTATAATATATATGTATATTATTTAGTCACTCTGTCCTGTCTGACTCTTTTGAGACACCACAGACTGTAGGCTGCCAGGCTCAATCTGTCCATGGGATTTTCCAGGCAAGAACACTGGAGTGGGTTGCCATTTCTTTCTCCATATATGTATATATGTATGTATAATATTAGTATATGATTATATTCATAATAATCAATATTTAATATCGAACAACAGACTGGTTCCAAAGAGGAAAAGGAGTACGTCAAGGCTGTATATTGTCACCCTGCTTATTTAACTTCTGTGCAGAGTACATCATGAGAAATACTGGACTGGAAGAAACACAAGCTGGAATCAAGATTGCTGGGAGAAAGATCAATAACCTCAGATATGCAGATGACACCACCCTTATGGCAGAAACTAAAAAGCCTCTTGATGAAAGTGAAAGAGGAGAGTGAAAAAAGTTGGCTTAAAGCTCAACATTCAGAAAAGAAAGATCATGGCATCTGGTCCCATCACTTCATGGGAAATAGATGGGGAAACAGTGGAAACAGTGTCAGACTTTATTTTTGGGGGGCTCCAAAATCACTGCAGATGGTGACTGCAGCCATGAAATTAAAAGACACTTTCTCCTTGGAAGAAAAGTTATGACCAACCTAGATAGTATATTCAAAAGCAGAGACATTACTTTGCCGACTAAGATCCGTCTAGTCAAGGCTCTGGTTTTTCCTGTGGTCATGTATGGATGTGAGAGTTGGACTGTGAAGAAGGCTGATAGCCGACGAATTGATGCCTTTGAACTGTGGTGTTGGAGAAGACTCTTGAGAGTCCCTTGGACTGCAAGGAGATCCAATCAGTCCATTCTGAAGGAGATCAGCCCTGGGATTTCTTTGGAAGGAATGATGCTGAAGCTGAAGCTCCAGTACTTTGGCCACCTCATGCGAAGAGTTGACTCATTGGAAAAGACTCTGATGCTGGGAGGGACTGGGGGCAGGAGGAAAAGGGGACGACCGAGGATGAGATGGCTGAATGGCATCACGGACTAGATGGATGTGAGTCTGAGTGAACTCCGAGAGATGGTGATGGACAGGGAGGCCTGGCGTGCTGCGATTCATGGGGTTGCAAAGAGTTGGACACGAATGAGCGACTGAACTGAACTGATGCTACATACTCATATGTAATATGTGTTAATATGACCATTTATATTACGTATGTGTTTATAACATATATGTATGTTTAATACATTATGAATAGAATATAGAATATGAATTACATTACATATAATAATATGTATTGAATATGACCTATGCTAATTTATACATATATGACCTATGCTAATAATATGTATTGAATACATATATGACCTATGCTAATTTATCAAGTATTCCTGCCTCTGCTTTTTGAATTCACAGTGAAGGAAGAAGTGACTAGTATGAGTGGCCAGACTTTTAACTCTAGGTTTTCTGTGGCCCAGTCGGAGAAGCTGGAACCACTTTATGTCTCTAGATGCTGAGTCCTGATTTCTATGTTTTGCAAAGGCACTTGCCTTTTTTTCTCTCTGCTTGTCATCTGCCCACTTGACTTCACTATGGGTTGAATCATGCCAAGTGTATGTTAAGAAATTACTTGTGAAAACTTTAGTCTTTAAAAAGAATTGAATTTGATATAATTTTAGACTTATAAGAATAGTAGACAGAATCCCCAACTAGTCTTCACTGAACTTCTCCTAATGTTAATATCTTACAGAACAGTTATTGAAACCAGGAAATTAACATTGTTGCAATGCTATTAGCTAAACGTCAGACTTTAAACATATTTCCCCATTTTTCCAGTAAAATTTTCTTCCTGTGCCAGTATAATCCCACATTTCATTTAGTTGCCATGTCTCCTTAGTTTCCTCCAAACTGTGACCATTACTCTATCTTAATGTCTCAATTTGGATTTGTCTGCTGTTTTATCATGAGTACACTGAGGTTTTGAATTTTTAAGAAAAAAATCACACACTTGTGATGTGTCCTCCCTCAGCACATGGGAAATGTTAATCTTGATCACAATTAAAGTGGTGTCTGGCCAGGGTCCTCCACTGAATAGTTACTATTTCTCTCTAGTACATATTTAAGGGGGTCTTACGTTGATGTGACACAAAAATCTTGTTTATCCTTAAACTTTCACCACTAATTTTGCCAACATCAGTGGATCTTGCCTGTAGCAATTATCATTGTGGTGTTCTATGGTGATTTTATATCTTTCTTGTTCTATATTTGATTAGAATTATTCTCCGAGGCAGAGTTCTCTGCATTTATATATTCAGTCACTTATATCTGTATGGTCTCATCAATATTTCTTTTATTATTTGGGCTATGTCTAATATGATCACTGTTAATTTTATTGCTCAAATTGTTCCAGATTTGATCACTATGAGTTCTTTCAGGTTAGTTCTGGAGTCCTTTAAAATGCCTGTATCTCCCTGCCCACTTGTCCCAAGGATTCCTTTACCTTTTAGCCCCATAAGGTATTCCAGAATTATCTTATATTTTGCCTGCCCCAGTTCTGGAGTCAACCACTCTTCTAAGAAGCTTTGGTTCATTTTATTGGAGAAGAAATTAAAAAAAAATCTGGGCATTCAGGTGTTGTTATGGCTACTAGGGAATCTTTGCTTCTAAGTCCTCTCAACAGACAGAATTGGAAATGTATGTCCCCATTTATAACACTGGTATCTATTTCTGTATGCTGTGTGTGTGTACACATGTGTGTGTGTGCAAAAGAGGTAATACTGATACCTCTAACTAATGTAGTGCACAGTCAGGGTTCATCTTAGAAATGTTACCCTTTGCTTATGTGTAACTTCTTCAACAGTTTCTCCAGAGAAATATGGTCTAATTATAATTTAATTACTTATTTGTTCAATCCAGAATGCACATAGTTTCACAACTGGCAGCCCTGTGAGCAGCTCACCAAAGTGTTCATGTACAATTCTTTCTGTATGTAGCCTTGCAGCATCCAGGCAAACATTACTTTTAAAAACTACTTGGTTTAGCTTCTTTCAACAACTGTGCAGCGAGGTTATGTGTAGCACATTTAGATTCACTTGTCATTGTTTACATTCCATCTTGGGCTTCCTGCAACAACCTGGTTGATTTTAATTTTCAAAGTGAACCCCAGTCTTTGTGGGATAAAATTTGTTTACATTTTTTGAGTATTTTTGTGTCTGTATTCATGAGTGATGTTGATCTGAAATTTTCTTTTCTTGTGATATCTTTATCTGATTTTGGTATCAAAAAATACTGCCCATACAGAGTGAGTTGGGAAGGCTTCCTTCCTCTACTTATAGAAAGGTTGGTACAATTTTTTCTTAAAATATTTGGGAGGATTAACCAATGAAGCCATTTGGGCCCAGGTTTTATTTCTGGGAAATTTTTCAGTTATTAATTCAATCTCTTGTTATAGGTCTAAGGTTTTCTAATTCTTCTTGAGTCAGTTTCAGTAACTGGTGACTTTCTGGAGACTTTGCCTACTTCATCTAAGTTGTATAATTTATTGGCATGAAATTGTGCTATTTTCTTATAATTCTAATATCTCTAATGTAGGAGATGATATCCTTTCTCGAATTCCTAATTTTGTTAATCATTGTCTTCTCTCTGTATCTCTTTCTCTCTTATTCTTGCCCTTTCTCTCTCTCACTGTGGCTAAAAATTTATACATTGTGTTGATTTTTTAAAAAGAGTCAGTTTTTGTGCTTTTCATTTTGTCTCTTACTGTTTTCTATTTCTATTTTAGGCTCTAATCTTTACTATTTCTTTCATTCATTTTCCTTAGGTGTGATTTTCTCTTCCTTTACTATTTCTTAAATTGAAAGACCAGGGTATGGATGTGAAAGTTCTCTCTAATAAACTTTTAAACGATGTAATTGATATAACATGCACAGAGGAGCCTGGCAGGCTACAGTTCACGGAGTCGCAAAGAGTAGGACACAACTGAGCAGCTAACACTTTTACTTTCACTTATGTAAATTTAAGGTAGAAACCTAATGTTGATTTGATACATTTATGTATAGTAATATGATTCCCATTGTAGTGATAATTAACACCTCCTTCATGTTGTGTAACTATCATTTCTTTCTAGTGGTTGGAATTATTAAGATCTGTCTCTTATCAAGTATGATTACAGTAATACAATATTATTCTCTGTATTCACCATACTGTATTCACCAAGAATTTTAGAAATTATTGGCTTCTTGTTGCAAATTTGTACCCTTAAATAGCATCTCTCCTATCTCACCACCCCCTAGCTTTTTGTAACCACTATTTTAGTCTCTGGTTTTATGATTTTGGCCTTTTAAGATTATACATATAAGTGATATCATATGGTATTTGTCTTTTCTTGTCTGACTTATTAGTTAGCATAATGTCCTCAAGGTCCATCCATGTTGTTGCAAAGGCGTACTTCTTACTCATGACTGAAAAATGTCCCCTTGTGTATACACCACATCTTCCTTATCCATTTCTCCTGCAATGGGCATGTGGATTGTTTCTATATCTTGGCTATTATGAACTATACTATAATAAATATCAGAGTACAGATATCCCTTTGAACCTTGTTTTCATTTCCTTTGAGTATATACCCAAATATAGCTCTATTTTTATTTTTTTGGAGAACCTTCATACTGTTTTCCATAATGCATGAACTAGTTTACAATTCCACCATCAGTATACAAGGATTCCCTTTTCCCCATATCCTAGACCAGTATTTGTTATCTCTTGTCTGTTTCATTGAAGTATAGTTGATTTATAATGCTATACTAGTTTCAAATGTTCAAAATTGGGAAAGGGGTACATCAAAGCTGTATATTGTCACCTTGTTTATTTAACTTACATGCAGAGTTCATCATGTGAAATGCCAGACTAGATGAAGTACAAGCTGGAATCAAGATTGCCAGGATAAACATCAATAACCTCAGATATGAAGATGACACCACCATTATGGCAGAGAGTGAAGAGGAGCTTAAGAGCCTCTTGATGAAGGTGAAAACGGAGAGTGAAAAGCTGGCTTAAAGCTCAACATTCAAAAAGCCAAGATCAGGGCATCTGGTCCCATCACTTCATGGCAAATAGCTAGAGAGAAAAAGGAAAACAGTGACAGACTTAATTTTCTTGGGGTCCAGAATCACTGTGGATGGTGACTGCAGCCATGAAATTAAAAGATGCTTGCTCTTTGAAAGAAAAGCTATGACAAACCTAGACAGCATATTAAAAAGAGAGACATCACTTTGCTGACAAAAGTGCCTATAGTCAAAGCTATGGTTTTTCTAGTAGTCAGGTTTTTCTAGTAGTCAGGTATGGATGTGAGAGCTGGACCATAAAAAAGCCTGAGTGCCAAAGAATTGATGCTTTTGGACTGTGGTGCTGGAGAAGACCACTCTTGAGAGTCCCTTGGACAGCAAGGATATCAAACTACTCAATCTTAAGGGAAATCAGCCCTGAATATCAATTGGAAGGACTGATGCTACAGCTGAAGCTCCAATACTTTGGCCACCTGATGTGAAGAACCGACTCATTGGAAAAGACCCTAATATTGGGAAAGATTGAAGGCAGGAGGAGAAGGGGGCAACAGAGGATGAGATGGTTAGATGACATCAACAACTCAATGGATATGAGCTGAGCAAACTCTATGAGATGTTGAAGGACAGGGAAGCCTGGCTTGTTATAGTCTGTGGGGTTGCAATGAGTCAGACAAGACTGAGCAACAAAGTTTCAAGTGTACAATATAGTGATTCAGTATTTTCAGATTATGCTCTATTTAAATTATTGGTTGTATTCTATGTACATCCTTTATTCCATTATATCCTTGTCAGACATGACTTAGCAATTGAACGGCAACCTAGTATTGATAGTTCATATCTCTTAATTCCTTTTCCTTATTATGTCCCTCCTCACAACACTCTCCCCACTGGAGAGACAAACTATTTATACCAATAGTTTGTTTACTTTATCTATATCTGTTTTCATTTTGTTATATTTATTTGTTTAATTTTTTAAGTTCTACATTTAAATTAAACATATAGTATTTGTCTTTCTGTCTTACTTCGCTAATCATAACACTCTCCAGGTACATCACTGTTGTACAAATGGAAAAATTTTATTCTTTTTATGTGTGTATCTTGTTGATCAACATCAACATCTTTTCAACATGTTTTCATCTGTTGATGGGCACTTAGATTACTTCCATATCTTAGCTATTGTAAATATGATGTTATGAACTTTGTGGTGCACATATCTTTTCAGAGTAGTGTTTTTATTTTGGATATATACCCAGGAGTGGAAATATTGGATCATATGGTCATTCTATTTTTAATTTTTGAGGAACCTCCATACAGTTTTCCATGGTGGTTTACCAATTTAAATTCTCACCAAAGTGGGCTAGCATTTCCTATTTTCCACATCTTTACCTATATTATTTGTTAAATTTTTTGATGATAGTATTTCTGACAGATAAGAGATGATGAATCATTGTGGTTTTGATTTACATTTCCATAATGATTGCTGATGTTGAGCATCTTTTCATGTGCCAATTTGTTATCTGTATGTCTTCTTTGGAAAATGTCTATTCAGGTCTTCTGTTCATTTTTTAAGTTTGTTGTTTAAATTTTTTGTTGTTGTTATTTTAAGTATTAACCACTTATCAGACGTATCATTTGGAAATATCTTCTCCCATTCAGTAGTTTGTCTATGCTTTATAGTGGGTTACTTCACTGTGGAAATACTTTTAACTTGAATTAGAATCCATTTGTTTATTTTTGCTTTTGTTTCCCTTGCCTGAGCAGGCAGATCTAATGAATACCGCTAAGATTTATGTCAAAGAGTGTACTGCCTATGTTTTCTTCTAGGAGTTTTAAGATTTCTGATCTTAAGTTTAGGTCTTTAATCCATTTTGAGTTTACTTTTGTATGTGATGTGAGAAAATGGTCTAATTTTATTCTTCTACATGTAGCTATTCAGTTTTCCTAGCACCACTGATTGAAGAGACTTCTCCCCATTGTATGTTTTTGCTTCCTTTGTTGTAGATCAGTTGACCGTAGTTGCATGACTTTATTTTTGGGCTTTCTATTGTTCAATTGATCTATGTGTCCTTTTGGTGCCAGTACCACATCGGTTTGATTACTATGGCTTTGGGATATAGTCTGAAGTTAGAGAGTGTGATTCCTGCAGCTCCATAGCATTGGCTATTTGGGGTCTTTTGTGTTTTTCATACAAATTTTAGGACTATTTGTTTTAGTTCTGTGAAAAATGTCATGAGGTTTTTTTTTTTTTTTTTTAAAAATAGGGATTGCAATTGATGTGTAGATTGCTTTGAGTAGTGTGGCCATTTCAACAATAGCAACTCCTCCAATCCATGAATATAGATATCTGTCCACTTATTTGTATCATCTTCAATTTACTTCATCAGTGATTTATAGCTTTCTAAGTATAGGTCTTTCATTTCCTTGGCCAAGTTCATTCCTATGTATTTTATTCCTTTTGATGTAACTGTAATTGGGATTTTTGTTTTGTTTTCTCTTTCTGATACTTTGTTATCAGTGAATAGATAAACAATAGATATCTATGTATTAATCATGTAACCTGGAATTTTGCTGAATTATTTTTTAGTTTTAATAGTATTTTGGTGATGACTTTAGTGCTTTCAGTATACAATACCATGTCATCCATAAACAGTGACAGTTTTACTTCTTACCTTCCAATTTGCATGGCTTCTTATCTGATTTCTATGGCTAGGAGTTTCAATATTATGTTAAATACATGTGGCAAGCATAGGCATCCTTGTCTTATTTCTGAATTTAGAAGAGAAATTTTCAGTTTCTCACCATTGAGTTTCTTTCAGCATTTGAAAAATTTTGTGCCACTTTGGCCTTCATTGTTTTGGAAGAGAAATATGCTGTCATTCAAATCTGCATTTCTTTTTGTACAATATCTTGTTTCTGTTTTAAAATTTTATCTTTGTTAGTTTTCAGAAGTTTAATTATGCTGTATATTGATATGGATATTTTTTGTTGTTATTTTTAATATTTTTGGATTGGCTCAGTTTTTGAATCTGATTTATGTATTTTGACAAATTTGTGACATTCTCAGCCATTATTTTCTCTGATACTTGTTCCACACTGTGTCCTCTCTTTCTGAGGCTCTGATGATATAAGTTCTAGACCCTTTGTTATAGTCCCTCAAGTTGCTAAGGCTCTGTCTTTTTGTCTATGTTCTTTCTGTTAAAATTGCACAACTTCTACTGATTTATTTTCAAGTTTATTGATTCTATCCTCTGTCATCTTCACTTCTATTGAGTCCATCTATCAGGTTGAAAAAATTTAGCTGATTAGTTTTCAGGTGTATTATTTCCATTTGATTGCTCCCATTTTGTCCTTTATATAACTTCTATCTTATTGCTTAAATATTTTTCAGTTGTTTCAAGAGAATTTGTAATTGATATTGAAATGTATTCATGATGGCAAATTTAAAATCCTTGTGTGACAATTCTAACATTCAACTTGGTACTGGTGTCAGTCGATTGCTTTTTTCTCACTGTATATGGTTTCACTGGCTTTTGGCATGAGGAAAGTTTTTCTGTTGTATCCTTGATATTTTGGTTATTATGCCTAGATACTCCTATTTTTTTAACATAAATTATTTATTATGTATTTTAATTAGAGGCTAATTACTTTACAATATTGTATTGGTTTTGCCATAAATCAAAATGAATCTGCTACGAGTGTCTTCTACTTAGTAGGCAATTTTGCTGTTTAGGTTTAGCTTGTAAGTTGACCTATTTTGTGAACTTGACAGTTTAGCTTCCTGAACCCTGGAAATATTCCTGCTATTCTGATCTGCTTCATTCTTCTGGGATCTCTGTCAATTTATGCTGGTGCTGTATGTGAGAACATAAAGGTGTTTCCTGGGTTGTCTAGTGTCTGTGGGCCATCACCTGTTGAACAGGGAAGAGGGTGAGTCAAAAGCCATTGTTCCTGTGTTTCTTTATGCTACTGGTGGAAGTCAGGGAGACAATGGCTTTGCTGTGGGTATTTGGAGCTTTTGTGGGCAGTGGACGCTGCTTGCTGGTAACTCAGTTGGGGATGCAGGTTTGGACTCTTACTCAATCTGTTTGGCTTCTTGTTTCTTATCCTTTGGCCAGAAAGATCAGCCTTTTTACTGTTGATGGGTTTTGTTTTTTACCTACCTGGTAGTTCCAGGTTTCAAAACTCCCTGTATCAAGTCCTGGGTATATGTGAGACCAAATAATAGTAATAATACAAAGAAAGAAAAGAAAGGGAAAACCCTACAGGAAAACCCTGTATTATTCTTCAAGTCCTGAGATCCCTAGTCAGTCTGGTTTCTTTTTTCCAGCCTTCAGAGTTCTTTTATTATTGCCTGTGTAGTAATTTCCAAGATACTTAGTTCCATTAGAAAGGATAAGTGGGGAAAAGTAAGACAACACTGTCTATTATGGAGCTGGTAATTTTAACATTGCTTTTTGAGGAGAGGATTTGGTGACCACCTCGCTCTCCCTTCCGAGAGCCCCATCCCCAAATCAGTCTCATTATAGCTTTTCTAACGAAAGTTACATTTATTGCACTGTTGCATTCTCTTCTCAATGGTCCTGCATGTGTGCAAGCTAAGTTGCTTCAGTTGTGTCTAACTCTTTGTGACCCTATGGACTATAGCCTGCCAGGATCCTCTGTCCATGGGATTGGCAAGAATACTGGAGTGGGGATGCCCTCCTCCAGGGGATCTTCCTGACCCAGGGATCAAACTATATCATATGTCTCCTGCATTGGCAGGTGGGTTCTTTACCACTAGCATCGCCTGGGAAGCCCCTCAATGGTCCTAGCACAGTCTGAATATCCATCAATTATTCCCATGTATCAGTATTTCTTGTAATTTAGACACTTGTCTTTTAAAATAAGGAAATTAATTATATAATTATTTTACATTATTATAAATATATAAAAATTATTATATAATAATTATACAATATATGATTATATTATATAATATAAATTATATACACTTGTCTTTTTAAAATAAGGAAATTATATAGCTATTTTATATTATTATATTATAATTGTTTAATGTATTATCAATAATTATAAAATATAATAATTATATTATATAATATAATAAAGTATATAATAATTATAATTATACAATATATCATTATAATTATATGTTATATAAATTATACATATAAATATATATTATATAAATTACATGTTATATATTATATAAATTATATATTATCTTCAAATATATAATATATATATAATATATTATATAAAATTATAAAATATAATTATATAATAATTATAAAACATATAGTTGTATAATATAACATAATTATAATATATTCATATATTATGTTATTATATAATTATTTTTCTTGTATTCCTGGTTTAATCTCTAGATTTACCTTTATTCTTGCTGAAATTTTTCTTCAGTAGTTCGTTTAGTGAGGTTATATGGGAATAAGCTCTCTTAATCTTTTTCATCTTCAATGATTTTTGTTGGCACTTACTTTTAAAAGATAATAAAGATAGGTATAAAGTGTTGGGATTGATAGATAAATCCCCTCACCACCTTGATATTAGGTCATGGTCATCTGAAGACACTAAATTTTGAGTCCATTGGGCAAGAGCAGTTTCAAGGATAAGAGTTTGTGTTCTGGTTTCAGGGTCCATCATCCTGACCTCAAATGTGGGCTCTTGTACACTCCATTATGTGTCTTGGATAAGATATTGATCCTCTGTTTACTAACAGATGAAATGGAGATAATCATAAGTCAGCGTTATATCAGGTACTTTTTGCTTATGATTCCATTGATTCTTTTTCACATAGTCAAAACCATTTTTATCTTTTTACAGATGATGGAACTAAGACCCTAAACAATCAAATGACTTGAGAATGGTGACATCATGATTCATCTGCATAGGCTCCGATCTTCAAACATAAATACCTAAGCTGTACTCTTTTCTTGTAGTGCAATATCACATTCCATGTAGAGTCATTTTGATACTTAAATAAAATAATCAATCTGAAGTGCTAACTGTAATGTCTGACATATGTTTGGTTCATGTTATCACGTATTATGATTAGTTTCCTCCTCTGTTGATCACATCTGTCCCGCTTTAGAGAATCCTCCTACTTCACTTGGCTGTCATGAGAATGTTCGTGTGTCAGCTGACATGCTGGCTCAGGAGGCTCCTCAACCTTTCACTTCTCAAGGAGCTACAAGCAGTTCCACCTCCCATGCAAAGCTTGGTGGAAGTGCCCCTTCCTCCTTCTGGAACACACTCTGTATCATGTTACTGAAGCATCTGTATTTGTATCCAGAGCATCATAAAACTCCTTTCTCAGTGGCACCATCAACTTCAACCTCTGACCCTTCTCTCTACATAAATGTTCAAGTCAGATACATGGGACAGGTTGAGGACAGATACCAATTCATTGTCCTGCACACGCATTACTTCTCTCTTGCCTCTGTTTCCCTCAGATTTCACTTGTCTCTCCATCCCACTTCTAGCCACTGATCTTCTCAATCACAAACTTTATCAAATCCAAATTAGTTTACTATTCTGGGATGGTGAAAGCCAGGGCAGAGCTTCGACTGTTTAAGAGAATAGGGGCCTGAGACCTGAGTCAGAGATCAAGAGCAGAAGGCTGAGGCAAGATGCGACACCAACACCGGAGTAGAAGGGCCTCCATGAGGCTGTGCCAGAGGAAGGCTAGATTGTTCTGGATGGGGACAAGAGAAGATCAGGTGAAGGGAGAGCCTAGTGTTAGGTGGAGAGAAAAAGTGACCCCACTCTAGACCATTCCCTATGGTCCCCTTCATGGATATGGAGGATAGCAGTCTGTCCTGGGTGAGAGTCACTGATTGTGGAATGACAGACACTGGGCAGGCAAAATATGACCCTGTTGCTTAGGGTTGAAACCTAGCATTTGTTTCTTATAGCCAATGCTGAGCATCAGGAGATGGCAGCACCAGGGGACTGAGTGGGTTGGCTGTGGCCAAGACTGCTTCTCATTTTCCTAGCAGAGATCAGATACTTTCCCTCAGCTCAGGGCCTCAAGATATGATAGGTGATTCAGGGCATGCATGCCAAATTCCATAGGCTTAAGTGCAAGGGGAGTGTCTAACATAACTTAAGACACCCTGGCATCATGGAGTGGGCCTCCTGGATGAGGCAAGTGCTGGCCTGGGTTAGGGGTCTTTACTGCTGCCTCTTTGACATGGTCGCCTATGAAGATAATATCTGGACTTCTGTATGTGAGATTCTCAGAGGCCTCAGGTTTATTATCAGAAACATTGCATTATGTATTCTATTTTGCCTGTTTTTTCTCTTTCACATGAGAGTGATAGCTTATGGTGAACAGTGCCAGTATTCATGGTCTCTACAGGAGAAAATTTCACTCCAGGACCCAAAAGATGTGGTCTCAGTCACTCAGAGCTTTGTGTAACAAAGTTTAATTAGAGTGAAAAGTATAGAGAGAGCCTCCAGCAAAAGGCTCGGGAAGGAGTAGGATAGTACCCCACCTCACTGTTTTAAGCAGGGAATTATATACTTTTCAAACTGGATGCTGAGAACAGATGGAATACTTCAAGGTTGTGAGAGTTCCATTAGACCCTTTCCCCAAGATGTACATCCTGAGATAACTTCAGTACAAGTTTAGCCAGAAAGAATGAGTTCCAGGCAATGTGTTTCTGGGTGAGATATTCTGTTGTTGAGAAACGGGTTCCTAAGCAAGATTGTTACACTTATAATTATTAGCACAGAGTCAAAGAAAAGCATTTCCATAAGTAAGACATTGTGCTGTGTAGTCATTACACCTGGACCTACAGAAAGGCCAGTTTTCAGGCAAGATACAGTTGCAAAAGGCTTAAGGAAAGCATAAGGGAAAATGTTCACCTCCTCCTTAAAGGGTGCTAGGCTTTAACTCTCTCATTAGGCAGGCTATGCTTCTTTCATAAGGATGTGGGGAATTTCATTTGTATTTGTCATCTTGTAAATCGAGGAGTCCATAGACAAGTGACTGGATAGGGAAAGGTGGACAGGAGCCAGGTAGAAGATGGAAGCTTGAGGACCCATGATTCTTTCCCTATGAGACCAGTGGAGTCAAAAGAGGTGAATGCCCCTTTGAAAATGCAGTTTAAAAAAATCTTTCCCCTCGTCTCCCTGACATTATCCTATGTTAATGATATTCTCCTATGAATGTACGTGTATTAACATAAATGGCACATAGAAAAAGCTGGCACCTTCCAAAAACAGGATATAAAGTATGCAGTTCTGTGCATCTTACTTTTCTTAACATCAGTTCAGGGCAGTTAAGTTGCTCAGTTGTGTCCAACTCTTTGGGACCCTGTGGACAGCAGCACTCCAGGCTTCCCTGTCCTTCACCAACTCCCAGAGCTTGCTCAGCCTCATGTCTGTTGACTCAGTGTGATGCCATCCAACCATCTCATCTTCTCTTGTCTTCTTTGTCATATTTAAGAATGAATCAGCCAACAGGGTCTAGTACATTCATTTTAAGATCCTGTCCTGTGAGGCACCTAACCCTAAGGGCTAACCCCAATGTGTAATATCTAAGGTCTTAGCCATGAGGCCTTACCCCAAACCCTAACTCCAGCCTTAACACTAGGGTCCTCACTAGAACCCTAATCCCCAGGCCCTAATCCTATAAAACCCAATGCTGACTCTAAGGCCCTAATCCATGTGGAAATAAGCTGCAATGTACTCAACTCCTCACTATTTAAAAAAAATTTTATTGGAGTATAGTTGATTTACAACAATGTGTTAGTTTTAGGTGCACAGCAAAGTGAATTAGTTACGCATATACACATGTGGCCTCTTCTTCAGATTCTCTTCCAATACAAGATATTATAGAAATATTGAGCATGATTTTCCATGCTATGCAGAGGGTCCTTATTATCTACTTTATAATTTTATATACAATAGATGTATAGCTTAATCCCAATATCTTAATTGACCACTTCCCCCCCTCACCCCCCAGTTTTTCTCCTTTGGTAACTATAAATTTGATTTTGAGATCTGTGAGTTGGTTTCTGGTTTGTAAAGAAGTACATTTTTATCAGTGTTTATTGCACTCCACATATAAGTGATATCATATGATATTTGTCTTTCTCTGTCTGACTTACTTCACTTAGTATAATAATCTCTAGGTCCATCCATGCCTTTTGGTTGTAGCACTTAATCCATTTACATTTAAGGTTAACTACTGATATGCAGAGTACATCATGAGAAATGGTAAGCTGGATGATTCACAGGCTGGAATCAAGATTGCTGGGAGAAATATCTAACAACCTCAGATATGCACAAGATACCACTCTAATGGCAGAAAGTGAAGAGGAGCTAAAGAGCCTCTTGATGAAGCTGAAAGAGGAGAGTAAAAAGCTGGCTTAAAACTCAACACTCAAAAATCTAAGATCATGGTGTCTGGTTCCATCACTTCATGGGAAATAGCTGAGGAAATAGTGGAAGCAGTGACACACTTTATATTCTTGGGCTCCAAAATCACTGCAAATGGTGACTGCAACCACGAAATTAAAAGACACTTGCTCCTTGGAAGAAATGCTATGACAAACCTAGACAGCATATTTGAAAGCAAAGACATCAGTTTGATGACAAAAGTGCATATAGTTAAAGCTATGGTTTTTCCAGTAGTCATTTATGGATGTGACAGTTGGACCATAAAATAGTTGAGAGCTGAAAAACTGATGCCTTTGAATTATGGTGCTGGAAAAGACTCTTGAGGGTCCCTTGGACTGCAAGGAGATCAAACCAGTCAATCCTAAAGGAAATCGACACTGAATATTTATAGGAAGGACTGTGGCTAAAGCTGAAACTCCAGTACGTTGACCATATGATGCAAAGAGCTGACTCATTAGAAAAATCCCTGATGCTGGGAAAGATTGAAAGCAAAAGAACAGGGCAGCAGAGGATGAAATGGTTAGACGGTATCACCAAGTCAGTGGACATGGATTTGGGCAGACCCTGGGAGACAGTGGAGGACAGGGAAGCCTCGTGTGCTGCAGTCCATGAGGTCACAGAGAGTCGGACATAACTCTAGCGAATGAACAATAACAATGTTTCTATTGCTGTTTTTTAAATTGTTTTGGGTTTGTTTTGGTAGGTCCTCCCCACACCCCCGCCCCCTTTTTCTTCTTTTGTTCTCTTATGATTTGATGACTATTTTAAGTATTGCATTTAGGTTGCTTTTTCTGTTTTGTGTGTATTTATCTGTTGTGATTTTATAGTTTGGAATTCCCATGAGGTATGAAATAGCATACAAGGTTGTTTTACGTTGTTGATCTGTTAATTTTAAATGCATTTCTCACTCTTTGCATTTGTACTCTCCTCAGAGTTGCTTGTTTTACTATCATATTTGTGAGGATAATTCCTACCTTTACTGTATGTCTGCCTTTACCAGTGTGCTTTCCTAGTTGTGATTTTAGTGTTTCTATTTGTGCCTTCTTTCTTTTCACCAGCTAAACAAGTTCTTTCAACATTTATTGTAAGGCTGCTTTGGTGGTGCTGTATTCTCTTATCTTTTGCTTGACTGTAAAACTTTTTTCTTTAGCAAATGAATGACAGCCTTTCTGGGTAGCATGTTCTTGGTTGTAGGTTTTTCCATTTCATCACTTTAAATATATCATATCCTCACTTCTGACCTGCTGAATTACTGCTGAAAAATCACCTGATAATCTTATGGAGATTCCCTGTGTATTATTTGTTGCCTTTCCTTTGCTGTTTTTAAAAAATATTTTTTCTTCATATTTTATTTTTTTTCAGTTTATTATATGTGTTTCAATGTGTTTCCCCTTGGATTTATTCTGTTTGGGACTGTGTGCACTTCTTGGACTTGATTTTTTTCTGTCTTATATTAGGGAGATTTTCATCTATAAACTCAAATATTTTCTCAGGCCCTTTCTTTTCTCCTTCTGGGATCCCTATAAAACAAATGTTGCATCTGTTGAATGTCAGATATTGTCCCAGAGGTCTGTGAGACTGTCCTCATTTCTTTTCATCCTTTTTCTTTATACTGCTTGGTGGCAGTGATTTCCTCTAATTTGTCTTCCAGATCACTTATTTGTTCTTCTGCCTCAGTTATTTTGCAATGGATTCCTTCTAGTGCATTTTTAAATTTCAGTTATAGTGTTGTTCATCTGTTCTGTAAGTCTTCTAGTTATTTGTTAAACATTTTTTGTATCTTCTCCATCTGTACTGCCATTCATTTACTGAGACAATCATCTTGGGATCATCTTCATTATCATTACCCTGAATTCTTTTTCAAGTAGGTGACATAACCTTTCTTTGTTTACTTGTTCTGCAATTTTATCTTGTTCCTTCATCAGCAGCATGTTTATCTGACATCTTATTTTGTCTTTCTACGTTTCTGTTTTCCTTTCCACAAACTACAGGGTTGTGGCTCCTCTCTTTCTGGTGCCTGGATCCTGGTGGGTGAGGTTGGCCCACCAGCTTGTGTAGGCTTCCTGGTGGGAGGGGCTGGTGCTTGCCTTCTGATTGGCTTCCTGGTGGGAGGAACTAGTGCTTGCCTTCTGATTGGTGGAGCTGGGTCTTGACCCTCTGGTAGGCAGGGCTGTGTCAAGGGATCTGTTCTGAGGTAACAGAGTGCAGTATGACTTCAGGTCTTCAGTTGACTGATGGGTGGGGCTCAGTTTCTATCTTGCTGATTGGTTGGCCTGAGGGCTCTTGGGTGGGGCCCTCATAGGTAAAATGGGGATTGCTCAGAGGTCTCCCACTGCTCAATATTCCCTTGGTCTTCTGCCAAGAGAGCTAGTTAAACTTTATCTGCCTAGGAGATCCTCTAAGATCTATAGGTATATCTATCCTAGACTCAAACAGGACACACTGGATCCTTCTTCATGAACACTGGTTTGAGTAGAGAGTTTTTTTGACTAGTTAGTACAATACCTACAACTAACCTGATTAGGTGAAAATGTACTCTGAGATTACCTCCTAACAAGGAGTTTCGAGAGGCCTGTTTCTTTCAGAAAACTCAGGGGTTCGACAAAAATATTTGCTGAACTGAATACAAGAAAGGTAACCAAAGTGTTTTTCAACTAGCTTTTAGTCTACAACTAACTAGCTTCCAGAGGCAGATAATACATCTTTAGCCAAGGGCCTTGAATTTGAAGATTCACACACAGCATGTTTCTGAACAAGATGCCCTGGATTCTTTTTCGTGATCACTGGTTTGAGCAGAAAGTTTTGTGACTACCTAGTACTATACCTATAATTGCTTGGTTAGGTGAAAATGTACTTTGAGATGACCTGCTAACAAGGAGTTCCAAGCAGCCTGTTTCTTTCCAAAAACTTAAGTGTTAGACTAAGGAGATTGTAGCAAAAGCAACCGAAGTGTTGAGTGCAGAGTTCTGTGACTAGTTAGTATTATATTTAAAACTAACCTGGTTATATGAAAATGTACTCGGAGATGACCTCTAACAAGGAGTTTCAAACAACCTGTTTCTTTCAGAAAATTCAACTGCTAGACTAAGGACGTTTTTGAACTGAATACGAAAGTCCCCAATGTGTTGTTAAACTAGCTATCAGTCTATAACTAACTAGCTTTCTGAGGCAGATAATAGAGCTTTAGCTAGAGGCTAGAATTTCAAGATTCAAATACAGCATGTTTCTGAAGAATGTAGAGACTCACACAGGGCAACTAGATCCTTATCTGTGAACATTGCCTTGAGCAAAGAGTTCTGTGAATAGTTAGTACTATACCCTAAACTAACCTGGTTATGTGAAACTGTACTTAGATGACCTCCCTAATCCAACGAGTTAGAAACAGCTTGTTTCTTTTAGAAAACTCACAGGTTAGCATAAGAAAGTTGCTAAATTGAATACAACAAATGTAACTAAAGTCATCTGCAACTAGCTTTCTGTCTACAACTAACTAGCTTTCCAAGGCAGATAATGCAGCTTTGGCCATGAGGCTCGAATTTCAAGATTCACACACAGCATGTTTCTGAACAATGCAGAGACTCAAACAGTACATGCTGAATCTTTCTTTGTGAACACTGCTTTGAGCAGAGAGTACTGTGACTAGCTACAGTAGTATAGTATAAGTTATGTAAGTATAGTTATAAGCATATAAATATAGTTAGTAGTATACCTATAACTAAGTTATTTGATGAAACTGTACTCTCTGATGACCTCCTAACAAGGACTTCCAAGCAGCCTGATTCCTCCAGAAAATTCAAAGGCCAGACTAAGGATATTGTTGAACTGAATACGACAAAATTAATGAAAGTGTTTTTCAACTAGCTATCAGTCTACAACTAAACTAGCTTTCCGAGGTAGATATTAGAGCTTGAGCCAGAGGCTTGGATTTCAAGACTCAAATACAGCATGTTTCTGAACAATGGAGAGAGTCAAACAGGACCCACTGGAATCTTCTTCATGAACACTGGTTTGAAGAGATAGTTCTGTGATTAGGTAATACTATGCATACAACTAATATGACTAGGTGAAAATGTATTAAGAGATGACTTCCTAACAAGGAGTTCTGGCAGCTTGTTTATTTCAGGAAACTCACAGGTTAGACTAAGGAAATTTCTGCACTGAATACAACAAAAGTAATCAATGTGTTTTTCAACCAGCTTTTAGTCTACAACTAACTAGCTTTCTGAGGCAGAAAATATACCTTTATACAAGAGATGTATTTACCATTAGGTGAAAATGTCCTCTGCGATAACCTTCGAACAAGGATTTCCAAGCAGTCTGTTTGTTTCAGAAAACTCAAGGATTAGAATAAGGATGTTGAACTGAATGCAAAAAAGTAACCAAAGTGTTTTTCAACTAGCTTTCTATCCACTACTAACTGGCTTTTCAAGGTAGATAATACAAGTTTAGCAAAGAGCCTCAGATTTCATGATTCATACACAGCATATTTATGAACAATGCAGAGACTCTAACAGGATGTACTAGAACCTTCTTCATGAACACTGGTGTGACCGGAGAGTTCTGTGACTAGTTAGTACTATACTTATAACTGACCTGGTTAGGTGAAAACTTATGCTGCAATAACATCCTAACAAAGATTTCCAAGCAATTTGTTTTTCAGAAAATTCAACAGTTAGACTAAAGAAGTTGTTGAATTGAACACAACAAAAGTAACCAAAGTGTTTTTCCACTAAAATTCAGCCTACAACTAAATAGTTTTCTGAGGCAGAAAACATAGCTTTAACCAAGAGGATCAAATTTCAAAATTCACTCACAGCATGCTTCTAAACTGTGTAGAGACTCAAATATTACACACTAGATCCTTCTTTGTGAACTCTGCTTTGAGTAGAGTTCTGTGACTAGTTAATACTCTGCTTCTAACTAACCTCAGGTTAAATCTACTTAAGACAACTTCCTTACATGGAATTCCAAGCAGCCTGTTTCTTTCAGAAAACTCAAGAGTTAGACGAAAGAAGTTGTTGAACTGAGTACAATATATATATAACCAAAGTATTTTTCAACTAGCTTTCAGTCTACAACTATCTTGCTTTCCAAGTCAGATAACACAGCTTTAGCCAAGAGAGTCAGATTTCAAGGCTCACACAGCATGTTTCTGAACAATGTAGAATCTCAAAAAGGATGCTTGTGTCCTTCATGAATACTGGTTTGAGCAGATAAAAAATTCAAGGGTTGATTCAGGAAGTTGTTGAACTGAATACGACAAAAGCAACTAAATTGTTTTTCAACAAGCTTTCAGTCTACTAACCAGTTTTCGAGGCAGAAAAGCTTTATTTAGTCAAGGTGCTTGGATTTCAAGATTCACTCACAGCATGTTTCAGAAATGTGCAGAGGTTCAAATAGGACACACTAGATCCTTCTTTGTGAATCCTGGTTTAGGCAGACAGTTCTGTGACTAGTTAGTAGAATACCTATCACTAACCTGATTAAGTGAAAATGTTCTCTGAGATGACCTCCTAACATGGAGTTCCAAGCAGCTCATTTCTTTCAGAAAACTCAATGCTTAGACTAATAAAGTTGTTGAACTGAATAAAACGAAAGCAAACAAAGTGTTTTAAAATTAGCTTTCAGTCTACATCCTCGGAACCTTTCCGAGGCAGATAATATTGCATTAGCCAAGACACTGGGACTTCAAGGTTCACTCACAGCATGTTTCTGAACAGTGTAGAGACTCAAATAGGATCCATTGTATCCTTTGTGAACGCCGTGTACATAAAGAGTTCTGTGACCAGCTAGTACTTGTCAGGGACTGTTGAGCAGGAGGAGTCCTGTGCGCTGCTTTTTGTCTCTCATGAATCCTCTGTTCCTTATCAGTTCCTGCTAATGGCAATGAGTGGAGCAGCGCACTGCTCCCAGGTCTGAGGTCATGAGAGGAAATGCATGCGTGGATCCCTTTCAGTAAACATTCTCCTTACGACAAAACTGCTTAGTCGTGACCCTCTTTCTTGAGATATGGCTTGTCTTCTGACCTTATGACCATTGCTAATTCCTTGTTTCCTTGATAACAGTTGCTGTGCATTTGGTTTTCTGATCTTTATCATTGTTGAATGAAATTCCTTGTACAACATCCTATAAATACTCACAAAAGATGATTAAAACACCCTTGCTCCACCAGAGACTTGAGTCTCCATGTCTTTTTCTCTTTCTCTCCCTCTGGCTAATTCTCTGGAGCATGGAAACCCACCGAGCTCACTCTCCTGCCCAGCCTTTCAAGACCCCCTTGAGAGGACGCCCTGTGCCTTTGTGAGCAGTGCAAGCCCTGTCCTAGGGTTTTCTTGGTTCTCTGCATAAACCAGGGAATACTAGCTTCTTTCTCTCTTTTACTTTCTTATCGTTGACTCCTGACCACCAGGTTCCAGTCCATTAAAGGACCCACAAGAAGTACTATATCTATAACTAAGTAAGATGGCCTGCTAACAAGGAGTTCTAAGAAGCCTGTTTCTGTCAGAAAACTTAAGGGTTAGACTAAGGAAGTTTTTGAACTGAATGTAACAAAAGCACCCAAAGTTTTTTTCAGCTACTGTTCAGCTACAACTACCTACATATCCAAGCCATGAAATATGGCTTAAACTAGAGGCGTGGATTTTGAAATTCACACACAGCTTGTTTCTGAACAGTGTAGAGACTCAAGCAGAATGCATTGGGTTCTTCTATGTGAACACTAAGGGAGCTGCTAAGCTGAATAGAACCAAAGTAACCAAGGTATTTTATTTTATTTTATTTTTAAAGTGAAGGATACTTGCTTTACAGAAGCTTGTGGTTTTCCTGTCACACATCAACAAGGATCAGCCATAGGTACAGCCATGTCCCCTCCCGCCCAACACTCCCTTCCATCTTCCTCCCCATCCCACTCTTCTAGATTGTCACACAGCCCCTGTTTGAGTTCCCTGAGTCTGACAGCAAATGCCTATTGGCTATCTATTTTACATATGGTTTTATAAATTTCCATATTTCTCTCTCCATACATCTCACCCTCTCCCTTCTCCCCTCCTCCCACGTCCTTAGGTCTGTTCTCTGTGTCTGTTTCTCCATTGCTGTTCCTGAAAACAAATTCATCAATTTCATATTTCTAGAGTCTATATATATGCATCAGTATATGATTATTTTGTTTTTCTTTGACTTATTTCACTTTGTATAATAGGCTCTAGGTTTGTCCATCTTATTAGAACTGACTCAAATACACTCCTTTTATGACGGAGTAGTATTCCATTGTAGATATGTACCACGGCTTCTTTATCCATTCATCTTTTGATGGACATCTAGGTTGCTTCCATATTCTATCTATTGTAAATAGTGCTGCAGTGAGCATTGAGGTATATGTGTCTTTTTCAATTTCGGTTTCCTCAGGGTATAATGGTGGGATTGTTGGGTCATATGATGGTTTTATTCCAAGATTTTAAAGGTATCTCCATATCATTTTCCATACTGACTGTATCAATTTATATTCCCACCAGAAATGCCAGAGAGTCCCTTTTCTCCACACCCTCTCTAGCATTTATTGTTTGTAGACTTTTAGATGATAGCATTTCTTACTGATGCGAGGAGTAATCTCATTTTAGTTTTGATTTGCATTTCTTTAATCATGAGTGATGTTGAGCATCTCTTCATATGTTTATCAGTCAGTTAATTGCATGTCTTCTTTGGAAAAATGTCTGTTTAGGTGCAGAATACTCCTTATTCTCAAGTGCACATGGAATAGTCTCTAAGATAGACCCCACCTTGGGTCACAAATCAAACCTCAGTAAATTTCAAAAATTGAAATCATATTAAGCATCTTCTCCAACCATAATGCTATGAGACTGGATATCAATTACAAGAAAAAACTGTAAGAAACACAACACATGGAGATTAAACAATACATTTGTAAATAGCCAACAGGTTACTGAAGAAATCAGAAAGGAAATAAAAAAAATTCTAGAAACAAATGACAATGAAACCACGACAACTCAAAGCCTATGGGATGCAGCAAAAGTAGTTCTAAGAGGGAAGTTTATAGCAATATAATCCTACCTCAATAAACATGAAAAACATGGAATAGACAACTTAACTTTACACTTAAAGCAACTGGAAAAAGAAGAAGGAAAAAACCCTCAAAATTAGTAGAAGGAAAAAAATCATAAAGATATAATCAGAAATAAATGAAAAAAAAAGAAAGAAACAATAGCAAAGATTAATAAAACTTAAAGTTGGTTCTTTAGGAAGATAAACAAAATTGATGAACCCTTAGCCAGAATCATCAAGGGAAAAAAAAAAGAATCAAATCAACAAAATTAAAAATGAAAAAGGAGGGGTTACAACAGACAATGCAGAAACACAAAGGATTATAAAAGACTATTATAAACAACTATAAGACAGGGATCAAGACCATCCCCATGGAAAAGAAATGCAAAAAGCAAAATGGCTGCCTGGGGAGGCCTTGCAAATAGCTGTGAAAAGAAGAGAGGCGAAAAGCAAAGGAGAAAAGGAAAGATATAAGCATCTGAATGCAGAGTTCCAAAGAAGAGCAAGAAGAGATAACAAAGCCTTCTTCAGCAATCAATGAAAAGAAATAGAGGAAAACAACAGAATAGGAAAAGACTAGAGATCTCTTCATGAAAATTAGAGATACCAAGGGAACATTTCATGCAAAGATGGGTTGGATAAAGGACAGAAAGGGTCTGGACCTAACAGAAGCAGAAGATATTAAGAAGAGGTGGCAAGAATACACAGAAGAACTGTACAAAAAGATCTTCACAACCCAGATAATCATGATGATGTGATCACTCATCTAGAGCCAGACATCTTGGAATGTGAAGTCAAGTGGGCCTTGGAAACCATCACCAGGAACAAAGCTAGTGGAGGTGATGGAAATCCAGTGGAGCTGTTTCAAATCCTGAAAGATGATGCTGTGAAAGTGCTGCACTCAATATGCCAGCAAATTTGGAAAACTCAGCAGTGGTCACAGGACTGGAAAAGGTCAGTGTTCATTCCAATTCCAAAGAAAGGCAATGCCAAAGAATGCCCACACTACCGCACAATTGCACTCATCTCACATGCTAGAAAAGTAATGCTCAAAATTCTCCAAGCCAGGCTTAAGCAATATGTAAGCGGTGAACTCCTTGATGTTCAAGCTGGTTTTAGAAAAGGCAGGGGAACCAGAGATCAAATTCCCAACATCTGCTGGATCATGGAAAAAGCAATAGAGTTCCAGAAAAACATCTATTTCTGCTTTATTGACTATGCCAAAGCCTTTGACTGTGTGGATCACAATAAACTGTGGACAATTCTGAAAGAGATGGGAATACCAGACCACCTGACCTGCCTGTTGAGAAACCTGTATGCAGGTCAGGAAGCAACAGGAGTATGTCAAGGGTGTATATTGTCACCCTGCTTATTTAACTTCTATGCAGAGTACATCATGAGAAACGCTGGACTGGAAGAAACACAAGCTGGAATCAAGATTGCCAGGAGAAATATCAATAACCTCAGATATGCAGATGACACCACCCTTATGGCAGAAAGGGAAGAGGAACTAAAAAGCCTCTTGATGAAAGTGAAAGAGGAGAGTGAAAAAGTTGGCTTAAAGCTCAACATTCAGAAAACGAAGATCATGGCATCCGGTCCCATCACTTCATGGGAAATAGATGGAGAAACGGTGGAAACAGTGGCAGACTTTATTTTGTGGGGCTCCAAAATCACTGTAGATGGTGACTGCAGCTATGAAATTAAAAGACGCTTAGTCCTTGGAAGAAAAGTTATGACCAACCTAGATAGCATACTCAAAAGCAGAGACATTATTTTGCCGACTAAGGTCCATCTAGTCAAGGCTATGGTTTTTTCTGTGGTCATGTATGGATGTGAGAGTTGGACTGTGAAGAAGGCTGAGCACTGAAGAATTGATGCTTTTGAACTGTGGTGTTGGAGAAGACTCTTGAGAGTCCCTTGGACTGCAAGGAGATCCCACCAGTCCATTCTAAAGGAGATTAGTCCTGGATATTCATTGGAAGGACTGATGTTGAAGCTGAAACTCCAATACTTTGGTCACCTGATGTGAAGAACTGACTCATTGGGAAAGACCCTGATGCTGGGAAAGATTGAAGGCAGGAGGAGAAAGGGGTGACAGAGGATGAGATGGTTGGATGGCACCACCGACTTGAGGGACATCAGCTTGAGTAAATTCTGGGAGTTGGTGATGGACAGGGCAGCCTGGTGCGCTGCAGTCCATGGGGTTGCAAAGAGTCAGACATGACTGGGTGACTGAACTGAACTGAACTGAACTTGCATTGTTGGTGGGAATGTAAATTGATACAGCTACTATGGAAGTCAATATGGAGATCCCTTAAAAGCTAGGAATAAAACCAGCATATGACCCAGCAATTCCACTCCTAGACATATACCCTGAGGAATCCAAAATTGAAAGAGACACATGTATCCCATTGTTCACTGCAGCACTATTTACAATAGCTTGAATGTTGAAGCAACTTAGATGTCCATTGACTAATGAATGCATAAATAAGTAGTGGTACATCCACATAATGGAATATCGCTCAGCCATAAAAGGACAGCATTTGAGTCAGTTCTAATGAGGTGGATGAACCTAGAACCTATTTTACAGTGAATGAAGCCAGATAGAGAATGATAAATATCATATTCAAAAACACGTATACAGAATTTAGAAAAATGTTACTGAAAATTTATTTACAGTGTAATAATGGAGCAACAGACATAGACAATAGACTTATGGACATAGGGAGATGGGAGGAGAGGATGAGATGCATGGAAAGAGTAACATGGAAACTTACGTTACCATATGTGAAATAGACAGCCAATGGGAGTTTGCTGTATGGCTCAGACAACTCAAACAAGGGCTCTGTATCAACTTAGAAGGGTGGAATGGGGAGGGTGGTTCAAAAGGGAGCAGATATATGTATACCAATTTCTGATTGATGTTGAAGTTTGACAGAAAACACAAAATTCTTCAAGCAATTATCCTTCAATAAAAAATAAATTAATTTAAAAAGTAAAAGAAAAAAGATATTTGAAAATAACACACACATTTTCAAGTCCAGTGTGACATTTACCAAGAAAAATCTTTGACTTAGTCACTGAAAGCCTGAATAAAGTTGGAAGACTGAAAAACACAGAGAGTGATTGCAGAGAAGAAAGCATTTAAATGAGAAATTAATGTCAAAATGAGAATTTAATATCAAAGATTCTTTAAAAGGCCCATGTATTTGGAAAATTTAAAAGTTGTCTATTTTAAAGTAATGGGTATATCTAAGAAACCATACCAAGGGAAATTCAAATATGCTTGTAACAGAATAAAAAGGAAAAGAGAATTTACCAGAATTTATTGCATGCAGCTGAAGCTGCTCAAAGAAACTAAATACAACAAAGAATTTTGACTAAGGTATGAAACTGAACATGGACTCTAGCATAAAATTTTGTGAAATTTAAACATAATCTGTACTTTAGTTAACAATATTGTACTGCATGTTAATTTTCCTATTTTTTTAAAACAATAGTACTTCTTTATATTCTCAGACTTTAATTAGAAGTTTCAAGCCTCAATCATTTTTTTAACATCACTAAAATAATAAAATTTCTAGTCTTTTAGCGGTATTTAGTTGCCAAAATACATGAACTATATCAAAGTTTTCAGTGAATGTAAATTAGAACGCTAGCATTCTATCCATACAAGTCGAACAAGTGGAATCAACATGTCATAATTTTTCAGCTAGGCAAAAATTCATAAGTTTCCTAAAATTTATGTATTATATTATACTTACTATATGTGTGTGTATGTACAAAAGGCTTTTTTTAAACTATGCTTGATGAAAGCTTGAGAAAGAATAGCAACAAAAAGATATGGAGAAATTCATAAACATAAACTAAATGAAATGGGAGCCTTGTATGTGAAATAGAAAAAGTGAAACAATCTAGATAAAGGTGAAAAATCATCATATAGTCCAGTCATTTTTAAACATGGGTGCTCATTAGAAAAACATTTGGAGCTTTGGAGAAGAAAAAGCCATACCTGGATATTTGCATTTTTAAAAAAATTCTAAGATAATTCAGGTGTGCATATGGATTTAAAAAAAGTCATTACAAGTTTTCTCTTAAATGGTAAATTTTGTGATATAGGGCTTCCTTGACAGCTCAGTTGGTAAAGAAATTGCCTGCAATGCAGGAGACACTGATTTGATTCCTGGGTCAGAAAGATTTACTGGAGAAAGGATAGGCTACCCACTCCAGTTTTCCTGAGCTTCCTTTGCATGGCTCAGATGGTAAAGAATCCACCTGCAATACAGGAGACCTAGGTTTGATCCCTGGGTTGGGAAGAACCCTTGGAGATGTGAAAGGATACCCACTCCAGTATTCTGGCCTGGAGAATTTCTTGGACTGTATAGTTCATGGGGTCACAAAGAGTTGTACATGACTGAGCAACTTTCACTTTGTGATATAGAATCCTATTATTTTCTGTTGAACAGTCATGATACAATAATGAATTCAATGGTATTTAGTGAATTGTGGTCCACTGAGAAAGGAATGGCAAACCACTTCAGTATTCTTGCCTTGAGAACCCCATGAACAGTATGAAAAGGCAAAATGATAGGATACTGAAAGAGGAACTCCCCAGGTCAGTAGCTGCCCAATATGCTACTGAAGATCAGTGGAGAAATAACTCCAGAAAGAATGAGGGGATAGAGCCAAAGCAAAAACAATACCCAGCTGTGGATGTGACTGGTGATAGAAGCAAGGTCTGGTGCTGTAAAGAGCAATATTGCATAGGAACCTGGAATGTCAGGTCCATGAATCAAGGCAAATTAGAAGAGGTCAAACAAGAGATGGCAAGAGTGAACGTCAACATTCTAGGAATCAGTGAACTAAAATGGACTGGAATGGGTGAATTTAACTCAGATGACCATTATATCTACTACTGTGGGCAGGAATCCCTCAGAAGAAATGGAGTAGCCATCATGGTCAACAAGAGTCTGAAATGCAGTACCTGGATGCAATCTCAAAATGACAGAATGATCTCTGTTCGTCTCCAAGGCAAACCATTCAATATCACAGTTATCCAAGTCTATGCCCCAACCAGTAATGCTGAAGAAGCTGAAGTTGAATGGTTCTGTGAAGACCTACAACACCTTTTAGAACTAACACCCAAAAAAGATATCCTTTTCATTATAGGGGACTGGAATGCAAAAAGTAGGAAGTCAAGAAACAACTGGAGTAACAGGCAGATTTGGCCTTGGAATACGGAATGAAGCAGGGCAAAGACTAATAGAGTTTTGCCAAGAAAATGCACTGGTGATAGCAAACACCCTCTTCCAACAACAGAAGAGAAGATTCTACATATGGACATCACCAGATGGTCAACACCAAAATAGGACTGATTATATTCTTTGCAGCCAAAGATGGAGAAGCTCTATACAGTCAACAAAAACAAGATGGGGAGCTGACTGTGGCTCAGATCATGAACTCCTTATTAGCAAATTCAGACTTAAATTGAAGAAAGTAGGGAAAACCACTCTAACAGTCAGATATGACCTAAATCAGATCTCTTATGATTATACAGTGGAAGTGAGAAATAGATTCAAGGGCCTAGATCTGATAGATAGAGTGCCTGATGAACTATGGAATGAGGTCCGTGACATTATACAGGAGACAGGGATCAAGACCATCCCCATGGGAAAGAAATGCAAAAAAGCAAAATGGCTGTCTGGGGAGGCCTTACAAATAGCTGTGGAAAGAAGAGAGGCGAAAAGCAAAGGAGAAAAGGAAAGATATAAGCATCTGAATGCAGAGTTCCAAAGAAGAGCAAGAAGAGATAACAAAGCCTTCTTCAGCAATCAATGAAAAGAAATAGAGGAAAACAACAGAATGGGAAAGACTAGAGATCTCCTCATGAAAATTAGAGATACCAAGGGAACATTTCATGCAAAGATGGGCTCCATAAAGGACAGAAAGGGTCTGGACTTAACAGAAGCAGAAGATATTAAGAAGAGGTGGCAAGAATACACAGAAGAACTGTACAAAAAGATCTTCACAACCCAGATAATCATGATGATGTGATCACTCATCTAGAGCCAGACATCTTGGAATGTGAAGTCAAGTGGGCCTTGGAAAGCATCGCTATGAACAAGGCTAGGGGAGGTGATGGAAATCCAGTGGAGCTGTTTCAAATCCTGAAAGATGATGCTGTGAAAGTGCTGCACTCAATATGCCAGCAAATTTGGAAAACTCAGCAGTGGTCACAGGACTGGAAAAGGTCAGTGTTCATTCCAATTCCAAAGAAAGGCAATGCCAAAGAATGCCCACACTACCGCACAATTGCACTCATCTCACATGCTAGAAAAGTAATGCTCAAAATTCTCCAAGCCAGGCTTAAGCAATATGTAAGCGGTGAACTCCCTGATGTTCAAGCTGGTTTTAGAAAAGGCAGGGGAACCAGAGATCAAATTGCCACCATCCATGCAATCATGGAAAAGCAAGAGAGTTTCAGAAAAACGTCTATTTCTGCTTCATTGACTATGCCAAAGTCTTTGACTGTGTGGATCACAATAAACTGTGGAAAATTCTGAGGAAGATGAGAATACCAGACCACCTGACCTGCCTCTTGAGAAATCTGTATGCAGGTTAGGAAGCAACAGTTAGAACTGGACATGGAACAACAGACTGGTTCCAAATAGGAAAAGGAGTATGGCAAGGCTGTATATTGTCACCCTGCTTATTTAACTTCTATGCAGAGTACATCATGAGAAACGCTGGACTGGAAGAAACACAAGCTGGAATCAAGATTGCCAGGAGAAATATCAATAACCTCAGATATGCAGATGACACCACCCTTATGGCAGAAAGTGAAGAAGAACTAAAAGCCTCTTGATGAAAGCGAAAGTGGAGAGTGAAAAAGTTGGCCTAAAGCTCAACATTCAGAAAACGAAGATCATGGCATCCGGTCCCATCACTTCATGGGAAATAGATGGGGAAACGGTGGACACAGTGTCAGACTTTATTTTTGGGGGCTCAAAAATCACTGTAGATGGTGGCTGCAGCCATGAAATTAAAAGACGCTTACTCCTTGGAAGGAAAGTTATGGCCAGCCTAGATAGTATATTCAAAAGCAGAGACATTATTTTGCTGACTAAGGTCCGTATAGTCAAGTCTATGGTTTTTCCTGTGATCACGTATGGATGTAGGAGTTGGACTGTGAAGAAAGCTGAGTGCCAAACAATTGATGCTTTTGAACTGTGGTGTTGGAGAAGACTCTTGAGAGTCTCTTGGACTGCAAGGAGATACAACCAGTCCATTCTGAAAGAGATCAACCCTGGGATTTCTTTGGAAGGAATGATGCTGAAGCTGAAATTCCAGTACTTTGCCCACCTCATGTGAAAAGTCGACTCATTGGAAAAGAGTCTGATACTGGGAGGGATTAGGGGCAGGAGGAGAAGGGGATGGCAGAGGATGAGATGGCTGGATGGCATCATGGACTCGATGGTCATGAGTCTGAGTGAACTCCGGAGTTGGTGATGGACAGGTAGGCCTGGCGTGCTGCGAACCATGGGGTCGCAAAGGGTTGGACACGACTGAGTGACTGAACTGAACTGAGCCAGACAAAAAAGAAAATTACAATCCTCGATTTGTGGAAAAGACTAGAGTTGCTTAGTATCATAATAAGCCATAATGAAACATGGTTACTCTAACATTATAAAATAATTGCATACTATTTCAGGGGTTAAGTAGAGTGATGTGGCAAGTGGAAGTCCATACGTGCACACATTTTCATCCATCCCGCCAGTCTATGTCTTTTGTTTGGTGCATTTAATCCATATATATTTAAAGTAATTATCTCTATATATGATCCTATTACTATTTTCTTAATTATTTTTGGTTCACTTTGTGTAGTTCTTTTCCTTCTCCAGTGTTTCCTACCTAGATAAATTCCTTCAGTATTTGTTGTAAAGCTGGTTTGGTTGTGGTGAATTTTCTTATCTTTTGTTTGTCTGGAAAGCTTTTGATTTCTCCATCAAATCTGAATGAGATTCTTGCAGGGTAGGGTATTCTTGCTTTGTAAGTTCTTCACTTTCATTCCTTTAAATATATTGTGCCATTTGCTTCTGGCTTGTAGAGTTTCTGTTGAGAAATCAGCTGAGTTCCTTTGTATTTTATTTGTCATTTTCCCCTTGTTGCTTTTAATATTTTACCTTTGTCTTTATTTTTCTTCAGTTTGATTACTGTATCTTTTTGCTTTGACTATTTCCTTTCCCATGTTAGGAAAAATTTCAGCTATTATCTCCTCAAATATATATATATATATTTTGATCCTCTCTCTCTCTTCTTCTGGGACTCCTATAATGTGAATATTGTTGTGTCTAGTGTCCCAGAGGTCTTTTTGGGCTTCCCTTGTGGCTCAGATGGTAAAGAATCTGCCTACAATGCAGGAGACTTGGTTCAATCCCTGGGTCTGGAAGATCCCCTAGAGAAGGGAATGGTTACCCAGTTCAGTATTCTTGCCTGGAGAATCCCATGGACAGAGGAGCCTGGAAGGCTACAGTCCACAGGATTGCAGAGTCAAATATGACTGAGCAACTAACACTTTCACAGAGATCTCTTAGGTTGTCTTTTTTTTTTTTTCTTTATGCTTTTCTCTATATTCTATTCTGTGGCAATTATTTCCACCATTCTATATTCCAGGTCACTTATCCCTTCTGTCTCAGTCATCCTGTTATTGATTTCTTTTAGTGTATTGTTAATCTCTTTGTGTTTCTTCTTTATTTCTTCTAGGTTTTAGGTAAACATCTCCTGCATCTTCTCCATTGTTTTTCTGAGATCCTGGATCATCTTCTTTATCACTACTCTGAATTCTTTTCTGGAAAACCTACCACTTCATTTAGCAATTTTTCTGGGGTTTTATCTTGTGCCTTCCTCTGAGACATAATCCCCTGCTTTGTCATTCTGATTAACTTTTTGTGATGTGATTTTTGGTCTAGTCACTGTGAGATTGTGGTTCTTTTGCTTCTTCTGTCTGCCCTCTGGTGGATGAAGCTAAGAGGCTTGTTGTAAGCTTCCTAATGGGAGGGACTGGCAGTGGGAAAAACTGGGTCTTGCTCTAGTGGGTAGGGCCATGCTCAATACAACTTTAATCCAATCATCTGCTGATGAGTGAGGTTGCACTCCCTCCCTATTAGCTGCTTTTCCTAAGGGGACCCTTTCCCCTAGGTTCTATGGTGGGGTTAATGACAATATCCCAAAAAGCTTTTGAAAAAGCCTCTTCTATGAGTGCTGCTGCCCCTGTCCCCCTCCCTGTGGTGAGCCACTGCTCACCAATACCTCCACAGGAGACCCTGGAACACTAGCTAATAGGTCCAGTTCAGTTTCCTGCGGGGTCACTGCTCCTTTCTCCTGGGTCTTGGGAGCATATGATTTTGTCTGTGCCAAGAGTGGAGTCTCTACTTCCCTCAGTCCTGTGGAAGACCTGTAATCAAATCCCGTTGGCATTCAAAGTCAGATTCCCTGGGAATTGCCAGTTCCTTCAGAGGTTCCTACTGTTAAGACAATTGGAATTTCCTAGTGCTGATGGAACAATTAAAATCATTACAATATTCTTTATATTTTAGCAAATAGAAGCACTGCAACTCTTCTACACTTCATGTTTTATAAGAGCAAGTTTTGTTGTGATATATGTCTTCAACTTTCTATCTCATGTTACAGCTACTTTTAGGGGCTCTAGGTTCTGATTTAGATTAAAATGTTGTATCTTTCCCCTTTTTTCATGTTTCTCTTCTGTATTATGGGCTTTCTGTGTTGGCTTAGATGATAAAGAACCTGCCTGCAGTACTGTAGACCCTAGTTTGATCCCTGGGTTGGAGCATTAAAAACCCAAGATCATGGAATCCAGTCCCATAACTTCATAGCAAATAGATGGGGGTAGGGGGTGGAGTGGAAACAGTGACAGATTTTATTTATATTGAGTCAGACACAACTTAGTGACTGAACAACATCTCCTATATTATAATATTCCAAAGGGTAGGATCCTGGAGTTATTTAATTATGCAAACATGAAAACTTGTGCAGCGTTCTGTACCTGGTATATAAATAATATTTGCATAATGATATATATGTACCTATATAGAATGATATATGTAATGAATGATTGATATATATAAAAGAGTTGGACATGACTGAATGACTGAATTGAACTGAACTTATATATTTACCTACTCTGTGCTTATTATCAGGGTGTGAAATACATAATTTTCAAACTTTCCAGGCACCCACAGGTTGGGGGTGCCTGGAAAGTTGCTGTATACAACAACATATATGTTGTATTTTATGGCATACTTAATGTGGTCCCTGATGAGAATTCAGAACAAGATTGTCCACTGGGATCAGTGTCATGGACTGATTAAGCCATGGAGCTTAATAGGAAGAGCACAGGCAGACCTGAAACTACACATAATTGGGGAAAAATACTGATTAAAATATGGATATGTTGAAAGAATGCAAAACCAATACAGTATTGTAAAGTAAAAAAAAATAAAATTAAAAAGAAAAAGAATGAATGGAGGCATGATTTGAGGGCAATGGTGCACATTGACCCTCTTACCATCCCCTTGGCTTCCTTTTTATTGAGAAATATTTATGAGGGGAAGTTACCATAAAATGGTTATATATATTCTACCTCTCTGATTGGAAATTTCTCTCCATGAACATAAAACACAAATAAAACTGCAGATGGGCTTTCCTTGCTCTGAAATTTTCCTGAATCCTAGAACACAACTCTGGCTCTACACAGACTGAGGGATCTGAGGGGAAAAGAAAATCTTGGGTTATAATTTTACACACTATGAGCAGCTTTCAGAGGATGTCTGTAGTTCTTGCCTTGTAAGAGAGAACTTTGATCTTCAATAGAAAGTCATCACTGTGTTTTCCCCACCCTCCATTGTTGATATTATATAAACATATAATTAACACTACCATGGTTAACTTCTTTTGCCATTTCCTTGTCCAACCAAGTTATCTAGTCAGTTTTATTTCATAAGGCAATGACAACATCCCCAGGTTTTTCTCTTTTATTATATATTTCTTCAAAATCTTTTCCATGCAGATTTCTATGTATTAATAGTAATCATTTTGAGAACTTGCATTCCTGATGATTTTCATACCATGCTTTCATACTTGGTTAAATAGAAGATAATAGCTTTTAGATGGAAGACTCTAATGATGTTATAATTAGGCAGAGTATTAAAAGCATCTATTTAAAAAATAGACACTGCCTTATGGAGAAAGTGCAAGAATGTTTTATGAACCACTGATTGTAGTTAACCCAATTCTGGGTTCTTGAGTCCAGGAGTGGGATCTCATTTTAGAAAATTAATAAAACAAGCATTCCTTTAAGATATATCACCTGCATAATTGCCTGGGATGGTTCAACTGTGAAAAGATTAAATAAAATCTCAGTCAGTGGTTTGACAAGCTAAGTAGAATGAAGGTTGATGCCAGATGACAAAAGAAAATGAGAATAGTATCTACAAAATAGTGCTTGAAATCTGTAATGTAGCTGTGTTTATAGTGCATCTAAACATAATAAATTCTCTGCTTATATAGGACTGAAACCTAAGGCTTTCAGGATAAATGAAGGCATATATTTGATGTGTACACACATACACACACCACATTAGCTTCATAATTCCATTCATTTTATTCACTTGACTGTTGCATGAACATATGTAACCCAAATTTAAAAGGAAGAGCTTATTCAACATGTTCTTCCCATCCACAGTATCTCAGAAAACATGTGGATAAGATGTCAGAGAACAAAGTCAAGATATGAAATGTGAATTTAAGGCTGAGTTGAAGAGGTGCCTATTCAATCCCTCTTCAGATACCTCTGAAATGTCTATCTCCAAGACTGAAATAAAGCCATACCTCTTTGAAGCAAATAGGCCATTCTATCATCTTTTCACTGATGACCAAGCCTTGATCATATGGAGCATGGGAGACAAACTCTACTACTTTAACCAGCAGCCGAAGACCAGCAAGAAAATTCACCGTATTGTGGACATTATACCATGCCACATGGTTCTGTTTTTCATCTCTGCATACATGTTCCCCTGCACTGTTGATAAACTGGATTTTCCTCAAGATTGGCTGAAGCTGGAGAAGCAAAATTTGGAAGTGAGGCTTGCATTCAGATTAGAGGTGGAAGACACATCCCCATCAAGCAATCTTTTCCTCCACCTCCCACCCTCAGGTTTCTTTTTGGTAAAGGGTCGGTTTTGTTTATGTGTTCACCACCTCATAGGCTCAATACTGCAGGCAAGAATACTGCAGTGGGTTGCCATTTCCTCCTCCAGGAGATCTTCCTGACCCAAGAATCGAAACTGCATCTCTCGTGCCTCCTGCATTGCAGGCAGATTCTTTACCACTGAGCCACCTGGGAAGCCCCCAGATATGGTTATTATGTCAGTGTCTTCTGACACTGCATACTTTCCAAACAAAAGTATAGATGTGACCAATTTTGATCTCTTTCTGTTTTGTCAGAAATTGTCTTTTGATCTTTTAAATCCTTTCATTCTACATTAGAAAGCATAATTCTCATATAATTTTTTAATTTAAAAAGTTGTATGTAAGTCCCTAAAGATGGAATTCTCCAAACAGATGTAACAGTTGAAGACATTCCCATAACCAGTGTGAAAGAACGCTCTGTCTATTTTGTCCAGTCCTGTTGGTTTTGAGCCAAAACATGGCCATGATGTAGTACCTCAGGATAGTGCCTACAGGTGCTATCAGGCAGTCGATGTGTGTCTTGCTTCTGGAGGCCATTTATCTGCCAAGGAAGAAATATAGGTTTGTCTCTGTCAGCTGGAGATCTCATTTCTGTTTTCACCAAAAGCATTTCATGGAGTACTTGGGCCACTGTGTACACAGCATTATAGCCAAAATAGCTGGTGACAGACACGGTCATCATGTCAACATTTATGGCATAAACTCTAAGGAAGAATTTGGTGGGCAGTCTCTAAGTTTTCCACAATGTGATCCAGCAAGTGAACCATCAAATATATCATACAAGAATCTACTAAAGTATAAGTCTTCTGGGTATTTGAAGAGGATAACTATCTTGAGAAAGTTTTCAAAACCAGGGATTTCCCTTTTCTGGTGTGAAAATGAAGGGCTGCCCTGGAAAGAGTGATGCATGCAGTCCATCTCATACAGAGCAACATCCCACTTTACTGCCATGACCCACACCTTCCTTGAGGTTAAATAAAGTTCTCCCACCCTTCCTAGCATGATAAGGTTCCCTATGTCACACATATCATATGCACATTTAGAGATGAGACTCTGATTCTGGACACACAACTCACATCACTCGGCCCATATGTTCTCGTAGTGGTAGGGAACATTTCTGTAAAGGCCACACAGATACCTTTCTTTACCATCTCTGCTTTCAGATCCAAAAGGAACTTCTCACCTTTCATATCATCAGATACAAATACCGCCACTTAGGTTCAGCCAAAATGCAGCAATAAACAGATCATTCCTTGAACCAGGGGATTGTCCTTGTGGTCAACTGATAAAAAAGATGGGAACTGATCTTTATCACTCAGAGTGGTATCAAAGGGACCATGCACGACTTGAATAAGAAAAGGAATATCTTGATTCTGAGTTTAGTGGGACTTGGAGTTGTCTTCATTAGTGGGTAGGTAAGAGAATTCTCAACTGGAGAGGACAAGTAACCAGAATATAAATGACTAGACAGACTGCTGTAGAGATGATTTGTTTTCTCATTATGGGCTCATGAAGACCATATTTCCAAGCTCCATTGCTCTTAAGGAGGGGCACCAGACAAGTTCTGATCAATACATTACTCCCAGAGCAAAGCATGTCACAAATGTGCAAGGACCACATGTGCTATGCCTCCTCTGCACTGAGAATTAAGGAAGGCATGAACTTCAGATGATGCATCTTCAAGATGGTAGAATCTCCATCAGCCTTGCCCCATGAAACTGGTAGAAAAGTGCCCCTTTCCCCCACAGACCAATGTTGGATAAAAACTGGGATAGATGTAAATTCTTATTGTGTTAATCTTTTGATGCTTTGATACTTGTGACCCCATGGACTATACAGTCCATGGAATTCTCCAAGCCAGAATACTGGCATGGGTAGCCGTTCCATTCTCCAGGGGATCTTCCCAATTTAAGGATTGAACCCAGGTCTCCCACATTGCAGGTGGATTCTTTACTAGCTGAGCCACAAGGAAAACCCAAGAATACTGGAGTGGGGAGCATATACTTTTGCAGTGGATCTTCCCAAATCAGGAATTGAACTGGGGTCTTCTGCACTGCAGGCAGCTTCTTTACCAACTGAGCTATCAGGGCAGCCCTTCAATCACCTACACTCTGTTATTAAAGAAAAAAAAAAACACTTCCAGGATAGAATTCTCCTAAGCTAATGTTGTCCTTTTTGGCATTGATGCCTCCTGAACACCAGTTATCTCAGATTGGTCACTGGGAGGAATCACTGGGATGGACAGTTGGGTGTAGCAAGTTTATTAGGAGTGATCCAAAGAGGCATCTGTGTGGATGTGAGTAGGCTGGACTGGGCAGAATGATAGGATAAATTGTTTGTAGTTATAACTGAGTCTCAACAAATTCTTGAGGCTCTCCAGGCTGAGGTTGACACTTCAGTGTTGTCCAAAATTGAGACCTAATATTTGGGCCTTTATATTCACATATAAACAAAGCTGAGCGCCAAAGAATTGATGCTTTTGAACTGTGGTGTTGAAGAAGACTCTTCTGAGTCCTCTGGACTGCAAGGATATCAAACCAGTCAGTCCTAAAGGAAATCAGTCCTGAATATTCATTGGAAGGACTGATGCTGAAGCTGAAACTACAATCCTTTGGCCACCTGATGTGAAGAACTGACTCCTTGGAAAAGATCCTGACACTGGGAAAGACTGAAGGCAGGAGAAAGGGATGACAGAGGAAGAGATGGATTGCATCACCAACTTGATGGACATGAGTTTGAGCAAGGTTTGGGAGTTAGTGATGGACAGGGAGGGCTGGCGTGCTGCAGTCCATGGGGTCACAAAGAGTTGGATATGACTGAAAGACTGAACTGACTGATCCACATATCTGTCAGTCATTGACCTCTAGATGTCCCCAAGATAGGTGTAATCGGGGATGTGGCAGTATCCACTTGGTGTGGATATTGCCTTAGAAGCCCACTGCTGTTAGATGTCAGCTGTCAATATTCCCAGCAGCTGGGGAATGGAAAAAATGACCCTTAGCAGGAATCTGGGTTGAGGCTCACAACATCCCCTGCACTAGACTTTCCTTTTATCCTCCTCCTTGTCATAGTTCATCATCTCACAATCCAAGGAATTCCCTGGAGTACATTGTAATGTGGGATATGTAAACCCAGCTTCTACATTTCCTTCTGATCAGAAAAAAAGAAAATGGTACTGAGGAAAACCCAAACTTTCTCCTTCAAATTCAGTACAAACTCACCCATGGGCTTTTATAGAGCTCCAAGACTGTTCCAATCTCAGCTGAAAATGCCGACACAGTTCCTGTAACTATGTCCACAGATTTTCTCTCTCTCTGGCAGTTGTAGTTAGGGACAGTCTGATTTCCTCCAGAGAGCCATAACAGGGCACTCTCCAAAGTTCTTTGGTTTCTGGGAAAGGCACTGTAGAAGTTGAAACCCAAAGACAGATTGGGGCACAGTTGAGAGTCCTTGTTGATTTCCTCAATGGTGAAGAGAAATGCCAGGATATATTGTTAATTCTTCTAAAGCTACCTAAACAAAGGGGACAGCATTAGGGAGAATGGTCCAGTCATGCCATTTACAGACAACCTCAGCCAAGCCAAGAGAAGGGAATGATATTAGACCATGCTTTCTATTCAGAGATTCTCCTGCCCTGGCATGTGGATTGGGTGTGAATAAGGTTCTCAGGACTCTGGAAGATCTTCGAACACCCTCTTCTACTGTGATGAGGTAAACTGCATTAAAACAACTAAGGAAGGATTGCAAGACAATGGATGAGTTAGCATTCAGCTGCATGATATAGTTCTCAACTGGATATTTTTTTTCAGTGTTCTCAAATCCATGGTGTATTAATGCATAGAAAACAGCTAGGTGTTCTCTAGGGTCATGAGTCATGAGTTCATAAGCCCACTTAATGAATCCCTTTGGAAAGGGTTGAGTATATTTCAGAATACGATCTTGCTTTTATTTGGAGCCATGATACAGGTTGTAAGCATTTGTTTTCCTTATACTCTGGAATATTTTAAGTAGTCCCTGACATATCTGTCCTTCAAATATTTGGGAAGATTGTCTTCCAAAATCATATTCCCCTGAGGCATTTTAGGAAATATTTTCTGTTATTTTTTATGCTAATATATCCACTCTTAAGAAAACAGTTTTGTTGAATTATATTTCCATAAAATAACTTTTATTTAGATCTTATAGTTTGTTATTAGAGAAAATAATTAATTATTAGAGATAATTTTTTCCTTCAAAGTTTTAAAATTTTCTTTCTCAGCAGCTAATTTTCCTTTATCATTTTTAATTTCACATTTGAACATACTCTGCCTTTTTCCTTAATTAGATTTGCTGAACATAAGACTGGTGATTGCTAGGTGCTCAGCGTGTGGGAGAGAGAAAATGTGAAATTCTGCTGAAGTGTACTGAGTTTCTTTTAAAGATAGTGAAAATAAGATGTTTCTCCCACTAGTGTTTTGCAACCTGGAACAAAAGTTTCAGGATTGACTATATCACTTGATCCAACAGTTTACCCAATTATCTTCATCAGAGGCATATGAAAAGCCTGTTAAAAAGCACTGATCTTTCATGTATTTCTTACAGTCACAGGAAATTAATAACATACAAAAAGATAGGTGAACAAGGCTTGCCATACCCAGGTGAAATGACACTTGGTAGGCATGGAAATAAAATATAAAGTTACATTTGTTATACAAAAGTATTCTCATAGTATATTGTAAGGTATGAGAAGCTCATTTCCAGAGTGGAATGGACAGAGCTCACCGATGCTGTAACTTAACGGATAGAAAATTCCAGGACTTGATAACCATGTGATACCTGGGCCTCTAATGCCCAGAATGGAGGTAGCCAGAAACTTCCCTGGCTGGACGACAGAAGGCCAAGTGCATGATTTGGCTTCCAGTTTTGTGAAGTGGGCAAACTGTTCTCTGTCCTCAGAAGAGAGTTGGGCAATATCCAGTTTGTTTCCACGAGATGTCTCTCCTTAGCAGTATGTCTGTGGGTAACACTGGTCATTTCAGCAGGGTAACACTGACCTCATGGATGAGACAAGCTCTCAGTTTTCCCATAGAGAGCATAAAATCAGAGGATCCCACATCCCCTGAGATGTACCTCCTGCCATTCTCTCATAGAGTGAAAATATCAGTAGAGGACACCAAGCCAGAGAGTGCACAGCACTACTGCCATAAAATGTGTTACTCCATCTTTTAGCTAAATGATAGAGAAAAAGACAAAGAGGGAAGAACCCTCAAAATGAAACAGCTAGAATGGACGAATACTGGGCAGACAGAGATCCTCATACAAAAGAGAGAAAACAAAGATTGAATTTCACTGCAAAGATCAGCAGCCCTGTTATCACCTTTCTCCAAGGCAAAAGGAGCTGCTGAAATGACCAGTGTTAACCACAGACATACTGTTAAGGAGAGACATCTCACGGAAACAAACTGCATATTGCCCAGCTCTCATCTGAGAACATGGACAAGGTGATAAATTTAATGCTTTAGCAGCAGAGTCACAAATTGAAAATTATGCACAGAACACAGGCTGTTTGTTGATAAACCTCCAGCCAAGCATCAAAATAAGCGTCTAATAACTTATTTATTGGAGACACATGCCACATGCCTGGATAAAGCCAAGTATTAATGCAGCTTTTGCATTTTACCTAGAGAAGGTACTAAACAGGATAAAATAAAAGGGCACTAAGTCCCTCTGAAACATCACCTCCTTTTCTTCTTTTGACTTTCCAGATCTGGGACCAGAATGCCTGATGGCCTGTAGCATTCAATTACTGATATTTACTGGGTTATGTTCTGTTCAAAGTAGTGTCTCTCAAACACCCATGGCTTTCCCAGGAGGCTCATGTCCCAAAGCCCTTGTTGGCACAGGACACCCAGACTGAGCCCCTGGGTCCTAACGCTGACTTCTGGCCAAGGGGTTAGCATTTTAGGATACTCCTGTGCCCTAATCTAGGGTCCTGGCAGTAGGAGGGGGTGGTGTCTCAACAGTTTCACTCATTCTAAGTCATCCAGGTACAAATCATGGTGACAGACTAGTGAAATAGTAAAATTAAGTTCTCTCTTCTGTCATGAAGGTACTGAGGGAAAAAGAAGAGACAGAACCCTCATTATTCACTTTTCTGCATTTCTGCCATCTCTGGGCATGCTTTACATAATTGCCAAGGAGATTAACACCACCTCATACACACTCAAACACACACAGAAATAAATTTTCACTATGTGTCATTTGCTTTTGTGGTCTGAGTGCAAAAGATAACCACACTGTGTCTGGTTCCTGTTATGAGGAATACATGGGAAAACCTGCATCCATTATCAGGTCTCCATTCATATATACAGTTAACTTCATGTTTACAAAACAGCTGCAATTAAGAGTGTGTAAATGCTGCAGGAGCAGGAAGAGACTAATGAGAGAAAACATGGCAGGGTCTGTCCAACCAGAGATTAAAAATGCCAAGTCTAAATTGAACTGGGGAGAAACTGGAGTTAGAGAAATCTACAGGTTCTTCCCTCTGCAGGGCAAAGTGATCTCTGTGTCAGTAGATTCCCACTGCCAGTGTAAGCCTTCAGCTAGGAAGCACCATGGAGCCTGAACCAGGTGAGACAAGGGCACAGCTAGAGAGGAAAGGTGGTATTTATAAGGGAGCTGTGGTGTTGAGACCTTGCCCTTAGCATCCCTGTGATGAGAGCAGCCTGGCTTCCCCTTCTTTGCACTACTTCATTTCAGTTCCATCGTGGAGCTCTGGGGCTCTGCAACTGTCCCTCTCCATCCTTGTGAAAAACAAGGAGGAAAAACATACTTTGAACTTTCTATCCAGGAATCTATGATTTCATCTTGGTTGAGTTAGGCTTTGGGGGACCACTGCATCCCGGCACAGAGGGCTCTGCCATCCTGAACCCACAGAGGGCTGGAGGTGGTTATGACAGAAGATTGCTCTGTGGGATTAGGTACAGTTAGAAAGAGCTGGTGTTGAAGTTAACAAAAAGCCTGGGAACATCCCATATGATGCATTAGCAAAGGAAACCCCACCAACATAAGTTGGTAATGATCACTATGTCATCAACAGAAGGCACTTTGCTATCCTGTGCTAACATCCTTTCAGGTCTGCAATAGCCTTCTGAAAGAAAAGGATCTTCAGGATTTCCAACTGTCTGCAATCCAGAGACCATTAGGTCATCTTCTCCCTGCAAATAAACTAGTTATCCTTCAGTCTGATGTCCTCTGTTCTGCCATGTGTAATTCTGGCACCAAGCACTCAGTATCATATGATTTAATTTGTCACAACTAAAGAGAATGCTATTCCTCACCCAACATTTTCCTTTCACTGTCATGTCCTTTATCAACAATGTTTCTTCAAAAGTGTTCTCATTAGGTAAATTTATTCATAAATATTTTATTCTTTCTGTTGCCAGGGGGAATGGAATTGTTTCTTTAATTTCTCTTTCTGAATTTTCATAGTTGATGTATAGGAATTTAATTAATTTATGTGTATTAATTTTATATCCTGTGACTTTACCATACTCACTGATTAACTCTAGTAATTTTCTGGTGGCATCTTTAGGGTTTCCTATGTAAAGGATCATGTCACCTGAAAACAGTGAGAGTTTTACTTTGGCTTACTTTTAATTTCCACTCTGGATTACTTTTAATTCTTTTTCCACTCTGGATTACTTTTAATTCTTTTTCTTCTCGAATGGCTGTGGCTAGGACTTCCAAAACTATGTTGAATAATAGTGGCAAGAGTGAGCACCATTGTCTGTTTCTGATCTTAGAGGAAATGCTTTCAGTTTTTCAAAAATGAGGAGAATGTTTGCTGTGGGTTTTTCATGTATGATTTTTATTATGTTGAGGTATGTTCCTTCTATGTTTACTTTCTGGAGAGTTTTCATCATAAATGGGTGTTGAATTTTGTGAAAGGGTTTCTCTACACCAATTGAGATGATCATATGGTTTTACCTTTTAGTTATTAACATGGCGTTATCTCTTTGATTGATTTATAAATATTGAAGAATCATTTCATCCCTGGGATAAAGTTGACCTGATATGATGTATGATGTTTTTAATGCATTGATGGGTTCTATTTGCTAGAATATTGTTGAGAAATTTTGCGTCTGTGTTCATCAGTGATTATGGGGTACCTAATTAAACTTGAAAACTTTTGCACAACAAAGGAAACTATAACCAAGGTAAAAAGACAACCTTCAGAATGAGAGAAAATAATAGTAAATAGAACAATTGACAAAGAATTAATCTCCAAAATATACAAACAGCTCATGCAGCTCAATATCAGAAAAACAAACAACCCAATCAAAAGGTGGGCAGAAAACCCAAACAGATGTTTCTCCATCAGAGACATACAGATGCCTAATAAACACACGAAAAGATGCTCAATATCACTTATTATTAGAGAAATGCAAATCAAAACTATAATCTCACACTGGTCAGAATAGCCATTATCAAAACATCTACAAACAATTAATGCTAGAGAGGGTGTGGAGAATAAATTCTCTTTTATTTATATTCAGTATAAATTCTCTTACACTGTTGGTGAGAATGTAAATTGGTACAGTCACTATGGAGAACAATGTGGAGATGCTTTAAAAAGTTAAGAATAAACCTACTATATGACCCAGAAATCCCAATACTGGGCATATATCCCAAGGAAACTAGAATTGAAAAAGACACATTTACCTAAGTCTTTATTGCAGCACTATTTACAATAGCAAGGACATAGAAGAAACTTAGATGTCCATCAACAGATAAATGGATAAAGAAGTTGTGGTAGATATATACAATGGAATATTATTTATCTATAAAAAGGAACACATTGGAGTCAACTCTAATGAGTCAATTCTAGACTATCATATAGAGTGAAGTAAATCAGGAAGAGAAAGACAAATATTGCGTATTAATACATTAATACACATACATGGACTCTAGAAAGAGAGGACTGATGATGCTACTTGCCGGGCAGCAAAGGAGATGCAGTCATAGAGAACAGACTCTTGGGCACAGTAGGTAAAGGAAGAGGTGGGATGATATGATAGAACAGCATCGAAACACGCACATTACCGTATGTAAAGTAGATAGCCAGTAGAAGTTTGCTGTATGATGCAGGGAACACAAAGTCGGTGCTCTTTGACAACCTAGAGGGATGGAATGGGGAGGGAGGGTGGGAGTGGGTTACAAGAGAGGGCGGACATGTCTATACCTATGGCTGATTCATGTTGATGCATAGCAAAAGCCATCACAATAGTAGAAAGTAATTATCCTCCAATTAAAAGTAAAATATTAAAAAGAATGTTCCCAAGTGTCTCCCCCAACAAGGACATGCTTTCTATCTTCCATCCTCTGATAAATATCTTAAATCGGGTTTGTATCACTCCTTAACCAGTGGAGTCCAAAATACTCTTTTCAATGTTATCATGCTTCTCTTGGATTCAGTAAACTTTGCTATATAAGGAATCATCTCTCAATTAACTCATTAAAACAGTTATTAACACAACTTTCCAGAGTTCAGCAGTGTGATCTGGGTTCAGGTGTAGGGTTCTTCTGTTGACATTTTCTTTAAAATTTTTTTAAAAAATTATTTATTTTAATTGGAGGCTACTTTACAATATTGTATTGGTTTTGCCATACATGAACATAAATCCGCCACAGGTATACACATGTTCCCCATCCTGAACCCCCTCCCTCCTCCCTCCTCATACCATCCCTCTGGGTCATCTCACTGCACCAGCCCAAGCATCCAGTATCATGCATCAAACCTGGATTGGCAATTTGTTTCATATATGATATTATACATGTTTCAATGCCATTCTCCCAAATCCTCCCACCCTCTCCCTCTCCCACAGAGTCCAAAAGACTGTTCTATACATCTGTGTCTCTTTTGCTGTCTCGCATACAGGGTTATCATTACCATCTTTCTAAATTCCATATATATGCGTTTGTATACTGTATTGGTGTTTTTCTTTCTGGCTTACTTCACTGTATAACCAGCTCCAGTTTCATCCACTTCATTAGAACTGATTCAAATGTATTCTTTTTAATGGCTGAGTAATACTCCATTGTGTGTTGATATTTTCTGGCCCACTCATGCATCCACCCTCAGTGGGTGGATGAGCATCACTCACAAGTCTGGTGACTCATAGGCTAGCAGCATCTGTGCCTTGATTTTCTTCCCTGGGTCCTCTACAGAAGAATCACTTAGGCTTTTCCACATGGCAGTGGTTTTCAAGAAGACAAGAGAGAAACATGCAAGGTCTCTAGAGAGCTGGGCTCAGAACTTGTAAAATGTGCTACATTTTGTTGGCCAAACCTACACCATCCCTGATTCAAGAGGTTGGGAAGATGATTCCACCTGCTGATGGAAAGTAACTCATTGTAAGTTTCCTCATTATGTGTCCAGATCGTCTTCTTACTTGATCAGTTACCATGATTTGACACCAGCAACAACTGAACACTCTTATCCCTTTAATGGAGCTTTATTGATGTATAACTGAAATAGAATAAATTGCATCTTGCACACTTGCATGTTTCAGATGTTTCATCTGTAAGAAGTAGTAGGTTTACTTTTCCTTTCCAATTTGGATATCTATAGTTTCTGTCTGCTTGCTGTGGCTGGGACCTATAATACTGTGTGAAACAGAAGTGGTAAGAGTGGGCTTTCCTGATTTGAAGGAAGAGCTTTGAGCTTTTCACCACTGAATATAAAGTGAGCTGCCATGATTGGCTTTTATTATTTAGAGATTTGTTCCCTCTATATCAACTTTGATATTTAATTACTTTTATTAACAAAATTTAAATTGAAGTATAGTTGATTTGCAATATCAGTTTCAGCTGTAGAACATAGCAGTTCAGTATTTTTGCAGATTATACTCAATTATAAATTATTAAAAGATATGATTATAATTTCCTATGCTATCTAATATAGCCTTATCTGTTTTATATATAGTAGTGTGTACTCTTAAACCCAAACCCCTTATTTTCCCCTGCCTCCTTCCTTCTCCTCTAGTTTTTTTCTATACCTGTGAGTCTGTTTAGCATATGTATTCATTTATGTTATTTTTAGATTAAATATTTTAAGTGATATCATAAAGTATTTGTCAGTCTGTCTGAATTATTTAAGTAAACACAATAATCTATATGTCCATCCACCTTGCTGCAAATGGCAGAATTTCATTCTTGTGATGAATATTCCATTGTATATATAGGCCACATCTTATCTATCCATTCTCCTGTAAATGAGCATTGGGTTGCATCCATATCTTAGTTGTTGCAAATAATGCTGCTAGGTAAAGAACCTGTCTGCCAATGCAGGAGATATAATAGATGTGGGTTCAATCCCTGGGTTGGGAAGATCCTCTGGAAAAGGGCATGGCAACCAATTATAGTATTCTTGCCTGGAGAATCCTATGGACAGAGGAGTCTGGCCAGCTACAGTTCACTGGGTCACAGAGAGTTGGACATGACTAAAGTGACTAAGCACATGAACATCAGGGTGCATGTATCTTTTTGAATAATTTTTTTCATTTTTCTCAGTATGTACCCAAAAGTGGAATTGCTGGAACATGTGGTAGTTCTGTTTTTAGTTTGGGGGATTTTTTTGGCACCTTCATACTGTTTCTCATGGTGGCTGCACCAATTTACATTCCCACCAACAGTGTACAAAGGCTTTCTTTACTTTCTATCCTCTCCAACAATTGTTATCTGTAGATTTTGTGATGACAGACATCCTGACAAGTGTGAGATGACAGCTCATTGTTTTGATTTGCATTTATCTGATATTTATTTTGAGCATGTTTTCACGTGGCTGTTAGCCATTTATAGCTTTCTTTGAGAAAGTGTCTATTCAGATTTCTGCCCATGTTTATAAAACAAATTCTGATATCAAGTTGTATGAACAGTTTACATATTTGTTGTTGTTCTGTCACTAAAGTGTGAAAGTCACTCAGTCATGTCCGACTCTTTGCAACCCCATAGACTATATAGTCCATGGAATTCTCCAGGCCAGAATACTGAAGTGAGTAGCCTATCCCTTCTCCAGGGAATCTTCCTGACCCAGGAATCAAAGCAGGGTCTCCTATGTTACAGGCAGATTCTTTACCAGCTGAGCTATCAGGGAAGTCACTAAGTCATGCCCAACTCTTTGAGACCCCATGGTTTGCATCATGACAGGCTTCCCTAGCTTTTGCTATCTCCTGGAGTTTGTCCAAATTCTTTCTATTGAGTTGGTGATGCTGTTTATCCATTCATCCTCTGCTATCCCCTTCTCCTTCACCTTCAATCTTTTCCAGCACCAGGGTCTTTTCCTGTGAGTTGGCCCTTTACATTAGGTGGCCAGAGTAATGGAGCTTCAGCATTTAGCATTCATTCCAATGAATATTTAGCATTGATTTCCTGTAGGATTGACTGGTTTGATAATTTTGCAGTCCAAGGGACTCTCAAGAGTCTTCTCCAACACCACAATTTGAAGCATTGATTCTTTGGTGCTCGGCCTTCTTTATGGTGCAACTCTCATATCTGTACATGACTACTGGAAAAAACATAGTCATAGTGCATAGACTATATGGATCTTTCTCAGTAAAGTGATGCCTCTGCTTTTTAATATGCTGTCTAGCATTGTCATAGCACCCCTTCCAAGGAAAAAGAATCATTTAATTTCATGTCTGTGGTCACCATATTCAGGCTTCCCTGGTAGCTCACACAGTAAAGAATCTGTCTGAGATGCAGGAGACCTGGGTTGGATACCTGGGTTGGAAAGATCCCCTGGAGGAGGCAACCCACTCCAGTATTCTTGCCTGGAGAATCCCCACGGACAGAGGAGCCTGGTGGGCTGTGTACATGGGCTCACAAAGAGTCAGATACAACTGAGTCACTAAGCACACACACACACAGTCACTATCTGCAGTGATATTGGAGACCAAGAAAATAAAATCTGTTACTGTTTCCACTTTTTTTTCCCCTTCTTCAAGGGTCCAGATGCCATGATCTTAGTTTTTGAATGCTAACTTTTAAGCTGACTTTTACTCTCCTATTTCTACCCTCATTAAGAGATTCTTTAGTTCCTCTTCACTTTCTGCTGTTAGAGTGGTTTCATCTACATATCTGAAATTGTTGATATTTCTCCTGGCCATCTTGATTCCAGCTTGTGGTTCATCCAGTCCAGCATTTCACATGATGTACTCTGCATATAAATTAAATAAACAAGGTGACAATATACAGCCTTGTCATACTTCTTTCCCAATTTGGAACCAGTCAGTTGTTCCACGTCCAGTTCTGATTGTTGCTGCTTGACCTGCATACACGTTTCTCAAGAGACAAGTAAGGTGGCCTGGTATTTCCATTTCTTTAAGAATTTTTCAGTTTATTGTGATCCACATGGTCAAAGGTTTTAGCATAATCAATGAAGTAAAAGTAGACATGTTTCTGTAATTACCTTGCTTTCTCTATGATCCAATGAATGTTGACAACCTGATCTCTTGTTCCTCTGCCTTTTCTAAACCCTGCTCGTACATCTGGAAATTCTCATTTCATGTACTGCTGAAGCCTAGCTTGACAGATTTTGAGCATAACCTTGCTAGCATGTGAAATGAGGGCAATTGTATGGTAGTGTGAACACTCTTTGGCATTGCCCTTCTTTGAGACTGGAATGAAAACTGATCTTTTCCAGTCTTGTGACCACTGCTGTGTTTTCCACATTTGCAGATATATATAAGTACAATACTTTAACAGAATCATCTTTTAGGATTTAAATAGCTCTGCTGGAATGTCTACTTGGCTAATAACAGTACAGTCATCCCAGCTATATTTTGTTTACAAGTTAAACAGAATATCTGTTTCCATTCTTTCATATTCAGTCTAATTGTGTTTGGATCAGTGTGTCTCTTGCTGATGATGTGTAGTTGAATTATGGTTTTTAAATTAATTAGGTCAAACTCTGTCTTTTATTTGGAGAGACTAATCTCTTTTTTTATCTTAAATAATTACTAATAAGTGAGTACTTAAATCACTGTATTACTTGCTTTCAACATGATGTTTTTTGTTTTTCAGGTCTACTGTTACTTCCTTAGTGCACCATATGAATTGCTTATCATTGATTTTCTTCATATTTTAGTTATTAGTCATTAACCTAAAGGTCAAAATTAATATGTTAAACTTAGAACAATCAAGTTTGAGTTAATACCAATTTAATTCTATAGTATACAAAACTATGTGTTGCACAGATCCATCTCTCCTTCTTTATTTTATTGTTCTTACAAATATATTTTTATACATTTGTGTCCATTAAAATTAATTTATATTAATGTTTTATGCAGTTTTTCTTGCTGTCTTACAAACCCAAAATACAATCAAACTGCCCTTATATTCACCTATGTAGTTTCCATTACCAGTGTTCTTTATTTTTCTTCTGGCTTCATATTATTGTCTAGTGCCTTTTCCTTTTAGCTTGAAGAGATTCTTTTAGCATTTGTTAGTCTTATTTACTAGTGACAATCTGTCTTAACTTTTGCTTATCTTTGGAACATCTTTAATTCTCATCCATAAGTGAGGATAGCTTTGGTGGATAGAGTTCTTACTTGACAGAATTTTTAATTTCAGGACTTTAAACATGTCATTTCAATGCTTTTTGTCCTCCAATATTTCTGTTGTGAAATAAACTAACCTTATGGATGAAACATTATAAATGACAATTTAATTTTTCCGTACTACTTCCAGCTTCTGTCTTTGTCTCTATTGGTTTGATCATAAAATGTCTTGGCATAAATCTCCTTGAATTTATCTTTCTTTAATTTCATTGATTTCTTTCAATATGGAGATTTATATCATTCACATATAGAAAGCTTCCAGTCATTACTCTTTATTTTTTTAAAAAACTATTTATTTTAGTTGGAGGCTAATTACTTTACAATATTGTAGTGGTTTTTGCCATACAGTGATATGAATCAGCCATGGGTTTACATATGTTCCCCTTTCTGAACCCCTCTCCCACCTCCCTCCCCATCCTATCCCTCTGGGTCATCCTTATCTCATGCATTGAAAAAATTTTATTGGGGCTTCCCTGACAGTCCAGAGGTTAAGACTTCATGCTTCCATTGCAGGGAGCACAGATTTAATCCCCAGCTGGGGAACTAGGATTCCACATGACATATGGTGTTCCCCCACCCAATTTTTTTTTATTGAAGTATAGTAGATTTACAATGCTGTGTTCAATTTCTGGGCTTCCCCAATGGCTCAGCAGGAAAAAATTCCATCTGCAATGCAGGAGCTGCAAGAGATGTGGGTTTGATCCTGGGTTGGGAAGATTCTCATGTGATCACTCACCTAGAGCCAGACAACCTGGAATGTGAAGTTGAGTGGACCTTAGAAAGCATCACTACAAACAAAGCTAGTGGAGGTGATGGAATTCCAGTTGAACTATTTCAAATCCTGAAAGATGATGCTGTGAAAGTGCTGCACTCAATATGCCAGCACATTTGGAAAACTCAGCAGTGGCCACAGGACTGGAAAAGGTCAGTTTTCATTCCAATCCCAAAGAAAGGCAATGCTAAAGAATGCTCAAACTACTGCACAATTGCACTCATCTCACATGCTAGTAAAGTAATGCTCAAAATTCTCCAAGGCAGGCTTCAGCAATACGTGAACCGTGAACTTCCTAATGTTCAAACTGGTTTTAGAAAAGGCAGAGGAACCAGAGATCAAGTTGCCAACATCTGCTGGATCATCGAAAAAGCAAGAGAGTTTCGGAAAAATATCTATTTCTGCTTTATTGACTATGCCAAAGCCTTTGACTGTGTGGATCACAATACACTGTGGAAAATTCTGAAAGAGATGGGAATACCAGCCCACCTGACCTGCCTCTTGAGAAACCTGTATGCAGGTCAGGAAGCAACAGTTAGAACTGGACATGGAACAACAGACTGGTTCCAAATAGGAAAAGGAGTATGGCAAGGCTGTATATTGTCATCCTGCTTATTTAACTTCTATGCAGAGTACATCATGAGAAACGCTGGCCTGGAAGAAGAACAAGCTGGAATCAAGATTGCCAGGAGAAATATCAATAACCTCAGATATGCAGATGACACCACCCTTATGGCAGAAAGTAAAGAGGAACTAAAAAGCCTCTTGATGAAAGTGAAGGACTTCCCTGGTGGCTCAGCGGGTAAAGCATCTGCCTACAATGCAGGAGACCTGGGTTCAATCCCTGGGTTGGGAAGATCTCCTGGAGAAGGAAACAGCAACCCACTCCAGTATTCTTGCCTGGAAAATCCCATGGATGGAGGAGCCTGGTAGGCTACAATTCATGGGGTTGCAAAGAGTCAGACATGACTGAGCGACTTCACTCACTCATGAAAGTGAAAGTGGAAAGTGAAAAAGTTGGCTTAAAGCTCAACATTCAGAAAACAAAGATCATGGCATCTGGTCTCATCACTTCATGGGAAATAGATGGGGAAACAGTGTAAACAGTGTTAGACTTTATTTCTGGGGGCTCCAAAATCACTGAAGATGGTGACTGCAGCCATGAGATTAAGACCCCTTACTCCTTGGAAGGAAAGTTATGACCAACCTACAACCTAGATAGCAAATTCAAAAGCAGAGACATTACTTTGCCAACAAAGGTCCATCTAGTCAAGGCTATGGTTTTTCCTGTGGTCATGTGTGGATGTGAGAGTTGGACTGTGAAGAAGGCTGAGCACCGAAGAATTGATGCTTTTGAACTGTGATGTTGGAGAAGACTCTTGAGAGTCCCTTGGACTGCAAGGAGATCCAACCAGTCCATTCTGAAGAAGATCAGCCCTGGGATTTCTTTGGAGGGAATGATGCTAAAGCTGAAACTCCAGTACTTTGGCCACCTCATGCAAAGAGTTGATTCACTAGCAAAGATTCTGATGCTGGGAGGGATTAGGGGCAGGAGGAGAAGGGATGGCAGAGGATGAGATGGCTGGATGGCATCACTGACTTGATGGGTGTGAGTCTGAGTGAACTCCAGGAGTTGGTGATGGACAGGGAGGCCTGGTGTGCTGTGATTCATGGTTCACAAAGAGTTGGACACGACTGAGCAACTGAACTGAACTGAACTGAACTGGGAAGATCCCCTGGAGGAGGAAATGGCAACCCACTCCAATATTCTTGCCTGAAAAATGCCATGGACAGAGGAGTCTGGTGGGTTCTTGTCCAAACGGTTGCAAAAGTAGGACATAACTGTGCAACTGAGCACACACATATGTTCAATTTCTGCTGTACCCTAACATGACTCAACCATATGTAAATGTGTTTTCTTTCAAACTTTTCTCCACTATGGTTTATCACAGCATGTTGAACATATTTCACTGTGCTATACAGTAGAAACTTCTTTTTATACATTCTCTATATAATAGTTTGCAACTACTAATCTCAAAATCCCAATCCATCCCTCCCCTACCCTTGTCCTCTTGGCAACCACAAGTCTGTTCTCTACATCTCTACATTGGTGAGCCAGTTTCCTTTTTTTTTTTGTATAGATATGTTCATTTGTATTATACTGTAGTTTCCACATATGATAGTTGTTTTCTCTTTATAAATTGCTTTGCTCAATATGATAATCTCCAGGTCCATCCATGTTGTTGCAAATGGCATTATTCCACTCTTTGTACAACTGATAATATTCCATTGTATAAATATATCACAACTTTATCTGTTCATCTGTTGATGGACATTTAGATGGTTCCAATGTCTGCATTATTGTGAACAGTGCTGCTATAAACATAGAGGTGGATGTATTCTCTTGCATGATAGTATTGTTTAGTTGTATGCTCAGGAGTGGAATTACTGGATGATATGGTAGCTCTTGGGCTTCCCTGATGGCTCAGAGGTTAAAAGTGCCTGCCTTTGATGCAGGAGACCCAGGTTCGATCCCTGGGTTGGGAAGGTCCCCTGGAGAAGGAAATGGCAATTCACTCCAGTATTCTTGTCTGGAGAATCCCATGGACAGAGACGCCTAGTAGGTTACAGTCTACAGGGTCGCAAAGAGTCGGACATGACTGAGTGACTTCACCTCACCTCATGGTAGCTCTATTTTTAGTTTTTTTTTTTTTTAAGAAAGTTTCCGTTTTCTGTAGTGGGTATACACTTACACTCCCAGCAACAGTGTAGGAGTGTTGCCTTTACTCCATACCCTCTTCAGCATTTATTATTTGTAGACTTTTCAATGATGGTCATTCTGACTTATGTGAGGTTGTATCTCACTGTAGTTTTGATTTGCATTTCTCTAATAAGCATCAATGTTGAGCATCTATTCATGAGCCTACTGGTCATACATATTTTTTTTTTGGAGAAATGTCTGTTTAGGTCTTCTGCCTATTTTTGGATTGTGCTATTTGTTTTTTGTTATTGATTTGTAGGACATTTTGTATATGTTGGACGTTAAGCCCTTATAAGTGACATCATTTGCAAATATTTTTTCCCATTCTGTTGGTTGTCCTTTTGTTTTGCTTACAGTTTCCTTTGATGTGCAAAGGCTTTTAAATTTTTCAAAATTTTTTATTGATTTTGTTTTGGTTGCACTGGGTCTTTATTGTGTGTGGGCTTTCTCTAGTTGTTATGAACAGGGGGCACTTTTTGTTATGTACAGGCTTCACATTGCAGTAGATTATTCTTTTGTTGTGAAGCACAGGCTCTAGGCCCAGCATGCAGGATCAGTAGTTGTGGTGCGTGGGTTTTTAGTTGCTTGAAGCATGTGGAATCTTCCCAGACCAGGGGTTGAACCTGTGTCCCTGCATTGGCAGGTGAATTCTTATCACCAGGGCAGTCCAGATTCTATGTTTAATTAGGTCCATTTATTTATTTATTTTTTATTTCTAGTTCCTTGGGTGACCTAAAAAAAAAAATTTTGGTTTTGGTGTAATTTATGTCAGAGAATGTTTTGCCTATACTCTCTTCTAGGAGTCATATGGTTTTTCATCTTGTATTTAAGTCTTTAAGCCATTTTGAGTTTAGTTTTGTGTATGGTCTGAGGGTGTGTTCTAATCTCATTGCTTTACCAGCACCCGACATTATTCTTAACTATTCTTTTGGCTCCTTTCTCTTTTCTCTCTCCCTTTGGGATTCCAATTGTGTTTATTACTGATGACATTCCATTAGGATTTAAACTTCTGTTTATATTCATTTTCTTTCTGCACTAGAGTTTTTCATTAATGACTGGATATTTCAATATAAAAAGAAGCCACTCTGGAAGCCCAATTCTTTCCCCACACAGCAGCATTTTTGTTGTTGCTGCTTGCTCTTTACCTGTTCAGCAATTATATACAATATTTTTATGAAGTCAGCATTTTTATCATGTACAATCGATGACATCTCTGTACTTTAGTAGCCAGTTAGTGATTTTTACTGTGATTTCCTTAAATGCCACAAACAAACAGCCTTTTTAGTCTTTGCACATTGACTGTGTTGGAGCAAATAAAACAAACTCTCACAGCTTGTCCCAGATTTTTGCACAGTGTGTGTGTGTGGTGTAGGCCTCCAGAGCTCCTATTCTTCATTTCTCACTGAGTTTTTTTGGTACAAAAATGAATTTATTGCAACATCTTTTGCAGTAGCAAGCAAAAAGCAACAACAAAAGAATGGCAAAATGAGATTAATCTATGTATTTATTAATACAAGAATGTTTAATAAATTATATAATTTAAATAATGCAGACTTTAGAAAAAGTGTGTTTAGTTGCATTGTTGTGCCCAACTCTGTAACCCCATGGACTGTAGCCTGCCAGTCTCCTCTGTCTGTTGAATTCTCCAGGCAAGAATACTGGAATGGTTTGCCATTCCCTTCTCCAGGGATCTTCCCAACTCAGGGATTGAACCTGGGTCTGTTGCATTGCAAGCAGATTCTTAACCATATAAGCCATTAACATTTTTAGTGTTAATTTGAATTTCTTTATAATTAAGTGGGCTCATTGTGGACAACACAGAGTTGAGACTTTTAATTCCATAATTAGACACTTGATTTTTAAAATGATTATTAATGTAGTCTTATTAATATCAATCTTATTTATTAGTGTTTTTGATTTGCTGCCCTTGTTCTTTGTTATTATTTTTGCCTTCAGTGTTTTCTATCTTTTATAGCTTTTTTAGTTCTTTTTTTTTCTGGAGGATAATTGCTTTACAATATTGTGTTGCTCTCTGCCATACAGCAACATGAATCAGCCACAGGTGTACATATGTCTCCCTCCCATCTGAGCCCCTCTCCTGTCTTCCAGCTGATCCTGTGCCTCTAGGGAGTTCCTCACCCCCTCAGCTGCAGTTGTGCAGAGCTCAGCCACTCTCCTTCCCCTACAGCGTCTGCTAGTCTGTCCTCTATATCTGTGTCTCTGTTCAGTTAGTCAGCTTAGTCGCTCTGTCATGTCTGACTTTCTGACTCCAGGGACTGCAGCACACCAGGCTTCCCTGTCCATCACCAACTCCTGGAGCTTGCTCAAACACATGTCCATCGAGTTTCTGATGCCATCACACCATCTTATCCTCTGTCATCCCATTCTCCTCTGGCCTTCAGTCTTTTCCAGCATCAGGGTATTTTCCAATGAGTCAGTTCTTTGCATCGGGTGGCCAAAGTATTAGAGTTTCAGCTTCAGCATCAGTCCTTCCAATGAATATTCAAGACTGATTTCCTTTAGGACTGACTGGTTTGATCTCCTTGCGGTCCAGGGGACTCGCAAGAGTCTTCTCCAACACCACAGTTCAAAACCATCAAATTTTCAGTGCTCAGTTTTCTTTATAGTCTAAGTCTCACATCCAAAAATGACTACTGGAAAAACCATAGCTTTGGTTCAATGGACTTTGTCAGAAAAATGTCTCTGCTTTTTAAAATGCTGTCTAGGTTGGTCATAGCTTTTCTTCCAAGGAGCAAGAGTCTTTTAATTTCATGGCTGCAGTCACCATCTGCAGTGATTTTGGAGCCCAAGAAAACAAAGTCTCTCACTGTTTCCATTGTTTCTCCATCTATTTGACATGAAGTGATGGGACCAGATGCCATGATATTAGTTTTTTGAATGCTGAGTTTTAAATCACCCTTTCACTCTCCTTTTTCACTGTCATCAAGGGGTTCTTTTGTACGTCTTTGCTTTCTGCCATAAGAGTAGTGTCATCTGTGTATTTGAGCTTATTGATATTTCTCCCAGTCATCTTGATTCCAGCTTGTGCTTCATCCAGCCTGACATTTCACATGATGTACTCTGCATATAAGTCAAATAAGCAGGATGGCAACATACAGCCTTGATGTACTCCTTTCCCAGTTCGGACCCAGTCAGTTGTTCCATGTCTGTTTCTAATTGTTGCTTCTTGACCTGCACACAGATTTATCAGGAGGCAGGTAACGTAGTCTGGTATTCCAATCTCTTTAACAATTTTCCAGTTTGTGGTGATCCACATAGTCAGAGGTTTTGGTATACTCAATAAAGTAGAAGTAGATGTTCTTCTGGAACTCTCAATTTTTTTGATGATCCAACGGATGTTGGTAATTTGATCTCTGGTTCCTTTGTCTTTTCTAAATCCAGCTTGAACATCTGGAAGTTCACAGTTCATGTACTGTTGAAGCCTGGCTTTGAGACTTTTGAGCATTACTTTGCTAGCCTGTGAGATGAGTGCAATTGTACGTTAGTTTGAACATTCCTTGGCATTGCCTTTCTTTGGGATGGGATGAAAATTGACCTTTTCCAGTACTGTGGCCACTGCTGAATTTTCCAAATTTGCTGGCATATTGAGTGCATCACTTTAAAAACATCATCTTTTAGGATTTGAACGTGGAAAATTCTGAAAGAGATGGGAACACCAGACCACTTGACCTGCCTCTTGAGAAACCTATATGCAGGTCAGGAAGCAACAGTTAGAACTAGACATGGAACAACAGTCTGGTTCCAAATAGGAAAAAGGAGTACGTCAAGGTTGTATATTGTCACCCTGCTTATTTAACTTCTATGCAGAGTACATCATGAGAAATGCTGGCCTGGAAGAAGCACAAGCTGGAATCAAGATTGCTGGGAGAAAGATCAATAACCTCAGATGTGCAGATGACACCACCCTTATGGCAGAAAGGGAAGAGGAACTAAAAAGCCTCTTGATGAAAGTGAAAGAGGAGAGTGAAAAAGTTGGCTTCAAGCTCAACATTCAGAAACCGATTATGGCATCTGGTCCCATCACTTCATGGGAAATAGATGGGAAAACAGTGGAAACAGTGTCAGACTTTATTTTTTTGGGCTCCAAAATCACTGCAGATGGTGACTGCAGCCATGAAATTAAAAGATGCTTACTCCTTGGAAGGAAAGTTATGACCAACCTAGATAGCATATTCGAAAGCAGAGACATTTCTTTGTCGACTAAGGTCCGTCTAGTCTAGGCTATGGTTTTTCCAGTGGTCATGTATGGATGTGAGAGTAGGACTGTGAAGAAGGTTGAGTGCTGAAGAATCGATGCTTTTGAACTGTTGTGTTAGAGAAGACTCTTGAGAGTCCCTTGGACTGCAAGGAGATCCAACCAGTCCATTCTAAAGGAGATCAGTCCTGGGTATTCATTGGAATGGCTGATGTTAAAGCTGAAACTCCAATACTTTGGCCATCTCATGCGAAGAGCTGACTCATTGGAAAAGACTGATGCTGGGAGGGATTGGGGGCAGGAGGAGAAGGGGATGACAGAGGATGAGATGGCTGGATGGCATCACGGACTCGATGGACTTGGGTCTGGGTGAACTCTGGGAGTTGGTGATGGACAGGGAGGACTGGCGTGCTGCAATTCATGGAGTCATAAAGACTCGGACACTACTGAGCAACTGAACTGAACTGGAGTTCCATCACCTCCAGTAACTTTGTTCATAGTGATGCTTCCTAAGGCCCACTGGAATTCGCATTCCGGGATGTCTGGCTCTAGGTGAGTGATCACACCATCATGGTTACCTGGGTCATTAAGATGTTTTTTGTATAGTTCTTCTGTGAATTCCTGCACCTCTTCTTAATATCTTCTGCTTCTGTTAGGTCCATACCATTTCTACTTTATTGAGCCCGTCTTCGCATGAAATATTCTCTCGGTATCTCTAATTTTCTTGAAGAGATCGCCAGTTTTCCCCATTCTAGTGTTTTCCTTTATTTCTTTGCATTGGTCACTGAGGAAGCCTTTCTTATCTCTCCTTGCTACTCTTTGGAACTCTGCATTCAGATGGATATATCTTTCCTTTTCTCCTTTACCTTTAGTTTCTCTTTTCTCAGCTGTTTGTAAGGCCTCCCCAGACAATCATTTTGCATTCTTGCATTTCTTTTTCTTGGGGATGGTCTTTATCACCACTTCCTGTACAATTTATGAACCTCCATCCATAGTCCTTCAGGCTCTCTGTCTATCATATTTAACCCCTTGAATCTATTTTTCGCTTCCACTGTAAGGGATTTGATTTAGTTCAATCCTGAATGGTCTAGTGGTTTTCTATACTTTCTTCAATTTAAGTCTGAATTTGGCAATAAGGAGTTCATGATCTGAGCCACAGTCAGCTGCTGGTCTTGGTTTTGCTGACTGTATAGAGCTTCTCCATCTTTGACTTCAAGAATATGATCAATTTGGATTTTAGTATTGACCATGTGATGTCCATATGTAGAGTCTTCTCTTGTGTTGTTGGAAGAGGGTGTTTGCTGTGACTAGTGTGTTCTCTTGGCAAAGCTCTGGTAGCCTTTTCCCCACTTCAGTTTATACTTGAAGGCCAAATGTGCTTGTTACTCCAGGTGTCTCTTGACTTCCTACTTTTGTATTCCAGTCTCCTATGATGAAAAGGACATCTTTTTTCAGTGTTAGTTCTAGAAGGTCTTGTACGTATTCATAGAACAATTCAACTTCAGCTTCTTTGGCAATAGTTGTTGGGGCATAGACTTGGATTACTGTGATAGTGAATGGTTTACCTTGAAAATGAACAGAGATCATTTTGTTGTTTTTGAGATTGCATCCAAATACTGCATTTTGGACTCCTGTTGACTATGAGTGCTACTCCATTTCTGCTAAGGGTTCTTTCTCACAGTAGTAGATATAATGGTCTTCTGAATTAAATTCACCCATTCCAAGGGTGTTTTTTTTTTAAATTGTAAAAAGTGCTGCCATGTCTCCATTGCTGCCTTGCAAATAGATTCATCAGTACCATCTTTCCAGATTTCATATGCATGTTTTAATACACAATATTTGTCTTTCTCTTTCTGTTTTACTTCACTCTGTATAATAGACTTTAGGCTTATCCACCTAATTAGGAATGACTCAAATAAATTCTTTTTCATAGCTAAGTAATATTCTATTGTGTATATGTACCACGATTTCTATATCTATTCATCTGTTGATGGACATCTAGGTTGATTCCATGTTCTAGCTATTGCAAAAGTGCTTACCATGAACACTGGAGTACATGTGTCTCAACTTGAGTTACTTGAGCGTGGATGCCCAGTAGTGGGATTGTTGGGTCATATGATAGTTCTATTCCTATTTTTTTAAAAAGGAATCTCCATACTATTTCCCATAGTGGCTGTATCAATTTACTTTCCCACCAACAGTGCAAGAGAGTTCCCTTCTCTCCACACCCTCACCAACATATCTTGTTTGTAGATATTTTAATGATGGTCATACTGACTGGTTAAGGTGATACCTCATTGTAGTTTTGATTTGCATTTCCCTAATAATGAGCAATGTTGAGAATTTTTTCATATGTTGTTGGCCACGTGTATGTCTTCTTTGGAGAAATATCTGTTTAGATCTTCTGCCCATTTGTTGGTTGGGTTGTTTATTATTCTGGTATTGAGCTCTATGAGCTGCTTGAATATTTTGTAAATTAATCCCTTGTCAGTTGTTTTGTTCCTAATCATTTTCTCCCATTCTGAGGGTTGTCTTCTCACCTTATTTATTGTTTCCTTTGCTGTGCAAAATCATCTGAGTTTAATTAAGTTCCATTTGCTTACATTATTTTTTATTTCCATTACTCTAGGAGGTGGGTCAGAGAGGATCTTGCTGTTATGTATGTCAAAGAATGTACTGCCTATTTTTTCCTAAGAGTTTTATACTTTCTAGCCTTACATTTAAATCTTTAATCCATTCTGAGTTTGTGTGTGTGTGTGTGTGTGTGTGTAGTGTTAGAAAGCATTCTAGCTTCATTCTTTTACATGGAGCTGTTTAGTTTTCCCAGCACTGCTTATTGAAAATACTGTTTTTTCTCTATTGTATATACCTACTTCTTTCATCAAGGACAAGGTGCCCATAGGTGAGTGGGCACCTCTGGGTTTATCTCTTGGTTATCTATCTTGTGCCATTTGTCTACATTTCTGGTTTTGTGCCAAAATCACACTGTCTTAATGACTGTAGCTTTGTAGTATAACGTGAAGCCAGGAAGGTTGATTCCTCCAGCTCCATTCTTTTTCATGAATGCTTTCAGTTCAGTTCAGTTCATTCACTCAGTTGTGTCTGACTCTTTGTGACCCCATGAATTGCAGCACACCAGGCCTCCCTGTCCATCACCAACTCCCAGAGTTCACTCAAACTCATGTCCATTGAGTTGGTGATGCAATCCAGCCATCTCATCCTCTGCCATCCCCTTCTCCTCCTGCCCCCAATCCCTCCCAGCATTAGAGTCTTTTCCAGTGAGTCAACTCGTCGCATGAGGTGGCCAAAGTACTGAAGTTTCAGCTTTAGCATCAATCCTTCCATAGAACACCCAGGACTGATCTCCTTTAGAATGGACTGGTTGGATCTCCTTGCAGTCCAAGGGATTCTTAAGAGTCTTCTATTTGGAGTCTTTCGAGTTTCCATACAAGTTGTGAAATATTTTGTTCAAGTTCTGTGAAAAATACCATCAGTAGTTTGATAGAGACTGTATTGAATCTGTAGATTATTTTGTGTAGTATAGTCATTTTCCCAATGTTGATTCTTCCAAACTGAGAATATCTCTCCATCTGTTTGTGTCATCTTTGATTTCTTTCATCAGTGTCTTACAGTTTTCTGCATGTAGGTCTTTTGTCTCTTTAGGTAAGTTTATGCCTAGGTATTTTATTCATTTTGTTGCAATGGTTAATGGGATTGTTTCTTTCACTTCTCTTTCTACGTTTTCATTGTGTATAGAAAATGCAAGGGATTTCTGTGTGTTAGTTCTATATCCTGCAACTGTACTATATTCATTGATTTGTCCTAGTACTTTTCTGGTGAAATATTTAGGGCTTTCTATGTATTGTGTCATATCATCTGCAACTGGTAGGAGTTTTACTTCATTTTCAATCTGCATTCTTTTTTTTTCCTTCCTCTGATTACTGTAGTTAGGACTTCCACAATTATGTTGATTAATACTGGTGAGAGTGGGCACCTTGCCTTGTTTCTGATCTTAGAGGAAATGCTTTTAATTTTTCACTATTGAGAATGATGTTTGCTGTGGTTTTACTGTGAAAGTGAAATTGAAGTCACTCAGTTGTGTCTGACTCTTTGCGACCCCGTGGACTGTAGCCCACCAGGCTCCTCCATCCATGGGATTCTCCAGGCAAGAATACTGGAGTGGGTTGCCATTTCCTTATATGGCCTTTATTATGTTCAGGAAGGTTCATTCTATGCCTTTTTTCTGGAGTTTTTTTTTCTCTAATCATAAATGGATGTTTAATTTTGTCAAAAGCTTTGTCTGCAGCTATTGAGATGATCATGTGGTTTTTATCTTTCAGTTTGTTGATATGGTGTATCACATTGACTGATTTATGTATACTGAAGAATCCTTGCATCCCTGGTGTAAATCCCACTTGATCACATTGTATGTGTTAGTGTGCACTTGGTTGCTTAGTCATGTCTGACTCTTGTGACCCCAGTGGACTGTATCCTGCCAGACTTCTCTGTCCATGAGATTTCCCAGGCAATAATACTGGAGTGGGTTGCCATTTCCTTCTCCAGGGAATCTTCCTGAGCCAGAGATTGAGCCTAGGTCTCCTGCATCGCAGGCAGGTTTTTTACCATCTGAGCCACCAGTGTAGAGTTGAATCTTGGTGTTGAGATGCTGACCTCTGAGATATTTCTCTGCAATTAATATTCCTTGGGGCCTAGTATTCTCAGCAGTTCAGATTCAGTGCTCTTGCCTCCGGGGCTCAGGCCTAGTTTCTGGCCCATGAACCAGGATCCCACAAGCTGTGGATGTAGGGGAAAAAGGAGGAAATAAATAAATAAAGAAAAAAGCCAGAACAACAAAGAATAAAAATAACAACCCCTGAAAGGTAAAACCAGCCCCCAAGAGCAAAGAGAATGAAGGGGGCAAAAAAAAAGAAATATATATATGTATATAAATAAAAAAATAAAAATAAAATAAGGAAGCAGAATAACAATGAAGACTAAAAATAATAGAATCTAAGTTTAGAAAACTAACATAAATAGAAAAAATGAGTATATATGAAACCACAGGAGAGTAAAACTGAACTCCCCTAGCAAATAGTGAAAAAAAAGAAAAAGGTAGAAAAAAACCTTGCTGTGAAGGATGGGGGCTTAGGTATATAAGGGCTTAGGTGGTGTTTAGATGGAGGTGGGACTTAGGCAGGGGTGCTACTCTAATTCAGGACCCAAGCCATCAGAAAATGCCCCGGGTTGGGGTGGGGCTCCTGGATGGTGGAGGGGCTCACCCTGCTGCAATCAAGGGGCCCCTAAGGAAGGAGAAAGTCTTTAATTCACCTTCAGTTTTGTAAGATAGAATTTCAAGATACAGAATTCAAGGTTGGTGGGGTTTTCTCTCAAAACATATTATACACACACACACACACACACACACACACACACACACACACACACACTTTTTTTTTTCTCTCTCAAAGCATGTATTTTGCTCCTCTGTCTTCTTGCTGCATCATTTCTGAGGAGGAGTTGAATGTAATTCTTATCTTTGATCCTCTATAGTTAGAATTTTTCCCCTTTTCTGGCTTCTTTCAAGTTGTCTTTATCTGTGATTTCTTGACATTTGAATATGATATATCTAAGTGTAATTTGTTTGGTGTTTTTATTGCTAAGGATTTTTCCTGCTTGTTGCCTGAGTTCTGTGACCTATGGCTTGGTGTCTAAAATTAAATTGGGGAAAATTCCATCCCTTGATTCAAATATTTCTTCTGTTCCCTTCTATATTTTTCTATTTTTGACATTCCAATTACCCATATATTGCATATGTTGCAGTCAACCCACAGTTTTTGTATATCTGTTCCTTTTTTTTTGTATTTGTTTCTCTCAGGTTCGTCTGGCTATTTTCTTCTGTGGAAATGCTTGGAAGTCATTGTGGAAGTTCTAGTATACTTTATGGCTAGTACACAGTCCCTTGCATAGGACCTTTTGGCCACCTTGAACCTGGGAGTGTATCAGATAGGCATTTATCCTTTAGGAATACAAATATATGAACTAATTAAAATGAACCATATAGAGTAATATTGAAATGTTCTTATATATACTTTATTTTTCCCATAAATATATACTGATTGCCATTGTGCATCATAAAATTTGTAGGTATTTACATATAAAACTATAATGCATTGTTTTCAATAAATGAACATTTTGCCTGTTATTTCCTTCAAACCCAATGCTCCTCTGAGAAGTGATTCTTGAGTTGCATTGCCAGCTCCAAATTGTATTCCATATGCAAAATAAATAAATAAATAAACTTCCTCCCACTATGTTACACACATTTGAGATTGTGGACTATTTCAGTCTATATGTAGTAAAAAACTAAATTGTAAATAACTGAATAAATTTGGCAAATGGGCTGATTACTGTACATGACACTGTCTGTAGCATTAAGAAACTTCCAGCTCTCCCTACAAAGACAAAACAAATATATCCTTACAAGTGTTACCCACAACTGTTCTTTCCTCAAGGACTCTCACCAAAATTCTACCTTCTTTGCTCTTTGCTCAGGTTACATCCTCTGAAGCATTTCCCTATTGCTCTCTGCACTCTTTCACAGCCTTTTTAGTGAGCCACAGTAACACAGTTTTTAAATTTAGTCACTAGCCACTGAGGTTGGATTTTAGATTCTTCTCAGTGTAGTGCACAATACACAAATACAGGCTAGACCACCACAGTGCCTATGTGAGCTTCTAAAACCCTCCTCAGGGTAAGACCAGAATTCTTCAACTATGCAGAGCTTAATATTTTTCTCTTATGCATTAAATGATTTATCTGCTTATCTTGTTCCAGAAACACTGAATATCTCTATCCCATTGCCATGTCCAAGTCCTAAAACTCATTCAAAGATGAGTTAATTTTCTCAAACTACTAGTATTTTTGCTTGATCTAGCTAAGGTAAGGTATACTGTTCTTGAGTTATCTCACCCAGTTTTTCCTTTTATTTATCATTTTCAATTCTCTTTAAATGAAGCTTTAAGTTCACGTTATCTACTTCCATATGTAATCTACTTCAGAGCAGCTTCTGTGTCTGCCATATTTTCTAGTCCTCATAATGTCTAGTATTTTCTTGAAAATTTCACCTCTGACAATCTCATGGGAAATGAACAGATATCAAAAAATATTCAGATATTAAGGACAGCATAAATGTGAAGGAATGTCTGTATTATATAATTTCTTTATACAACTACAATCATCATTGTTGATGACAATCATGTATTATTTAGCTTGTATTTAGTTCTTTCTTTATTTGTCTGTGAATCAGTATGGGTTGAAATGTGAAAAGAAAACTATCTTTTAATCCATCGTCTAAGTAATTTGTATGAAACTGACTATAGGAATTACAGTATTTTAAATGGAATCATTTCAGATCACTCTTCTAATTACCCTCTATCTTTGTTCTTGTGTATAGATTAGTGGGTTCAGAGTGGGGGCAACAATAGTATCAAAAGGGCAAGGGCCTTCCCCTGGTTCTGAGAGTAGTTACTCTTAGGCTGAAAATACATGAACATTATGGTTCCATCGAACAGCGAGACCACCATTAAGTGAGATGCCCAAGTCCCAGTGGCCTTTTGTTGTCCTTCAACAGAGTGCATCCTAACCACAGCCATTGCTATGGAGGTATAGGAGGTAAGAATGATGCATACCAGATTGGCAAGGGTGATCAGGCGAGCAACTAACATCTTCAACTCAGTTGGACCAGTGTCTACACAGGACATCTTGATAATGACCAGAAACTCACAAAAGAAATTGTCCACATAGCAGTGGCCACAGACAGGCAAAATAGTGGCCAGTGAAAAATGAAAGAGACAGTTGGTAAACCCTGAAAACCAAGACATGGCTGCAAGAAAGTGGCGGATTTGTTGGTGCATGACTGTAGCACCGTATATGGTTGATTTTTTTACTACCTTCTCACATGTTTACCAGCATCTGAGGAACAATACAAGTGCTGAAACAAATGTCCAGAAAGGAGAGGATCTGGAGGAAGAGTCCATTGGAGTGTGGAGATGGATGTCCATGAGGGAGACCAAGATGATGAGTGCATTGCCTAGGAGTGTCATGGCATAGAATTTAGATACAAACAGAGATAGGATAAACTCAGTCTGTGAATATTGTGAGAACTCAGTCTGTGAATATTGTGAGAAGTCAACTAAGATGAAGTCTTCTCCTGAACTGTCATTTATTTTCATCATCTATTTATTTCAGAGAAGTTAAAATAGAATCAAGTGTTCTGTATATATTTCCAAAAGGAACAAACAAAAAGAAGTTAGTCAATTTTTATATAACAGTCACCATCATTTCAAAGGTTTTTGCAAATAAATCCAAATATATGAATTCAAATTTCCTGATGTATAAAATTATTTAAATGATTTAAATGCAAATACATTTCACAATTAGAAATCGGATAGGAGTATACTAAAGATATACTAAGAATTTTTTTCTGCTTCTCTTTGTCAAGTTAATTATTTAACTACGCAGAATATAATTTCTCTTTGACATATATTTCCATTCTTAATATCTTCACTTGCTTAATACACAAGTACGAAAACAAAACTGTGTAACTGAGATACAGACTTGAACCTGGCCTAAACCCACAGTCCTCCAACTGAGATCACACACTTTGTTTAAACACTTAATGAAGCTCAGGTTCTTGATGTCTCATTGCAGAAAGAATTCTGTGAGAGATAAAGTGACAGGTAAGAAGTGAATTTATTTAGAGAGAAACATACTCCACAGATGGAGCGTGGTCATCTCAGAAGAACAGCAGCTTTGAAAGACAGTGTGCCTTAAAAAATTTTTTTTAATTTATTTTTGGCTGTGTTGGTTCTTTGTTGCTACGTGGGCTTCTCTCTAGTTGTGGTGAGTGGGGAGCAATTCTTTGGTTGCAGTGCACAGGTTTCCCATTGTGGTGGCTTCTCTTGTTATGGAGCATGGGCTCTAGGGCAAATAGGCTTCAGTAGTTGGGGCACGTGGGCTCAGTAGTTGTGACTCCTGGGCATTACAGCACAGGCTCAACAGTTGTGGTGCATGAGCTTAGTTGTTCCACAGCATGTGGGATCTTCCTGGATCAGGGATTGAACCCATGTCTCCTACATTAGCAGGCACATTGTTTATCACTGAGTCACTAGACAGTTCTTCAGTGTGGTTAGTTTGTATGGGCTGGGTAATATCATAGGCTAATGATCATGAGATTTATTCCAACTATTTCAGGGAAGGGGTGGGGATTTCTAGGAATCGGGCCACTGCCCACATTTTGGCCTTTGTTGGTTGGCTTCAGAAATGTCATGGTGCTGGTTGGTATGTCATTTGGATTGTTGATGTGTTACGATGAGCATATACTGAGGCTCAAGGTCTAGTGGAAACCAACTTGTCCACCATCTTGGACTTTTTGGTTCTAGTCAGTTTATGTCATGTCTTCAGGCTATGTCATTCTTTTAAAGTTTGTGCCCTGACCCCTTCACTCCTGTTTCAAAAGGAAGAACTAAGTGGTAAGAAAAAAGTAAAACTTTGGATATGGTTCCGTTCAGTTCAGTCACTCCATCATGTCCGACTCTTTGTGACCCCATGAATCGCAGCACGCCAGGCCTCCCTGTCCATCACCAACTCCTGGAGTTCACTCAGACTCAAATCCATCGAGTCAGTGATGCCATCCAGCCATCTCATCCTCTGTTGTCCCCTTCTCCTCCTACCCCTAATCCCTCCCAGCATCAGAGTCTTTTCCAATGAGTCAACTCTTCACATGAGGTGGCCAAAGTACTTGAGTTTCAGCTTCAGCATCATTTCCTCCAAAGAAATCCCAGGGCTGATCTCCTTCAGAATGGACTGGTTGGATCTCCTTGCAGTCCAAGGGACTCTCAAGAGTCTTCTCCAACACCACAGTTCAAAAGCATCAATTCTTTGGTGCTCAGCCTTCTTCACAATCCAACTCTCACATCCACACATGACCACTGGAAAAACCATAGCCTTGACTAGACGGACCTTTGTTGGCAAAGTAATGTCTCTGCTTTTCAATATGCCTGGATATGGTAATTTATGTTAATAGATTTACTTCACCCTGGCTTGAGGATTAGGTGATACAACAGTGAATGTTGTAGTTAAGGAAAAAGTGAGGGTGGACCAAATTGACACTTAAAATATTTTTACATAGTTGCAAATGGTTCTGTGGAATTTAAAAGGTAAATTATAGTTTCATTTCTCCAAAAATGATCTTTTACCTTAATATTCTCTCTCTTTCACACACACATACACACACACACACACACACACACGGAGAGAGAGAGAGAGAGAGCGTGCTTTTTAATAATGGAGTCAGTATATCTAGATACTGCTCTTCCATAAAAATAAAAACATTGACAAATATTGTCAAAATAACTTTATTCAGAATTATGGATAGTAACCAGATGATTTAATCAACACAAGAATACGTATTCCTAAAAAAGTGTCTTCATTACAGGAAGAAAAAGATTTATGACATTTTAATGGCTTCCAGGTAGCTCGGTTGGTTAGGAGTCTGCTTCCAGTGTAGGAGACCCAGGTTTGATACCTGGGTCAGGAAGATCCTCTGGAGAAGGGAATGGCAACCCACTCTAGTATTCTTGCCTGGAGAATTCCATGGACACAGAGGGGCCTGGAAGGCTACAGTCCATGGATCACAAAGAGTTGGACATGACTGAGCCACTAAGACTTTCACTATTGTGCCCTAATTCACTATCTCCCCCTCTTCTAGAAGCTAGCTTCTGGTTTTCATGGCTACTGCAGAGCTGGAGGAGGGGGAGATAATGAATTGGAGCTTTCCCTCAAATCTCATTCTCAGAGAGATGTCATTATTTGATATATCTAGCACTTCCCCTGGAGAAGGCACTGGTGACCCACTCCAGTACTCTTGCCTGGAAATTCCCATGGATGGAGGAGCCTGGTAGGCTGCAGTCCATGCAATCGCTAAGAGTTGGACACGACTGAGTGACTTCACTTTCACTTTTCACTTTCATGCATTGGAGAAGGAAATGGCAACCCACCCCAGTGTTCTTGCCTGGAGAATCCCAGGGATGGAGGAGCCTGGTGGGCTGCCATCTATGGGGTCATACACAACTGATGTGACTTAGCAGCAGCAGTACCAGCACTTTCCTGACTCCTCTCACTCTCCTCCAAAAGAGCTTGTCTTTATTTGACCTCATTTGTGGAAATAATTCTCTCTCTTCCAATCACTGTGGTCATTGAAAACATTCAACAACTGCTTGAGGAAGTGGCAATAGTTGGATCAAACAGGTAGCTGACCATGGAATTTAAAAGCAAAAGCTGAGGAAATACAAAGTGGAACTGAAAGGTCCAAAATATTCCTGGGAATCTAGAAGCCTATATGCATGCGTGGGTTTATGTGAATGCCTATCAAGCCTTGAGAAGGAGCTAACGTTGCATCTCTAGCTGACCTTGAGAATTACTGCGATTAGACATTTAAAGATAAGGTATAGTTGTAAATTGGCTGCCAAAGTCCCAAAAACATGTTCCAACACACCCAACAAGATGCTAGCAAAGGCTAGGATAGTTATTGTTTCAAGTCACTTGAGGAAATCTCTGTCCCATCATTAGCTGACCGCTCAGTTAACTAAGCAAGCACAGACTTCAGTGACCACACAAACGATCATACAGGCTTTAGACTGTTGGTAAAAAGTAAACATACAGACTAAAACTGCAAATATAAAAGCCCTGGTAATGGTGTGATTTTCAGATTTGCCACATTGTATACTTCAAAATGATTTTCAACAACCAGACACAAGGACACAAAGAAAGGCCATGTGAGAACACAGTGACAATGTATATTTGCAAGCCAGCATGAGACATCTCACCAGAACCCAATGATGCCTGGCTCCCTGATATAGAGCTTGCAACTGTAAGAAAATCATTTTTGTTGTTTATAACACCCATTATAATATAGTTAGTTATAGCAGCATTGACTGATATAGAAAAAAAAAGCAGTCAGTAAAAGATGACCCTGAAATTGGTCAAGTACTGGATGTATTTGTGGACTTAAAGTATTCCCAACCAAAAGTTGAGGGTTATATTTTATGTGGTTGGATTTTTAGGATTTCAAGCCTGGAAGGCAGCATTTCAAGTAACCCTGAGAGACTGCTCTGAGGAGGTGAGAGGAAGAGCCAGGCTATATAGAAGACTTGAAACAAAGGGCAGGTAGTCTGAACATCAAAAAACTGCTGTTAATTAAGACAATCAGATATCCCAAGTTAAGGAATTTAGTGCTTTTCTAACTGTGGGAGGATGCAAGAATCTGGGCTTATTGAATCCATTCCTTTGATATGCATCTCAGCCAATATCCTGTTTTCACATCCTGAGTTTCCTCAGGGCTCATCTTAGGGAGTGGTTGCAGTCTGATAGCTGCTATATGGCACGTATTCTTTCCTTCCTGAGTTCCCTCCAGGATTTACCAGCTACCATTCACGGTGGTTGGAATCACTGCTGACTGTGACATGCTTGTTTACTGCTGGTGCGATGCAGGTACAGTTACTTTGTTGTAACAGAGCTGGGATGTTTTCTCCAAAGTTAAACAAGCCTCCCCTTGGGATCCAACGATCGTGCTTCCATTATTAGAAAACTGCTTTGAAAATCCATGCCCAAATACAAACACAGACAGACATAAGCACAGCAGCACTACTCAAATACTAAAAACTTGAAGAAATCAGGATAGCTTCAATAGATGAATGCATAAGCAAATTGGGGTAGATCCATGTCAGGATAAGTAGAATATGCCTCCCCCAAATAAATGCCTTTCTGGTGTAGGATTATTTAAGTCAGCATCAAAAAAAAAAAAAAAATCTCAGAAAACTAAGTAGCCATTTCCCTTTTGTGAAGGACATTTAAGCAAAGAAATCTCCATATTAAGGGCTGTCCCTTTCTTTGCACCAGAAGGATAATGAAAACTCATCTGTGGAGATGTCCTGACTTAAATCTGCAAACAGTCATATACTTCTTTATTGTGTTTTGCGTGATAACTTGCCACAGCTGGCTTTCCCACTTCCCCAAGGTCTTTCTTCTATTTTTAGCTGAGTATTTAAGGTGATGGCTTTTGACAATTCAGGGAGTGACTCACTCTTCCTCTGTATCTCCCCTGTATACAGCAGGTATTTGCTGTTGTTTTAGTCCCCATGTCATGTCAGATTCTTTGGCATCCCTATATATTGCAGCCTGCCAGGCTCCTCTGTCTGTGGCATATCCTAGGCAAGGATACTGGAGTGCTTGCCATTTCCTTCTCCAGATGATCTTCCTCACTCAGGGATTGAACTTGTGTCTCTTGCATTGCAGGCGGATTCTTTACCACTAAGCCACCAGGGAAGAATAGAGGAGGCATGCATGTTACTAAGCTTCTGTTTTTCTCCTGGCAATCTGTCTCTTATTACAGAGGGTCATGGGGGCCAGAAACCTAGAAAGGCAGAGTGAAAATTGTTTTTCTTCTCATACACATGCAATGGAATATTACTCAACAGTAGAAAGAAGTAAACCATCAACCCATGAAATATATGGTTAAATTTCACATGCATATTGCTAAGTGAAAGAATCCAGTCTGAAAAGGAAGCACACAGTATGACCCCATTTATGACATTCTAGGAAAAGCAAAGCTACATAGATGATAAGCAGATTATCTGCTGAAGGGGGTGAAGTATTCTGTGATACGTCAGGATGTGATACTATCACTTTGCATCTATCTATGCTCATTGATTTGTACAGCCCAAGGGATCAGACATCATCTATTCAAGTTTAGTTATTTGGAGTGTAGGAGTGTCGCAAGATGGAATACACAGTGTGACAGAATCTAACTATATTAGAAATGCATGGGAAAAAACCTCAGTCTAAGAGATGAGACAAAATATGCTGACCTAAGTTACTTTGGAAATGGATGAAATAGATTGTACATAAACAGACTATTTTATGGAGTTCTTTCTAGGGTGTGGTACAATTCTGAAACCACTGTATATGTAATCTGAAAGAGGAGAAATGAACTGATAAATGGTAGATGATGGGAGCCAGGCTCCTTGCTTTAGGAGTGGGAAGTTATAGATAAGCAAAGAACTAGAGAATGAAGCTGAGCCCTGGACAGCTTCGCCTTCTGGCTCCAGGTTGCTCCTGTCAGGACTACAGTCACCTGCATGTAGGTGCTGTGACCAGCCAGCCCCCACCACCACCTGGCCTTTCCTCTTCCTCCCAGTGATGATTCCAGTGGCATTTCCAGCTTGGATCCCTCCCCCAGGCCAGATGCATCTGTCCATCCACTGCCTCCCATTGCACTTGGGAACTAATGGCCCCTTGGAGGACTGTGATCCTGCTGCTCCCCATGCCCAGGAAGCAGCCCCACCTTCCCTAGCTGTGGAGCCCAGACAACTGGCGTAACCAGCAGAAGCCTATGGGGTCTTCCCAGGACAGACCCCATCCCATATCCTCTGCTGTAGCTCCTCTCTGAAGTACAGAGGTAATGGTATCTGATGTAAACTCCCTGAGTTGTTTTACAGATGCTAAACCCCCACCCAATGGAAGAAGTTAACTACTCAATGAGCATGAACACAAAGACCCTAGAGCTACGAGTGCCTGGGAATTTGTGAGGTTAACCACCTGTTACTTCATCAAGCAGAGAACTGTGCACCAGCTGATCACATGCCCTGTGACCCCCTCCCTCCTGTGGCGTGTTCAGTTGCTTTGCTGAAACCCTTCAGAGTTCAGGGTCTAGAGCACAAGCCACCTGTCCCCCATGTACTGGCGCTTTCACAGTTCATGCTGTTCTTCCCGTCACCATAACTGGCGTCAGAGACTGGCCTTACTGCATTCAGGAACGTGGACCCAAGTTCATTTCAGTAGCTCGGGGGCCTCCCAGGCTCCCACTTCCTTGTGGCCAGTGACTGTGAGCTCCTCCTCCAGAGCCTTTGGCCACTCCCTACACTAATTACCCTCTATACCCACAGCCCCTGCCCAAGCCCTAACCACCCCCTCCATCATGCCCTGATGAAGCTCCCTGCCCCCATGGTGCATCTCACATCCCACCCCCAACACGGTCTTCCTGAAGCCGAATCAAGACAATGACTCCTCCCTGTGATTCCCCTCACCTGGGGAATCCAGGCCTTGATCCATTCCAGGTGACTCCAAGGGCCTCATTCTCTCCAGACTCCATTCACATGGCTACTGTCTATGCCAGTCTATATGGGCCTGTGGTGATCTCCTAAAATGAGGGTTATTTTATACACAGAGATGGAGTGAATGGTGGCCCCAAAGATGTGTCCCCCAGAACACAGGAACAGGGCCGTATCTAGGAAAAGGGTCTTTGTAGATGTAGTTAAGGATCTCAAGGTAAGGTCATCTAGGGTTAGGGTGACCTTCAATCCCACTGACAGATATCCTTCTAAGAGACGAAAGAGGACATAGGAGAAGCCTCTTAAACGCGGAGGCAGAGATGGGGGGAAGGGGCCCCTGGAGCACCCGAACCTGGAAAAGGCAGGAAGCACCCTACCCTGGAGCCTCTGGAGAAACTTCAGCCCTGCACCGCCTTGATCTCAGATGTCTGGTCTTCAGCACTGGGGGAGGATGAACTCCTGTTGTTTTAACCCACTCAGCTTGTGATCATTTGTTAGAGAAGCCACAGAGCAGCCACACAGACCCTGCTCTGTAGGATCCTAGTGCGTCTCACTAAAGGCAGATGGAGCCTGGATTATAGAACCCTTAGAGTCAGCACTGGATCCTGAGAAATGTTAAAGCATGTTGAGGGGTCAAGTCTGAAGCATGTCTCTAGGGTACCAGCTGCATATGCCTCCTCAGATTCTTACAGCTGTACACCTGGTGCAGTAAGTAGCTCTGTCCTGACTGAGGACATTTAATGTCACTGTTTACGCCACTAATTAAGAACACACCAGTTATATGGGTGAAAACTCAGTTAGGATACTTGCTACCAGGATGAACAATTCTGAAGATAGTCACAGGTGGGGACTTACGTGCAGCCAGCAGCCTTCCCACCCTCTCCACACCTACTCCTCCACCCCCTGCCCAAGGAGTGTCCTCAGTGGAAATCTGGGGGGCCACAAGGAGGCATCTCTAAGGCTGACTGACCCCCAGGCTAGCTGCTCCTGAACCTCCTCCACCCTTCCCAGGAAAACACCTGAATTTGTGCAAAGACCTCAAAGGCTGGAGGAAAGGACTTGGAGTCACCACAGCGACAGCATGCTTGCCAAGTTGGCTCCCACAGGCCAGGCGGTATGGTCTGAGAAGATAACAGGCAGGAAGGCCAGGGGGTCTCCAAATGGAGGAAATAGGCTGCAAGTGTCAGAAAATTTTCTCTCTCTCTTAAGCAGCAGGAGGAAACTAGCGTTATATTTTTTGCCTATGGGGTTGCACAGAGTCGGACACGTCTGAAGCGACTTAGCAGCAGCAGCATACAAACTTAAAAAGCAGTTTCTCTTAAAATTCTGTGTTGCCATGACACCTGGTTCCACCTGAACTTAACTGCCGGGAGCCAGCACGAGGAGTCCCATCCGTGGCAAAGGTCATGAGGTTAAGGGGCCTGACAGGCAAAGGCGAGTCAGGCCTTAAGGGAACCTCACTGGATCTGCTCGTGCATCTGCCCCAAAACCAGAGTCTGCCTGCCTTACTGCATTGTGCTTTTCGCCTACTCTTCTGACATTATACAGGGGGCTATCCCCATCACCTCTCTCTGATAAGGAGTTAACTTAGGACTCCAGTTAATAAATCTCCTGGGCATGACAAGGGTGTTTCAGTCCAAAAACCTCTCTGCTGGCAGACTAGCTTGTGTTACAGGATTATCCACACGCTTGCTACTACATACCTGATTGTTTACAACCTCTCAACCATAAACAGCACAGAGAGTTTGGAGTATTTTGAAAGTCTTAGTTAGCATAGGGTTTTTCTAAAGATAAAAATCATGTTGGTGAAGGGTTTCATTGCTGAGTTAATGATTGCCGCCGGGCCTCCATATCCTTAGGCACCTGGGAGTATGTTAATTGATATAATTGAAATGTAGAAAAAGAAATATAATAGTTTTGATGTTAGCAATACTAGACTTTTGAGTTAATGAATTTTCTCTTTTGTTATAAATCACTGTACTCCTCTTCCTTTGTTATAAATCACTGTGTCCTTGCTATGTAAAAATGTAACTTTACCACTATCTTAAGACTAAATAGATCTTCTGGGTGGGTTATTTGGCTTCTTGGAACCTCAGCCCCTTGGCCTGCTTGTGGGGTGATGGTGGCATTGACTGACTAGTAATTTGCTCAGGTCCTGGTAGAAAGGGGTCTCATGGAAATTCCACAGGACACTGTCAGTATGGGACTTGAAGCTTGTTTTCCACAGGTCTGTCTTCAGGATCCAGAGAGCAAATACAAGCTGATGTGCAGCAGAGTCCAGGGATGGGCTTGGTTTGGTGGGTCTTCCTGTTTTCTGAATCTCAGAGGGAGCAGGCTCTAGTGGGCAGTGGAAGCATCTGGACCTCAAGACCCAGCAGCCCCTGAGTCTGGTGTCTGGGCCCCTGGAAGGCAGATGGGCCAGACCAGTTCCCCCTTGACTCTCTTCCTGCACATAACATGCAAGGTGCAGCCTGTCAGTACAGAGAAACAGGGGTGGGTGGGAAGAGCACATGGGGCAACTTGTGTACAGGGGCATCCACATGAGGAATGTGGGCTGGTGAGATGCAGGCAAAGGGAGGGGCAGGTGGTGGGCCTGAGGAAGCAGGGTGGGGCTGAGGTCCCCTGGAGGGGGGTGCACTGAGCTTGGCCTGAGCTGGCCTTGTACTCCGCTGGCATTCCCTCTCATGGACCCTGGGGAGGAGGAAAAGAGCAGCGTTGGTGGAGTGGCCATTCTCGACCCCAGGCCCTGTCAGCACTGGCCCTTCAGGTTCTGGTTCGGGAGCCTGTGGAGAATGGGTCCAGCTGTGTCCACAAGTGAGGGCCTGAAGACCTGGTAAGGAAGCACTGGTGAGATCATCACCTGTGCAGAAGCTTCCGAGCCAAAGTCCAGTGGAGCTCTTGCCCTGCGTGTGTGTTTCAAGTCCACAGCACACATCATCTTCTAATGGCTCCATTTGTTTTCCGGTCACAAAGCAAAGTTCTAATATGTAGTACATCCACAGCCCATCAGGAGGGGCAGCAGTGAGGAGATACCCTCGTCCAAGGTAAGGAGCAGCGGCCATGCTTTGCTGGAGCAGCCATGAAGAGATACCCCACGTCTAAGGTAATAGAAACCCAAATAAGACAGTAGGTGTTGCAAGAGGGCATCAGAGGGCAGACATACTGAAATCATACTCACAGAAAACTAGTCAATTTAATCACATTAGGACCACAACCTTGTCTAACTCAATGAAACAAAGCTATGCCCATGGGGCCACCCAAGACGCACGGGTCATGGTGGAGAGGTCTGACAGAATGTGGTCCACTGGAGAAGGGAATGGCAAGCCACTTCAGTATTCTTGCCTTGACAACCCCATGAACAGTATGAAAAGGCAAATGATAGGATACTGAAAGAGGAACTCCCCAGGTCGGTAGGTGCCCAACATGCTACTGGAGATCAGTGGAGAAATAACTCCAGAAAGAATGAAGGGATGGAGCCAAAGCAAAAACAATACCCAGCTGTGGATGTGACTGGTGATAGAAGCAAGGTCCGGTGCTGTAAAGAGCAATATTGCATAGGAACCTGGAATGTCAGGCCCATGAATCAAGGCAAATTAAAAGTGGTCAAACAGGAGATGGCAAGAGTGAACATCGACATTCTAGGAATCAGCGAACTAAGATGGACTGGAATGGGTGAATTTAACTCAGATGACCATTATATCTACTATTTCAGGCAGGAATCTCTCAGAAGAAATGGAGTAGCCATCATGGTCAACAAGAGAGTCTGAAATGCAGTACTTGGATGCAATCTCAAAATGACAGAATGATCTCTGTTTGTTTCCAAGGCAAACCATTCAATATAACAGTTATCCAAGTCTATGCCCCAACCAGTAATGCTGAAGAAGCTGAAGTTGAATGGTTCTATGAAGACCTATAAGACCTTTTAAAACGAACACCCAAAAAGATGTCCTTTTTCATTATAGGGGACTGGAATGCAAAAGTAGGAAGTCAAGAAACACCTGGAGTAACAGGCAGATTTGGCCTTGGAATACGGAATGAAGCAGGGCAAAGACTAATAGAGTTTTGCCAAGAAAATGCACTGGTCATAATAAACACCCTCTTCCAACAACACAAGAGAAGACTCTACACATGGATATCACCAGATGGTCAACATTGAAATCAGATTGATTATATTCTTTGCAGCCAAAGATGGAGAAACTCTATATAGTCAAAAAAACAAAAACAAAAACAAAAACAAAACAAGATGGGGAGCTGACTGTGGCTCAGAACATAAACTCCTTATTGTCAAATTCAGACTTAAATTGAAGAAAGTAGGGAAAACCACTAGACCATTCAGGTATGACCTAAATCAAATCCCTTATGATTATACAGTGGAAGTGAGAAATAGATTTAAGGGCCTAGATCTGATAGAGTGCCTGATGAACTATGGACTGAGGTTTGTGACACTGTATAGGAGACAGGGATCAAGACCATGGAAAAGAAATGGAAAAAAGCAAAATGGCTGTCTGGGGAGGCCTTGCAAATGTTATGTCCGTGTGTCTGAATCCCCTGACTGAGAGAGACAAGACCACCACGACAATGCAAGAGCAAAAGGGAATTTATTTCTGACTGGAGTCAGGGCCCTTGGTTCTTTCCACGCAGTGGAGCAGAGCTAGAGGCCCGACTGTTGGGGAAGAGTGATATTTATAGAGTACAGACAAAGGCAGAGGGTTGGAGAATGCGGATTGGGGGAGTCAGTCTCTAGGGCATCTTGTCATCCTTGGATTGACTGATTTCAAATTTTTCATCTTGTCCCTGATTGGTTATGGATTGGCGCCGGCTGGACTTTTCTGGGGTGTGGTTTCTAAGGAACTATGACTCAGCTCCTCTCCAGGAATCTGAAACTTAGGCCTACTTATCTTTTAGAAGCCTGTCATGGCTGCTGTCTGGCCACTACAGTAAATAGCTGTGAAAAGAAGAGAAGTGAAAAGCAAAGGAGAAAAGGAAAGATATAAGCATTTGAATGCAGAGGTCCCAGAATAGCAAGAAGAGATAAGAAAGCATTTCTCAGCTATCAGTGCAGAGAAATCGAGGAAAACAACAGAGTGGGAAAGACTAGACATCTCTTCAAGAAAATCAGAGATATCAAGGGAACATTTTATGCAAAGATGGGCTCGATAAAGAACAGAAACGATACGGACCTAACAGAAGCAGAAGATATTAAGAAGAAGTGGCAAGAATACACAGAAGACCTGTACAAAAAAGATCTTCAAGATCAAGATAATCACGATGGTGTTGTCACTCATCTAGAGCCAGACATCCTGGAATGTGAAGTCAAATGGGCCTTAGAAAGCATCACTATGAACAAAGCTAGTGGAGGTGATGGAATTCCAGTTGAGCTGTTTCAAATTCTGAAAGATGATGCTGTGAAAGTGCTGCACTCAATATGCTGGCAAATTTGGAAAACTCAGCAGTGGCCACGGGACTGGAAAAGGTCAGTTTCATTCCAATCCCAAAGAAAGGCAATGCCAAAGAATGCTCAAACTACTGCACAATTGCACCCATCTCACATGCTAGTAAAGTAATGCTCAAAATTCTCCAAGCCAGGCTTCAGCAATACGTGAACCGTGAACTTCCTGATATTCAAGGTGGTTTTAGAAAAGGCAGGGGAACCAGAGATCAAACTGCCAACATCTGCTGAATGATCAAAAAGCAAGAGTTCCAGAAAAACATCTATTTCTGCTTTATTGACTATGCTGTGTGGATCACAATAAACTGTGGAAAATTCTTAAAGAGATGGGAACACCAGACCACCTGACCTGCCTCTTGAGAAACCTATATGCAGGTCAGAAAACAACAGTTAAAACGACATGGAACAACAGACCGGTTCCAAATAGGAAGAGGAGTACGCCAAGGCTGTATATTGTCACCCTGCTTATTTAACTTATATGCAAAGTACATCATGAGAAACTCTGGGCTGGAAGAAGCACAAGCTAGAATCAAGATTGCTGGGACGAATATCAATAACCTCAGATATGCAGATGACATCACCCTTATGGCAGAAAGGGAAGAGGAACTAAAAGCCTCTTGATGAAAGTGAAAGAGGAGAGTCAAAAGTTGGCTTAAAGCTCAACATTCAGAAAACGAAGATCATGGCATCTGGTCCTGTCACTTCATGGGAAATAGATGGGGAAACAGTGGAAACAGTGTCAGACTTTATTTTTGGGGGCTCCAAAATCACTGCAGATGGTGACTGCAGCCATGAAATTAGAAGACACTGACTCCTTGGAAGAAAAGTTATGACTAACCTAGATAGCGTATTGAAAAGCAGAGACATTTGTTTGCCAACAAAGGTCTGTCTAGTCAAGACTATGGTTTTTCCAGTGGTCATATATGGATGTGAGAGTTGGACTGTGAAGAAAACTGAGTGCTGAGGAATTTATGCTTTTGAACTGTGGTGTTGGAGAAGACTCTTGAGAGTCCCTTGGACTGCAAGGAGATCCAACTCGTCCATTCTGAAGGAGATCAGCCCTGGAATTTCTTTTGAGGGAATGATGCTAAAGCTGAAAGTCCAAACAGTGTGGAGCTTCTTTAAAAACTAGAAATAGAACTGCCTTATGACCCAGAAATCCCACTGCTGGGCATATACACCAAGGTAACTAGATTTGAAAGAGACATATGTACCCCAATGTTCATCACAGCACTGTTTATAATAGCCAGGACATGGAAGCAACCTAGATGTCCATCAGCAGATGAACGGATAAGAAAGCTGTGGTACATATACACAATGGAGTACTACTCAGCCCTTAAAAAGAATAAATTTGACTCAGTTCTAATGAGATGGATGAAATTGGAACTGATTATATAGAGTGAAGTAAGCCAGAAAGAAAAACACCAGTAGTGTATACTTACACATATATATTGAATTTAGAAAGATGGTAATGACAACCCTGTATGCAAGACAGGAAAAGAGACACAGATGTATAGAACAGTCTTTTGAACTCTGTGGGAGAGGGAGAGGGTGGGATAATTTGGGAGAATGCCATTGAAACATGTATAATATCTTATAAGAAATGAATCGCCAGTCTAGGTTCGATGCAGGATACAGGATGCTTGGGGCTGGTGCACTGGGATGACCCAGAGAAATGGTATGGGGAGGGAGGTGGGAAGGGGTTTCAGGATTGGGAACATGTGTACACCCATGGCAGAGTGATGTTGATATATGGCAAAACCAATACAGTATTGTAAAGTAAAATAAAACAAACAAACAAAAAAGCTGAAACTCCAGTACTTTCACCACCGCATTTGAAGACCTGACTCATTGTAAAGACTCTGATGCTGAGAGGGCTTCGGGGCAGGAGGAGAAGGGGACAAGAGAGGATGAGATGGCTGGATGGCATCACTGACTCGATGGAGGTGAGTCTGAGTGAATTCCAGGAGTTGATGATGGACAGGGAGGCCTGGCGTGCTCTGATTCATGGGGTCACAAAGAGTCGGACATGATTGAGTGACTGAATTGAACTGATCTGACTCCATTTGCTGCTTCTGTGTTCTTACCTACTGGACACCCAGCATTCAGTGTCACCGAGTTGTGAACTGTCAGGCAGTGTCAGGGAAGCAGGGGATGAGAGTACAGGGTCCAGGCCTGGGCGAGAGGGGCCATGCTGTCTACAGAGCCGGTGCTGTGGCTGTAGGTACACTACACCCACCACACAGGGCAGAGACCATTGTCCCCTCACAGATCATTACCAAATTAAGTCCCATGGGCACTGTTTGGGCCCCTAGCCTGGCTGGGGCTCTCTGCCTCAATGGGGACAGTTTCTGTTCTCCATTCTGGTTCAAGCAGGCAAATAACAACACCAAAACAAACACAATATAAGGTTTATTCAGAGGCCAAAGAATGGAGAAGTGGGAACTGAGTTCACAGATCAACTTCTCGCCTACTTAGACAGACTGGTTCAGTTTTAAAGAGTAAAGACAAAGGGAGGATGAGTGAGGCTAACGCTGGGGAGGCATGTGTATTTGTCCACTGGGGAAGGGGCAGGGCTTTTCTGAGGGAGAGGGTGCCACCTTCTTTTCATCGTTTTTGGGCCCATCACATCCAGTCAGGGCACAAGTACATGTGATAATACAGCTAAATCAACATACAATGAGAGTGGGTCTGTTGGAGGTCAGATCCATTGCCATCTTGGTCTCAGCTGGTTTGATCTGGTTTTGTTTGTTTGTAGCTTCCTTTCTTATCTTTGTCACTTTAAGACTCATGTTAATTCACGCTAAAGGTGGGGGTTGGAGGATTGTGTGCAAGTGTTGCAGGAAGGCAGACCCCTTCCAGGGCCTAAACCTAGGCTCTTGTCTAACACTCAGAAATGAATTGTCCGAGGAGACACATGTGCTGACAAAGCAAGAGCTTTTATTGGGATAGGGCACCTGGGTGGAGAACAGTAGGGTAAGGGAACCCAGGAGAACAGCTCTGCCGCGTGGCTCGCAGTTTCAGGTTTTATGGTGATGGGACTAGTTTTCAGGTTGTCTTTGGCCAATCATACCAATTCAGAGTGTTTCCTGGTGGCACACGCATCGCTCAGCCAAGATGGATGCTAGTGAGAGGGATTCTGGGAAGTGGACGGACATGCGGTGTCACCTTTTGACCTTTCCTGAACTCTTCTGGTTGGTGGTGGCTTATTAGTTCCATATTTCTTATCAGGATCTCTTATCATTAAACAACTCATGCAAATGGTTACTAAAAGGCCTGACCAGGGTGGGTGGTTTCAATCAGTGTGCTTCTCCTAAGGCAAGTACACTGTTGCAACAAAAATAGAAATAGAGGTTTTTTTTCCTCTCTGGATAATAAGGAGAATAAAGAGAACAGGCTAGAGAAGAAACAAAGTGACCTGAAAGACTTAATCACTCCTAGTTTTAACTGTTACTAATCTGTAGTGTGTATAACCAGATCTGTCCTTCACAAAGCTAACCTGTCACTCCCTGACACTAGGTCAATTACCTCCTGCATCTATCACCTCTAACTCTGCGTGAATTACATCCTGCCCCTGGTATACATACCCACCCCCTCTTCCACGCCCCACATCCCCCTGTGGCATTTTAATAACTCAGAGACAAATGGACCCAATTACCAGATAGCTAGACCCAATTACCGGGCTGGCTGACACCCACTGTGACTGTTTTGAAATAATGGAAGAAGAAGACTATAAGACTGTCACTACTTTGATCTTCATCACTTGCCCTGGACAGGCAGCTCCAACTATAAGAGCCCCTCTGACTCCCAGGGCAGAGGGCACAGTTCTTGAGGTGCTAGCAGGCTCTGTTTTCCCCTTTGCATGGCAAAGATGAAAAGCCACTTTTATTTTTTCTGCTAAAACTCTGTCTCCATATTTCTGTTTGGCATGGGTGCACAGAGAGCCAAGGATTTTGGCATAAACCCGTATTCAGGGTAGGGTCATGGGTTTTGACCAAGGGCCTGGAGCAGCTCGGACAACACAATGAGGAGCCTGAGATGCGCAGTTGATTGGACACCTGCACTGAGCCTGTGGCCAAATAGGGAGGTGGTGAGCAGGGGGCCTGTGGCCAGGGAAGGTTCTCACTGTTTACAAGGAAGATGTGAACGTGGGTCCAGATGCAGACTGCCCGCAGACACTGCTACGGAACTCCTGACCTTTCCTGAGGATACTGGGTGGGGACAGGGGATTCAGGTAACAGGGCAGACCTGCTCTGGATGCTCTTGTGGGGAAGCAGGGCCACAGCAACAGGGGGCTCTGCCTGCAAAATCCCAGAACCACTCACAGATCACTACCTCCTGTACAGTGTCACAAACCTCCACCCATAGTTATTCAGGTACTCTGTCTATCACATCGAATCCCTTGAATCTATTTGATTTAGGTCATACCTGAATGGTCTAGTGATTTTCCCTACTTTCTTCAACTTAAGTCTGAATTTTGCAATAAGGAGTTTAGTATTTGAGCCACAGTTAGCTCCTGGTCTTGTTTTTGCTGACTATATAGAGTTTCTCCATCTTTGGCTGCAAAGAATATAATCAGTCTGATTTTGGTGTTGACCATCTGGTGAGGTCCACGTGTAGAGTCTTCTCTTGTGTTGTTGGAAGAGGGTGTTTGCTATGACCAGTGCGTTCTCTTGGCAAAACTCTATTAGCCTTTGCCTTGCTTCATTTTGTACTCTGAGGGTAAATTTGCCTGTTACTCCAGGTGTTTCTTGACTTCCTACTTTTGCATTCCAGTCCCCTAGAGTGAAAAGGACATCTTTTCTGGGTGTTAGTCTGGGAACAACAGACTTGTTCCAAATCGGGCAAGGAGTACGTCAAGGCTGTCTTCCTGCTTATTTAACTTATATGCAGAGTACATCATGTGAAATGCCAGGATGGATGAATCACAGGTTGGAATCAAGATTGTCAGGAGAAATACCAATAACCTCAGATACACAGATGACACCACCTTTACAGCAGAATGTGAAAAAGAACTAAAGTGACTCTTGATCAAAGTGAAAGAGGAGAGTGAAAAAAGTTGGCTTAAAACTCAACATTCAGGAAACTAAGATTGTGGCATTCAGTGCCATCATTTCATGGCAAATAGATGGGGAAACAGTGACAGATGTTATTTTGGGGGCTCAAAAATCACTGCAGATGGTGACTGCAGCCATGAAATTAAAAGATGCTTGTTCCTTGGAAGAAAAGTTATGACCAACCTAGATAGCATATTAAAAGCAGAGACATTACTTTGCTGACAAAGGTCCATATATTCAAAGCTATGGTTTTTCCAGTAGTCATGTATGGATGTGAACATTGGACTATAATGAAAGCTGAGCACTGAAGAATTCATGTTTTTGAACTGGTGTTGAAGGAGACTCGTGAGAGTCCTTGGACTGTATGGGGATCAAACCAGTCAATCCTAAGGAAATCAGTCCTGAATATTCATTGGAAGGACTGATGCTGAAGCTGAAGTTCCAATAGTTTGGCCACCTGATGTGAAGAACTGACTCACTGGGAAAGACTCTGATGCTGGGAAAGACTGAAGGTAGGAGGAGAAGGGGACGTCAGAGGATGAGATGGTTGGATGGCTTCACCTACTCAATCGACATGAATTTGAGCAAGCTTCAGGAGCTGGTGATGGACAGGAAAGCCTGGTGTGCTGGAGTCCATGGGGTCACAAAGAGTCAGACACAACTGAGCGACTGAACTGAACTTACAGATCAGCTTCAGAACCACTCCCAGTGTGGCAAGGAGAAGGGGTGGCCCACCTACCAGACGTGAAGGAAGGGGTAGGGTCTGCAGGGCCATCTCACCTTGGCACCTGCTGGGAGACTCCAGGGCTCAGCATAGGCTAGGGTGCTCATAGCTGAGACAGGTCACAGGGTGCTGTGGGAGGCATGGGTGGGAAGGGCTCTGAGCCGGTCACTCATGACACTTCATGCCCCTGCTCACTCAAGGGTGTCCAGTGTGTCTCTTCCCCAAGTGATGAAAGGCAGAACCCTGACATTCACACCCCCCCCACCCCCCCTGTCTCCCCAAGGAAGCTCACTAGAGACTTGGGACTTCGCTTGGGGCTGGTCACATGCTGGTGTTTGCCCTCACCCTCCAAAATGCCAGTGCCCAGGAGGGGAGCCAGTGCTCAGCATGAACCTCATGGTTGGTGCAAACAGCACAGGTGCAGAGGGCTGCCTCAATGGGAGAGAGGCTTTACATCAGGGCAGAGAGCTTTCCACCAGTGCATGAGCTTCCTGGGGGCAGTGGTGACAAATGACCACACACAGAGGCTGTAAACAACAAAAGCCTATTCTCTCTCAGTCCTGGAGACCAGACAGCTGAGATCAAGGTGTCCCAGTGCCACACTTCCTCTAGAAGCTCCAGGGAATTGTCCTTCCTGCCTCTTTCCACTTCTGGGGTGCCAAATGTCCCTTAGCTTGTGACCAGATCTCTCCCATCTCTGCCTCCATCTTCACCTGGTGTCTCCTTTGTGTCTGTATCTCTCAGAAGGATGCTATCATCAATTTAGTGCCACCCTGATCCAGGATGACCTGATCCCCAGATCCATAACCAATTACACCTGCAAAGACCTACTTTCAAATAAGGTTCCATTCACAGATCCTGGGGTCATGACATGGGCATAGTGTTTGGGAGCCCCCATTCACCCCACTCCTAGCACCCAGTTCCCAGATGCCAGCCTGCCTTCCTCAGGACAGCACTCAGGCTGGTGATGTTCTGTCTTCCTGCACGGAGGCATCTTTTTGTTTGTTACTGTAACTTAGTGGGATTGGGTGGGGGCCCTGCTGGTTGACCTCCTGGTCATTCTAGTGGCCACACTGTATGTGGGAGCATGGCCAGGGCTCCCTGTGTATACTCTACACTGACCACTCAGTGGTCAAGCACCTGCACAGGCTGGACTGGTCCTTGAACCACTGTACCTTCTCGGATATCATGGTGCATGGCGTGTGGGCCTACGGCCATGATATGTGGACTTGCCTGAATGCTGGGAGCCTTCCTGCCTGCCCTGGGGCTTCCAGCCCCATCCACAGACCCTCCAGTCCTGCTGTGGACACCCCCATCCAGTCGTGGACCCCTGTGCCTGCCATGGAGACCCTCATCCCATTGGCCCTGAAGAAGCTTACTGGTAGGGGGTGAGAACTTGGGCATAAAGAAGACAGGGCAGTGGCCAGCCTGGACTCCAGGCCTGCAGATCAACCTGCTTCTGTCCTATCCAGGTCAGTGCTCACTAAGAAGTCTACAGAAGCCAAGTCATGGATCCATCTGCATGTAAAGAAAAACCTAGAGTTAAAGAGCCTGTCAGCAGAGTGGAGGAGACCAAGCAGAAGTCAGCCCAGCAGGAGTGGAAGCAGACAGAGAGCAGGGGTCTGTGCCCTCAAGAGTTGTGACAGGACTGGGGCATCTGGGGAGCAGCTTGGTGGTTTCTGTGAAAAGACACAGTCTCCTGGATAGTAAGCCAGCCCTGTGTCCACAGCATGTGGGGCCCTGGAGGCTCGGTTTGTGAGCGTGTAACCAGTCTCGAGTTAAGACGGCCTATTTGGAGCTTTACACAGCTAGACAAGAAGACGTTCATGTTATTCCTAAAACTGAATCAATCAGCACCAGGGCCCACCTGAGGGAATTTCTCATGAGCAGGGACCAGTCCTAGGAACTGTGGGAGCCGGCCTCTTGGTGATGCACAGGGGCTAGAATGCTTCATTCCTGGGAGGTCATACAGACTCAGCTAACAGCCACCCAGGGTCTCTTGTCCCTCTGGTTGATGGGCCCCAAGACTTCCCCTCCCTCCAAGCCCTTTTCTCCCAGAAATCTCTGAAGCTGTTATACTTGGAGTTAGTTATGGTGAAGGATGCAGAGTAAACTCAGTGAGGACAGAGGTGAGGAGCAGGGTCCAGCCTCCTTGGCTGTGGCAGCCTGGAGGACCACCTGAGTCCCAGGGTGCAGGGATTACTGCTCTTTGTCATAGCAACATGGGGCCACCACGTGCCCGACCTTGGCCTCCAGCCCCTGTGGGCAACAAAGGAAATGCTACCATGCACCATGCCATCAGCACAGACCAGCCTGGAGTGAGGTCCAAGGAAAAGGACTCTCGTCAGACTGAAGGTGACCTCTGGATCCAGGAGCAGAGGCCTGGCCTCTCTGTGGGCAGGTGACCCCACACCATACAGGCCCTGGAGCACTGCCCATTCTGAGTGGTCAGCGTGGGTGTAAATGAGTCAGCCAGTGCCCATGTGCCTCAGCCTCTCACCACTGACCGCACTGCCCTGCTCTGCTCACAGAGTGAGGCCAACAGAGGGACAACAGGGTGGGAACAAAGCCAGGCCACGGTCAGGCTGGGTGAGAAAGGGTCCCAGGAGTGAGAATCCGGCTGCCCTTACCTGTGAGCCAATAGCAGACACCCACCCTTATGGCAGAAAGCGAAGAAGAATTAAAGAGCTTCTTGATGAAACTGAAAGAGGAAAGTGAAAAAGTTGACTTAAAGCTCAACATTCAGAAAACTAAGATCATGGCATCTGGTCCCATCACTTCATGGCATATAGATGCGGAAACAGTGGAAACAGCGGCAGACTTTATTTTCTTGGGCTCCAAAATCACTGCAGATGGTGACTGCAGCCATGAAATTAAAAGATGCTTGCCCCTTGGAAGAAAGTTATGACCAACCTAGACTACATATTAAAAAGCAGAGACATTACTTTGACAACAAAAGTCCATCTAGTCAAAGCTGTAGTTTTTCCAATAGTCATGTATGGATGTAAGAGTTGGACTATAAAGAAAGCTGAGCACCGAAGAATTCATGGTTTGAACTGTGGTGTTGGAGGAGACTCTTGAGAGTCCCTTGGACTGCAAGGAGATTGAACAAGTCCATTCTAAAGGAGATCAGTCTTGAACAGTCATTGGAAGGACTGATGCTGAAGCAGAAGCTCCAATAGTTTGGCCACCTGATGTGAAGAACTGACTCATTTGAAAAGACCCTGATGCTGGCAAAGATTGAAGGCAGGAGGAGAAGAGGACATCAGAGGATGAGATGGTTGGATGGCATCATCAACTCAATGGACATGAGTCTGAGTAAACTCTGGGTGTTTGTGATGGACAGGGAGGCCAGGCATGCTGCAGTCCATGGGGTTGCAAAGAGTTGGACAGAACTGAGCAACAGTCATGTCAACCCACATCTCCCATGGGGCTGAGTTTCCCAAGTCCTGGGGCAGGGTCACGCCTGTGTATACAGCAGGATGCACCTCAGTGCACACAGTAAGCCTGATGTCTGCCCTTGCCATGGCAGTAGGGGCCTGGTGAGGGTGGAGCATCCCAACAGGACACAGGGCCGATCATGAGAAGGGTGTTAGGGTGAAGCATTTATGGGCATTTGGAGGCAACCCTCATCTGTCAGCACATGAATGAGGACACTGACCAATGGTGGGCAGGAAGGGGAGCCGAGGGAGGATCCTGGGTCATCCCCGAGGCTGGATGAGGGGTGTGGAGGTGCAAGTGTCAGAGCTGGTCCCTGCTGGGCAGTACTGAGCCCCACACCCATGGAAACCACCCTGTGTCCAGCTAGACCCCAGCCAGGAAGCCCAGGGAAGCCCATTCACACTGCTGCAAACACTGATGTGAGGCATTCCCTCGCCTCTTCACCTGGCATGGAAAAGGGCCAAATGAACTGGAGAGAGGGGGGTTGACGTGGGAAGTGTGGGTGCTTGGAGCCTAGAGAAGAGGGTTTCCAAATGAGGGGGTGAGGCTGTGGGGACCAGGAATGGGGTGGGGGTGGCAGAGGGACAGTCAATGAGTGCCTAGCACTGGAGCATGTCCATCCTCCCTCGGGCCAGCCCCTTTTCCTGAAGGCAGGCTCTACCAACACAGGGGCCCCTGGAGGGGGACTGCTGTCTGGATGGTTCCCTGAAGCTGGATGTTTGGGGGACATGGGCCAGTCTGGTGGCCCTGGTGAAGACAGCACTCTCTCTGAGGGAATGAGGTGGACACTCAGTCCCAATCTGTGGGTGATCTAGTCCACTGGGGGTCATGTCTCTTCCTGGGGGTCCCTGGGGCTTTATCCTCACTCCATGGGGTACAGGAGGGCAGGGATGGATCTGTCCTGGTGCAGCTGTGCCTGGGCTCTCGGGGAGGACCTCTCTGGCCTGTAGATTCAAAGGCTTCAGTCACCACTGCTCTCTTGACACCCTCTTCCAAGAACGAGGCACAAGGACCTACCTTGTGAAACGGGGCACCTGGGTTGGGGGGCTCATGGGTCACCTCTCAGATGGCCACACTCAGGTCAGGAGGTGGGATGGGGGTGGACTGCAGGCACTTGCCGTGGTCACTACACCACTGCGGTGTCTTTCTCAGGCCTGAGATGCCCAGTGGATGGTGGGAGCAGTGGTAGCCATACCACAGGGAAGAGTGGGACAGGGGTTCTGGATCCCTCCTCTGTCCTCCAGGAAGAGGGAGTTATATCCAGAGGGAAGGCAGCTAGTGATGGCCCGGGGTTTCCACAAGCACAGTGCCCTGCCCCACACAGGCCAGGCTTGGGATTCCTGTGGCCCTGTCATCAGATGGGTGTGTGGGGGCATGTGGGAGGTGTAATAGGGGACACTACCCTTCAGGCCTGGAGCCTGAGACCCAGGTGTTGGGGGTTCTGTGGTCAGTCAGTCCCAGGTCTCACCCTGCCCATCTCTGTCTCTGCCCTCACCTTGCCTTCTCCCCTATGAAAACTGCACCCCCTCACACCAACTCTGCACAAGTCAGTGACCTCATCTCAACCTGGGCAGCTCTGCGGTGGCCCATCTGCACACAAAGCCCCGCTCTGAGGTCCTGGGGAGTCTATCTTTCTGGGGCCTCTAGAGATGACAAATCCTAATGGTCGATTCAGCTTGTGGGGACGTGGGGGAGGTGGGAACTCCAAGGCTGGAATCCAGGAGCCTCATGGAGGAAGCAATGTCCTGACTCAAGGAGGATGGATGAATAGGCCACTGCAGGAGGGAGGCCAAGGGGGACCACCCCTGCCCTCTGCGGAGTGAGCAGTCTCTAGAGGGCCAGGCAGAAGCTGGCAGGATGGGAATGTCAGAGGTGAGTGGTCTGGTGTGCAACATGGGGCATCACATAATGCCTGGCATAACCCATAACCTATAACCAAGCCTGCACACAAGTCCCAGCCTTAATATTAACCCTCCAAACCACCAACACCAAGCCAAAGCTAATCAAATCACACGAGTACATCATAAAAAGAAAACTATACCAGTATACCATATAATTTGAATACAAGAATTCTCCACACAATTAGAGCAACATGAAACCAACAGAACATTGAATGGATGGTGCCATAAGCAAGGATCTCTACACCAGAAATGCCAGGTTGTTCCACATATTAAAACCAAGCAATGTATTGAACCACTATAAAATGTGAAGTAGAAAGACATGATCATTTCAGTTACTGAAGAAGAAGCTATAATAAAAGCCCAGTGCTATCTCATGATACAAACACTCAAAAAGTAGGAATAAAAGGAAATTTGTTCAATATGTGAGTAATATGCAAAGCCACAGCAAACTTTATGCTCAATGCAAAAACTAAGATTTACTCCTGAAATCAGGAACAAGGCCAGGAAGCTGGCTTTTATGACTGTTACTTCGTAGGATACTGGAAGTCCTACCCAGAGTTCTGAGGGAAGAAAGAAAAGGCATCCATGTGTGAATGGAAAAATTACAACCATGTCTACTCACAGAACACAGATCACAACACCATCTTACATATAAAACTTCCTATAACAACAAAAAATTATTTGACTAGTCAACTGACTCAGCAAAGTTATAGGGCAATATAGCAATTCACAAAAACCTATCTTATACATATACACTAGAAATAAACATGGAGAAGGCAATGGCAACCCACTCCAGTACTCTTGCCTGGAAAATCCCATGGATGGAGGAGCCTGGTAGGTGGCCATCTGTGGGGCTGCACAGAGTGGGACATGACTGAAGCGACTTAGCAGCAGCAGCAGCAGCAATAAATAATCTGAAAATGAACTTATGAAAATAATTCCATTTTAAATGTCAACATTAATATTTAGGAATATATCTAATCAAGATACAAGACTTGCTTTCATGTAAACAAGGTTGTTTGTACATTTGAAATTATTGGAAAATAAATTACTTTTCAAAACATCATGTCAAAACCATGCTAGAAAAGCAGAGAAAACATCAAACTTCCACATAGAGGCCAAGCCTTACCCAGATCCAGTTCACCCAAAGTCCACATGGAATTTAGAGGCATTGTGAGAAGACTGTATTAGGGCTTCCCAATATAAAGGACTTCCCTTTCTTCCCTGTTGTGGCTGACCTTGATGAGGCAGAAACTGGGATTTTGAATTCTAATTTTCTACATCATTTCACCAAAAAAACTACTAGAAATAGTGAATTCAGTAAAGATAAAAAATCAATACACACAAACCAATTGCATTTCTAAACAATAATACACACAAATCAATTGCATTTCTTCGAACTGCGGTGCTGAAAAAGACTCTTGAGATTCCCTTGGATGACAAGGAGACCAAATCCGTCAATTCTAAAGGCAGTCAGCACTGACTATCCACTGGAAGGACTAATGCCGAACCTCCAATATTTTGGCCACCTGATGCGAAGAACTGACTGACTTGCTGGAAAAGACCCTGATGGTGGGAAAGCTTGAAAGCAGGAGGAGAAGGGGGCAACAGAGGACAAAATGGTTGGATGGCATCACCAACTCGATGGACATGAGTTTGAGCCAGCTCTGGGAGTTCGTGATGGACAGGGAAGCCTGGTGTGCTGCAGTCCATGAGGTCGCAGAGTCAGACATGACTGAGCGATTAAACAACAACAACAACAAAAACAATAATAATGAACCATCTGAAAGAGAAAAAACTGTATTTACAGCTGCATCAAAAAGAACAAAGTATCAAGGAATAAATTTAACAGAGGATGTTAAAGGCCTGTACACTGAAAACTTGATGACGCTGATAAATAAATTGAAGACATAAATCACTGGAAAGATACCTGTGCTCATGGAATTGAAGAATAACGATTGTTAAAATGTCCATTCTACCCAAAGCACTCAGGGAATGCAAGCCCTCCTAAAATTCCAACTGTATTTTTCACAGAAACGGAGCAAATCCTCCTAACATTTGTGTGAACCACAAAGGACCCCAAAAGTCAAGGTAACCCTGAGAAAGGACAGCAGGCTGCAGGCACATCCCTCCCCTGACTCCACACTACGTCTGGTGAAGCTAAATGCACCCAAACTGTGCGAAATTAGCACAAGAACAGGCACGCAGCCCAGAGAAACAGGACAGAGCGCCCAGCATTCAACCCACACGGATGGGTCCCTTATCCATGGCAAAGGGGCCAAGGACTCACCAAAGGGAAGGGCAGCCCCCACAATAAACCGTGCTGGGGAAACTGGACGTGCATTTGGTGTCCAGGGAAACCTTCTACACCACACATAAAACAAATTAAAACCACAGCTTTCCACACTTAGCCCTTCTGGATCGTCTGAAAATAGCAGTTATTCGCACACAGGAAGCTTCTCCTAACTTTTTCTCACTTTTTCCTCTCGACGTCTCCTGGGTCATCAGGAAACCCAGCTCCCATCAGTATGGACGCCGCCCCTTGTTCTCCTGAAGCTGAAAACCCAGCGAGTTCCAAGGAGACCGAGCTCCAGTTAGTAGAGAGACTGACCTGGGAGTCCCAGCTGAAGTCCTGCGCTGCCTGAGGAGACGCAGCTCCCCTCTGCTGGGCTGAGCCGGGGCTGCAGGGAACACGCCTGCGGGTGTCAGCGATGCGGGCTCAGCGCCACCCTGTGGTCAATACGGAAAGTGCCGACCACGCCTCCCTCACAGGTCACTGGGCGCAGTGGCCCCTGCTGTCAGAACTGCTGAGTCTGTTAAACTGGAAATTCAAACTCAAATGAAGACAATATCCTGTAACTTTTCTAAAAATAAGTGAAGAATAATGAATTGGAAACCATATGGAGTGAAATAAATGTAGACGCAAAGTTTATAAAGTATACAAAATTCACTCAAAAATATTCACAGACAAATTTCAAATGCAAAATTATTCAAAATTATAGAAAAAACAACACAAAATTGACATGAGCTTGGGTTTGGTCAAATAGATCACAAGTTTTGTAGTTTTAACACACAACACACGCACACACAAAACAATGCAGAAAGAAATACAAGGGATTCAGTGCACTTTATAAAATTAAAGACTTTTACTGTGTGAAAATCAACAGACACACACAACTGGGAAAAAAACTTGCAAACATATCTAATAAAGGTTTTTTCTCAAATTATACAAAGAACTCTGACACAACCCCATTAAGATTAGGAAAGCGCTAAAGGGACAACTGGTCAAAGAAGGTGCACAGTACACAAAACTATGCCCGGGACTGGGGAGTAGAGAAATAATGGCCCAGTTAGACTCCTTGAGCCACGTGGAACCTTGGACTAGTCATGTCCTTCCTGGAAGCCTCTGAGAGATGGAGAGGGAGGAAGGGGAAGAGGGCCAGTTAACCTTACACCTAACTACTGCTGACCATACTCACCACTTTCATTCAACATAGTCTAGCAGCAAGAATACTGGAGTGGGTTGCCATTCCCTTCTCCAGCGGATCTTCCTAACCCAGGAATCAAACCCAGGTCTTCTCCATTGCAGGCAGATTCTTCACCGTCTGAGCCACTGGGGAAGCCCTCCCTGATTTCAAAATACTCTGCAAATCTAGAATAATCAAGACGATATAATATGGGAACAAAAGATATGCACATAGACCCACAGGACACAACTGAGAGACCAGAAATAAGCATATGCATATATAGTCAATTCAAAACAAAGGAGGTGAGCCTGTTACCAAAATTATTGCAGCCTGACACACAGTGAGGCCCATCAATATTAAACATTAGAATTTGGAACTGTCAAGTCAATTTATTTCTCTACCTCAGTTCTTGTCTCATCACAACAAAAGTTTGGAGTGATGGACCAAAAGATGTGGAACAACAGACAGGTTACAGCTCAGCTTAGCTCAAGCAGACAGATCTTTTATTAGTCTGACACTCCCATAGGAGTCCTCCTCAACCTTCCTATCAATTGCTCTTGGATTCCCTCTTTATACTTCCAGTTTCCTCCTTTGGGTTGTGCCTGGTGCAAAGGGAGGGCTTGCACCCACCACCAGCCAATGAAAGGGAATGCAAATGGGCATATGGTTAAGGTCGATTGACAATTAAAAGTTATATAACAGCAAGCTGTGTTGTTTGTCTTCCCGTAATTCCATCTGTTATAATTAGACGGAGAAAATTCATGAGCCCTTAGGGATTCCTAACTGCCTAACTGCCTGAGGTTACTTAGGGAAGCCTCTGTGGTCATTTTGTATCCACTGTGCCTAAAGCAGATATGCAGGAGTTGAAAAGTTTCTGTGCTTATTTTCTAGAATGTCCATTAGCTTTCCTGGATCAGCTTGCATCCCTTTCTGCCAGGCCTCCCTTCATTGTTTATGTCTAACTTCCTATTAACAGAACAGAGAAAGATCTATTACAGATTCATACAAAGACATGGATGGCTCATGCCCTAAGAATCCTAAAATTACTAAAACCCCTGTCTGTTCCCTCCAGCTCATCTGAGCCCTCCAGCTTATCTTCTGGCCCTAGGCTGGGAAAGCTGGAGCGCCTCCAGCAGAAGGCCTGAATCTGCCTCTTACTTCACTCTCCTAATGACCACCACACCACCGGCCTTTGACTGCATCACATACCCAGTCGTCCCTCACTGACAGTTACCAGTGGGCAGGGCCCACTGTGGCACTCACCGATAGCTGAGCAGGACAGCTAATGGTTACCCCCTGACAGCTGGTTGCTTGTGGGCAGGGCCCACTGAGGTGGCCAGCAATGGCTGACCAAGACCTGTTGCCCAGTAACAGGGTGCAGAGTAATGAGGCCCAGCAATGGCACTTGCTAGGGGCTGTGCTCATCCTGCTCTGTTACAAGACTACACAATGGGGGGAAAAGAGAGCCTCTTCAGGGAATGGTGTTGGGAAAACTGCACACCTGCATGCACAAGAATCACACTGGAGTCCTTCCTCATACCATCTAAAACAGCAACCTCAGATGAACCAGATACTTCAATGTGAGACCTGAAGCCATAAAACTCCTAGAAGGAAACATAGGCAGTATGTCCTTTGACATCAGTCTTAACGATATTTTCTGAATCTGTCCACCAAAGCAAGGGGAACAAGCCAATGGGACGCTATCCCATTGAAAAGCTTTTCAATGGCAAAGGAAACAACTCACAAAATGAAAAGGCAGCCTATTGAACGTGAGAAAATATTTGCAAAAGTATATCTGAAAAGGGGTTCATATCCAAAATAGACAAAGAACTCACACAACTGAACCTCCAAAAACCCAGTTAAAAATTGGGGCTGAACATTTTTCAAAGAGTATGTACAGATGGCCAAGAGACACATGAAACTGTCATTGATATCACCTATCATCTGGGAAATTCACATCAAAAGAACCATCACCTCACACCTGAAAAAATGGCTATCATCCAAAACACAGCAAATACCAAGTATCAATGCAGATGTGGAGAGCCCTCATGCATTTTGTTGGGAAAATTCGTTGGTACAACCTCTGTGGAAAACAGTACACAGGGCCTTAAGAAATTAACACTAGAACTACCGTGTGATGCAGGAATTACACTTGGAAGTATCTTTCTGATGAAACAAAACCACAGATCCAAAAAGATATACACATCCCTATGTTCATGGCACTTTGCTGACAATAACCAAGACATGGAACCACCAAAATGTCCATTGATTGGCAAGTGGATAAAGAAGCTTATATATACACACACACACACACACACACACACACACACACACACACACACAATAGTATATGATTAAACCACACAAAAAATGCTGCCTTACAGTAACATGAATGGACCTAAAGGGTATCATGCTAAGTGAGATATAGAAGAGAAAGAGAAATACCAGATGATATCACTTATATATAGAAACTAGAGAATAAAACAAGAAAATACATAAGAGAAATGGACTCAAACATTCCAAGACCATGCTGGCGGTTGCCAGAGAGGGAACGGGTGAGGGCATGAATGCAAAGGGTGAGAAAGTTTGAGAGGTACTGAATTCCACTTGTCAAACAAATGTCGTGGGAATGTAACGTACAGACTAGGAAACAGAATCCATGATACTGTAATAACATGGATGGTGATGAATGGCTACTAGACGTAACTTGGTCATCATTTTGTAATGTATAAAATTGTAAAATCACTCTGTTGTATACCAGAAAATTAATGTCAGTACAGTTCAGTAGTTCAGTCATGTCCAACTCTTTGTGACCCCATGGACTGTTGCATCAAGCCTCCCTGTCCATCATCAACTCCCGAAGCTTGCTCAAATTCATGTCCATTGGGTCAGTAATGCCATCCAACCAACTTGTCCTCTATCATCACCTTCTTCTCGTGCCTTCAACCTTTCCCAGCATCAGGGTGTTTCCCAGTGAGTCAGCTCTTTGCATCAGGTGACCAAAGTATTGGAGTTTCAGTGTCAGCATCAGTCCTTCCAATGAAAATTCAGGACTGATTTCCTTTAGGATTGACTGGTTTGATCTCCTTGTAGTCCAAGGGACTCTCAAAACTCTTCTCCCCACCACAGTCCAAAAGCATCAATCCTTTGGCACTCAGCTTTCTTTATAGTCCAACTCTCATATCCATACATGACTACTGGAAAAACCATAGCTTTGACTAGATAGACTTTTGTCAGCAAAGTAATGTCTCTGCTTTTAATATTCTGTCTAGGTTGGTCATAACTTTTCTTCCAAGGAGCAAGCATCTTTTATTTATTATTATTATTATTATTTTTATTAAATTTATTTATTTTTTTAATTACAATACTGTATTTGTTTTGCCATACATTGACACGAATCAGCCATAGGTGAACACAATCTCTCAATGCCGAAGCCCCCTCCCACCTCCCACCCCACAATACTGTATTTGTTTTGCCATACATTGACATGAATCAGCCACAGGTGTCCTCGATCTCCCAATGCCAAAGCCCCCTCCCACCTCCCACCCCACATCCTCTCCCTGAATCATCCCGTGCACCCGCCCCATGCGTCCTGCATCCTGTATTGAACATAGACTGGCGCTTCATTCTTACAAGATAGTATACATGTTTCAATGCTGTTCTCCCAAATCATCCCACCCTCTCCCTCTCCCTCAGAGTCCAAAAGTCCGTTCTATACCTCTGAGTCTCTTTTGTTGCCTCACATAGAGGGTCTTCATTACTATCCTTCTAAATTCCATATATATGTGTCAGTATACTGTATTGGTGTTTTTCTTTCTGGCTTACTTCACTCTGTATAATCGGCTCCAATTTCATCCATCTCATTAGAACTGAGTCAAATTTATTCTTTTTAAGGGCTGAGTAGTACTCCATTGTGTATATGTACCACAGCTTTCTTATCCGTTCATCTGCTGATGGACATCTAGGGTTGTTTCCATGTCCTGGCTATTATAAACAGCGCTGCAATGAACATTGGGGTACATGTGTCTCTTTCAATTCTGGTTTCCTCGGTGTGTATGCCCAGCAGTGGGATTGCTGGATCATAAGGCAGTTCTATTTGCAATTTTTTAAGGCATCTCCACACTGTTTTCCATAGTGGCTGTACTAGTTTGCATTCCTACCAACAGTGTAAGAGGGTTCCCTTTTTCTCCACATCCTCTCCAGCATTTATTGCTTGTAGACTTTTGGATCGCAGCCATTCTGACTGGTGTGAAATGATACCTCATTGTGGTCTTGATTTGCATTTCTCTGATAATGAGTGATGTTGAGCATCTTTTCATGTGTTTGTTAGCCATCCGTATGTCTTCTTTGGAGAAATGCCTATTTAGTTCTTTGGCCCATTTTTTTATTGGTTCGTTTATTTTTCTGGAGTTGAGCTGCGTAAGTTGCTTGTATATCTTTGAGATTAGTTGTATGTCAGTTGTTTCATTTGCTATTGTTTTCTCCCATTCAGAAGGCTGTCTTTTCACCTTGCTTATAGTTTCCTTTGTTGTGCAGAAGCTTTTAATTTTAATTGATCCCATTTGTTTATTTTTGCTGTTATTTCCAGTATATTGGGAGGTGGATCATAGAGGATCCTGCTGTGATTTATGTCGGAGAGTGTTTTGCCTATGTTTTCCTCTAGGAGTTTTATAGTTTCTGGTCTTACATTTAGATCTTTAATCCATTTTGAGTTTATTTCTGTGTATGGTATTAGAAAGAGATCTAGTTTCATTCTTTTACAAGTGGTTGACCAGTTTTCCCAGCACCACCTGTTAAAGAGACTGTCTTTACTCCACTGTATATTCTTGCCTCCTTTGTGGAAGATAAGGTGTCCATAAGTGTGTGGGTTTATCTCAGGGCTTTCTATTTTGTTCCATTGATCTATATTTCTGTCTTTGTGCCAGTACCATACTGTCTTAATGACTGTGGCTTTGTAGTAGAGCCTGAAGTCAGGCAAGTTGATTCCTCCAGTTCCATTCTTCCTTCTCAAGATTGCTTTGGCCATTCGAGGTTTTTTGTATTTCCATATAAATCTTGAGATTATTTGATCTAGTTCTGTGAAAAATACTGCTGGTAACTTGATAGGAATTGCATTGAATCTGTAGATTGCTTTGGGTAGTATACTCATTTTCACTATATTGATTCTTCCAACCCATGAGCATGGTATATTTCTCCATCTATTAGTATCCTCTTTGATTTCTTTCATCAGTGTTTTATAGTTTTTCGATATATAGGTCTTTAGTTTCTTTAGGTAGGTATATTCATAAGTATTTTATTCTTTTCGTTGCAATGGTGAATGGGATTGTTTCCTTGACTTCTTTTTCTACTTTCTCATTATTAGTGTATAGGAATGCAAGGGATTTCTGAGTGTAGATTTTATATCCTGCAACTTTACTATATTCGTTGATTAGCTCTAGTAGTTTTCTGGTCGAGTCTTTAGGCTTTTCTATATAGAGGATCATGTCGTCCGCAAACAGTGAGAGTTTTACTTCTTCTTTTCCAATTTGGATTCCTTTTATTTCTTTTTCTGCTCTGATTGCTGTGGCCAAAACTTCCAGTACGATATTGAATAGTAGTGGTGAGAGTGGACACCCTTGTCTCGTTCCTGACTTTAGGGGAAATGGTTTCAATTTTTCACCGTTGAGGATAATGTTAGCTGTGGGTTTGTCATATATAGCTTTTATTATGTTGAGGTATGTTCCTTCTATTCCTGCTTTCTGGAGCGTTTTTATCATAAATGGATGTTGAATTTTGTCAAAGGCTTTTTCTGCATCTATTGAAATAATCATATGATTTTTATTTTTCAGTTTGTTAATGTGATGAATTACATTGATTGATTTGCGAATATTGAAGAATCCTTGCATCCCTGGGATAAAGCCCACTTGGTCATGGTGTATGATCTTTTTAGTGTGTTGCTGGATTCTGATTGCTAGGATTTTGTTAAGGATTTTTGCATCTATGTTCATCAGTGATATTGGCCTGTAATTTTCTTTTTTGTGGTGTCTTTGTCAGGTTTTGGTATTAGGGTGATGGTGGCCTCATAGAATGAGTTTGAAGTTTACCTTCCTCTGAAATTTTCTGGAATAGCTTCAGTAAGATAGGTGTTAGCTCTTCTCGAAATTTTTGGTAGAATTCAGCTGTGAAGCCGTCTGGACCTGGGCTTTTGTTTGCTGGAAGATTTCTGATTACAGTTTCAATTTCCATGCTTGTGATGGGTCTGTTAAGATTTTCTATTTCTTCCTGGTTCAGTTTTGGAAAGTTGTACTTTTCTAAGAATTTGTCCATTTCTTCCAAGTTGTCCATTTTATTGGCATATAATTGCTGATAGTAGTCTCTTATGATTCTTTGTATTTCTGTGTTGTCTGTCGTGATCTCTCCATTTTCATTTCTAATTTTATTAATTTGATTTTTCTCTCTTTGTTTCTTGATGAGTCTGGCTAATGGTTTGTCAATTTTATTTATCCTTTCAAAGAACCAGCTTTTTGCTTTGTTGATTTTTGCTGTGGTCTCTTTTGTTTCTTTTGCATTTATTTCTGCCCTAATTTTTAGGATTTCTTTCCTTCTACTAACTCTGGGGTTCTCTATTTCTTCCTTTTCTAGTTGCTTTAGGTGTAGAGTTAGGTTATTTATTTGGCTTCTTTCTTGTTTCTTGAGGTATGCCTGTATGGCTATGAACTTTCCTCTTAGCACAGCTTTTATAGTGTCCCATAGGTTCTGTGTAGTTGTGTTTTCATTTTCGTTCGTTTCGATGCATAATTTGATTTCTTTTTTGATTTCTTCTGTGATTTGTTGATTATTCAGAAGGGTGTTGTTCAGCCTCCAAATGTTGGAATTTTTAATAGCTTTTCTCCTGTAATTGAGATCTAACCTTAGTGCATTATGGTCAGAGAAGATGCTTGGAATAATTTCTGATTTTTTTGAATTTATCAAGGTTAGATTTATGACCCAGGATGTGATCTATCCTGGAAAGGTTCCGTGTGCACTTGAGTAAAAGGTGAAATTCATTGTTTGGGGGTGAAATGTCCTATAGATATCAATTAGGTCTAACTGGTCTATTGTATCGTTTAAAGTTTGTGTTTCTTTGTTAATTTTCTGTTTAGTTGATCTGTCCATAGGTGTGAGTGGGGTATTAAAGTCTCCCACTATTGTGTTATTATTAATTTCCCCTTTCATGCTTGTTAGCAATTGTCTTACATATTGCGGTGCTCCTATGTTGGGTGCATATATATTTATAATTGCTATATCTTCTTCTTGGATTGATCCTTTAATCATTATGTAGTGGCCTTCTTTGTCCCTTTTCACAGCCTTTGTTTTAAAGTCTATTTTATCGGATATGAGTATTGCTACTCCTGCTTTCTTTTCGGTCTTTATTTGCATGGAATATCTTTTTCCAGCCCTTCACTTTCAGTCTGTATGTGTCCGTTGTTTTGAGGTGGGTCTCTTGTAAGCAGCATATATAGGGATCTTGTTTTTGTATCCATTCAGCCAGTCTTTGCCTTTTGGTTGGGGCATTCAACCCATTTACATTTAAGATAATTATTGATAAGTATGCACATATTGCCATTTACTTTAGTGTTTTGGGTTCAGGTTTATTCGTCCTTTTTGTGTTTCCCCATCTAAAGTCTATCCTTTAGTATTTGTTGGAGAGCTGGTTTGGTGGTGCTGAATTCTCTTCAGCTTTTGCTTGTCTGTAAAGCTTCTGATTTCTCCTTCATATTTGAATGAGATTCTTGCTGGGTACAGTAGTCTTGGTTGAAGGTTATTATCTTTCATCACTTTAAGTATGTCTTGCCATTCCCTCCTAGCCTGAATAGTTTCTAGTGAAAGATCTGCAGTTATTCTTATGGGGATCCCCTTGTGTGTTATTTGTTGTTTTTCCCTTGCTGCTTTTAATATTTGTTCTTTGTGTTTGGTCTTTGTTAGTTTGATTAGTATATGTCTTGGGGTGTTCCACCTTGAGTTTATCCTGTTTGGCATTCTCTGGGTTTCTTGGACTTGGGTGATTATTTCCTTCCCTATTTAAGGAAGTTTTCAACTATTATCTCCTCAAGTATTTTCTCATGGTCTTTCTTTTTGTCTTCTTCTTCTGGGACTTCTATAATTCGAATGTTGGAGCGTTTCATATTGTCTTGGAGGTCTCTGAGGTTGTCCTCATTTCTTTTAATTCGTCTTTCTTTTTCCCTCGCTGATTCATTTATTTCTACCATTTTATCTTCTATTTCACTAATCCTATCTTCTGCCTCCGATATTCTACTATTTGTAGCCTCCAGAGTGTTTCTGATCTCATTTATTGCATTATTCATTATATGTTGACTCTTTTTATTTCTTCTAGGTCCTTGTTAAACCTTTCTTGCATCTTCTCAATCCTTGACCCCAGGCTATTTATCTGTGATTCCATTTTGATTTCAAGATTTTGGATCATTTTCACTATCAGTATTCGGAATTCTTTCTCAGGTAGATTCCCTATCTCTTCCTCTTTTGTTTGGTTTGGTGGGCATGTCTCCTGTTCCTTTACCTGTTGGGTATTCCTCTGTCTCTTCATCCTGGTTATATTGCTGCGTTTGGGGTGGCCTTTCTATATTCTGGGAATTTGTGGAATTCTCTTTATTATAGAGCTTCCCCTCTGTGTTTGGGGTTATATCAGTGGCTTGTCAAAGTTTCTTGATTAGAGAGGCTTGTGTTGAGGCTCTGGTGGGTGGAGTTTGATTTCCTCTCTGGAGTGCTGTGAAGTGTCAAGTAATGGATTATGGGACGTCAATGATTTTGGAGTATTTTGAGCTGCCTGTGTATTGAAGCTCAGGGGCTTGTTCTTGTGTTGCTGGAGAATTTGCGTGGTATGTCTTGCTCTGGAGCTTGTTGGCCCTTGGGTGGTGCTCAATTTCAGTATAGGTATGAAGGCATTTGATGAGCTCTTATTGGATAATGTTCCCTGTATTCAGGAATTCTTTGATGATCTCAGGATTTGGACTTACGCCTCCTGATTCTGGTTTTCAGATTTATTTTTACAATAGCCTCATGATTTCTCCATCTATTCAGCACTATTGTTGAAACATCTGGGTTAATGATGATAGATTTCTCCACTTTAAGGGTCGTCCCTAGAGGATCGCTGAGTTACTTGGAGGAGAGAAGAGGGAGGGGGTAGTTAGAGGTGAGTGGAATGGGATGAGGTGGAATCAAAAGAGGAAAAAGCAAACTAGCCCGTAACCACTTTCTTGTGTGTGCTCCAAAGTCTGGACCTCTCAGAGGTGGTCACAGAGTTATACCTGGAAGAGGAGAGGGAGGAAGTAGATAGAGGTGGTCAGGAGGATGAAAGAGGGAGATGCAAAGGAGGGATACAGATCTGGCCAGTGATCAATTCCCTGAGAATTCTCCACCTTCGGGAGCACACAGAGATTCATTGAGTTGGGTAGAGAAGAGGAGGGGGAGGGATGAGACAAAAGCCACCTGGTGGAGAAAAGAGAGATTCCAAAGGGGGAGAGAGTGGTCAAGCCAGTAGTCTCGCACTCATGTAAAATTGGGTTCTGAAGATTAGGTTTTTAAAAGTATAAAATTGGCAACAAATACCAAAATGTTGAGATTAAAAATCTGGAGTAGAGATTGGATTTTCAAAGATAAAATATTAAAGATTAAAAAAAGGAGAGAAAATTTAAAAAAATTGAGAAAAAAATAATAAAAATAGAATAAAATAAAAGATTCCAGAATTATTAAAAGACAACTTCCACCACAGGGTTTGCTTTAAAGTTAGGGTTTTTTTTTTTTTTTGTAAAGTAATAATAGGTTATAAAGATATTAAATAGAAATAGAGAAGACTTAAAAGTTTAAGCAAGTTTAGGAAAAAAACGAAAAAGAAAAGAAGAGAAAACAAATTTAAAAAGAAAAAAATTTTTTAAAGAAAGAAAAAAATTCTAAAAAAAAAATCATGCTTCCACATCATTCCCCCAAAAAAAAATTGATCATAAAGGTAGTAACGGTATATCTGGCGCTTTGGTCGCTACCAAGGCAGTTCCCTCTGTTTGACTTCCTCTGTTTGCTGGTCTCTTCCGTGTCTGATTTCCGTCTTGACACAGGGAGGACTCTGCACTGGGCTTGCCCCTTCTTGCTCCTTGGGATAACCTTGTGGGGCCTGCCCTATGCTTCGAGCACTTCCCTGGTCTTTGGCGTTCAGGATTGACTGTCAGGAAGCCCTCCTCCGAGACTTGAATTTGGTTGAACAGGGGCTTTGTTCCCTTCCCAGGTCTGAGTGGCTTGGGAGTTTGGCGCTCGCTATTGCGACTTCTGGGCTTCCGGGTTGCTCAATTTTCTGGGAGCTCCGCCATGGCTCTTTCTCAGGCAGATGATGGTTGTTCAGAGCCCCCCAGCAGTTTCAATAGCACAGAAATCAGTTTGCAATTTGGTAGGTAATGTCACTCTTGAGCTGCGATTGCCCCCTTCCAGCACTTAAGGCTCTGGCTGCCTGTCGCCGGAGGGGGATGGTCTGCAGCTGGCTATTGCCGATCCGTCCTTATGTTCGAGCGTTCCGCGTGTTGGCTATCCCACAGTCTGGTTTGCTAGACCAAGATAGTTCTTTCTACCCACGCGCGGACCCGATTCTGGCCCGGTTACACCCCGATTCTCGAGATAAGCCCTGTAGCCTACGTCTCCCGTGGCCCAATTCTTAGAAAGCACTGTCGCGGGCGCGCTCCTCCCTGCCCAACCCCCACTGCTGTCAGACGCAGGCGTTTGCGCTGCTTGTCTGCTGGGGGTTATACTGTTGAATTTGTAATCTGTTGGTTTTAATTATTTATTTATTTATTCTTTCTTCCTGTTATGTTGCCCTCTGTGCTTCCAGGGCTCGCCCCATACACAGCTGTGAGAATGTTCCCCTATTTTAGGGAACCTCTCTGAAAGGGCGAGCTGCCTGAAACGTGGCCAGAAAGGGGGCATCCGGTCAGCACCAGGGGCGGCTGATGACCAAACCGGAACCAGGGAATGGACCCGACCCCGGGGCCGGCCTTGGAGCCCCGATCCAATCGGGAAATGCCAGAAAGACCATGGGCAACCAACCCCTGCTGTGGTCCGCACCTGTTGCCTTACATGGGAAAAACTTGGCCTGTCTGCCAGCCCTCACTATAAAACCTTCCCGCACCCCCTCCCCACCTCGCAGACTCCCTCGCTTCCCTCGCTTGCCTGTCCTTGGGAGTTCTGCCCGAGAGCAACCGCCCAATAAAGGCCTTTTTACTAACGGGTCCTAGAGGTGGCTTTTTCTTCCCGTGGCGTTTTCTTACACTCTCTTTTTAAGAGTCTCTTCCTGGGACAGGATTCCCTTCCCGGGATGGGATTCCCTTCCCGGGACGGGGCTTCCTCCCTACCTCCTTTGTCTCTGTCTTCGTTGTATGTATTAATTCCTACCTGGTTTTGAAGCCGATGATCCTCTTTGCTGGATGCCTGATGTCCTCTGCCAGCAGTCAGAAGTTGTTTTGTGGAATTTACTCAGCTTTGAAATGTTCTTTTGATGAAGTAGTGAGGGAGAAAGTGTTCTCCCCCTCCTATTCCTCCGCCATCTTTTTGTCTCCCGCATCTTTTAATTTCATGGCTGCAGTCACCATCTGCAGTGATTTTGGAGCCCCCAAAATAAAGTCTCTCACTTTTTCTATTGTTTCTCCATCTAGTTGCCATGAAGTGATGAGACCAGATGCCATGATTTTAATTTTCTGAATGTTGAGTTTTAAGCCAACTTTTTCACTCTTCTCTTTCACTTTCATCAAGAGGCTCTTTAGTTCTTCTTTGCTTTCTACCATAAAGATGGTGTCATCTGCGTATCTGAGGTTATGGCTGTTTCTTCTGGCAATCTTGATTCCAGCTTGTGCTTCATCCAGTCCGCATTTCTCATGATGTACTCTGCATATAAGTTAAATAAGTAAGGTGACAACATACATCCTTGATGTATTCCTTTCCCAGTTTGGAACCAGTCTGTTGTTCCATGTCCTATTCTAACTGTTGCTTCTTGACCTGCATATAGGTTTCTCAGGAAGCAGGTCAGGTGGTCTGGAAGTCCCATCTCTTGGAAGAATTTTTCACAGTTTGTTGTTTGTGATCCACACAGTCAAAGGCTTTGGAGTAGTCAATAAAACAGAAGTAAATGTTTTTCTGGAACTCTCTTGCTTTTTCAATGATCCAACAGATGTTGGTAATTGAAACTGATTCCTCTACCTTTTCTAAATCCAGCTTGAACACCTGGAAGTTCATGGTTCATGTACTGTTGAAGCCTGGCTTGCAGAATTTTGTGCATTACTTTGCTAGTGTGTGAGATGAGTACAAGTGTACAGTAGTCTGAACTTTCTTTGGCATTGGAATGAAAACTGACCTTTTCCAGTCCTGTGGCCACTGCCAAGTTTTCCAAATTTGCTGATACATTGAGTGCAGCACTTTCACAGCATCATCTTTTAGGTTTGAAATATATCAACTGGAATTCCATCACCTCCACTAGCTTTGTTTGTAGTGATGCTTCTGAAGGTCCACTGGACTTCACATTCCAGGATGTCTGGCTCTAGGTGAGTGATCACACCATCGTGGTTATCTGGGTCATTAAAATCTTTTTGTACATTTCTTCTTTGTATTCTTGCCACCTCTTCTTAATCTCTTCTGCTTCTGTTAAGTCCATATTGTTCTTGTCCTTTATTGAACCCATCTTTGCATGAAATGTTCCCTTGGTATCTCTAATTTTCTTGAAGAGATCTCTAGTCTTTCCCATTCTGTTGTTTTCCTTTATTTCTTTGCATTGATCACTTGCATTGAGGAAGGCTTTCTTATCTCTCCTTGATTGTCTTTGGAACTCTGCATTCAGATGGATATATATTTCCTTTTCTCCTTTGCCTTTAGTTTTTCTTCTTTTCTCAGCTATTTGTAAAGCCTCCTCAGACAACCATTTTGCCTTTTTGCATTTATTTTTCTTGGGGATAATCTTGATCAGTGCCTCCTGTACAATGTTGCAAACCTCCATCTGTAGTTATTCAGGCACTCTGTCTTTCACATCTAATCCCTTGAATCTGCCTGTCACTTCCACTGTATATTCATAAGGGATTTGATTTAGGTCATACCTGAGTGGTCTAGTGGTTTTCACTACTTTCTTCAATTTCAGCCTGAATTTGGCAATAAGGAGTTCATCATCTGTGTCACAGTCAACTCCAGGTCTTGTTTTTGCTGACTGTATGGAACTTCTCCATCTTTAGCTGCAAATAATATAATAATCTGATTTTGGTATTGACCATCTGGTGTCCATATGTGGAGTTTTCTCTTGTGTTGTTGGAAGAGGTTGTTTGCTCTGATGAGTGCATTCTGTTGGCAAAACTCTATTAGACCTTGCCCTGGCTCATTTTGTACACCAAGGCTAAACTTGCCTGTTACTCAAGGTATCTCTTGACTTCCTACTTTTGCATTCCAGTCCCCTATGATGAAAAGGACTTCTACTTTTGTTGTTAGTTCTAGAATATCTTGTAGGTCTTCATAAAACCATTCAATTTCAGCTTCTTCAACTGAAAGTTAATATTGGGTTGGTCAAAGCTTTGTTCATGTTTCCAGTAAGACAGCTCTACTAGGGCTTAGTTGTCTTTAACTTCATTTGAAATAATTTTTAAATTGCATTTTGACAGCTGTCTTATCAGAATGCATCTGTTAAAAACTCACCCTCTGATGGACCATGTCTGTTTGTTCTTCCCATTGTATCCCTGGCACCAAAAAGCACTTAGCATAAAATAGGCATTCAGTAAGTATTTGGAAATTAATTAACAAATGACGAAAGTGAAATTTGCTCCCTACCCTTTGTCACAAGTCTACGTCCCTTGGTCAAAAATGAAAAGTCATATGGCTTCCAAGATGCCCCAGATGGGCAGACCATGGTGAGCAGTGGTCTGTTCTTCAGGAATTCCTGTTCTAGCTTGTCTTTTTGTTCTCCATCAAACCTTAACCTATGCTGAATTTCTTCCCTCAGAGCAAGTTCATGCCATTAACTTGTTATGGGTCAATAAATGCAAATAAATGTATGAGAATAAATGAAAAAAATCACAGCAAGGTCCTCTATGCCCCACCTGCTAGAGTAATGAAAACAAACAAAAATAAACAAAGGGACTAACTAGACTTAAAAACTTTTACACGATAAAGGAAACTATAAGAAAGGTGAAAAGAGAACCCTCAGAATTGAAAAAATACCAAACAAAAGACAACTGACAAAGAATTAATCTCTAAAATATACAAGCAGCTTATGCAGCTCAATTCCAGAAAAACAAACAACCCAATCAAAAAGTGGGCAGAAGACCTAAGCAGATATTTCTCCAAAGAAGACATAGAGATGGCTAATAGAAACCTGAAAAGATGCTCAATATCACTGTTATTCAGTTCAGTTCAGTTGCTCAGTCGTGTTTGACTCTTTGTGACCCCATGAATCGCAGCATGCCAGGCTTCCCTGTCCATCACCAACTCCTGGAGTTCACTCAGACTCACATCCATTGTGTCAGTGATGCCATCCAGCCATCTCATCCTCTGTTGTCCCCTTCTCCTCCTGCCCCCAATCCCTCCCAGCATCAGAGTCTTTTCCAATGAGTCAACTCTTCACATGAGGTGGCCAAAGTACTGGAGTTTCAGCTTTAGCATCATTCCTTCCAAAGAAATCCCAGGGTTGATCTCCTTCAGAATGGACTGGTTGGATCTCCTTGCAGAGTCTCCAGAGTCTTCTCCAACACCACAGTTCAAAAGCATCAATTCTTTGGTGCTCAGCCTTCTTCACAGTCCGACTCTCACATCCATACATGACTACTGGAAAAACCATAGCCTTGACTAGACGGACCTTAGTTGGCAAAGTAATGTCTCTGCTTTTGAATATGCTATCAGGTTGGTCATAACTTTCCTTCCAAGAAGTAAGCGTCTTTTAATTTCATGGCTGCAGTCACCATCTGCAGTGATTTTGGAGCCCCCAAAATAAAGTCTGACACTGTTTCCACTGTTTCCCCATCTATTTCCCATGTAGAAAAATGCAAATCAAAACTACAATGAGGTATCATCTTACACCAGACAGAAAGGCCATCATCAAAAAGTCTACTTAAATGCTGGGGAGGGTGTGGAGAAAAGGGAACCTTCTTATGCTGCTGGCAGGAATGAAAACTGATACAACCTCTAGAGAACAGTAGGAGATTCCTTTTAAAAAACTAAGAACAAAACTATCATAGAACCCAGCGATCCCACTACTTGGCATATACCCTGAGGAAACCATAATGGAAAAAGACGCATGTACCCCAGTGTTCATTGCAGCACTATTTACAATAGCTAGGACATGGAAGGAATCTAGATGTCCATCAGCAGGTGAAAGGATAAGAAAGTTGTGGTATACATGCACAATGGAATATTACTCAGCTATAAAAAGGAACATATTTGAGTCAGTTCTAATGAGTTGGATGAACTAGATCCTATTGTACAGAGTGAAGTCAGAAAGAGAAAGACAAATATCACTTATTAATGCATATATGTGGGATCTAGAAAGATGATACCAGTGATCCTACACACAAGTCAGCAAAGGAGACAAAAGCATAAAGAACAGAGTTTTGGACTCAGTGGGAGAAGGAGAGAGTGGGTTTATTTGAAAGAATAACATTGAAACATATACAGTACCATATGTAAAATAGATAGCCAGTGGGAGTTTGATGTATGACACAGGGCACCAAAAGCCAGGGTTCTGTGACAACTTGGAGGGATGGAGTGCAGAGGGAGGTGGGAGGGGCTTCAGGAGGGAGGGGACACATGTATGCCTATGCCCAATTCATACTAATATATGGAAAAAAACATCACAATACTATAAAGTAATTATCCTCCAATTAAAATAAATAAAAATTAAAAAACATCAAAATTGGTGAATTTTATATAGCAATTTTAATATTGAAGATGGAAGCAAAAAAGGAACATTTTGGCATATTATACTTCATTATTTCAAGAAAGGTAAAAACTGAAGTGCAAAAAAGCTTTGTACAGTGACTGCTTCAATGTGTCCAAAGTGGCTTGTGAAGTTTCATGCTGGAGATTTCTCACTAGATGATGCTCTACAGTCGTGTGTACCTGTTGAAGGCAACAGTGGGCAAATAGAGACATTAATTGAGAACAGTCAACATTATACCCCATGTGAAATAGGTGACATACTCAAAATATCCAAATGAAGTGTTGGAAACTATTTACATTAACTTAGTCATATTAATCACTTTGATGTTTGGGTTCCTGAGTTAAACTAAACAACAACAACAACAAACTTCTTGACCACATTTCCACAGGTGATTCTCTTCTTAAACATAACAAAAACATCTCATTTTTAAAACAAATTGTGATGGGCAATGAAAAGTGAATACTTCACAAAAATATGGAATGGAAGAGACTGTGGAGCAAGTGAAATGAACCCCCAACAACCACACCAAAGTGTGGGTAGCCACCCCCCTTCTCCAGGGGATCTTCCTGACCCAGGGATCAAACCTGGGTCTCCTGCATTGCAGGCAGATACTTTACTAACTGAGCTACCTGGGAAGCCCCAAAGTGTCTGTAGCTCAAGACAATATTCTGGTTTCCTTTACATCTAAGTCCTTTACCTGGAGTTTGGTTGTGACAGGAAGAGGGACACCTTTGCTGTCATGATGGGCCGGGCAGGCAGAGGAGGATAAAGTGGGTGCAGACTGGGGTCTGCTCTTTTCTCATGTGCTGGGGGATGATTCTGCTCTTGCTAGATGCTCTAATCTCTCCAGGAACAATCTAGAAGATATCAGCTGAAAAGAGGAAGAAAAACGGTCAGGAGAACATGGAGAAGATTGATGATAGATGTTGGGGTCTCTTGAGCAATGGTTTTGTGGAGGCACAGGCACATCCTCAGTCTCTGGACCACCATGTTGATGGTGGATTTGGGGTGTCAGTCATTTTTGAAGGTACGGTGCCACCACTGTGCCACTTTGGGGGCATTGTATCCAGCTCACCTGAGCAAGGTGAGACAGGGCTCACCAGGGATGGCATCATGCCAGAGAAAGGGATGCAGCAGTGAGTCACTGAGCTGAAGTACTTCTGAGAGAGTGACTCTGAAGTGGCTGAGGTAGAAGGAGATCAGCTGGAGATTTGTTGGCTTGTTTGATGAGTATCAGGTTGGGTGTTTTTATCTAGATAAGGAAAAAGAACTCTTAAAGGGGAGGTGTTTGTACAAAGGATCTGGCAGGATGGGAGGGTGTGGGTGTCAAGAAATGCAGAGAATCTGGAGAGGCTCAGAGTCAGCTTTTCTCAGAAATAGGCAGAGAGAGGAGTTGGCTTCAGTTATCACAAAGTTAATTGGCATCTCAACAGGCATGACAGAAGGTTCCCAGAACAAACTGACTTGCAGGAGCCAGTATGCCTAGAGCCCTCCACCCTCTGGCCTCAGCTCCCAGAGTGTATCTTTCACAGGAAAGATTTATTTCCAGCTTCCAAGGAGACAGACAGGAGATGGAACCCTTAACCTTACTCTTGAATTGTGCCCTTCATCGTGATGCTGGGGATGGGAGAAGGACTGGCCCCTGACTCAGGAAAATGCCTTTCAGTATTCTGCCTGGAGATGGAAGAGGAGGGGTCTCCATCCTCCTAGTCACACCAAACAGGAATGAATTCTTGTCAACCTGAGTTTTCAGCAGGAGAGAGGGAGCGTGTTAGGGAAAAGAGGGTGTGGCTTCAGATCTCCCTGTTTTTCAAAGATGTAGCTGACTTTTCAGACTCTTTGCTCATTTTTGTCTGCTCTTAAGTCAACTTCCAGGACCTACAAAGGTCTTTTTTTTTTTTTTTTTCACTAGCTTTGCCTGATTACTAGGATATGGGTCAAAGTTGTTCTTGGTGTGCTCGCTATTTACTCACTTCAGAAGCCACATGGAGCCATCAGAGAAACTGTGAATTTCAGAAAAGTTATAGCTAATCAGAAACCCAATGTTCATTATTCAAAATTATGTTTTTCCTGGAGCAAATAGTTACTGGAACCACAAAGTTAATAATAAAAGATAATACCTCTACACTGTAACATTTAACATGGATTCATCTGAGCTTTATTTGTTTACACATCTAGGTGAGCATCTGAACTGTTCCTTAGTGTGGGAAGCAAAAGTGTTCAATGAGCTCCCCAAGTTGAGTGAGATGGGAGCATTATCTCTGCATTTGACACACACTAGGCTGAGTATTAGGCATTCAGAGCTATTGTGACTTTTAATTATCTGAGTTATATGTATTACTGAACCAGGTTCATTTTCCCCATAGTGCATGTGTGCTCAGACATGTTCGACTCTTTGTGATCCTGTGAATTGTAGTCTGACAGGCTGCCTTGTCAATGGGGTTTCCTAGGCAAGAACACTAGAGTGAGTTGCCATGCTCTCCTCCAGGGGATCTTCTCGACCCAGGGAAGGGAGTTAAGATGTGTCCTGTGGATCAAGGGTAAGGGAGAAGAAGTAATGAACACACACCCTTGGGTGTTTGGTGTTTCTCCATTCCCATTCCACTCTAATTGACAATCCATGCACAGGATTTTCCCTGAGGCTTTGCTTGTCTAAGGAACCAGAGTTGGACATGAAGAAATGCTTCTGCTTTGTGGCCACGTCCTATAACAGCAACTTTAAAACTAGTTCTCAAGGGCTCTTTCTATTCAAAAGGCCGGAGAGGCTGTAAATAACACCTGCCCTTCAAGTAACTTCGGTTCAGTTCAGTTCAGTTGCTCAGTTATGTCTGAGTCTTTGTGACCCCATGGACTGCAGCATGCCAGGCTTCCCTGTCCATCACCAACTCCTGGAGCTTGCTCAAACTCGTGTCCATTGAGTTGGTGATGCCATTCAATCATTTCATCCTCTTTTGTTCCCTTCTCCTCCAGCCTTCAATCTTTCCCAGCATCAGGGTCTTTTCCAATGAGTCAGTTCTCATCAGGTGGCCAAAGTATTGGAGCTTCAGCTTCAACATCAGTCCTTTCAGTGGATATTCAGGACTGATTTCCTTTAGGATTGACTGGTTTGACATCCTTGCAGTCCAAGGGTAATCTCCATGGGCAAATCATCAAACAAGAATTCAAAACAGGGCCCAATTTCAAGAAACCAATTTCAAGAGGAACATTGTTCTCACACTGTCTGAAGTCCAAAAGCACTTGGAAACATAACCCACATGACTACCTCCTAAAAATGAGGCCAATCAAACCCACAAAGATGAATCACCTCATATTGCTCAGAAAGACCATCATCAAAAAGATCTACTAAAGTTAAGTTCCCCAGAGGGCTTAGGAAAAAGGAATGCTCCTTCTTCCCTCTTTCTTGGGATGTAAGTGGGTAGAGGAACTTTTAAAAACAAACAGTTAAGCATAGGAGAACCTTCACTTCTGTGAAGTGAAAATATCTCCTGCCATACTGATAAACAAGAAATGTCACAGCCATCAGCAATTTCTGGTCTCCAAATGTGAATGAGGGCTCCTCAAACTGATCCAGCAGATACTGCAATCTGCCGCAGTGACTGCTGAGGAGCTGGGGGAATGCAAGGAGCAAGGTGAACAAGGAAACAGAAATGGTCCCAGATAGCTGAAATATTCCCAGATAGTGCAAAGAAAGGAATGACTTCAGTGAGCCCAGAAGCTTGCATCTTGCCCAAAGTAGAATGTCAGACTCCTTAACTTGATACCTACTCTGATGTTCAGACCTCCTGTTGCCTTTGTTGCAAGATTGCACATGGTCTGACTTCCCCCTCCTGCCTCCTTGCAGCAGTTTTCTCAGAACTACTGAGATGCTATGTTCCAGGCTCTGAGGCTCTGAGTCCTAAACATTCCAACCAAATAAAATAACTCTACTTTCAGGTTGTGACTATATATTTTAGAGGTTGACACTTCTGATTTGGCTATCCCACTCTCCAACTCCTGGGTTTAGATCCAGAGATCAGAATTCGACATATGCACCCCTGTTTTCAGAGCAGCATGATTTCCAAGAGCCAAGAAATCAGAATCAAAACAATTATACAAAAACAGAAATTGAAGTCTACGAGGTACACCTCTCCACCAGAATCAAGCTAAATCACTTTTTTGTTCTTCAGTCACTCAGTCATGTTTGACTGGTTGCAACCCTATGGATTGTAGCACTCCAGGCCTCCCTGTCCTTCACCATCTCCCAGAGCTTGCTCAAATTCATATCCATTGGGTCAGTGATGCCATCCAACCATCTCATCCTCTGTCGTCCTCTTCTCCTCCTGCCTTCAATCTTTCTCAGAATCAAAGTCTTTTGTAATGAGTCAGCTCTTTGCACCAGGTGGACAAAGTAACGGAGCTTCAGCTTCAGCATCAGTCCTTCCAATTAATATTCAAGACTGATTTTCTTTAGGATTGACTGGTTTGATCTCCTTGCAATACAGGGGACTCTCAAGAGTCTTATACAACATGACAGTTCAAAAGCATCAGTTCTTTGGTGTTCAGCCTTCTTTATGGTCCAACTCTCACATCCATACATGACTACTGGAAAAACCATATCTTTGACTAGATGGGCCTTTGTTGGCAAAGTAATGTCTCTGCCTTTTAATATGCTGTATAGATTAAGAAGAGGTGGCAAGAATGCACAGAGGAACTGTACAAAAAGATCTTCCTGACCGGGATAATCACGATAGTGTGATCAATCATCTAGAGGCAGACATCCTGGAATGTGAAGTCAAGTGGGCCTTAGAAAGCATCACTATGAACAAAGCTAGTGGAGGTGATGGAATTCCAGTTGAGTTGTTTCAAATCCCGAAAGATATTGCTGTGAAAAGTGCTGCACTCAACATGCCAGCAAATTTGGAAAACAGCAGTGACCAGAGGACTGGAAAAGGTCAGTTTTTATTCCAATCCCAAAGAAAGGCAATGCCAAAGAATGCTCAAACTACTGCACAATTGTACTTATCTCACACGCTAGTAAAGTAATGCTCTAAATTCTCCAAGCCAGCTTCAGAAATATGTGAACCGTGAATTTCCAGATGTTCAAGCTGGTTTTAGAAAAGGCGGAGGAATCAGAGATCAAATTGCCAACATCCACTGGATCATGGAAAAAGCAAGAGAGTTCCAGAAAAACATCTATTTCTGCTTTATTGACTATGCCAAAACCTTTGACTGTGTGAATCACAATAAACTGTGGAAAATTCTTAAAGAGATGGGAATACCAGACCACCTGACCTGCCTCTTGAGAAATCTGTATGCGAGTCAGGGAGCAACAGTTAGAACTGGACATGGAAAAAAGACTGGTTCCAAATAGGAAAAGGAGTACGTCAAGGCTGTATGTTGTCCCCTGTTTATTTAACTTATATGCAGAGTATATCATGAGAACGCTGGACTGGAAGAAACACAAGCTGGAATCAAGATTGCCGGGAGAAATATCATTAACCTCAGATATGCAGATGACACCACCCTTATGGCAGAAAGTGAAGAGGAACTAAAAGCCTCTTGATGAAAGTGAAAGAGGAGAGTGAAAAAGTTGGCTTAAAGCTCAACATTCAGAAAACGAAGATCATGGCATCTGGTCCCATCACTTCATGGGAAATAGATGGGAAAACAGTGGAAACAGTGTCAGACTTTATTTTTGGGGCTCCAAAATCACTGCAGGTGGTGACTGCAGCCATGAAATTAAAAGATGCTTACTCCTTGGAAGAAAAGTTATGACCAACCTAGATAGCTTATTCAAAAGCAGAGACATTACTTTGCTGACTAAGGTCCGTCTAGTCAAGGCTGTGGTTTTTCTAAGTAGCCATGTATGGATGTGAGAGTTAGACTGTGAAGAAGGCTGAGCACCGAAGAATTGATGCCTTTGAACTGTGGTGTTGGAGAAGACTCTTGAGAGTCACTTGGGCTGCAAGGAGATCAGCCAGTCCATTCTGAAGGGGATCAGCCCTGGGATTTCTTTGGAAGGAATGATGCTAAAGCTGAAACTCCAGTACTTTGGCCACCTCATGCGAAGAGCTGATTCATTGGAAAAACTCTGATGCTGGGTGGGATTGAGGGCAGGAGGAGAAGGGGATGACAGAGGATGAGATGGCTGGATGACATCACCGACTCGATGGTCGTGAGTCTGAGTGAACTCCGGGAGTTGGTGATGGACAGGGAGGCCTGGCGTGCTGCAATTCATAGGGTCGCAAAGAGTTGGACTTGACTGACTGACTGAACTGAACTGACAGGTTGGTCATAACTTTTCTTCCAAGGAGCAAGCATATTTTAATTTCAGAGCTGCAGTCACCATCTGCAGTGATTTTGGAGACCAAGAAAATAAAGTCTCTCACTGTTTCCATTGTTTCCTCATCTAGTTGCCATGAAGTGATGGGGCTGGATGCTGTGATCTTAGTTTTCTGAATGTTGAGTTTTAAACCACCTTTTTCACTCTCGTCTTTCACTTTCATTAAGAGGCTCTTTAGTTCCTCTTTGCTTCTACCGTAAGGTTGTTGTCATCTTCATATCTGAGACTATGGCTATTTCTCCTGGCAATCTTGATTACAGCTTGTGTTTCATCCAGCCCAGAATTTCACATGATGTACTCTGCAAAAACTTTGGAAAATTCTGGAAGAGATGGGAATACCAGACCACCTGACCTGCCTCTTGAGAAATCTGTATGCAGCTCAGGAAGCAACAGTTAGAACTGGACATGGAACAATGGACTGTTTCCAAATAGGAAAGGGAGTGCATCAAGGCTGTATATTGTCACCCTGCTTATTTAACTTCTATGCAGAGTACATCATGGGAAACGCTGGGCTGGAAGAAACACAAGCTGGAATCAAGATTGCCAGGAGAAATATCAATAACTTCAGATATGCAGATGACACCACCCTTATGGCAGAAGGTGAAGAGGAGCTAAAGGGTCTCTTGATGAAGGTGAAAGAGGAGAGTGAAAAAGTTGGCTTAAAGCTCAACATTCAGAAAACGAAGATCATGGCATCCGGTACCATCACTTCATGGGAAATAGATGGGGAAACAGTGTCAGAGTTTATTTTGGGGGCTCCAAAATCACTGCAGATGGTGACTGCAGCCATGAAATTAAAAGACGCTTATTCCTTGGAAGAAAAGTTATGACCAACCTAGATAGCATGTTCAAAAGCAAAGACATTACTTTGCCGACTAAGGTCCATCTAGTCAGGGCTATGGTTTTTCCTGTGGTTATGTATGGATGTGAGAGTTAGACTGTAAAGAAGGCTGAGCACCGAAGAATTGATGCTTTTGACCTGTGGTGTTGGAGAAGACTCTGGAGAATCCCTTGGACTGCAAGGAGATCCAGCCAGTCCATTCTGAAGGAGATCAACCCTGGGATTTCTTTGGAAGGAATGATGCTAAAGCTGAAACTTCAGTACTTTGGCCACCTCATGTGAAGAGCTGACTCATTGGAAAAGACTCTGATGCTGGGAGGGATTGGGGGCAGGAGGAGAAGGGGACGACCGAGGATGAGATGGCTGATGGCATCACGGACTCAATGGACGTGAGTCTGAGTGAACTCTGAGAGATGGTGATGAACAGGGAGGCCTGGCGTGCTGCGATTCATGGGGTTGCAAAGAGTCGGACACGACTGAGCAACTGAACTGAACTGAACTCTGCATATAAGTTAAATAAGCAAGGTGACAATATACATCCTTGTTGTACTCCTTTTCCAATTTGGAACCAGTCCATTGTTCCATGTTCAGTTCTAACTGTTTCTTTTGACCTGCATACAGATTTCTCAGGTGGCAGGTAAAGTGGTCTGATATTCCCATCTCTTGAAGAATTTTCCAGTTTGTTGTGATTCAGTGAAGTGAATCAATGAAGTGAATTCAATGAAGTGAATTTAGTGTAGTCAATGAAGCAGAAGGAGATGTTTTTCTGGAATTCTCTTGCTTTTCCAATGATCCTGTGGATGTTGACAATTTGATCTCTGGTTCCTCTGCCTTTTCTAAATCCAGGTTGAATATCTGGAAGTTCAAGTTCTTGCAGAGATCTCTAGTCTTTCCCATTCTATTGTTTTCCTTTATTTCTTTGCGTTGATCACTGATGAAAGCTTTCTTATGTCTTCTTGCTATTCTTTGGAACTCTACATTCAGATGAGTATATCTTTCCTTTTCTCCTTTGCCTTTAGCTTCTCTTCTTTTCTCAGCTATTTGTAAGGCCTCCTCAGACAAGCATTTTGCCTTTTGCATTTCTTTTTCTTGGGGATGGTCTTTATCATTGCCCCTGTATAATGCTGTGCACCTCTGTCCACAGTTCTTCTGTTTATCAGATCTCATCTCTTGAATCTATATGCCACTTCCACTGTATAATCATAAGAGACTTGATTTAGGTCATACCTGAATGGCCTATTGGTTTTCCATACTTTCTTCAATTTAAGTCTGAATTTGGCAATAAGGAGTTTATGATCTGAGCCACAATCAGCTCCTGGCCTTGTTTTTGCTAACTGTATAGAGCTTCTCCATCTTTGACTGCAAAGAATATAATCAATCTGATTTTGGTATTGACCATCCGGTGATGTCTGTGAATCATCTCTTGTGTTGCTGCAAGAGGGTTTTGTATTCTCTTGGCAAAACTCTGTTAGCCTTTGCCCTGCTTAATTTTTCACTCCAAGGTCAAACTTGCCTGTTACTCCAGGTATCTCTTGACTTTCTACTTTTGAATTTACAATCCCCTATGTTGAAAAGGACACTTTGCTGTTGTTGTTAGTTATAGAAGGTCTTGTAGGTCTCCATAGAGCTGTTCAATGTCAGCTTCTTCAGCATTAGTGGTTAGGGTATAGACTGGGATTCCTGTGATATTGAATGGTTTGCCTGTGCACAAAGAGAGATTATTTTGTGTTTTTGAGATTGCATTGAAGTACTTCATGTCAGACTCTTTTGTTGACTATGAGGGCTACCCCATTTTATCCAATGTATTCTTGCCCATGGTAGTAGATATAATGGTCATCTGAATTAAATTTGTCCATTTCAGTTCGTTTTAGTTCACTGCTTCCTAAAATGTGGATGTTCATTCTTGCCATCTCCTTGACCACTTCCAATTTACCTTGATTAATGGGCCTAACATTCCAGATTCCTATGCAATATTGTTCTTTCCAGCATATGAACCAGAGATCCAATTGTCAACATCCACTGGATCATAGAAAAAGCAAGAGAATTCCATAACAACATCTACTTCTGCTTCATTGACTATGCTAAAGCCTTTGACTGTGTGGATCAAAACAAATTGTGGAAAATCCTTCAAGAGATGGGAATACCAGACCACCTGACCTGCCTCCTGAGAAATTTGCATGAAGGTCAAGAATAAACAGAACCAGACTTGGAAGAACAGACTGGATCCAAATTGGGAAAGGAGTATGTCAAGGCTGTATATTGTCATCCTGCTTATTTAAGTCATATGCAGAGTTCAGTTCAGTTGAATTCAGTCACTCTGTCATGTCCAACTCTTTACGATCCCATGGACTGCAGCATTAGAAATGTGGTGTATGAAACAGAAGATGGAATCAAAATTTCCAGGAGAAATATCAATAACCTCAGATATGCAGATGACACCATCCTTATGGCAGAAAGTGAAGAAGAACTAAAGATCCTCTTGATGAAAGTTAAAGAGGAGAGTGAAAAAAGCTGGCTTGAAACTCGACATTCAAAAAACTAAGATCATGACATGTGGTACCATCACTTCATAGCAAATAGATGGGTAAAACATATAGCAAAAATAAAAAGTAGTAGATCATTACTTCTGCTCTCTTTGCTTTTTGTTTTGACTTTTATATCAGTTAGCTATTGCAGCATAAAAAACTGTCCTAAATTATGTGGTTTATTACAGTGTCTTTATTATCAAATGGGATTATATGATGGAGTTGTTCTGATCAATTTTCAGATTCTCTTGAGTCCATACAAGTGTGAGTCTCTACACTGGGTACATTGCATGTTATCCTTTCACCTCAATGTGCTAAACACTACCCCAATTTGCTTACCTTACACCAATAAATTAAAAAAACAGTATACTTTTAAAAACATCCCAGGGGAAAAGCACTGCATCTATATCTATATTAGATATTGGTTATATTCTACACATATCACTTTGATTCTTTCATCTTATTAGTTTTCTCAGCCCAACTACAAACAGCCAGCCCCTGGAGTTCTTTGTCCAAGAGCTTTATCTGACAAACAGATTTGTCTGGTCAACCTCTGCTAACTTATTAAGTAGTTGCAGCAAAATAATACCCACTGCAATATATTTCTCCTCTTACACAAAATCACACCTTACCTAAAGTAATTCATTAAGATTTTACATCAAACATCATCTGCTTGTACGGAGGTCTTTTCCAAGCAAGTTTTCTCCCTTAAATTCTTGTCTCTTGTTGGAGGCTTCTGGCTTTCTTTAGGTGTCAAGCTAGTTGGTTGCTCTGGAGTCTGCTTCCCATGAGGTGAAACAGCTCCATGCCAAGAGAAACTTTTTGACCCATGGTTTTGAGAGGGTAACAGGCAGGAAGGCCAGGGGTCTCCAAACGGAGGACATAGCCTGCAAGTGTCAGACATTTTTAGCTCTCTTAAGTGGCAGGAGGAAACAAACTAGTGATATTTTTTCCTTCTCTATACAAATTTAAAGGAGGTTTCTCTTAAAATACCCTGTTGCCATAATGACACCTGGTTTCACCTGAAGTTAACTATTCTCAAACCTAGAGAAAATCAATGCCTTTTTCTTACGGAAATGTTTATCTTAAGCTATGCTAATGTACTATGCATTTACCCCAAAGTCTGTCTTCAAGTTGGTTCCGCCTTTTGGCTCAGAACCTACTTGACAAACCAGTATGTTATACTCAGATATTGTTCCTCTAATCTATGTAAATGAATCTATTTGTATGGTGATCTGCCCTTCTTCAAGATTCAAGTTAATCATTTTATGGCCCAGGATGAACCGTTTGGTGCCAAGATTATCCCAAAATGCATCTTATGGATGAGGGGCTTGATGCCATTCTGAGTTTTAAGACATTCCTTTCTTTCATTAACAGACTGCTGGTGACTATATAATATCCAGCTGAAGACTAGCAGTGGGGTACTCATTCTGCCCCTTCTGATGCCTATGTCAGAAGCTTTCTCTATCTCCTTTACACTTTAATAAAACTTTATTACACAAAAACTCTGAGTGATCAAGCCTTGTCTCTGGCCCTGGATTGAATTCTTCTCCTCTGGGGGCCAAGAATCCCGGCGTTGTGATTCAACAACAACCTTTCAATTTCACACACAGGGGAAAGTTAGAGCATATGAGCAAGAGCCCAGCTTCCCCAGCTGTGTAGAAGACCTAGTTCTTTTATGCACACTGAGAAAACTGATGTGAGCTCCATCACAAGCAGGGGAGGAGAGGGACTGAATGAACAGTAAGATTCTCAGAGGGCATCAAAAGTAAGTAGATTCTATATCACAAACTCTGTCAGGAAGCCCAGCAATGAGTCCCTAAGAGCCCTCACCTCTGGATCACTCTGACAAGGCTACAGACATCATGAAGAGTCAATGCACTTCATCTACAACTCCACCAAACCCCAACACACACACAACGGAGGGCTCCCTAGGCACCCTGGGAGTATCAAGAACGAGCCTTTGCAGAAGGCTGATGAGCATGTGCAGAAATCAAGCCAGAATCTACTAGGATGGGACAAAAACCACAAAAATTTCAATGTATATCACCATCCTTAAGAAAGCAAACAGAAGTCTGTTGACAGCTTGACTGACTTGTAGGACCAGAGAAAGTATACAGTCATGAGAAAAACCTCCAATCAAAGTAAGAGGAAAAAGAAGTGTGGAGCAGGAATATCCATAGAAAACTGACAGTATACCAGAATCTCTAACAGGATTGAGTGAAGGTCTTTCTCTTCTGAGCAGTCATCAAAGACTGGAGAAATAAATGCTTCTTCATCAGTGAACACAGCAATACCAATTTTAAAGTATCATATAAAATCATGGAAATATGTACAGAAATGGATCAGAAAATTTCAAAAAAAAAAAAGAGTCCAGGGCTAGATTTTTGCCCTGGACTATGAATTCTATGAAACATTTTAAAAAGTTAACGTTGAGCCTTCTCAAACTTTTACACACAATTGCAGAGGAGTGAGAAGTTTCTAATTCATTTTTTGATGCCAGCATTATTCTGATACTAAAGACTGACAAAGAGCCTACTTGAAAAGAAAACTAAGCAATTCACTCTAATTTATTTTTATTTCCCTCAAGATACTGAGGAGGCTTCCATGTGCTTATTTGCTATTTGTGCATCTTCTTTTGGGAAAAATATTTCCATATCCTTTGAACAACTTTCCATATTCTTTGTCCATTTAAAAATTATTGAGGTATAACTGACACAAAATTCTACTTGCTGAATGTACAAATAAAATGTGATATATCTGTATAGTAGAATATTCAGTTCAGTTGCTCAGTCATTCCCAACTCTTTGCTATTCCATGAACTTGCAGCATGCTAGGCTCCCCTGTCCATCCCCACTCCTGGAGTTACTCGAACTTATGTGCATCGAGTCAGTGATGCCAACTAACCATCTCATCCTCTGTTGTCCCCTTCTCCTCCTGCTTTCAATCTTTCCCAGCATCAGGGTCTTTTCAAATGAGTCAGTTCTTGCATCAGGTGGCCAAAGTATTGGAGTTTTAGCTTCAGCATCAGTACTTTCAAAGACTATTCAGGACTGCTTTCCTTTAGGATAGACTGGTTGGATCTCTTTGCAGTCCAAGGGACTCTAAAGAGTCTTCTCCAACACCACAGTTCAAAAGCATTGATTCTTCAGTACTCAGCTTTGCTTATAGTCCAACTCTCACATCCATACATGACTGCTGGAAAAATCATAGCCTTGATTAGACAAAGTAATGTCTCTGTTTTTTTAAATATGCTGTCTAGGTTGGTCATAACTTTCCTTCCAAGGAGCCAAGCATCTTTTAATTTCATGGCTGCAGTTACAATCTGCATTGATTTTGGAGCCCAAGAAAATAAAGTCTGGCACTGTTTCCATTGTTTCTCCATCTATTTGCCATAAAGCGATGGGACCAGATGCCATGATCTTAGTTTTCTGTGTGTTGAGCTTTAAGCAAACTTTTCCACTCTTCTCTTTCACTTTCATCAAGAGGCTCTTTAGTTCTTCACTTTCTACCATAAATGTGGTATCATCTGCATATCTGAGGTTATTGGCTTTTCTCCTAGCAATCTTGGTTCCAGCTTGTGCTTCATCCAGTCCAGTGTTTCTCATGATGGACTCTGAACATATAGGTTAAGTAAGCAGGGTGACAATATACAGCCTTGATGTACTCCTTTGCCAATTTGTAACCAGTCTATTGTTCCATGTCCAATGTTAACTGTTGCTTCCTGCCCTGCAAACAGATTTCTCAGAAGGCAGGTCAGGCGGTCTGGTATTCCTATCTCTTGAAGAATTTTCTACAGTTTGTTGTGATCCACACAAAGGCTTTGGCATAGTAAATAAAGCAGAAATAGATGTTTTCTGGAACTCTCTTGCTTTTTTGATGATCCAGAAGATGTTGGCAATTTGATCTCTGGTTCCTCTGCCTTTCCTAAATCCAGCTCAAAAATCCCAAAGGTCATGATTCACATACTGTTGAAGCCTGGCTTGGAGAATTTTAAGCATTACTTTGCTAGCATGTGAAAGTGAAAGTGAAGTCGCTCAGTCGTGTCTGACTCTTTGTGACCCGTGGACTGTAGCCCACCAAGCTCCTCCATCCATGGGATTCTCCAGGCAAGAATACTGGAGTGGGTTGCCATTTCCTTCTCCAGGGGATCTTCCTGACCCAGGGATCGAACCCAGGTCTCCCACATTGCAGGCAGACGCTTTAACCTCTGCACCACCAGGGAGTGAGTATAATTGTGTGGTAGTCTGAGCATTCTTTGGGATTACCTTTCTTTGGGATTGGAATGAAAATTGACCTTTTCCAGTTCTGTGGCCACTCAGTTTTCCAAATTTGCTGGCATTTTGAGTGCAACACTGCCACAAATCATCTTTCAGGATTTGAAATAGCTCAACTTGTTTGTAGTGATGCTTCCTAAGGCCCTCTTGTCTTCACATTCCAGGATGTCTGGCTCTAAGTGAGTGATCACACCATTGTGATTATCTGGGTCATAAAGATCTTTTTTTGTATAATTTTTCTGTGTGTTCTTGCCACCTCTTCTTAATATTTTGTTTCTCTTAGGTCCATATTATTTCTGTCCTTCATCAAGCCCATCTTTTCATGAAATGTTCCCTTGGTATCTCCAGTTTTCTTGAAGAGATCTCTATTCTTTCCCATTCTGTTGTTTTCTTCTATTTCTTTGCATTGAACTCTGAGGAAGGCTTTCTTATCCTCATTGCTCTTCTTTGGAACTCTGAATTCAAATGAGAATCTTTCCTTTTCTCCTTTGTCTTTAGTTTTTCCTCTTTTGTCAGCTATTTGTAAGGCCTCCTCAGACAACCATTTTGTCTTTCTTTTTCTTGGGGATTATCTGGATCCCTGCCTCCTGTAAATGTCATGAACCTCTTCCCATAGTTCATCAGGCACTATGTATATCAGATCTAATCCCTTGAATCTACTTGTCACTCCCACTGTATAATTGTAAGGGATTTGATTTAGGTCATACCTGAATGGTCTAGTGGTTTTCCTTACTTTATTCAATTTAGGTCTGAAGTTGGCAATAAGGAATTCATGATCTAAGCCACAGTCAGCTCCCAGTCTTGTTTTTGCTGACTGTAAAGAGCTTCTCCATCGTTGGCTGCAAAGAATATAATCAATCTGATTTTTGTATTGAGCATCTGGTGATGACTGTTTGTAGAATATTATATATACATATATATATAATATATATATAGAATATTATTTGGTCATAAAAAGGAATGAAGTGCTTACTGATAGATATTTTAAAATGCATGGAACTTTAAAACATCATTCTGACTTAAGAAAATAGTTATAAAAGACCATATATCGTATGATTTCATCTATTTGAAATGCCCAGAATAGAGAGAGCAGTAGACAGAGACAGACTGTTAGCTGCTTAAGGATATAAGAAATGAGGAAGCAATAGATCAAGGACATAAGATTTATTTTTGAGGTGATGAAAGAGTTTTAATTTGTTGGTGGTTGCACAACCAGTAGATATACTAAAAAATGAATTGTACCTTTCAGATTGGTGAATTGCATGGCAGGAGAATTATATCTCAGTAAAGCTGATTTTAAAAGTATATAATTTTAGCTTTAAAAAGAAACTGCAGATCAATATCCCTAATGCATATACACAAAAATTATAAACAATACAGGGGCAAACTAAATAGAACAGCACATTAAAATGATCATACTCCATGATCACTTGGGCTTTATCCCTGGGACATAAGGATCATTCAACTTAAGTAAATCAATAAATATAATACACCAAATTTTATAGAATTATATGTAAATATCATATGGTATTATAATGACAAACTTCAATATTTTTTCATGATAAAAATTCTACCTGAGTATAGAAAGAATGTACTCCAATAGTAAAATGTTCATATATGACAAGTCCACAACTGAAATCACCCTGAGTGGCAAAATGTTGACAGATTTTACTTTATGATTAGAAACCAGACAAGAATGTCCAGTCTCATCACTTCTGTTCAACATAGTACTGAAAATCCTAGCTGGAGCAAAGAGGCAAGAATATGGTGTCCAAATTGAAAAAAAAAAAAAAAAAGTGTTTGAAAACCCTAAAGGCTTCACTGAGAAAGTCAGAATTCAAAATAAAGTAAATAAAGTTGTAGGATAGGAAATCAATACGTAAATAACAGTATGTATGTATACTAACAATGAACAATCTAGAAAACATTAAGAAAGCTCTCTCCATTACAATAACATCAGAAAAGAATAAAAATAGTTAGAAATCAATTTAACCAAGAAATAAAATATCTGTACACAGAAAATTTAAGACATGAAAGAAATTGGAAGATGCATATATTCATATAACAATATCATGTTCATAGATCAGAAGAATTAATAAGATTAAAATGTCCATATTGCTCTCAGACATCTATGCTTTCAATGTAACCCACATCAAAATCCAATGACCATTTTCACAATAATAGAAAATGAATTTTATATTTCATGTAGAACAACAACAACAAAAATACCTTGAGTAGTTAAAGTAAATTTGAGAAAGAAAAAGATGAAATCACTTCCTGACTTCAAGCTATACCACAAAAATATAGTAATCAAGAAACATGGCACTGGGAAGAAAGCAGGCACAAACACTAATGGAACAAAACTGAAAGCTCAGAAATAAGCCTATACATATATAGTCAACTAATATTTGACAAAGGTGGCAAGAATACTAAATGGAGAAAGGAGTACATGAACTCATTTGCATGTAACTGGAGAAGATGCAGAATAAGTTTCAGCTGCTTTCCTAAAATGTAATCTACCTGGGCATCATCCTCATTTCTTAAGGCAATGCGGGATAATAAATACTCAGGTAAATGTTGTGAGAAATAAGTGAAATAAATGAATAATGTTTATATATATATAATAATATAATATAATATATTAATAATATATTATAATATATATTATAAATATATAATATTATATAATATATTATATATATTATTATATATAATATATAATATATAATTAATATAATATATTAATATATTATATATTATATTACATATAATCAATTAATAATATAATATATAAATATGTTTATATTAATATTATTATAATTATATTTAATATTTAATTCTTACTATTTTATATTTGATAATTAATTAATTAATATTAGTATCAATATGTTAATATTATTATAATCATAATTAATATTGTCATTAATATATTAATGTTATTAATATTAATATATTATATATTAATATTATTAATTAATTACTATAATATATTAATGTATTTAATTGTATATTATAAAATATAATTATAATATATAATATATATAATGTAATATATAATAATATAAATAATATATATTATATGTCATTATATTATATATATTATAATATATAATATATAATATATAATGATATATAATATATTAATAATAATATATGGTATTATATAATATTTATATATATATATATATATAATTACACGAGTCCAAAGAAAACATTCAAGAGTCAGGAGTGTGTAAATGTATATAGATATGTGCATTTGTACCATTTCTTTTCACTAAACACATTCATGCATATGAATATGCACATATATAGACTCATTTGTAATTTCTCATCTACTATGTTGAAAGAAAACCTGAAAATGGGAGGGATAGAAATTAAGGGAATAACAATTGAATAAATGTTACCTAGAAAAAGTGTAGCAATTTTTATGTAAAGATTTACAGTACCATGGGTAACTTTAATTTTAATAAGGGATTATTTTCACTACAGTAAATTCTCAAAGCCTTTAAGGTGAGAACCATTTTTACATTATGTGATGAGAAATTTTCTGTACCAGTTAATTGTGTCAAATATCTCTAAATTAATTCTAATTACTCTTACTTAAGGGCTTCCCCCATGACTCGGTGGTGAACAATCTGCCTGTAATGCAGGAGACTCAAGTCTGTTCCCTGGGTCTGGAAGATCCCCTGGAGGAGGGCCTAGCAGCCTACTCCAGTGTTCTTGTCTGGAGAACTCCATGGACTGAGGAGCCTGGAGGGTCACAGTCCATAGCATTGCAGAGAGTGGGACACGACTGAGTGACTCAGCATGCATGCACTCCTGTTTAAAATAGGTTTCAACACACAACAACTTTCTTAAAGTGTCTTAAAAAATAGATATGAAAAAACTTTATTTTTTAAAAATTCTATTTTTACTTTATTCTATGTTACAATACTGTATTGGTTTTGCCATACATTGACATGAATCAGCCACAGGTGTACATGAGCTCCCAATCCTGAAACCTCCTCCCACCTCCCACCCCATATCATCTCTCTGGATCATCCCCGTGCTCCAGCCCCAAGCATCCTGCATCCAACACAGACTGGTGCTTCGTTTCTCACATGACAGTATACATGTTTCAATTCCATTCTTCCAAATCACCCCACCCTCTCTGTCTCCCTCTCCCTCAGAGGCCAAAAGTCTGTTCTATACCTCTGTGTTTCTTTTGTTGTCTCACATACAGGGTCATCATTACTATCTTTCTAAATTCCATATATATGTGTCAGTAGAAGGAAATGGCAATCCACTCCAGGACTATTGCCTGGAAAATCCCATGGACAGAGGAGCCTGGTAGGCTACAGTCCATGGGGTCACAAAGAGTCGGACAGGACTGAGCAACTTCACTTCATACTGTATTGGTGTTTTTCTTTCTGGCTTACTTCACTCTGAATAATCAGCTCCAGTTTCATCCATCTCATTAGAACTGATTCAAATTTATTTTTTTAAGGGCTGAGTAATATTCCATTGTGTATATGTACCACAGCTTTCTTATCCGTTCATCTGCTGATGGACATCTAGGTTGTTTCCATGTCTGGCTATTATAAACAATGCTGCAATGAACATTGGGGTACACGTGTCTCTTTCAATTCTGGTTTCCTCAGTGTGTATGCCCAGCAGTGGGATTGCTGGATCATAAGGCAGTTCTATTTGCAATTTTTAAAGGAATCTCCACACTGTTTTCCATAGTGGCTGTACTAGTTTGCATTCCCACCAACAGTGTAAGAGGGTTCCCTTTTCTCCACATCCTCTCCAGCATTTATTGCTTGTAGACTTTTGGATCGCAGCCATTCTGACTGGTGTGAAATGATACCTCATTGTGGTCTTGATTTGCATTTCTCTGATAATGAGTGATGTTGAGCATCTTTTCATGTGTTTGTTAGCCATCCGTATGTCTTCTTTGGAGAAATGCCTATTTAGTTCTTTGGCCCATTTTTTGATTGGATCATTTATTTTTCTGGAGTTGAGCTGCATAAGTTGCTTGTATATTTTTGAGATTAGTTGTTTGTCAGTTGCTTCATTTGCTATAGTTTTCTCCCATTCAGAAGGCTGTATTTTCACCTTACTTATAGTTTCCTTTGTTGTGCAGAAGCTTTTAATTTTAATTGATCCCATTTGTTTATTTTTGCTTTTATTTCCAGTATACTGGGAGGTGGATCATAGAGGATCCTGCCGTGATTTATGTCAGAGAGTGTTTTGCCTATGTTCTCCTCTAGGAGTTTTATAGTTTCTGGTCTTACGTTTAGATCTTTAATCCATTTTGAGTTTATTTTTGTGTGTGGTGTTAGAAAGTGATCTAGTTTCATTCTTTTACAAGTGGTTGACCAGTTTTCCCAGCACTACTTGTTAAAGAGATTGTTTTATTCCACTGTATATTCTTGCCTCCTTTGTCGAAGATAAGGTATCCATAGGTGTGTGGATTTATCTCTGGGCTTTCTATTTTGTTCCATTAATCTATATTTCTGTCTTTGTGCCAGTACCATACTGTCTTAATGACTGTGGCTTTGTAGTAGAGCCTGAAGTCAGGCAAGTTGATTCCTCCAGTTCCATTCTTCTTTCTCAAGATTGCTTTTGCTATCCGAGCTGGTTCTTTGAAAGGATAAATAAAATTGACAAACCATTAGCCAGACTCATCAAGAAACAAAGAGAAAAAAATCAAATCAATAAAATTAGAAATGAAAATGGAGAGAGCACAACAGACAACACAGAAATACAAAGGATCATAAGAGACTACTATCAGCGATTATATGCCAATAAAATGGACAATGTGGAAGAAATGGACAAATTCTTAGAAAAGCACAACTTTTCAAAACTGAACCAGGAAGAAATAGAAAATCTTAACAGACCCATCACAAGCACGGACATCAGAAATCTTCAGCAAACAAAAGCCCAGGTCCAGATGGCTTCACAGCTGAATTCTATCAAAAATTTCGAAAAGAGCTAACACCTATCTTACTGAAACTCTTCCAGAAAATTGCAGAGGAAGGTAAACTTCCAAACTCATTCTATGAGGCCACCATCACCCTAATACCAAAACCTGACAAAGACACCACAGAAAAAGAAAAGTACAGGCCAATATTACTGATGAACATAGATGCAAAAATCCTCAACAAAATTCTAGCAGTCAGAATCCAACAACACATTAAAAGATCATACACCATGACCAAGTGGGCTTTATCCCAGGGATGCAAGGATTCTTCAATATCTGCAAATCAATCAATGTAATTCACCACATTAACAAATTGAAAAATAAAAGTCATATGATTATCTCAATAGATGCAGAGAAAGCCTTTGACAAAATTCAACATCCATTTATGATAAAAACTCTCCAGAAAGCAGGAATAGAAGGAACATACCTCAACATAATAAAAGCTATATATGACAAACCCACAGCAGACATTATCCTCAATGGTGAAAAACTGAAAGCATTTCCCCTAAAGTCAGGAACAAGACAAGGGTGCCCACTTTCACCACTACTATTCAGTATAGTTCGGGAAGTTTTGGCCACAGCAATCAGAACAGAAAAAGAAATAAAAAGAATCCAAATTGGAAAAGAAGAAGTAAAACTCTCACTGTTTGTAGATGACATGATCCTCTACATAGAAAATCCTAAAGACTCCACCAAAAATTACTAGAGCTAATCAATGACTATAGTAAAGTTGCAGGATATAAAATCAACACTCAGAAATCCCTTGCATTCCTATACACTAATAATGAGAAAGTAGAAAAAGAAGTTAAGGAAACAATTCCATTCACCATTGCAACAAAAGAATAAAATACTTAGGAATATACCTACCTAAAGAAACTAAAGACCTATATATTGAAAACTATAAAACACTGATGAAAGAAATCAAAGAGGACACTAATAGATGGAGAAATATACCATGTTCATGGATCAGAAGAGTCAATATAGTGAAAATGAGTATACTACCCGAAGCAATCTAGAGATTCAATGCAATCCCTATCAAGTTACCAGCAGTACTTTTCACAGAACAAGAACAAATAATTTCAAGATTTGTATGGAAATGCTTAAAGTTTCTATTTGAATGATTTGAAAAATTTAGACTCAGTTTCTGCCAACTATATTTTATTGGATAAATATCTGTATTGGATTCCTACTGCTGCTACAAGAAATTAATGCAATAGTGGCTTAAGAAAACAATAACAACAACAACTTTCTGTCTTAAACATGTAGACATCAGAAGCCTGAAATTTGGACGGCTTATATCTTTCAGGATGTTCCAGGTGAGAACCGAATTCCCTTTTCTATTGCAGTTTCCAGGGGCAACTTGCATTCTCTGGAGCATGATCTTTTCTCCTTCTACAGTGCCAGCAGCATAGAGTCATTAAATGTCTCTCTGACTTCAATTCTTCTTCCTCTCTCTTCCACAGTCAGAGAATCATTGTGATCATATTAGTCCAAGGTGGATAATTCAGGCAAAATTGTTATCTGAAATAGATGTATAGTAACTTTATTCCAACTACTATCTTAATTATCCTGCTATGGAAACAAATATATTCCATAGTTCTTCCATTTAGCATGAGGCATCGTTTAGATTCCCTTAATCTGCCTACTACAGTCTTTTTATTTTATTTTTATATTTTATTTGATGTGACAGAAGAACTATTATATTTAAAATATCTGGACACATAATTTACCACCATCTATTCAGTTCAGTTCAGTTCAGTCACTCAGTCATGTCTGACTCTTTGCGACCCCATGAATTGCAGCACGCCAGGCCTCCCTGTTCATCACCATCTCTCAGAGTTCACTCAGACTCACGTCCATCGAGTCCGTGATGCCATCCAGCCATCTCATCCTCGGTCGTCCCCTTCTCCTCCTGCCCCCCAATCCCTCCCCAGCATCAGAGTCTTTTCCAATGAGTCAGCTCTTCACATGAGGTGGCCAAAGTACTGAAGTTTCAGCTTTAGCATCATTCCTTCCGAAGAAATCCCAGGGTTGATCTCCTTCAGAATGGACTGGCTGGATCTCCTTGCAGTCCAAGGGACTCTCCAGAGTCTTCTCCAACACCACAGGTCAAAAGCATCAATTCTTCAGTGCTCAGCCTTCTTCACAATCCAACTCTCACATCCATACATGACCACAGGAAAAACCATAGCCTTGACTAGACAGACCTTAGTTGGCAAAGTAATGTCTCTGCTTTTGAACATGCTATCTAGGTTAGTCATAACTTTTCTTCCAAGGAGTAAGCGTCTTTTAATTTCATGGCTGCAGTCACCATCTGCAGTGATTTTGGAGCCCCCAAAATAAACTCTGACACTGTTTCCCCATCTATTTCCCATGAAGTGATGGTACCGGATGCCATGATCTTCGTTTTCTGAATGTTGAGCTTTAAGCCAACTTTTTCACTCTCCTCTTTCACCTTCATCAAGAGACCCTTTAGCTCCTCTTCACCTTCTGCCATAAGGGTGGTGTCATCTGCATATCTGAAGTTATTGATATTTCTCCCGGCAATCTTGATTCCAGCTTGTGTTTCTTCCAGCCCAGCGTTTCTCATGATGTACTCTGCATAGAAGTTAAATAAGCAGGGTGACAATATACAGCCTTGACGTACTCCTTTTCCTATTTGGAACCAGTCTGTTGTTCCATGTCCAGTTCTAACTGTTGCTTCCTGAGCTGCATACAGATTTCTCAAGAGGCAGGTCAGGTGGTCTGGTATTCCCATCTCTTTCCGAATTTTCCAAAGTTTATTGTGAGCCACACAGTCAAAGGCTTTGGCATAGTCAATAAAGCAGAAATAGATGTTTTTCTGAAACTCTCTTGCTTTTTCCATGATCCAGCGGATGTTGGCAATTTGATCTCTGGTTCCTCTGCCTTTTCTAAAACCAGCTTGAACATCAAGAAGTTCACCACCATCTATAAAGAGAGGGAAAAGTTTCTCTCTAGATACATAAATAAAGGATCATTGGTGGAGAAATCTAAAACTATGTACACTTGTCTCTAATACAGGACTACTGCCTTGCTACCCAAACAGTGATCCACAGACCAGGAACTGCAGCTTCAACAACACCTAAGAGTTTGTTACCAATGCAGTCCCTGGGCCCTCTAGAGACCTGATGAATCAGAATTTGTATTTGAACCACCAACCTTGGTGATTTGTATGCACAGTGAACTTATAGAAGGTCTGGTCTAAAATAGGCTTTGTTAACTTCTCACTGTTGTCATTTGGGGCAGGAAAATTACTTGTACTGGGTGTTGTCCTGCGGTACTAATGTTAACAAGATGTCTTTAGATAGTGCCAAATAGCCCCAGGGCAAAATCACCTCTGGTTGAGAATCACTGCCTCAGAGTTTGAGACTTGGAAGCATCCTGAAAAATTCCAATCAAGATTTCATCCCTTACTTGTGGTACAGATGGTAAATAATCTGCCTGCAATGCAGAAGACCTGGGTTTAATCCCTGGGTCTGGAAGTTTCCCTGGAGGAGGAAATGGCAACCCACTCCAGTATTCTTGCCTGGAGAATCCCAAGGACAGAGGAGCTTGACCAGCTATAGTCCTGGGGTCACCAAGCATCAGATGTGACTGAGAGACTAATTCTTGAGAACATTAAATCCCTCTGAGTCTCATTTCTGCAATGGAGAATGGAGTTCATATAAGTTCTAACTCATAGACACACCAGCATCAGAATTAAATTTGGCAGTCTCTATAATATGCTAAGCTAGTGGTGCATAATACATGTAGTCCATGGGGTCGCAAAGAGTCGGACACGACTGAGTGACTTCACTTCACTTTATATTTACAAATGTTTTATGTGGTGGTCAGTTGTGCTTGACCATGGCAACCTCATGGACTGTAGACTGCCAGGCTCCTCTGCTCATTGAATTTTCTAGGCAAGAATACTGGAGTGGAGTGCTATTTTCTCTCAGGGAATCCTTCTGACCCAGGGATTGAACATACATCTCCTGCTTTGGGAGGAGAATTCTTTACCACTAGCTCTACCTGGGAAGCCTGAAATATTTTTATGTGAAAGTAAAAGTGTCACTCGCTCAGTTGTGTCCAACTGTTTGTGACCCTATGGACTGTAGCCTGCCAGGATCCTATTTCTATGGAATTTTCCAGGCAAGACTATTGGAGTGGGTAGCCATACCTTTCTCCAAGGGATCTTCCTGACCAAGAGATCAAACCCAGGTCTCCGTTATTACAGGCAGATTTTTTTTTTTTAACCATCTGAGCCACCAGGAAAATGAGGATTATACATCTGGTCTTGTTTCACTTTCATTTACAACAGAAGTTAAGACCTGATGTAGAATCCCTCATTTTCCTGGTGGCTCAGATGGAGAAAGGATTATTTTTAAGAGATTTCAAGGGTTGTATTCCCATCACAAATCAAAGCTTTGGAGACCCAAAGGATCTAGTCAAGACAATCTTTAATATTATACTTTGGAGAAAATTTGAACTCGGGGATGTGATGAATTGCTGGGAGGCTTTGGAAGCAGGAGAGTTATTGGAGAAGCAGTAATAAAAACTGAATTCACTTAAATTATAATGCAGTCTCCTAGGAGTAGAGAAGCAACAGGAAAAAAAAAAATCCATTCTCGCCAGACCGTATCTCCAAGGGAAATTTTGTACTTGGAGGTTGAAGCAATGAGAGGAAAATGCCTAATGAGCTGACATGGGAAGCTGTAAATATCTTCTCTGCTCTAGTCCCTTAGCTTGTACTACTTTGGTTGGACAGGATGTGGTTGTTACTTTTGCAGTCCTAAATCTGGCTGGTAGATCAGCCTCTTGCTGTCTTGTATGGAGACAGAACTTGGGTCTGCAGCATCAAGTAATTTAGGGGGAATTTTGACTTTTGAAGGAAACTTCCACACAGAGTTCTCAAGTAGGTGAGTCTGAGACCTCCAGAGACACTGCAGGAGAGAACCAGATAGGATGGAAGCCAGGAACGTGTACCTGAGGTCACCTGAGGACTAATCTAGCATAGCCCAGATACTAGAGGTGACTGTGCTTGCTTGCTGGCTTTCCTAAAAATTCATTTACGTATGATGCTGAAAAAAAGTGAACATTGCAACTGGAAATGCAAGGGGGTAATGTTGACAAATTGTGTTAGTGGAAGCCCAATAGAAGAAGGAATGTGAGGCATAAACCACTTACAGTAAAAGTGGAACATGAGTGCAAGGATCTTGTTAATTAACAGTAGACGACAAATAGGGTATTAACTGTGAGGGGACATAGACTGAAGTAAGGGTCTTTTTTTTTTTTTCTTTAAGAGGGCATATTAGATTTTGTTTCCACCTGCACGGTAAAGATCTAGACTCAGGACTATTTGCAAACACACCCTTTCTATAACTGCACTGGAAGCATGTATTAGAATATCTTCTTTCACACTAGATATTCATGTAAGAAAAAATTCAGCTACAAAGGTGAAAAGTTGTATGCTAATGAGGGTTACTCTGCAATTATTTAATACCTATGACACTAAATATATTTGTGGATTTGTTAGCCATTGTTAGCAATTTGTTAGCTATTATTTCACCATTGAAAAACATGTCTATAACTCTTTTATTTTATATTGTGGTGTCATGATGTTGTTATTCCTTTTTAATTGAATTCTTTAAATAATTATATATATATTTAAAAATTAAATATTTGGCATTAGTTATTTTATATGCATAGATATATATGGAGATTTTGTAAAAATTTATAAATATATTGGTCAAATCTACTAGTCAGTCATACAGCATTCTCTTTATTGCTTTTACAAAAGAATTTGAAATATAATCAGCATATAAAAATATATGAGTTATAGGTGTACAGAATAGTGATTCAATATTTGTTTACATTGATAAATGATCACCACAGAAAACATTTTATCGGTCACCTCACATAGTTACAGTTTGCTTCTTGTGATGAGAACTTCTAGGATCTATTCTCTCTTCAGTTCAGTTCAGTGGCTCAGTCATGTATGACTCTTTGCGACCCCATGAAATGCAGCACGCCAGGCCTCCCTGTCATCACCAACTCCTGGAGTTCACTCAAACTCACATCCATCGAGCCAGTGATGCCATCCAGCCATCTCATCCTCTGTTGTCCCCTTCTCCTCCTGTCCCCAATCCCTCCCAGCATCAGAGTCTTTTCCAATGAGTCAACTCTTCACATTAAGTGGCCAAAGTACTGGAGTTTCAGCTTTAGCATCATTCCTTCCAAAGGACACCCAAGATTGATCTCTTTTAGGATGGACTGGCTGGATATCCTTGCAGTCCAAAGGACTCTCAAGAGTCTTCTTCAACACCACAGATCAAAAGCATCAATTCTTCGGTGCTCAGCTTTCTTCACAGTCTGACTCTCACATCCGTACATGACTCCTGGAAAAACCATAGCCGTGACTAGACGGACCTTAGTCAGCAAAGTAATGTCTCTGCTTTTGAATATAATATCTAGGTTGGTAATAACTTTCCTTCCAAGGAGTAAGCATCTTTTAATTTCATGGCTGCAGTCACCATCTGCAGTGATTTTGGAGCCACCAATAACAAAGTCTGACACTGTTTCCACTGTTTCCCCATCTATTTACCATGAAGTGATGGGACCAGATGCCATGATGTTCATTTTCTGAATGTTGAGCTTTAAGCCAACTTTTACACTCTCCTCTTTCTGGTGGCTCAGAGGTTAAAGTGTCTGCCTGGAATGCGGGAGACCTGGGTTCGATCCCTGGCTTGGGAAGATCCCCTGGAGGAGGAAATGACAACCCACTCCAGTACTCTTGCCTGGAGAATTCCATGGATGGAGGAGCCTGGTAGGCTACAGTCCATGGTGTCGCAAAGAGTCGGACACAACTGAGCAACTTCTCTCTTCTTTCACTTTCATCAAGAGGCTTTTTAGTTCCTCTTCACTTCCTGCCATAAGTCTGGTGTCATCTGAATATCTTAAGTTATTGATATTTCTCCCAGCAATCTTGATTCCAGCTTGTGCTTCCTCCAGCCCAGCGTATCTCATGATGTACTCTGCATGTAAGTTAAATAAGCAGGGTGACAATATACAGGCTTGATGTACTCCTTTTCCTATTTGAAACCAATCTATAGTCTCATGTCCAGTGCTAACTGTTGCTTCCTGACCTGTATATAAGTTTCTCAAGAGGCAGGTTAGGTGGTCTGGTATTCCCATCTCTTCAAGAATTTTCCACAGTTTATTGTGATCCCCACAGTCAAAGGCTTTGGCATAGTCAATAAGGCAGATTAGATGTTTTTCTGGAACTCTCTTGCTTTTCTGATGATCCAGTGGATGTTGGCAATTTGATCTCTGATTCCTCTGCCTTTTCTAAAACCAGCTTGAGCATCTGGAAGTTCACGGTTCATGTACTGTTAAAGCCTAGCTAGGAGAATTTAGAGCATTACTTTACTAGCGTGTGAGATGAGTGCAATTGTGCGGTAGTTTGAGCATTTTTGGCATTGCCTTTCTTTGGAATTGGAATGAAAACTGATCTTTTCCAGTCCTGTGGCCACTTCTGAGTTTTCCAAATTTGCTGGCATATTGAGTGCAGCACTTTCACAGCAACATCTTTCAGGATTTGAAATAGCTCAACTGGAATTTCATCACCTCCACTAGCTTTGTTCATACTGATGCTTTCTTAGGCCCACTTGACTTCACATTCCAGGTTGTCTGCTCTAGGTGAGTGATCACACCATCATGATTATCTGGGTCATGAAGCTCTTTTTTATACAGTTCTTCTGTGTATTCTTGTCATCTCTTCTTAATATCTTCTGCTTCTGTTAGGTCCATACCATTTCTGTCCTTTATCAAGCCCATCTTTGCATGAAATGTTCTCTAATTTTCTTGAAGAGATCTCTAGTCTTTCCCATTCTGTTGTTTCCCTCTATTTCTTTGCATTGATATCTGAAGAAAGCTTTCTTATCTCTCCTTGCTATTCTTTGGAACTCTGCATTCAGATGCTTATATCTTTCTTTTCTCCTTTGCTTTTTGCTTCTTTTCACAGCTATTTGTAAGGCTTCCTCAGAAAGCTGTTTTACTTTTTGCATTTCTTTTCCACGGGGATGGTCTTGATCCCTGTCTCCTGTACAATATCATGAACCTCCATCCACGGTTCATCAGGCACTCTATCATATCTAACCCCTTAAATCTATTTCTCACTTCCACTGAATAATCATGAGGGATTTGATTTAGGTCATACCTGAATGGTCTAATAGTTTTCCCTACTTTCTTCAGTTTAAGTCTGAATTTGGCAATAAGGAGTTCATATTCTGAGCCACAGTCACCTCCCGGTCTTGATTTTGCTGACCGTATAGCACTTCTCCATCTTTGGCTGCAAAGAATATAATCAATCTGATTTTGGTGTTGACCATCTGGTGATGTCCATATGTAGAGTCTTCTCTTGTGTTGTTGGAAGAGGGTGTTTGCTATGACCAGTGCATTCTCTTGGCAAAGCTCTATTAGTCTTTGCCCTGCTTCATTCAGTACTCCCAGGCCACATTTGCCTGTTACTCCAGGTGTTTCTTGACTTCCTACTTTTGCATTCCAGTTCCCTATAATGTAAAGGACATCTTTTTGGGGTGTTAGTTCTAAAAGGTCTTTTAGGTTTTCATAGAACCGTTCAACTTCAGCTTCTTCAGCATTAGTGGTTGGGGTATAGACTTGGATTACTGTCATATTGAATGGTTTGCCTTGGAAATGAGTAGAGATCATTCTGTGGTTTTTGAGATTGCATCAAAGTACTGCATTTTGGACTCTTGTTGATCATGATGGCTACTCCATTTCTTCTGAGGGATTCCTGCCCGCAGTAGTAGATATAATGGTCATCTGAGTTAAATTCCCCCTTTACAGTCCATTTTAGTTCGCTGATTCCTAGAATGTCAACTTTCACTCTTGCCATCTCCTGTTTGACCTCTTCCAATTTGCCTGGATTCATGGACCTGACATTCCAGGTTCCTATGCAATATTGCTCTTTACAGCATTGGACCTTGCTTCTACCACTAGTCACATCCACAGCTGGGTATTGTTTTGCTTTGGCTCCATCCCTTCATTCTTTCTGGAGTTATTTCTCCACTGATCTCTAGTAGCGTGTTGGGCAACTACTTACCTGTGGCGTCATCCATAATTGGGTATTGTTTTTGCTTTGGCTCCATCCCTTCATTTTTCTGGAGTTATTTCTCCACTGATCTTCAATAGCATATTGGCCACCTACCAACCTGGGGAGTTCCTCTTTCAGTACCCTATCATTTTGCCTTTTCATACTGTTCATGGGGTTCTCAAGGCAAGAATACTGAAGTGGTTTGCCATTCCCTTCTCCAGAGGACCACATTCTGTCAGATCTCTCCACCATAACCTGCCCATCTTGGATGGCCCAACATGGCATGGCTTAGTTTCATTGAGTTAGACAAGGCTGTGGTCTGTGTAATTAGATTGGCTTGTTTTCTGTATTATGGTTTCAGTGTGTCTGCCCTCTGATTCTCTCTTAGAAATTTTAAAATCAGCTAAGAAAGTATTGTGAATTATAGTCACCATGCGTACATTACATCCCATCCATTTCATTTTTATTGCTCTTTTTCTTACTGAAAGAATTTAGTTGTCACTTTCATATTCTTAATGTGTCAATGCTTGCTATAAACAGAAAAGGGGAATGAAAGTCTTCAGCATCCTTCATGGTGATCAATGAGACTTTATACATGTTTACTTTTAGTTTCATATTTGTTATTCTTTATGGTTTCTTTCAGCCTTCTGATTAAATATTTTTCTGAGCTGCATTATCTCCAGCCATACTTCCTCACCATGTGACTGAACATCATCTTTACAGTCTATAAGCTTATTTGAACACTTCTATCTCAATAAGATGAAATTATAACTTAGGTACTGCTTCCTCTCTACATTGTAAATATCTTTTTATGTTATTTTATTTTTAAGTCATTGGTACTCTGAATTAGTGACCCATGTTGGTATCATTAAATTCTTATTCTTTTATGTCTTTTTATCAGTTAGTTGTAAAAAAAGAAAACTGATAAAAATACATAAAAGAATATGTTGTGGGATTCCCTGATAGCTCAGTTGGTAAAGAATCTGCCTGCAATGCAGGAGACCTCAGTTCGATTTCTGGATCAGAAAGATCCCCTGGAGAAGGAAAAAGCTACCCACTCCAGTATTCTGGCCTAGAGAATTCCATGGAGTGTATAGTCTATGGGGTCGCAAAGAGTTGGACGTGACTGAGCAACTTTCACTTCTTTTCACATCAGTTCATTGTAGGTTTTTATTCAATTTTATTACCTGTTGTTCAGGAAACAATATACTTAACTTGATTTCACTCTCAAAAATACTTTTTATTCCATAAGTTCTTAGTTTCCTTTAAAATCTCTTTCCAAAATATTCACTTATATATACTCACACATATTTATACAAGTATATGAATATAATCCTGAATACATCATCAAAGGTCTATATGCTTTAGTAATGAACAGTCATTATGTTTCATGTTTTTCTACAATTTGTTCATTTTGGTTCTTTCTCAATAATAACTCAGAGACTTACTTCTAATCTACTAGTAATAATGCTGGCTCATTATTTCAATGTCTGTATAATATTCCATAGTGTGGCTTGTGTGACTTACACATTTATTGGTCTGTAACACTATTTATCAATAAATTACTATTTTTTCACTGCTATCAAATGTTTTGGAGATTGTCAAGTTATATGATATATTTTCTTGTCAGTCTTTTATGAATTACATCATTTCCTTAAGTGTGTGTTTTTTTTTTAAATAAATGTGCATATATTCACCTGTCTTTGAAGATATAAGAAATGAGCAGTGCAGGTGAAATCTCTGATGGTTAGAGTCCTGCATTCTACTGGCAAAGTCACAGTGTAGTGAAATGAAATGTAGCTTCCTCAGGTTTCGGTTTCCCTCATGGCTCAGTATAAGAATCCACTTGCCAATCCAGGAAATAAAGGAGACACAGTTTTCATCCCTGGGCCGAGAAGGTCTCCTGGAGGAGGAAATAGCAATTCATTCCAGTATTTTTGCCTGGAAAAACCCCATGGTTTGCAAAGGACTTTTCATATTGGCCAAAGATCAGAATTAGAATTAAAATATACTGATTGGATTCATAAAAATTACAAAACATTAACCACAGGAATTACAAGCAAAATATGTTCTATAAGAAAATGATACAAAGTTTGCTTCATTCCCTATTAGAACACACACACAAAAAAGGTCAAATAATATGAAAAGGTCAGGACAAACAAGTTTTATACTGCTTCAAATAACACATACCCAATTTTTGTTGTATTTTGTATGTATCCGTTTTGACTCTATAGTTTAATTTAATCCTTCTGTTTATTTTTGTCTTGGAACATTAAATCTTTATGCTTTTCCCACGTTTTATTCTATACTTTGCAAAAAGATATTTTTCTTTGATTTATTTCTGGCATCAAGGAGATGTTGCTGAATTTGAAATGTTGCCAAACCAGGAAATGTGACTTTTCTTAGTCACATTTTTTTCAGGGATCATTGAAGGTTATTAGAGCTTTCTCCTTTATCTCTCTCATACTTTTTCAAAAAAGTTATTTATTTATTTGGCTGTTCTGAGTCTTAGTTGCAGCATGTGAGTTCTAGTTCTCTGACCAGGGATTGAGCCCCTGCCCCCTGCAATGGGAGTCCAGAGTCTCAGCCACTGGACCACCAGGGAAGTCCTGTTATGCCCAATTTGTGAAATCTCCCAATGAGCACCAGGGAGCCGATATCCGATGCAAAAGCAAGAGAGTTTTTATTACCAAGCTCAAGCTGGGGCTCCCACGGATACCGACGCAGCGGCTATAGGGTGGAGCCCTGAGCTCTGGGTTACATTGCTTATATAGGGTATTCTCGCAACATAAATTTGAAAAATGGGAGTTTCCGAGTTGGGAGATGTCTAATTGGTTACCTTCTGTGGAAGGGTTAGGTGTTGGGTTCTGATTGGTTCCCATTTCCCAAGTTGGCCATGGGTTCTGATTGGTCCGTGGGTAGTGGGGTGGAGTTAAGGGATTTCTAAAGGCTCTTGGATTTCCAAAGGCTCTTTTCTTGGAACCTTACAAAATGGAGTAGCTTAGATTCTTCAGTCCCCCTCATATTTTTTTATATTTCTTTAAATACTGGGCAGCATGGGAGCACAGCAAAAAAAAAAACCCTATGTTTATTATCTCCTTGGAAGCATATGAGCTGGAACTTCTGGGTACCATTTAGGCATTCTTTGGGAGACAGTTAATCTGATCTAACCAGCTTGAGTTATCAATACCCATGGCCTAAGAAGGTGGGCTCTGGGTGAGAAATTCAAGATAGTAACACAGCCCAGGAGTCTATGGCATGTGTCTGTGCCTTGTGGAGTGAGTGAAGTTCCTAAAGCAGAGGCACTCCACAGTCCTTGGGGTCACAAAGAGTCAGACATGACTGATTGAATAACACTTTCAACTTTCAGTAAGATGAGGGGGGGCAGAACTCAATCAGAAGATGGTACTAAGGATAGTATCTGCTTTAATTCACAAAACATTTTTGCAACATAGTAAACTGCTAAGAACAACATGTGAAGGACAGATTCTCTGTGGACTGAAGTGTCAGCTGTAGCAAGGAGGCCGCCTTGTTCCTGAGCATCCTTGACATCATCTCTAGTCACACCCCCTTTTGCTTATCCTTCTGCTCCATTTGCTTCTTTGTTTGCATTTGAATTACTTTGCAGTGGCAGTTCCCTCTTCTAAGCATACACCTCTCCTGATATCATACTAGGTCTTCTCTTTTGTGATATCTTTTCAAATAACACCTTGATTAGAATAACAACTAATACTATTCTCTCCTTTATACCTGGTTCTGTTTTCCTCATGTCTCCTTCTGGCATATTATATAATATATTAATTTGAATATCATCCTTCTGCGAGGGTAACAGGCAAGAAGGCCAGGGGTCTCCAAACGGAGGAAATAGCCTGCAAGGGTCAGACATTTTAATCTCTTTTAAGCGGCAAGAGGAAACAAACTAGCGATATTTTCTCCTCTATACAAATTTAAAAGTGGTTTCTCTTAAAATTCTGTGTTGCCATAATGACACCTGGTTTCACTTGAAGTTAACCATTGCCTTTTTCTTACGGAAATGTTTATCTTAAGCTATGCTAATGTACTGTGCATTTACCCCAAACTTTGTCTTCAAGTCGGTTCCTCCTTTTGGGCCCGGAACCTACTTGATAAACCAGTATGTTATACTCCGATATTGTTCCTCTAATCTATGTAAATGAAACTATTTGTATGGTAATCTGCCCTTCTTCAAGATTCAAGTTAATCATTTTATGGCCCAAGATAAACCATTTGGAGCCAAGGTTATCCCAAAATACATCTTATGGGTGAGGGGCCTGGTGCCATTCTAAGTTTTGAGACATTCCTTTCTTTCATTAACAGACTGCTGGTGACTATATAACATCCAGCTAAAAACTAGCAGGAGGGTACTCTTTCTGCCCCCTTTTGATGCCTATGTCAGAAGCTTTCTCTATCTCCTTTATACTTTAATAAAACTTTGTTACACAAAAGCTCTGAGCGATCAAGCCTCGTCTCTGGCCCTGGATTGAATTCTTCTCCTCCAGGGGCCAAGAATCCCGGGCGTTGTGATTCAACAACAACCTTTCAGTTCAGCATCTTTGGAATGTGGGAGACTTGTTTTTCATCATCTCTTTTTTTTTTTTTTTCCCCTACACGCTGGAGAAGGGATAGGCTACCTACTTCAGTATGCTTGGGCTTCCCTTGTGGCTCAGCTGGTAAAGAATCTGTGCCCAATGCAGGAGACCTGGGTTTGATACCTGGCTTGGGAAGATCCCTTGGAGAATGGAATGGCTACCCACCTCAGTATTCTGGCCTAGAGATTTCCATGACTGTATAGTCCATGGGGTGGCAAAGAGTCAGATATGACTGAGCGACTTTCACTTTCACACGTGCTTGGAACATGCTAGCTCTCAATATATATTACTCAAAGGCATGAATGTCTTTTTCATTATAGGGGACTGGAATGCAAAAATAGCAAGTAAAGAAACACCTGGAATAACAGGCAAATTTGGCCTGGGAGTTCTGAATGAAGCAGGGCAAAGGCTAATAGAGTTCTGCCAAGAGAACAGACTGGTCATAGCAAACACACTCTTCCAACAACACAAGAGAAGACTCTACACATGGACATCACCAAATGGTCAATACCAAAATCAGATTGACTATGTTTTTTGCAGCCAAATATGGAGAAGCTCTATACAGTTAGCAAAAACAAGACCAGCAGCTGACTGTGGCTCAGAACATGAACTCCTTATTGCCAGATTCAGACTTAAATTGAAGAAAGTAGAGAAAACTATTAGACTATTCAGGTATGACTTAAATCAAATCCCTTATGATTATACAGTGGAAGTGAGAAATAGATTTAAGGGACTTGATCTGACAGAGTGGCTGATGAACTGTGGATGGAGGCCCATGACATTGTACAGGAGACAGGAATCAAGACCATCCCCAAGAAAAAGAAATGCAAAAAGCAAAATGGCTGTCTGAGGAGGCCTTGCAAATAGCTGTGAAAAGAAGAGAAATGAAAAGCACAGGTTGAATAGTTTGTTGAGCTACTCAACAAACATATGAAAATTAAGCATGCAGAAGCTGAACTCTGGGTCCTTCATTTGACTACCTGAGATCAGACCGGAGGTAGATGGAGGTTCCAAGGTAGAGAAGGCCTCAAATATCTATGTCTGACCCCAACACTGAACTGCAGTCATTATACTCAAAGAATAGTCCAAGGACCAGAGCAACCAAGCATCAACATCACCTTGGAGCTAATTATGAAGTCAGGATCTCTTAGACCTGCCAAATAAGAATCTGTATCTGAACAGAATCCCCAAGTGATTCCTTTACACATTGATGTTGGAGAATGGTCGAGAATAGCATTTCTGTTCTCCTCGTTGTTGACATTTACGTTGGGTAATTCCTTCTATTGGTGATTATCTTGGGCATTGTAGGGTGTGCAGCAGCATTTCTGGCCTCCACACTAGGTGGTAGTAGCCCCTCCTGAGTTGTGAGTCAAAATTTTCTCCAGACAAAGTTAGGTGTTCCCTGGAGGCAAAATCACCGCATTTGAGATCCACAGGCTTAAAGCATGAGAACTGGAAACATCTTGAGGAGGTTCCAATCAAAGTCAACCTCTTTCTCAACTCATAACTTAGTGTAAATCATTTAACATTTATGAGACCTAATCCTGAAAACATAAAATGAGTTTTGTAACAGTAATGACCACATGGAATGGATTTTTGTCAAAATAAAAGGAACAATCCAATAAAATTCTAAGTTCCATTCATGTTTTGTCAAAAGATTTAAATCTATCTTATAATTAGCAAGCTTCTTAAAAGACAAGAAAATGATAGCTCTAAATTAGGGTTACAAGCATGAATCTCCCAAGGGATTTGTCAAAAGTCACACAAAGTCAAGGATTATACAAAGTTTTGTGGCAAACAGACGTACCTCTATCCTTTTAAAAAGGAATTCCAATGTTCTGGAGATATCAGGAGGGATTGTTTCCTGGAACAAGACAATACTTTGGAGGTCCATGGAAATTAGTCAAGACAGGTTCATCTGTTTCAGATTAAGAAGATTATATTACAGTGCAAGGAATTTAGACCTCTTGAAGGCAAGAAATTTCATGGAGAAAAAGGTAACAAAAACTAGATTCAACTGACATCTAACTTAGTTTTCTGAGAACAGAGAATCAGGATGTCTATCTAGACTAGTGTCCCACAGGGAAGTGATGTGCTCAGAGATGGGAGTAACAGTGGGAATGCTGTCCAATGAGCAGACATAGGGAGCCGTAAGTATTTCCTCTGCTGCAGTCCCTCAGCTTGTACAACCTTAAGCTGGATGGATATTGTTTTTGCTTTTGGAATCCTAATGCTATCTGAAGGACCAAGCTTCCTCCTTCTTCTGACCTGCTTAGAAACATCATCAACCATGTAGAAAAGAACTTGGATATCCATAAAGGGACTTCCCTGTCTTGGACCCCATCCAGGTGAGTTTTAGAATCTAATAGGTACTTCAGGAAAGGTTCAGAGATAATGGAAGTGGAAAACTTTTACCTGGGGTCAACTGAGAGCATAATCAGCCTACCCCAGAGAAGAGATATTTGTCACATTTGATTTCTAGGTTTACTAATTAACTTAAAGTCCATTTATTTAATACATAAAAGGTGAAGTATCTGAAGGGCTCAGCAGCACAGGCTCATTGCTGACAATTAAAGGATGGGGATGGCAGTCCAGTTGGATGAGAATGAAGAAGGAACTGGGTGCATAAAGGGGTTCCTGTAAAATCAGAGCATATTAGAAGAGCTTTACAGTTGAGGGGAGAAAGAAAATTAGGTTTGGAGCTATGTGCTGTGAAATATACACATTTTTACCTGTTAAAAGTTATGATGCATTTGGGGAAAATTGTGATGCATCACTGTTAAAGTTATGATGCATTTGGGGAAAAGACTGAGTGTTGGACAGGGATTTCTAAACGTAGGTGTCACAGTAGATCCCTTAAAGATGACTGATTATTGTAATTCATAGCAATTCACTATGTTAATATCCACACATGTAGAAATTATTTGTGTTATTTTTTTCCTTTCTTAGTAGTGAGTGCCATCATATGGTACCAGGCAGTGATATAGAAATGCCACAATTTATTCTCCTGTGATATTTAGAGGAACCAGAACCACAATCTCTCAAATTTGGTCTTTTCCTCTCCATGTGCCTGATCACTGTATTTGGAAACCTGCTTATCATCATCACTGTCTTCTCAGACTCCCACTTACACACATCCGTGTACTTTCTCTCCAACCTGTCCTTTGTAGACATTTATTTCATCTCAGAAGGAAATGGCAACCCATTCCAGTATTCTTGCCTAGAGAATCCTGTGGACAGAGGAGCCCTGTGGGCTGCTGTCCATAGGGTCACATAGGGTTGACATAACTGAAGCGACTTAGCATGCATGCATACATTGGAGAAGGAAATGGCAACCTACTCCAGTATTCTTGCCTGGAGAATCCAAGGATAGAGGAGTCTGGTGGGCTACTGTTCATAGGGTTGCAAAGAGTTGGACACAACTGAAGTGACTCAGCACATGACTGCTTTATAGCCTTCTGCCACCCCTTACATGACACAGTCATCATAAAACTCTATTCTTTATGGGCTGCTAGTTGATAGATGGTGTCCTAGAGGTACTATCAGTACCAGTTACAAAGCTAACTAGTACTGCTGCTGTCTTTCTGTACAGTCTTGGAAATCTCCCACTTTTTCTGTGATTTCAAAGAGGGATCCCAAGTTGCCTGTTCTGATACCTTTCTTAATAATAGCATGATGTGTTAAATTTTTTTCAGTTGGGCTCTTTGGTGGTACACTGGGATATGTTTCTCTTTTTCTTACTTTAAGATAGTTTTCTTCACATGAGGAATCTCATCAGCTCAGGGGAAGTATAAAGCATTTTCTACCTGTGCATCACATCTCTCCTTTGTCTTCATAATTACAGGTTTTGGCATATACCTAAGTTCGGTTGCTACTCATGGCTCACAGTCAAATGAAATAGCCTCGGGAATACACACTGTGGTCACACCCACGCTGAATCCCTTCATCTATAGTCTGTGGAATAAAACCATAAAGATGGTTCCTAAGAAGATTCTTCTTGAAGAAGCATGGCGGCTGCTACAGACGGTGCAGAAGTGCAGCCGAGAGGAGCTACCTCACGTCCAAGGTCAGGGGAGGCAGCTGTGCTTTGCTGGAGCAGCTGTGAAGAGATTCCCCTACATACAAGGTAAGAGAAACCCAAATAGGTAGGCATTGAGAGAGGGCATCCGAGGGCAGGCAGACAGAAACCTCAATCACAGACAACTGGCCAATCTGATCACATGGACCTTGTCTAACTCAATGAAACTAAGCCATGCCATGTGGGGCCACCCAAGACGGACGGGTCACGATGGAGAGGCCTGACAGACTGTGGTCCACTGGAGAAGGGAATGGCAAACCACTTCAGTATTCTTGCCTTGAGAACCCCATGAACAGAATGAAAAGGGAAAAAGATAGCACACTGAAAGATGAACTCCCCCAGGTCGGTAGGTGCCCAATATGCTACTGGTTATCAGTGGAGAAATAACTCCAGAAAAAATGAAGGGATACAGCCAAAGCAAAAACAATGCCCAGTTGTGGATGGGACTGGTGACAGAAGCAAGGTTTGATGCTGTAAAGAGCAATATTGCATAGAAACCTGGAATGTTAGGTCCATGAATCAAGGCAAATAGGAAGCGGTCAAACAGGAGATAGCAAGAGTGAACATCAACATTTTAGAAATCAGGGAACTAAGATGGACTGGAATAGGTGAATTTAACTCAGATGACCATTATATCTACTACTGTGGGCAGGAATCCCTTAGAAGAAATGGAGTAGCCATCATGGTCAACAAAAGAGTCTGAAATGTAGTACTTGGATGCAATCTCAAAAATGACAGAATGATCTCTGATTGTTTCTAAGGCAAATCATTCAATATCATGGTAATCTAAGTCTATGCCCCGACCACTAACACTGAAGAAGCTGAAGTTGAACGGTTCTATGAAGACCTATAAGACCTTTTAGAACTAACATGTAAAAAATGTGTCCTTTTCAGTATAGGGAACTGGAATGCAAAAGTAGGAAGTCAAGAAACACTTGGAGTAAGAGGCCAATTTGGTCTTGGAGTACAGAATGAAGCAGGGCAAAGGCTAATAGACTTCTGCCAAGAGAATGCACTGGTCATAGCAAACACCTTCTTCCAACAACACAAGTGAAGACTCTACACATGGACATCACCAGATGGTCAACGCCGAAATCACACTGATTATGTTCTTTGCAGCCAAAGATGGAGGAGCTCTATACAGTCAGGAAAAACAAGACCAGCAGCTGACTGTTGCTCAGATCATGAACTTCTTATTGCCAAATTCAGACTTGCAGAAAGTAGGGAAAACCACTAGACCATTCAGGTATGACCTAAATCAAATTCCTTATGATTATACAGTGGAAATGAGAAATAGATTTAAGGGACTAGATCTGACAGAGTGGCTGATGAACTGTGGACAGAGGTTCGTGACATTGTACAGGAGACAGGAATGAAGATCATCCCCAAGAAAAAGAAATGCAAAAAGCAAAATGGCTGTCTGAGGAGGCCTTACAAATAGCTGTGAAAAGAAGAGAAGCAGAAATCAAAGGAGAAAAGGAAAGACATACACATTTGAATACAGAGTTCCAAAGAATAGCAAGGAGAGATAAGAAAGCCTTCTTCAGTGATCAGTGCAAAGAAATAGAGGAAAACAATAGAATGGGAAAGACTAGATATTTCTTCAAGATAATTAGAGATAATAAGGGAACATTTCATGCAAAGATGGGCTCAATAAAGGACAGAAATGGTATTGACCTAACAGAAACAGAAGATATGAAGAAAAGGTGGCAAGAATACACAGAAATGAGTGAAGTGAAGTCGCTCAGTCATGTCTGACTCTTTCCGACCCCATGGGCTGTAGTCTACCGGGCTCCCCTGTCCATGGGATTTTCCAGGCAATAGTACTGGAGTGAATTGCCATTTCCTTCCTGAGGGGATCTTCCAAACCCAGGGATCGAACCCAGGTCTCTTGCATTGTAGACGGAGGCTTTGCCATCTGAGCCACCAGAGAAGTCCTATGAATACACAGAAGAACTGTACTAAAAATGATCTTCATGACCCATTTAATCACGATGGTGTGATCACTCACCTAGAGCCAGACATCCTGGAATGTTAAGTCAAGTGGGCCTTCAGAAGCATCACTACAAATAAAGGTAGTGGAGGTGATAGAATTCCAGTAGATATATTTCAAATCCTGGAAGATGATGCTGTGAAAGTGCGGCACTCAACATGTCAGGAAATTTGGAAAACTCAGCAGTGGCCACAGGACTGAAAAAGGTCAGTTTTCATTCCAATTCCAAAGAAAGGCAATCCAAAAGAATGCTGAAACTACTGCACAATTGTACTAATCTCACATGTTAGTAAAGTAATGCTAAAAATTCTCCAACCCAAGCTTCAGCAATATGTGAACTGTGAACTTCCAGATGTTCAAGCTGGTTTTAGAAAAGGCAGAGGAATCAGAGATCAAATTGCCAACATCCGCTGGATCATCAAAAAAACAAGAGAGTTCCAGAAAAACATCTATTTCTGCCTTATTGACTGTGCCAAAGCCTTTGACTGTGTGGATCACAATAAACTGTGGAAAATTCTGAAAGAGATGGGAATGCCCGACCACCTGACCTGCCTCTTGAGAAACCTGTATGCAGGTCAGAAAGCAACAGTTAGAACTGGACATGGAACAACAGACTGGTTTCAAATAGGAAAAAGAGTACATCAAGCCTGTATATTGTCACCCTCCTTATTTAACTTATATGCAGAGTACATGAGTAACACTGGGCTGGAGGAAGCACAAGCTGGAATCAAGATTGCCGGGAGAAATATCAATAACCTCAGATATGCAGATGACTCCACCCTTATGGCAGAAAGTGAAGAGGAACTAAAAAGCCTCTTGATGAAAGTGAAAGTGAAGAGTGAAAAAGTTGACTTAAAGCTCAGCCTTCAGAAAACAGAGATCATGGCATCTGGTACCATAACTTCGTGGCAAGTAGATGGGGAAACAGTGGAAACAGTGGCTGACTTTATTTTTCTGGGCTCCAAAATTACTGCAGATGGTGACTGCAGCCATGAAATTAAAAGACGCTTACTCCTTGGAAGAAAAGTTATGACTAACCTAGACAGCATATTAAAAAGCAGTGACATTACTTTGTCTGTCTAGTCAAGGCTATGGTTTTTCCTGTGGTCATCTATGGATGTGATTGTTGGGCTATAAAGAAAGCTGAGCACAGAAGAATTGATACTTTTGAACTGTGGTGTTGGAGAAGACTCTTGAGAGTCACTTGGGCAGCAAGGAGATCCAACCAGTCCATCCTAAAGGAGTTCAGTCCTGGGTGTTTATTGGTAGAACTGATGTAGCTGAAACTCCAGTACTTTGGCCACCTGATGGGAAGAATTGACTGATTTGAAAAGACCCTGATCCTAGGAAAGATTGAAGGCAGGAGAAGGGGACAACAGAGGATGAGATGGTTGGATGGCATCACCGACTCAATGGACATGGGTTTGTGTGGACTCAGGGAGTTGGTGATGGACAGGGAGGCGTGGTGTGCTGAGGTTCATGGGGTCACAAGCAGTCAGACATGATTGAACGACTGAACTGAACTGAACTGACGAAGATTCTTTAGGATTAATTCAGTTCAGTCACTCACTCAAACCCAACTCTTTGCAACCCCATAGACTGCAGCAAGCCAGGCTTCCCTGTTCATTACCAACTCTCAGAGGTTGCTTGAATTCATGTCCATTAAGTTGGTGATGCTATCAAACCATCTCCTCCTCTGTTGTCCCGTTCTCTTCCTGCCTTCAATCTTTCCCAGCATCAAGGTCTTTCCCAATGAGTCAGTTCTTTGTGGACTAGAAACACAAAGATGTCTCCTAAGAAGATTCTTTGTGATGGGAGCTGTAAAAGGACCTATTGTCCTGGTGCTGAAGAAGTATTGTTTGTTGCACAGCTCTAATCATTATTGGCAGAAAATTTTGATTCTTGATCAGATTGTTAAAGGGCATTTATTCCTTATATTTATTGCTGGTCTTTCCGTTGCTTTTAGAATTGTCCAAACAGTTTAAGTAACTTGTTGAATAAGCTTTCTCTTCTGTCTGTTGTATGAAAGATGGACATTTCCTCGTTTTTTTTTCTTTTCTATTTTTGTAATTTTCCCATTTTTTCCCCTGAACTTGGATGAGTAATATTTGGAAGTTTCCACTCGTTTAATGGGGAATGTCTTATTCCTTAATAGTTTTTTTAAATGACATGTATCTTTTCAAGCAGATCCCTTGGAGGTGTGCCTGGCAACTCACTCTAGTATTCTTGCCTCGAGAATCTCACGGACAGAGGAGCCTAGTGAATTGTAGTCCACAGGGTCATGAAGAGTTGGACACAACTGAAGCAACTGAGCATCTGTGCATATTTTTGCAAGTAAGTTTTAAAAAATTTTTCCATGAAGAATTGCAATTAGTTGCATTAATCACTGCTACTGCTAAGTCGCTTCAGTCGTGTTCGACTCTGTGTGACCCCACAGACGGCAGCCCACCAGGCTCCCCCATCCCTGGGATTCTCCAGGCAAGAATACTGGAGTGGGTTGCCATGTCCTTCTCCAATGCATGAAAGTGAAAAGTGAAAGTGAAGTCTCTCAGTCATGTCTGACTCTTAGTGACCCCATGGACTGCAGCCTAACAGACTCCTCCATCCATGGGATTTTCCAGGCAAGAGTATTGGAGTGGGGTGCCATTGCCTTCTCCGTGGCTAAGACTACGAGCTCCCAATGCAGGGAGTCTGGATTCGATCCATGGTCAGAGAACTAGATCCTGCATGCCACAAAGATCCCGCATGCTGTAATGAAGATCCTTGATGCCACAACTAAAACTCAGAAGAACCAAATAATTAACTATTAAGAAAAAAATTTGCCTAAAGAGCAAGAAAGTGGTGGTTGGAGTCGGGGGCAGGGGAGACAGGGAGAGAATTAAGGGAGTGTTTTGCTTCTTAATAATAAAAAAAAACCACCTGGAATTATTTGACTCTTCAATTTACATGTATGTATAACTGTGGGTTTCCCCGATAGTTCAGATGGTACAGAATCTGCCTGCAATGCAGGAGACCCAGGTTTTATCCCTGGATTGGGAAGATTCCCCTGGAGAAGGAAATGGCAACCCACTCCAGGATTCTTGCCTGGAGAACTCATGGACAGAGGAGCCTGGCAGGCCAGTCCATGGGGTCACAAAGTGTTGGACACAACCGAGCAACTAATGTCATATACAACTTTAAAAATGAACACCAATATCAAATAAATTATTAAATAAGAAAAATGCTAGATAATCCATTCATCTGGAAAAACGACACACTTAAGATTTTTCCAAAGACCAAGGCAACCCATCACAGCCCTTCTGACTTAGAGTATCTCCTCAGGACAGCCAGATTTCTTTTTTCTTTCTTTCTCTTTTTTTTTTTTTTTTAGTATGTCCCTCTGCTTTTTTTTTTTATTTTTTAAATTACAATACTGTATTTGTTTTGCCATACATTGACATGAATCAGCCACAGGTGTCCACGATCTCCCACACAGCCAGATTTCAAAAGCAAGATAGGCCAGGTAAAACCACTTCCTTCCCAACCCAACATAAGAATTATGGGACTGTCTTTAGTACCCTTGGTGCCCACCCAGCTGGTCAGAGTCTCCAAGAGATATAACTTCAAGGAAGCTCTGGCAGGACATACTATCCTAACTTCCTATCCTCTCTCCTCCATTCCCCACTGACAGGCAGGGGCACAGACCCGACTTAGAAGGAAACTTTCTTTAGGAAGGAAGGAAACTAAACTTTTGTTTAGTCGCTCAGTCATGTCCAACTCCACAACTCTGTGGATGGTAACCCACCAGGCTCCTTTGTCCATGGGACTCTCCAGGCAAAAATACCAGAGTTGGTAGCCATTCCCTTCTCCAGGGGATCCTCCTGACCCAAGGATCAAACAAAAACAACACTTGGCAGCTAAAACAACCTATACCGTTCAACTGCAGAGCAAAACATGAAACCGATGTTACTTTGGGTCTCTCATATTTTTCTACATCATTAACTGTTCTTGATAAGATCGACTTTATTTACCCTATTGAGTTGTATAACTGGTGTTACATAATTATTCAACTTGTGTCCACCATATCTACCATAGTAGCAATAGTAGTGTTAGTTGCTCAGTCCTGTCCAACTCTTTGTACCCCATAGACTACAGCTTGCATGGGTCCTTTGTCCATGGGATTCTCCAGGCAATAACACTGGAGTGGGTTGCCATTCCCTCCTCCGGAGGATCTTCCTGACTCAGAGATCAAACCCAGGTCTCCTGCATTGCAGGCAGACTCTTTATTGTCTGAGATACAGGAAAGTCCTATATTTATCATAGTCACTTATAAAAATTAATCATCAATTATGTATTGCCAAATAGAATCTATACTGAAAGGAAAATGTGAATAAGTAGATTGATCTTATATGGTCTCACTGTCAGATGTGCCCTCTGTCCACTCGACAGGGAGCCTGACACTGCTGCTGCAGCTCGGGAGGAAAGCGGCTGTGCATGTCTCCACGTGAGAGGAGGCCTGACTCTCCTGTGGGGGGCTCCAGGGGAACCCCAAGACCCATGTTAGCACATGCAATGAAAGCTCAGGGTCTGGCCTCAGCACCAGATGAGGACTGAGGACCCGGCACCAACTGGCAAGGAATCCCCAGAAGCCCCTCGTAACTCTCACAGAGACTGGCCTCTCCTGAGGCCACAGGGCGGGACCCTGGGGTCCCTGTCATAAATCAACAGGACCTCGATGCAACTCGAGAAAACCAGAAGCTTCTCCCCTGTGGGCGGGGTGAGGCCCTTTTCCGCTGTGGCATCTTGGGGAAATCACCCCTTTACTCCTGGACCTCGAAAGGCTCCTTCACAGCCTTGCTGTGATCCATGAAGTACCCCGACCCGCCCGTCCCCACTCGAGAGGAACCTCAAGGGGTCCCACCGCGACTCAAGAGGAGCCCATTTCCCCCTGATCATCTCCAGATGAGGGTCCCTTTCCCTTCTCCATCCGGAAAGGATTCCCGGCACTCCCTTCACATCCCAAGAGGAGGTGCTTGCACCAGGAGAGTCGGGAGGAACACCAGGCGTGGTGCTACCATTCCCCAAGACCCCAAATGCTTCGAACACTCCAGATGAACCTGACTGACCTGAACTGCCTCAACTGTAACCCGGAGGATCGACTCACGCTACGCTGGCACGTGTGACAGCCTTGGGGGTACCTCGAGGGCAAGCCACAGATCCCTGTGCCTGTCCGCTTGATGGGGAGCCTGACACTGCTGTTCCAGCTCCAGAGGAAAGCTGCCGTGCAAGCCTCTACACGAGACGTGGCCTGACTCCCCTGTGGGGGCTCCAAGGGAACCACAAGACCCATGTCAGCACATGCAATGAAAGCTCAGGCTCCGGCCTCAGCTCCAGGCGAGGACTGAGGACTCATTGCCGACTGAGGAGGAATCCCCAGAGGCGCCTCACAACCCGCACGGAGACTGGCCTCTCCTGAAGCCACAGGAGTAGGTCCCTGAGGTCCCCATCATAACTCGGGAGAGGACCCCACTGCAACTCGAGAAAAATCAGTAGCTTCTCCCCTGCAGGCGGGGTGAGGCCCTTTTCCATTGCAGCGTCTAGGGGAAATCACCCCTTCCCTCTTGGACCTTGAAAGGCTCTTTCACACTCTTCCTGTGACGCTCGAAGTTCCCCGAACCACCCGTCCCCACTCAAGAGGAAGACCAAGGGTCCCGCTGCGACTCAAGAGGAGCCCCGTTTCCCCCTGCTCATCTCCAGATGAGGGGACTTTTCCCTGCTCTGTCGGGAAAGGATTCCCGGTGCTCCCCTCACATCTCAAGAGGAGGCGCTCGCACCAGGAGAGTTGGGAGGAACACCAGGGGTCCTGTCACCATTCCCCAAGACCCCCAAATTCCTGTTCCACTTGAGATGAACCAGACTTCCCTGCACTACCTCGACTGTCACCCCTAGGATCGACCCATGCCACCCTGGCATGTGTGACAGCCCTGGGGTTCCCTCGAGGGCAAGCCACAGATCCCTATGTCTGCTCGACAGGGAGCCTCACACTGCTGCTGCAGCTTGGTAGGAAAGTGACTGTGCACGTCTCCACACGAGACGAGGCCTGACTCCTCTGTGGGGGCTCCAGAGAAACCCCAAGATGCATGTCATCACGGGCGAGGAAAGCTCAGGCTCCAGCCTCAGCTCCAGACGAGGACTGATGACCCAGTGCTGACTGGGGAGGAATCCCCAGAGGCCACTCACAACTCTCATGGAGACTGGCCTCTCTTGAAGCCACAGGGGCATGTCCCTGGGGTCCCTGTCAAAAATCGAGAGGACCCTGAAGCAACTAGAGAAAAACCAGGAGGTTCTGCCCTGAGGCGGGGGTGAGGCCCTTGTCCGCTGGGGCATCTCAGGGGAAATCAACGCTTCCCTCTTGGACCTCGAAAAGGCTCCTTCACACTCTTGCTGTGACCCACAAAGTTCCCCAACCCATCTGTCTCCACTGGAGAGGAACCCCGAGGATCCCCACGACTCAAAAAGAGACCCTTATTTCCCTGCTCAGCTCCAAATGAGGGTCCCTTTACCTGCTACATTGGGAAAGGATTCCCGGTGCTTCCGTTTCATCCCAAGAGCAGGCGCTCCCACCAGGAGAGTCCAGAAGAACCCCAGAGGTCGTGCCACCATCTCCAAGACCCCCAAATGCCTTGTCCACTCCAGATGAATCTGATTGTCCTTCACTGCCTCGACTGTTACCCCGCGGATTGAGTCACTCCACAATGGTACGTGTGACAGCACTGGGGTACCTTGAGGGCAAGCCACAGATCCCTGTGTCCGCTCGATGGGGAGCCTGACACTGCTGCTGCAGCTCGGGAGGAAAGTGGCCAAAAATGTCTCCATGCGATACAAGGCCTGACTCCCCTCTGGAGGCTCCAGGGGAATACCAAGACCCATGTCAGCACGGAAGAGGAAAGCTGAGGCTCCGGCTTCAGCTCCAGACGAGGACTGAGGACCCAGCGCTGACTGGGGAGGAATCCTCTGAGGCCCCTGGCAACTCGCTCGGAGACTGGCCTCTCCTGAGGCCACAGGGGCGGGTCCCTGGGGTCCTTGTCATAAGTCAGAGGACCCCGTTCAGCTCCAGAAAACCTGAAGCTTCCCCCTGCAGGCAGGGAGAGGTCATTGTCCGCTGTGGTATCCCAGGGGAAATCAACCCTTCCCTCTAGGACCTTGAAAGGCTCCTTCACACCCTTGCTGTGACCCACGAAATTCCGTGAACCACCCATCCCCACTGTAGAGGAATCCCGAGGGTCCCGCTGCAACACAAGAGGAGCCTCATTTTACCCTGCTCAGCTCCCAATGAGGGTCCCTTTCCCTGCTCCATTGGAAAGAATTCTCAGTGATCCCTTGGCATCCCAAGAAGAGGCACTAGCACCACAAGAGTCGGGAGGAACACCAGGGGTCGTGCCACCATTCCCCAGGACCTCCAAATACCTCATCCACTCCAGACGAACCTGACTGCCCTGCACTGCCTCGACTGTCACCCCGAGGATTGACTCATGCCACGCTGGCACGTTTGAGAGCCCTGAGGTACGTCCAGGGCAAGGCACAGATCTCTTTTGTCTGCTTGACGGGGAACCTGACACTGCTGCTGTAGATTGGGAGGAAAGCAGCTGGTCACATCTCCATGCAAGAAGTGGCCTGACTCCATTGTGATGGCTTCAGGGGAACCCCAAGACCCATGTCAGCATGGCCAAGGAAAGCTCAGGCTTTGGCCTCAGCTCCAGACGAGGACTGAGGATCCGGCGCTGATGGGGGAGGAATCCCCAGAGCCCCTCGCAACTCGAACGGATACTGGCCTCTCCTCAGGCCACAGGGGTGGGTCCCTGGGGTCCTCATTGTAACTCGGAAGGACCCCACCTCAACTCGAGAAAAACCAGGAGCTTCTCTGATGCATGTGGGGTGAAGCCCTTGTCCACTGCGTCATTGGGAGAAATCACTCCTTTCCTCTTGGACCTCGAAAGGCTCCTTCACACCCTTGCTGTGATCCACGAAGTTCCCCGACTCACCTCTTCCCACTCGAGAGGAATCCCGAGGGTCCCGCCTCGACTCAAGAGGAGCCCCGTTTTCCCCTGCTCAGCTCCAGATGAGGGTCCCTTTCCCCACTCCATTGGGAAAGAATTCCCGGCGCTCCCCTCGCATCCCAAGAGGAGGCGCTCGCACGACGAGAGTCTGGTGGAACACCAGGGGTCATGCCACCATTCCCCAAGACCTCCAAATGCCTCGTCCACTCCAGATGAAACTGACTGCCCTGCACTGCCTCGACTGTCTCACCGAGGATCAACTTATGCCACGCTGGCACGTGTGACAGCCCAGGGTACCTTGAGGACAAGCCACAAGTCCCTGGGTCTGCTTGACAGGGAGCTGACACTGCTGCTGCAGCTTGGGAAGAAAGCGGCTGTGCACGTCTCCACACGAGACGATGCCAGACTTCCTGTGGGGGCTCCAGGGGAACCCTAAGACCCATGTCAGCACGGCCGAGGAATTCTCAGGCTCCAGCCTCAGCTCCAGACGAGGACTGAGGACACAGCGCCAACTGGGGAGGAATCCCCAGAGGCCCCTCCCAACTCGCATGGAGACTGGCTTCTCCTGAGGTACAGAAGCGAGTCCCTAGGGGTCCCCGTCGTAACTCAAGAGGACCCCACCACAACTCGAGAAAAATCAGGAGCTTCTCCCCTGCAGGTGGGGTGAGGCCCTTTTCCATTGTGGCACCTAGGGGGAAATTACCCCTTCCCTCTTGGACCTCGAAAGGCTCCTAAACACCCTTTTTGTGTCCCACCATTTTTTTCGACCCATCCGTCCCCACTCGAGAGGAACCCTGAGGATTCCACGGGGACTCAAGAGGAGCCCCGTTTTTGCCTTCTCAGCTCCAGATGAGGGTCCCTTTCCCTGCTCCATTTGTGAAAGGATTCCCGGCACTCCCATCGCAGTCCAAGAGGAGGTGCTTGCACCAGGAGAGTTGGGAAGAAATCCAGGGTTCTTCCACCATTCCCCAAGACCCCCAAATGCCTTGTCCACTCCAGATGAATCTGATTGTCCTTCAATGCCTGGACTGTCACCCCGTGGATCGAGTCTCTCCACGCTGCATGTGTGACAGCCCTGGGGTACATCAAGGGCAAGCCACAGATCCCTGTGTCCACTTGACGAGGAGCCTGACACTGCTGCTGCAGCTCGGGAGGAAAGCAGCGGAGCATGTCTCCATGTGAGACAAGGCCTGACTCCCCTGTGGGGGCTCCAGGGGAACCCCAAGACCCATGTCAACACGGAGGAGGAAAGCTGAGGCTCCGACTTCAGCTCCAGTCGAGGACTGAAGACCCGGCGTCGACCAGGAAGGAATCCTCTGAGGCCCCTGGCAACTCTCTCAGAGACTGGCCTATCCTGAGTCCACAGCGGCAGGTCCCTGGGGTCCCCGTCATAAGTCGAGAGGACCCCATTACAGCTCCAGAAAAACCTGAAGCTTCCCCTCTGCAGGCAGGGAGAGGCCATTGTCCGCTGCGGCGTCCGAGGGGAAATCACATCTTCCCTCTAGGACCTCGAAAGGCTGCTTCACACCCTTGCGGTGACACACGAAGTTCCCCGCCCCACCTCGTCCCCAGTTGAGAAGAACACCGAGGGTCCCAACGTGATTCAAGTGGAGCCCCGTTTTACCCTGCTCAGCTGCAGATGAGGATCTCTTTACCTACTCCCTCGGGAAAGTATCTTTACCTACAGCCCTCTCCTCACATCCCAAGAGGAGGCACCTGCACCAGGAGAGTCGGGAGGAAAATCAGGGGTCGGGCCACCATTCCCCAAGACCTCCAAATGCCTCGTCCACTCCAGATGAACCTGACTGCGCTGCACTGCCTCGACTGTCACCCCAAGGATCGACTCACGCCATGCTGGCACATGTGACATCCCTGGGGTACTTTGAGGGCAAGCCACAGATCCCTGTGTCCGCTTGACGGGGAGCCTGACACTGCTGCTTCAGCTCGGGAGGAAAGCGGCCATTCACGTCTCCAAGTTAGAGGAGGTCTGACTCCCCTGTGGGGGCTCATGGGAACCCAAAAACCCATGTCAGCACTGGCGAGGAAAGCTCAGGCTCCGGCCTCAGCTCCAGACGAGCACTGAGGACCTGGCGCCGACTGGCGAGGAATCCCCAAAGGCCCCTTACAACACACACAGAGACTGGACTGGCCTCTCCTGAGGCCACACGGGCAGGTTCAGGGGTACTCGACGTATCTCGACGGGACCCCACCGCAACTCGAGAAAAACTAGGAGCTTCTTTCCTACAGGCAGGGTGAGGCCCTTCTTGGCTGCAGCGTTTTGGGGGAAATCAGCCTTTCCCTCTTGAATCTCAAAAGGCTCCTTCACACTTTTGTGTGACCCACCTAGTTCCCGATCCAACCATCCCCATTTGAGTGGAACCCCGTGGGTACCGCCACGACTCAAGAGGAGCCCTGTTTTCCCCTGCTCAGCTCCAGTTGAGGGTCCCTTTCCCTGCTCCATTGGTAAAGAATTCCCGGTCCCTCACTTTGCATCCCAAGAGAAGGCGATCGAACCAGGAGAATCGGGAGTAACACCAGGGGTCGTGCCACCATTCCCCAAGTACCCCCAAAAGCCTCGTCCATTCCAGATGAAACTGATTGCCCTGCACTGCCTCGACTGTAACCCCCGAGGATCGACTCACACCACGCTGGCACGTGTGACAGCCTTGGGGTACCTCAAGGGAAAGCCACGGATCACTGTGTCCACTCGGACGGGGAGCATGACACTGCTGCTGCAGCTTGGGAGGAAAGTGGCATGCATGTCTCCAAACGAGACGAGGCCTGACTCCCCTGTGGGGGCTCCATAGGAACCACAAGACCCATGTCAGCACATGCAATGAAAGCTCAGGCTCCGGCCTCAGCTCCAGACGAGGACTGAGGACCCGGGTGCCAACGGGGGAGGAATCCCCAGAGCCCCTCGCAACTCGCACGAATACTGGCCTCTCCTGAGGGCACAGGGACGGGTCCCTGTGGTCCTCATCGTAACTCGGGAGGACCCCACCTCAACTCGAGAAAAACCAGGAGCTTCTCTGATGCATGCGGGGTGAAGCCTTTGTCCACTGCATCATTGGGGGAAATCACCCATTTCGTCTTGGACCTCGAAAGGCTCCTTCACACCCTTGCTGTGACCCACGAAGTTCCCCCGACCCACCTCTTCCCACTCGAGAGGAATCCTGAGGGTCCCGCGGTGACTCAAGAGGAGCCCCATTTTCCCCTGCTCAGCTCCAGATGAGGGTCCCTTTCCCCCGCTCCATCGGGAAAGAATTCCCGCGCTCCCCTCGCATCCCAAGAGGAGGTGCTCGCATGAGGAGATTCTGGAGGAACACAAGGGGTCTTGGTACCATTCCCCATGACCCCCAAATGCCTTGTCCACTCCAGATGAACCTGACTGCCCTGCACTGCCTCGACTGTCACCCCGAGGATCAACTTCTGCCATGCTGGCAGGTGTGACAGCCCAGGGTACCTTGAGGGCAAGACACAGATCCCTTTGTCTGCTCGACAGGGAGCTGACACTGCTGCTGCAGCTCGGGAGGAAAGTGGCTGTGCACGTCTCCATGCGAGACGAGGCCAGACTTCCCTGTGGAGGTTCCAGGGGGACTCCAAGACCCATGTCAGCATGGCCAAGGAATTCTCAGGCTCTGGCCTCAGCTCCAAACGAGGATTGAGGACCCAGAGCCGACTGGGGAGGAGTCCCCAGAGGCCCCTCACAACTCGCACGGAGACTGGCCTCTCCTGAGGCCACAGGGGCTGATCGATGGGGTCCCCGTTGTAACCTGAGAGGACCCTGCGCAACTCGAGAAAAATCAGGAGCTTCTCCCCTACAGGCGAGGTGAGGCCTTTGTCGGTTGTGGCATCTCGGGGAAATTACCCCTTCCCTCTTGTAAATTGAAAAGCTCCTAAACACCCTTGCTGTGACCCACGAATTTCCCCAACTCACCCGTCCCCATATGAGAGGAACCCCAAGGGTCCCGCCGGGAGTCAAGAGGTGCCCTGTTTCCCCCTGCTCAGCTCCATATGAGCATTCCTTTCCCTGCTCCGTCTGGAAAGGATTCCTGGCGCTCCCCTCACATCCCAAGAGGAAGGGCTCACACAAGGAGAGTCGGGAGGAACAACAGTGTTCGTGCCACCATTTCCCAAGATCTCCAAATGCCTTGTCCACTCCAGATGAACCTGAATGCCCTGCACTGCCTCAACTGTTACTCTGAAGATTGACTTATGCCACGCTGGCACATGTGACAGCCCAGGGTACCTCAAGGACAAGCTGCAAATCCCTGTGTCCACTCGACGGGGAGCTGACACTGCTGCTGCAGCTCGGGAGGAAAGTGCGCTTGCACTTCTCCATGGGAGACAAGGCCTGACTCCCTTTGGGGGCTCCAGGGGAACCCCTAGTCCCATGTCAGCACATGCGAAAAAGCTCAGCCTCCGGCCTTAGCTCCAGACGAGTACTGAGGACCTGGTGCTGACTGGGGAGGAATCCCCAGAGGCCCCTTGAAACTAGCAGGGAGAGTGGCCTCTCCTGTGGCCACAGGGGTGTGTCCCTGGGGTCCCCGTCATAACTCTAGAGGACTCCATCATAACTCGAGAAGACCCCGCTGCAGCTTGAGAAAAATCAAGAGCTTCTCCCCTGCAGGTGGGGTGAGGCCTTTGTCCGTTGCGGCATATCAGGGGAAATTACCCCTTCACTTTTGGACCTCGAAAGGCTCCTAAACACCCTTGCTATGACCCACGAATTTCCCCCGACCCACCCATCCCCACATGAGAGGAACCCCGAGGTTCCCGCCAGGACTCAAGAGGAGCCCCGTTTTCCCCTTCTCAGCTCCAGATGAGCGTCCCTCTCCCTTCTCCATCGGGAAAGGATTTGCGGTGCTCCCCTCATATTGCAAGAGGAGGCGCTCGCACAAGGAGAGTTGGGAGGAACAGCAGGGGTCGTGCCACCATTCCCCAAGACCCCCAAATGCCTCGTCCACTCCAGATGAACCTGACTGCCCTGCACTGCCTCAACTGTCACCATGAAGATTGACTCATGTCACGCTGGCAGGTGTGACAGCCCAGGGTACCTCAAGGACAAGCCACAGACCCCTGTGTCAGCTCGGACGGGGAGCTGACACTGCTGCTGCAGTTCGGGAGGAAAGCGGCTGTGAACGTCTCCACGTGAGACAAGGCCTGATTCCCCTGTGGGGGCTCCAGGGGTACCCCAGGACCCATGTCAGCAAGGGACAGGAAAACTCAGGCTCTGGCCTCAGCTCCAGACGAGTACTGAAGACACTACGCTGACTGGGGAGGAATCCCCAGAGGTCCCTTGCAACTCGCACAGAGACTGGCCTCTCCTGAGGCCACAGGTGTGGGTCCCTGGGGTCCCCATCGAAACTCGAGAGGACCTCGCCACAACTCGAGAAAAATCAGGAGCTTCTCCCCTCCAGGCAGGGTGAGGCCCTTTTCCATTGTGGCGTCTAGGGGGAAATAACCCCTTCCCTCTTGGACCTCAAAAGGCTCCTAAACACCCTTGCTGTGACCCACGAATTTTCCAGACCCACCAGTCCCCACTCGAGAGGAACCCCAAGGGTCCCATGGGGACTCTAGAGGAGGCCCATTTTCCCCTTCTCAGCTCCACATGAGGGTTTCTTTCCCTCTCCATTTGTGAAAGGATTCCTGGCGTTCCCATCACACCCCAAGAGGAGGTGCTCGCACCAGGAGTGTTGGGAGGAAATCCAGGGTTTGTTCCACCATTCCCCAAGACCCCCAAATGCCCAGATGAACTTGTCTGCCCTGCATTGCCTCGACTGTCACCCCGAGGATAGACTGACACCACGCTGGCACGTGTGACAGTCCCAGGGTACCTTGAGGGAAAGCCACAGATCCCTGTGTCCGCTTGATGGGGAGCCTGACACTGCTGCTGTAGCTCGGGAGGAGAGTGACCATGCATGCCTCCATGCGAGACGAGGCCTGACTCCCTTGTGGGGGCTCCAGTTGAACCCCAAGGCCCATGTCAGCACGGGCGAAGAAAGCTCAGGCTCTGGCCTCAGATCCAGACGAGGACTGAGGACCGAGCGCCAATTGGGGAGGAATCCCCAGAGGCCCCTTGCAACTCGCATGGAGACTGGCCTCTCCTGAGGCCACAGGGGGTGGGTCCATGGGGTCCCCGTCATAACTCGAGAGGACCCGGCTGCAACTTGAGAAAATCCAGGAGGTTCTGCCCTGAAGGCGGGGTGAGGCCCTTGTCCGCTGCAGCGTCTCAGGGAAAATCACCCCCTTCCCTCTTGGCCCTCAAAAGGGTCCTTCACACCCTTGCTGTAACCCAAAGAGTTCCCCGACCCACCCTTACTCACTGAAAAGGAACCCCAAGGGTCCTGCTGCGACTCAAGAGGAGCCTCGTTTTCCCCTTCTCACTTCCAGATGAGTGTCCCTTTATGTGCTCCATTTGTGAAAGGATTCCCCGTGCTCCCCTCGAATCCCAAAAGTAGTCACTTGCAACAGTAGAGTCGGGAGAAACACCAGGGGTCGTGCCACCATTCCCCACGACCCCCAAATGCCTCTTCCACTCCAGATGAACCTGACTGCCATACACTGCCTTGACTGTCACCCAGAAGATCGACTCACACCACACTGGCACGTGTGAAAGCCCAGCGTACCTTAAGGACAAGCCACAGTTCCCTGTGTCTGCTCGGACGGGGAGCTGACACTGCTGCTGCAGCTCAGGAGTAAAGCGGCCGTGAGCATCTCCATGCGAGACAAGGCCTGACTCCCCTCTGGAGGCTCCAGGGGAAACCCAAGACCCATGTCATCACGGGCGAGGAAAGGTCAGGCTCCAGCCTCAGCTCCAGATGAGGACTGAGGACCTGGCGCCGACTGGGTAGGAATCCTCAGAGGCCCTTAGCAACTCACACAAAGACTGGCCTCTCCTGAGGCCACAGGGGCGGGTCCCTGTGGTCCCCGTCATAACTCTAGAGGACCCTGCTGCAACTCGAGAAAAACAGGAGCTTCTCCCCTGCAGGCGGGTTGAGGCCCTTGTCCACTGCAGTGTCTCGGGGGGAATCACTGCTTCCCTCTTGGACCTCAAAACTCTCCATCACACCCTTGCTAAGATCCACGAAGTTTGCCGACCCACCTGTCCCTACTGAAAGGAACAGCCATGGTCCCACCGGGACTCAAGACGAGCCCTGTTTGCCCCTGCTCAGCTCCAGATAAGGGTCCTTGTCCCTGCTCAGTTGGGAAAGACTTGCCGGCTCTCCCCTCGCATCCCAAGGGGAGGTGTTCCCACCACGAGAGTCGGGTGGAAAACCAGAGGTCGTGCCACCATTCCACAACACCTCCAATGCCTCTTCCACTTCAGATGAACCTGCTTGCCCTGCACTGACTCGACTGTCACACCAAGGATCGACTCACACCACACTGGCACGTGTGACAGCCCTGGGGTACCTCAAGGTCAAGCCACAGATCCCTGTGTCCACTCGACGGGGAGACTGCCACTGCTGCTGCAGCTCAGGAGGAAAGCGGCTGTGCATGTCTCCATGCGAGATGAGGCCTGACTCCTCTTTGGGGGCTCCAGTGGAACCCCCAAGACCCATATCAGAATGGGCGAGGAAAACTCAGGATCTAGCCTCAGACCAAGATGAGGGCTGAGGACCCGGTGCTGACATGGGAGGAATCCCCAGAGGCAACTCCAACTCGCCCAGAGACTGGCCGCTCCTGGCCACAGGACCAGGTCCCTGGGGTCTCCATCGTGACTCAAGAGGATCCTGCCGCAATTCGAGAAAAACCAGGAGCTTCTCCCCTACAGGCGGGGTGAGGCCCTGGTCCGCTGGGGCGTCTCGGGGAAATCACCGCTTCCCACTTGGACCTCGAATGCCTCCTTAATACCCTTGTTCTGACCAACGAAATTCCTGACCCAACCATCCCCATTCAAGAAGAACTCCGTGGGCCCTACAGTGACTCTAGAGGAGCACCGTTTTCTGCTGCTCAACTCAAGATGAGGGTCCCTTTCCCTGCTCCATCGGGAATGAATTTCTGGTGCTTCCTCGCATCCCAGGAAAAGGTGCTAGCAGCAGGAGAGTCGGGAGGAACACCAGGGGTCATGGCACCATTCCCCAAGACCCCCAAATGCCTGGTCAACTCCAGATGAACCTGACTGCCCCACACTGCCTCGACTGTTACCCCATAATTCGACTCATGCCATGCTGGCACTTTTGACAGCCCTGGGCGTCCTCGAGGGCAAGCCACCGATCCTTGTGTCTGCTCAACGGGGGAGCCTGACACTGCTGCTGCAGCTCGAGAGGAAAGCGGCCATTCACGTCTACATGCGAGAAAAGGCCTGACTCCCCTGTGGGTGCTCCAGGGGAACCCCAAGACCCAAATCAGAATGGGTGAGGAAAGCTTAGGTTCCAGCCTCAGCTCCAGATGAGGGCTGAGGGCCCGGCACCGATAGGGGAGGAATCCCCAGAGGCCCCTGGTAACTTGCACGGAGACTGGCCTCTCATGAGGCCACAGGGCTGGGTCCCTGGGATCTACATCGTGACTCGAGAGGATCCCGCCACAACTAGACAAAACCAGGAGCTTCTCTCCTGCAGGCGGGGTGAGGCCCTCATCCACTGCGGTGTCTCAGGGGAAATCACCCCTTCCCTCTTGGGCCTCAAACGGCTCCTTCATACCCTTGATTTGACCCACGAAATTCGTGACCCTACCGTCCCGACTTGAGAAGAACATCGTGAGCCTTACAGCAACTCAAGAGGACCAATGTTTTCTCCTGCTCAACTCAAGATAAGGGTCCCTTTCCCTGCTCCATCGGGAAAGGATTCCTGCTGCTTCCTTCACATCCCAGGAAAAGGTGCTAGAGCAGGAGAGTAGGGAGGAACACCAGGGGTCGTGGTACCATCCCCATGACCCCCAAATGCCTCGTCAACTCCAGATGAATCTGACTGCCTTGCACTGCCTCGACTGTCACCACGAGGATCGACTCACGCTATGCTGGCACGTGTGACAGCCCTGGGGTACTGCAATGGCAAGACACAGTTCCCTGTGTGTGCTGGACGGGGAGCCTGACAGTGCTGCTGCAGCTCGGGAGTAAATGGCCTTGCTTGTCTCCACATGAGACGAGGCCTGACTCCCCTGTGGGGGCTCCAGGAGAACCCCAAGACGTCTGTCGGTTCAGGTGAGAAAAGCTCAGGCTCAGGCCTCAGCTCCAGACGAGGACTGAGGACCTGGCACTGACTGGGGAGGAATCCCCAGAGGCTGCTCGCAACTCGAACGGAAATTGGCCTCTTCTGAGGCCATAGGTGCAGGTTCCTGGAGTCCCGGTCGTAACTCGAGAGGACCCGCCTCAACTTGAGAAAAACCAGGATCTTCTCCCCTGCAGGCGTGGTGAGGTCCTTGTCCGCTGAGGTGTCTCTGGGGAAATCACCCTTTCCTCTTGGACCTCAAAAGGCCTCTTCACACCCTTGCACTGACCCTTGAAGTTCCCCAACACACACTTCCTCACTCGAGAGGAACACGGAGGGTCCCGATGCGACTCAAGAGGATCCCTGTTTTCCTTTGGTCAGCTCCAGATGAGGGTCCCTTTACCTGCTCCGTTAGGAAAGGATTCCTGGCTCTCCCCTCGCATCCCAAGAGGAGGCCCTTGCACCAGGAGAGTCGGTAGGAATCCCAGTGTTCATGCCACCATTCCCCAGGACCCCCAAATGCCTCTTCCACTCCAGATGAACCTGACTGCCCTGCACTGCCTTGACTGTCACCCCGAGGATCGAATCACGCCATGCTGGCTCAGGTGACAGCCCTGGGGTACCTCAAGGGCAAGCCACCGATCCCTGTATCTGGTCATTGGCGAGCCTGACACTGCTGCTGCAGTTCAGGAGGAATGCGGCCGTGCATGTCTCCACGCTAGACAAGGCCTGACTCGTCTGTGGAGCTCAAGGGGGTACCCCAAGGCCCATGTCAGCACTGGTGAGGAAAGCTCAGGCTCCGGCCTCAGCTCCAGACGAGGACTGAGGACCAGGCGTGGACCTGGGAAGAATCCCCAGAGGACCCTTGCAACTCACACGGAGACTGGCCTCTCCTCAGGCCACAGGGACGGGTCCCTGGGGTCCCCAACTAACTCGATCGGATCCCTGCACAACTTGAAAAAAACCAGGAGCTTCTCCCGTGCAGGCGGGTTTCGGACCTTGTCCACTGCAGCGACTCGGTGGAAATCACCCCTTCCCTCTTGGACCTGGAAAGGCTCCTTCACACCCTTGCTATGACCCATGAAGTTCCCCAACCCACCCATCCCGACTCAAGATTAACACCGAGGGTCCCGCCTTGACTCAAGAGGATCCCCGTTTTGCCCTGCTCAGCTCCAGATGAGGGTCCCTTTCGCTGCTCCATCAGGAAAGGATTCCCGGCACTCTCCTCCCACCTAAGAAGAGGCGCTCAAGCAGAAGAGTCGGGAGAAATAGCAAGGTTAATGCCACCATTTTCCAAGACGCCCCCAAATGCCTCATTCACTCCAGATGAACTTGACTGCCCTGCACTGCCTCGACTGTCACCCCGAGGATCGACTCATGCTATGCTGGCACGAGTGACAGCCCTGGAGTACATCAAGGGCAAACCACAGATCCCTGTGTACGCTCGACTGGGAGAATGACACTGCTGTTGCAGCTAGCGAGGAAAGTGGCTGTGCATGTCTCCACACGGGACGAGGCCTGACTCCCATGTGGAGGCTCTAGGGGAGCCCCAAGACCCATGTCAGCACCGGCGGGCAAAGCTCAGGCTTTGGCTTCAGCTCCAGAGAAGGACTGAGGACCTGGCCCCAACTGGGGAGGAATCCCCAGAGGCCCTTCACCACTCACATGTAGACTACCTCTCCTGCTGCCACAGAAGCGGGTCCCTTGGGTCCCTGTTGTAACTGGAGAGGACCCCGCTGCAACTCGAGAAAACCAGGAGCTTCTCCCCTGCAGGCGGGGTCAGGCCCTTGTCCGCTGTGAGGTCTCAGTGAAAATCACCCCTTCATTCTTGGATCTCGAAAGGCTCCTTCACACCCTTGCTGCAAACCACGAAGTCCCCCGACCAACCTGTCCCCACTTGAGAGGCACACCGAGGGTCACTTCACGACTGAAGAAGTGCGCCATTTCCCCGGCCCAGCTCCAGATGTTGGGTCCTTTTTCCTGCTCCGTTGGGAAAGGATCCCCAGCACTCCCCTGGCATCACAAAAAAGACACTCACACTTGTATAGGTGGGAGGAACACCAGGGTCATGCCCCCATTCCTCAAGATCCCCAAATCCCTTGTCCACTACACATGGACCTGACTGCCCTGTACTGCTTTAACTGTCAGCTCGAGGATCGATTCACGCCACGCTTGCACGTGTGACAGCCCTGGGTTACCTCGATTGTAAGCCACAGATACCTGTGTTTGCTCGACTGGGAGCCTGACACTGCTGCTGCAGCTAGGGGAGGAAAGTGGCCGTGCATGTCTTCATGCGAGACGACGCTTGACTCCCCTGTGGAGGCTCCAGGGGAACCCCAAGACCCATGTCAGCACGGGCGAGGAAAGCTCAGGCTCTGGCCTCAGCACCCAGACGAGGACTGAGGACCCGGCGCTGACTAGGGAGGAATCCCCAGAGGCCCCTCACAACTCGCATGGAGACTGGCCTCTCCTGAGGCCACAGGGGCACGTCCCTGGGGTCCCTGTCGTAACTCGAGAGGACACCGCCGCAACTTGAGAAAAACCAGGAGCTTCTCCCCTGCAGGCGGGGTGAGACCCTTGTCTGCTGCAGCATCTCAGGGAAATCACCCCTTCCCTCTTGGACCTCAAAAGGCTCCTTCACACCCTTGCTGTGACCCACGAACTTCCTCGACCCACCCGTCCCCACTCAAGAGGAAGACCGAGCGTCCCACTGTGACTCAAGAGGAGCCCCGTTTTCCTCTGCTCTGCTCCCGATGAGGGTCCCTTTCCCTGCTCCATCGGGAAAGGATTCCCAGCACTCCCCTCGAATCCCAAGAGGGAGTGCTCGCACCAGGAGAGTCGGGAGGAACAGCAGGGGTCGTTCTCCCATTCCTCAAGACCCCCAAATGCCTCCTGCACTCCAGGCAAACCTGACTGCCCTGAACTGCCATAAGGGTGGTGTCGTCTGCATATCTGAGGTTACTGATATTTCTCCAAGCAATCTTGATTCCAGCTTGTGTTTCTTCCAGTCCAGCGTTTCCCATGATGTACTCTGCATATAAGTTAAACAAGCAGGGTGAAGAAGGAAATAAAATGTTTTAAAATGTTTCCAAGGGAGTTGAATACTAGGTCAGCTTTACTGGGACGGAAAGCCCCAAAATTTTAAAGGGAACAATGGATAATACCAGGTGTGTCACTGCAATGTTTGCCCTGTAACCTAAGAAACAGGATCTAGCTCTAGGAAACGGACTTGATGCTAACTGCAAATTGTCACCAATAGTTACCTACCTGCTCACCAATCTAACTACAAATTGTCACCAATAGTTACCTACCTGCTCACCAATCTAACTACAAATTGTCACCAATAGTTACATAAACCTTACCTGACTGTCCACCAATCATGCGCTGCCGAGTAGCCTCCCCCTCCTCCCCTGCACAATAGGATAAAAGGCTCCCAAAGCGGGTATTCGGGGCTCCCCACCTTCGATTGGCTTGGTGGGGGCCCGGATCCGAAATTGCCAATAAACTGTTTTTCTCTGAACTCCGACTGGTGGTCTCTACTGGCAGCAAGTCTCTAACACAGGGTAACAGTATACAGCCTTGACATACTCCTTTTCCTATTTGGAACCAGTCTGTTGTTCCATGTCCTGTTCTAACTGTTGCTTCCTGAGCTGCATACAGATTTCTCAAGAGGCAGGTCAGGTGGTCTGGTATTCCCATGTCTTTCAGAATTTTCCACAGTTTATTGTGATCCACACATTCAAAGGATTTGGCATAGTGAATAAAGCAGAAATAGATGTTTTTCTGGAACTCTCTTGCTTTTTCCATGATCCAGCGGATGTTGGCAATTTGATCTCTGGTTCCTCTGCCTTTTAAAACCAGCTTGAACATCATGAAATTCACGGTTCACATATTGCTGAAGTCCGGCTTGGAGAATTTTGAGCATTGCTTTGCTAGCATGTGAGATGAGTGTAATTGTTCGGTACTTTGAGCATTCTTTGGTATTGCCTTTCTTTGGAATTGGAATGAAAATTGACTTTTTCCAGTCCTGTGGCCACTGCTGAGTTTTCCAAATTTGCTAGCATATTGAGTGCAGCACTTTCACAACACCATCTTTCAGGATTTGAAACAGATCACCTGGAATTCCATCACCTCCACTATCTTTGTTCATAGTGATGCTTTCTAAGGCCCACTTGACTTCACATTCCAAGATGTCTGGCTCTAGATGAGTGATCACATCATCATGATTATCTGGGTCATGAAGATCTTTTTGTACAGTTCTTCCGTGTATTCTTGCCACCTCTTCTTAATATCTTCTGCTTCTGTTAGGTCCAGACCATTTCTGTCCTTTATCGAGCCCATCTTTGCATGAAATGTTCCCTTGGTATCTCTAATTTTCTTTAAGAGCTCTCTAGTCTTTCCCATTCTGTTCTTTTCCTCTGTTTCTTTGCATTGGTCACTGAGAAGGCTTTCTTATCTCTTCTTGCTATTCTTTTAAACTCTGCATTCAGATGCTTATATCTTTCCTTTTCTCCTTTGCTTTTTGCCTCTCTTCTTTTCACAGCTATTTGTAAGGCCTCCCCAGACAGCCATTTTGCTTTTTTGCATTTCTTTTCCATGTGGATGGTCTTGATCCCTGTCTCCTGTACAATGTCACGAACCTCATTCCATTGTTCATCAGGCACTCTATCTATCAGATCTAGGTCCTTAAATCTATTTCTCACTTCCACTGTATAATCATAAGGGATTTGATTTAGGTCATACCTGAATGGTCTAGTGGTTTTCCCTACTTTCTTCAATTTAAGTCTGAATTTAGCAATAAGGAGTTCACGATCTGAGCCACAGTCAGCTCCTGGTCTTGTTTTTGTTGACTGTATAGAGCTTCTCCATCTTTGGCTGCAAAGAATATAATCAATCTGAGTTTGGTGTTGACCATCTGGTGATGCCATGTGTAGAGTCTTCTCTTGTGTTGTTGGAAGATGGTGTTTGCTATGACCAGTGCATTTTCTTGGCAAAACTCTATTAGTCTTTGCCCTGCTTCATTCCGCATTCCAAGGCCAAATTTGCCTGTTACTCCAGGTGTTTCTTGACTTCCTACTTTAGCATTCCAGTCCCCTATAATGGAAAGGACATCTTTTTGGGTGTTAGTTCTAAAAAGTCTTTTAGGTCTTCATAAAACCTTTTCACTTCGGCTTCTTCAGCGTTACTGGCTGGGACATAGACTTGGATAACTGTGGTATTGAATGGTTTGCCTTGGAGACAAACAGAGATCATTCTGTCATTTTTGAGATTGCCTCCAAGTACTGCATTTCGGACTCTTTTGTTGACCATGATGGCTACTCCATTTCTTCTGAGGGATTCCTGCCCGCAGTAGTAGATATAGTGGTCATCTGAGTTAAATTCACCCATTCCAGTCCATTTTAGTTAGCTGATTCCTAGAATATCGACGTTCACCCTTGCCTTCTCTTGTTTGACCACCTCCAATTTGCCTTGATTCATGGACCTGATATTCCAGATTCCTATGCAATATCGCTCTTTACAGCATCAGATCTTGCTTCTATCACCAGTCACATGCACAACTATATATTGTTTTTGCCTTGGCTGTATCCCTTCATTCTTTCTGGAGTTATTTCTCCACTGATCTCTAGTAGCATATTGGACACGTACTGACCTGGGGAGTTCCTCTTTCAGTATCCTATCATTTTGCCTTTTCATGCTGTTCATGGGGTTCTCAAGGCAAGAATACTGGAAGTGGCTTGCCATTCCCTTCTCCAGTGGACCACATTCTGTCAGATGTCCCCACCATGACCCGCCTGTCTTGGGTTGCCCCTGCAGGCATGGCTTGGTTTAATTGAGTTGGACAAGGCTGTGGTCCTAGTGTGATTAGATTGACTAGTTTTCTGTGAGCATGGTTTCAGTGTGTCTGCTCTCTGATGCCCTCTTGCAACACCTATCATCTTACTTGGGTTTCTTTTACCTTGAGCGTGGGGTATCTTTTCACGGCTGCTCCAGCAAAGCACAGCTGCTGTTTCTTACCTTGAACGAGGGGTATCTCCTTACCACTGCATTAAAGGGCCTCTTGATGAAGGTGAAAGAGGAGAGTGAAAAAGTTGGCTTAAAGCTCAACATTCAGAAAACAAATATGGCATCTGGTCCCATCACTTCGTGGAAAATAGATGGGGAAACAGTGGAAACAATGTCAGACTTTATTTTTGGGGCTCCAAAATCTCTGCAGATGGTGACTGCAACCATGAAATTAAAAGATGCTTACTCCTTGGGAGAAAAGTTATGACCAACCTAGATAGTATATTCAAAAGCAGAGACATTACTTTGCCGACTAAGGTCCATTTACCCAATGCTATAGTTTTTCCTGTGGTCATGTATGGATGTGAGAGTTGGACTGTGAAGAAGGCTGAGCACCGAAGAATTGATGCTTTTGAACTGTGGTATTGGAGAAGACTCTTGAGAGTCCCTTGGACTGCAAGGAGATCCAACCAGTCCATTCTGAAGGAGATCAACCCTGGGATTTCTTTGGAAGGAATGATGCTGAAGCTGAAACTCCAGTACGTTGGCCACCTCATGCCAAGAGTTGACTCATTGGAAAAGACTCTGATTCTGGGAGGGATTGGGGGCAGAAGGAGAAGGGGACGACCAAGGATGAGATGGCTGAATGGCATCACAGACTCGATGGAGGTGAATCTGAGTGAACTTAGAGAGATGGTGATGAACAGGGAGACCTGGTGTGCTGTGATTCATGGGGTCGCAAAGAGTTGGACACGACTGAGCGACTGAACTGAACTGCCCTGCACTGCCTTGACTCTCATGCTGAGGATCGACTCACACCATGCTGGCACATGTGACAGCCCTGGGGTACCTTGAGGGAAAGCCACAGATCCCTGTGTCCGCTGGTCAAGGAGACTGACACTGCTGCTGCATCTTGGAGGAAAGGGCTGTGCACATCTCCACGTGAGACGAGGCCTGACTACCCGGTGACGGCTCCAGGGGAACCCCAAGACCCATGTTAGCACGGGCGAGGAAAGCTCAGTCTCCAACCTTAGCACCAGATGGGGACTGAGGACCTGGCGCTGATTGGAGAGAAATCCCCAGAGGCCCCTCGCAACTCGCATGGAGACTGGCCTCTCCTGAGGCCTCAGGAGCTGGTCCCTGGTGTGCCCATCGTAACTGTAGAGGAACCCGCCACAACTCAAGAAAAACCAGGAGCTTCTCCCCTGCAGGCGGGGTGAGGCCCTTGTCTGCTGTGGCGTCTCACGGGAAATCAGCCCTCTCTCTCGGACCTCGAAAGGTTCCATCACACCCTTGCTGTGACCCACGAAGTTCACCGACCCACCCATCCCCACTCGAGAGGAACCCCAAGGGTCTCACTGTGATGCAAGAAGACCCCAGTTTTAATCTGCTCAGCTCCAGTTGAAGGTCTCTTTCCCTGTTATGTAGGGAAAAAATACATGGTGCTCTCCTTTCATCCCAAGAGGAGGTGCTCACACCAGGAGAGTCGGGAGGATCACCAGGGCTCGTGCCACGATTCCCCAAGACCCCCAAATGCCTCGTCTACTCCAGATGAAACTGACTGCCCTGCACTGCCTTGACTGTCACCCTGAGGATCGGCTCATGCTACGTTGGCATGTGTGACAGCCCTGGAGTACCTCGAGGGCAAGCCACAGATCCCTGTGTCCACTTGACCGGGGAGCTTGACACTGCTGCTGCAGCACGGGAGGAATGCGGTGGTGCACATCTTCATGCGAGACGAGGCCTGACTCCCCTGTGGGGGATCCAGGGGAACCCCAAGACCCATGTCAGCACGGGAGAGGAAAGCTCAGGCTCTGGCCTCTGCTCCAGACGAGGACTGAAGACCTGAGCCGACTGGGGAGGAATCCTCAGAGGCCCCTCGCAATTCCAAGGAGACTGGTTTCTCCTGAGGCCACAGGGGTGGGTCCCTGAGGTCCCCATCTTAACTCGAGTGGACCCGTGGCAATGATAAAATCCTCGAGCTTCTCTCCTGCAGGCAGGGTTGAGGCTGTTGTCTGCTGCGGCGTCTTGGGGGAAATAACACTGTTGCTCTTGGACCTTGAAAGTCTTCTTCACACCCTTGCTGTGACCCATGAAGATCCGAGACCCACCCGTCCCCACTCGAGATGAACCCCGAGGGTCTCGCTGCCCCTCAAGAGGAGCCCGTTTTCCCCTGCTCAGTTGCAGATGAGGGTCCCTTTCTTTGCTCGGTCAGGAAAGAATTTCCGGCACTCCTCTCACATCCCAAGAGGAGGCGCTCGCACCAGGTGATTCCAGAGGAAAACCATGGTTCGTGCCATCATTCCCCAGGACACTCAAATGCGTTGTCCATTCCAGATGAACCTGACTGCCCTGCACTGCCTCGACTGTCACCCCGAGGATTGAGTCACGCCATGCTTGCACGTGTGACAGCCCTGTGTTACATCTAGGGCACTCCACAGATCCCCTTGTCCGCTCAATGGGGAGCCTGAGACTGCTGCTGCAGCTTGGGAGGAAAGCGGCCGTGCACGTCTCCAGATGAGACGAGGCCTGAATCCATTGTGAGGGCTCCAGGGGAACCCCAAGACACATGTCAGCACAGGGGATGAAAGCTCAACCTCCGTCCACAGCTCCAGAAAAAGCCTGAGGACCCGGCGCTGACTGGCGAGGAATCCTCAGAGCTCCCTCACAACTCTCATGGAGACTGGCCTCTCCTGAGGCCACAGGGGCGGGTCCTTGAGGTCCTGGTCATTATTCTTGAGGACCAGTCACAACTCGAGAAAAACCAGGAGCTTCTACCCTGCAGGTGTGCTGGGAGCCTTGTCCACTGCAGCATCTCAGAGGACATCACCCCTTCCACTGTGACCTCGAAAGGCTCCCTCACACCCTTGCTGTGACCCACGAAGTTCCCCAACGCACTCGTCCCCACTCTAGAAGAACACCGAGGGTCCCACCGTGACTCAAGAGGAGCCCCGTTTTCCCCTGCTCAGCTCCAGATGAAGGTCCATATCCCTGCTCAGTCAGGAAATGATTCCTGGCGCTCCCCTCGCATCCCAAGAGGAGGTGCTCGCACCAGGAGAGTCTGGAGGAACACCAGGGGTCGTGCCACCATTCAGCAAACCCGAAAATGCCTCGTCCACTACAGATGGACCCAACTGCCCTAAAGTGCCTCGACTGTCACCCCGAGGATCGACTCATGCCACGCTGGAATGTGTGAGAGCCCTGGTGTACCTCGAGGGCAAGCCACAGATCCCTGTGTCCACTCGACGGGGAGCCTGACACTGCTGCTGCAGCTTGGGAGGAAGCGGCCGTGCATGTCTCCTAGTGAGACGAGACTTGACTCCCCTGTGGGGAATCCAGGGAAACCCCAAGGCCCATGTCAGCACGGGGGATAAAAGCTCAGGCTCCCGCCTCAGCTCCAGACTAGGACTGAGGACCCGGGCCGACTGGGGAGGAATCCCTAGAGGCCCCTCGCAACTCACACGGAGACTGGTATCTCCTGAGGCCAAGGGGCATGTCCCTGAGGTCCCAGTCTTAACTCAAGAGGACCCTGCCACAACTAGAGAAAAACCAGGAGCTTCTCCCCTGAAGGCCGGTTGAGGCCCTTGTCCAAAGTGGGGTCTCGGGAGACATCACCCCTTCCACTGTGACCTCGAAAGGCTCCTTCACACCCTTGCTGTGACCCACGAAGTTCCCTGACCCACTCGTCCCCACTCAAGAGGAACAACGAGCGTCCCGCCGTGAGTCAGGAGGAGCCCCATTTTCCCCTGCTCAGCTCCAGATGAGGGTCCCTTTCCCTGCTCCATTGGGGAAAGGATTCCTGGCATTCCCCTGTCATCCCAAGAGGACACGCTAGAACCAGGAGAGTCTGGAGAAATACCAGGGGTCGTGCCACTATTCCCCAAGACCCCCAAATGCCTCGTCCACTCCAAATGAACCTGACTTCCCTGCACTGCCTCGACTGTCAGCCCGATGGTTGACTCACGCCACGCTGGAATGTGTGACAGACCTGGGTTACCTCGAGGGCAAGCCACAGATCCCTGTGTCTGCTCAACGGGGAGCCTGACACAGCTGCTGTAGCTTGGGAGAAAAGCGGCCATGCACGTTTCCACACAAGATGAGGCCTGACTCCTTTATGGGGGCTCCGGGGAACCGCAGGACCCTAGTCAGGATGGGCAAGGAAAGCTCAGTCTCCGTCCTCAGCTCCAGTCCAGGAATGAGGACCCGGCACCTACTGGGGAGGAATCCCCAGAGGCCACTCACAACTGGCATGGAGTCTGGCCTCTCCTAAGGCCACAGGGGGCGGGTACCTGGGGGCTCCGTCGTAACTCGAGAGGACCCTACTGCAACTCGAGAAAAACCAGGAGCTTCTCCCCTGCAGGTGGGTTGAGGCCCTTGTCCGCTGCGACATCCCAGGCGAAATCACCATTTCTCTCGTGGACCTTGAAAGGCTCCTTCACACCCTTGCTGTGACCCATGAAGTTCTCCAACCCACCGGCCTCTACTTTAGAGGAACCCCAAGGGTCTTGCCAAGACTAAAGAGGAGCCCTGTTTTCCCATTCTCAGCATCAGGTGAGGGTCGCTTTCCCTGCTCCATCAGGAAAGGATTCCCGGTGCTCCCCTCGCATCCCAAGAGGAGGCGCTCGCACCAGCAGAGTCGGGAGGAACACCAGGGTCATGCCACCATTCCCCAAACACCCAAATGCCTCGTCCAATCCAGAAGAACCTGACCGCCCTGCACTGCCTCGACTGTCACCCCGAGGATCAACTCAGGCTATGCTGGCACGTGTGACAGCCCTGGGGTACCTTGAGGGCAAGCCACAGATCCTTGTGTCCACTCGACTGGGAGCCTGACACTGCTGCTGCATCTCGGGAGGTATTCAGCCATGCACGTCTCCATGCGAGACGATGCATGATTCCCCTGTGGGGGCTCCAGGTGTACCCAAAGACCCATGGCAGCATGGGAGTGGAAAGCTCACGATCCGGCCACAGCTCCAGACGAGGACTGAGGACCCAGTGCCGACTGGGGAGGAATCCCCAAGGCCTCTTGCAACTCGCACAGAGACTGGCCTCTCCTGAGGCCACAGGGAAGGGTCCCTGGGTTCCCGGTCAGAACTCAAGAAAACCCCGCCACAACTGGAGAAAAACCAGGAGCTTCTCTCCTGCAGGCGGGGTGAGGCCCTTGTCCACTCCGGGTCTTGGGGGAAATCACCCCTTCCCTCTTGGACTTCATAAGGCTCCTTCAAACCCTTGCTGTGACCCACGAAGTTCCCTGACACACCTGTTCCCACTGGAAAGAAACTTCGAGGGTCCCACTGCGACTCAAGAAGAGTCCCGTTTTCCTCTGCTCAGCTCCAGATGAGGGTCCATTTCCCCTGCTCCATTAGGAAAGGATTTCCGACGTTCCTGTCGCATCCTAAGAGGAGGTGCTTGCACCAGGAGAGTCGGGAGGAACACCAGAGTTCGTGCCATCATTCCGCAAGACCCCCAAATGCCTCGTCCACTCCAGATTAACCTGACTGCCCTACATTGCCTCGACTGTCACCTCGAGGATCGACTCACACCATGATGACACGTGTGACAGCTGTGGGTTACCTCGAGGGCAAGCCACAGATCCCTGTGTCTGGTCGATGGGGAGCCTGACACTGCTGCTGCAGCTCAGGAGAAAAGCGGCCTGCAGGTCTCCATGCGAGACAAGGCCTGACTCCCTTGTTGAGGCTCCAGGGGAACACCAAGCCCCATATCAGCACAGGCGAGAAAAGCTCAGGCTCTGGCCTCAACTCCAGACGAGGACTGTGGATCCAGCGCCCACTGGGGTGTAATCCCCATAAGCCCCTCATTACTCGCATGGAGACTGGACTCTCCTGATGCCACAGGGGCGGGTCCCTGGGGGTCCCTGTCATAACTCGAGAGGACCCCGCCAAAACTCGAGAAAAACCATGAGCTTCTACCTGCAGGCGGGGGTGAGGCCCTTGTCCGATGTGGCATCACGAGGGAAATCACTCCTTCCCTCTTGGACCTCAAAAGGCTCCTTCACACCCTTGCTGTGACCCATGAAGTTCCTTGACCCACCCGTCCCCACTGGAGAGGAACCCTGACAGTCCTGCTGTGACTCACGTGGAGCCCCGTTTTCCTCTGCTCAGCTCCAGATGAGGGTCCCTTTCCCTGCTACATTGGGAAAGGATTCCAGGCGCTCGGCTCGCATCCCAAGAGGAGGTAATCGCACCAGTAGAGTCTGGAGGAACCTCAGGGGTCGTGTCTCCATTCCCCAAGACCCCCAAATACCTCATCCACTGCAGATGAACCTGACTGCCCTTCACTGCCTCGACTGTCACCTCTGAGGTTTGACTCACGCCACACTGGCACGTGTTAAAGCCCTGGGTTACCTCTAAGGCAAGCCACTGATCCCTGTGTCCACTCAATGGAGAGCCTGACACTGTGGCTGCATCTTGAGAGGAAAGTCGCTGTGCACGTCACCACGCGAGACGAGGACTGACTCCCTTTTGGGGGCTCCAGGGGAACCCCAAGACCCATGTCAACATGGGCAAGGAAAGCTCAGGCTCCAGCCTTAGCTCCGGAAGAGGACTTAGGATACGGAGAAGACTGGGGAGGAACCCCCAGAAGCCCTTGGCAACCTGCACGTAGACTGGCCTCTCCTGAGGCCACAGTTTCGGGTCCCTGGAGTCTGCTTCATAACTTGGGAGGATCCCGCCTCATCTTGAGAACAATCAGGAGCTTCTCCCCTGCAGGTGGGGGTGAGGCCCTTGTCCTCTGTGGCGTCTTGGGGAAAATCACCCCTTCCTGCTTGGACCTCGAAAGGCTCCTTCACACCTTTGCTGTGACCCATGTAGTTCCTCAAGCCACCCATCCTCGCTCGAAAGGAACCCCAAGAGTCCTGCCACAACTCAAGAGGAGCCCCGTTTTTCCCTGCTCAGCTCCAGATGAGGGTCCCTATCCCTGCTCCATTGGGAAAGGATTCCCAGTGATCCCCTCGCAATTCAAGAGGAGGCACTCGCACCAGGAGGGTCGGGAACAACACCAGTGGTCGTACCACCATTTCCCAAGTCCCCCAAATGCCTCGTCCACTCGAGATGAACCTGACTGCCCTGCACTGCCTTGACTGTCACCCCAAGGATCGACTCATGCCACACTGGAATGTGTGACAGCCCTGGGCTACCTCGAGATCAAGCCACAGATCCCTGTGTCCACTCGACGGGGAGCCTGACACTGCTGCTTCAACTTGTTAGGAAAGCGGCCGTGCACGTTTCCAAGCGAAATGAGGCCTGACTCCCATGTGGGGGCTCCAGGGGTACCCTAAGACCCATGTCAGCATGGGCGAGGAAAGTTCAGGCTCTGGCCTCCAGATCCAGCCACGTACTGAGGACACGGCGCCGACTAGGTCAGAATCCCCAGAGGCCCCTGGCAACTCGCACGGAGACTGGCCTCTCCTTAGGCGACAGAAGCAGGTCCTTGGACCCCTTTGTAACTTGAGAGGACCCAGCGAAACTCGAGCAAAACCAGGATCTTCTCCCCTGCAGGCGGGCTGAGGCCCTTGTCTGCTGTTGCATCTCGGGGAAATCACCCCTTCCCTCTTGGACCTCGAAAGGCTCCTTCACACCTTTGCTGTGACTCACGAAGTTCCCTGACCCAACTTTCCCCACTTGAGAGGAACCCCGAGGGTCCTGCCGTGACTCAAGAGGAGCACCGTTTCCCCCTGCTCAGCTCCAGATGTGAGTCCCTTTCCCTGCTCTGACGAGAGAGGATTCCTGGCGCTCCCCTCACAACCCAAGAAGAGGCGCTGGCACCAGGAGAGACGGGAAGAACACCAGAGGTCCTGCCACTGCTCCCCAAGACCCTCAAATGCTTCATTCAGTCCAGATGAACCTGACTACCCTGCACTGCCTGGACTGTCACCCGAGGATCGACTCATGCCAAGCTGGCACGTGTGACAGCTATGGGGTACCTCGAGGGCAAGCTACAGATCCCTGTGTCCGCTTGACGGGGAACCTGACTCTGCTGTTGCAGCTCGGGAGGAAAGCGGCCGTGCCCATCTCCATGCAAGACGAGGCCTGATGCCCATGTGGGGCATCCAGGAAACCCCAATACCCATGACAGCACGGGCGAGGAAAGCTCAGTCTCTGGCCTCATCTCTAGATGAGGACTGAGAACCCGGGCGCTGATGGGGGAGGCATCCCCATAGGACCCTGGCAACTTGCACGTAGACTGGCCTCTCCTGAGGCCACAGGGGTGGGACCTTGGAGTCCCCATTGTAACTCAGAGGTCTCCACCACACTTGAGAAAAACCAGGAGCTTATCCCCTGCAGGCTTGGTGAGGCCCTTGTCTGATGCAGCTTCTTGGGGAAATCACTCCTTCCCTCTTGGACCTAGACAGGCTCCTTTACACCCTTGCTGTGACCCATGAAGTTCCCCGACCCACTTTTCCCGACTCAAGAGGAACACTGAGGGTCCCGCCATGACTCAAGAGGAGCCTCGTTTTCCCTGCTCAGCTCCAGATACGAGTCCGTTTCCCTGCTCTGTCGGGAAAAGATTCCTGGCACTCTCCTCACTTCCCAAGAGGAGGGGCTCGCACCAGGAGAGTTGGGATGGAACACCAGGTTTCGTGCCACCATTCTCCAAAATCCCAAATGCCTCGTCCACTCCAGATGAACCTGACTGCAGTGCACTGCCTTGGCTGTCACCCCGAGGATCGACTCACGCCACGCTGGCACTTGTGACAGCCCTGGGGTACCTCGAGGGCAAACAAAAATCCCTGTGTCCGCTCAACAGGGAGCAAAACACTGCTGCTGCAACTCGGCAGGAAAGCGGCTGTGCACGTCTCCACGTGAGACAAGGCCTGACTCTCTTGTGGAGTCTCCAGGGGTACCGAGACCCATGTCAGCACGGGCTAGGAAAGCTCATGCTATGTCCTCAGCTCCAGACAAGGACTGAGGATCCAGCACGGACTGGGGAGAAATCCCCAGAGGTCCATCGCAACTTGTATGGAGACTGGCTTCTCCTGAGGCCACAGGGGGTTGTCCCTTGTGTCCCCGTTGTAACTCGGGAGGACTCCGCCACATCTCGGAAAAAGCCAGGAGCTTCTCCCATCTAGGCGGGGTGATGACCTTGTGAGTTGGGGCATCTTGGGGGAAATCACCCCTTCCTGCTTAGATCTCAAAAAGCTCCTTTACACCCATGCTGTGAACCACGAAGTTCCCCTACCTATCCGTCCCCACTCGGAGAGGAACCCTGAGGGTCCTGCTGCGACTCAAGAGGAGCCCTGTTTTCCCCTGCTCAGATCAAGATGAGAGTCCGTTTCCCTGCCGTGTCAGGAAAGGATTCCCTGTGCTACCCTTGCATCCTAAGCAGAGGCCCTCACACGAGGAGAACCTGGAGGAACACCAGGGGTCGTGCCACCATTCCCCCAAACCCTCAAATGCCTCGTCCACTCCAGATGAAACAGAGTGCCCTGCCCAACCTCGACTGTCATGCCGAGGATTGACTCACGCCACACTGGCACATGTGAAAGTCCTGGGTTACCTCAAGGGCAAGCCACAGATCCTTGTGTCCGCTCGATGGGGAGCCTGATCGTGCTGCTGCAGCTCGGGAGGAAAGCGGCTGTGCACATCTCAACATGAGACGAGGCCTGACTCCCCTATAGGGGCTCCAGGGGAACCCCAAGACCCATGTCGGCATGGGCGAGGATAGCTCAGGCTCCGGCCTCAGCTCCAGACGAGGACTGAGTACCCGGGGTCGCATTTGGAGGAATCCCCAGAGGCCCATCTCAACTTGCACAAAGACTAGCCTCTCCTGAGGCCACAGGGGCAGATCCATGGGATGCCCGTCGTAACTCAAGAGGTCCCCGCCACAACTCGTGCAAAACCAGGAGCTTCTTCCCTGCAGGCGGGGTGGGGTCTTTGTCCGCTGTGGTGTTTCTGGGGAAATCACCCCTCTCTCTTCCACCTCGAAAGGCCCCTTCATGCCCTTGCTGTGAGCCACGAATTTCCCCGACCCACCCGTCGCCAATCAGTAGGAACCCTGAGGGTGTCGCTGCGAATCATGAAGAGCCCCGTTTTCCCCTGCTCTGCTCCAGATGAAGGTCCCTTTTCCTGCTCTGTCAGGAAGGGATTCTGGCGCCCCCCTCACATCCCAAGAGGAGGTACCTGCACCAGGAGAGTCGGGAGGAAAACCAGGGGTCGTGTCTCAATTCCCCAAACCTCAAATGCCTCGACAACTCCAGATGTACCTAACTGCCCTGCACTGCCTCGACTGTCACCCCGAGGATCGACTCACGCCACACTGGCACGTGTGACAGCCCTGGGGTACCTTGAAGGCAAGCCAAAGATCCCTGTGTCCGCTCAACGAGGAGACTGACACTGCTGCTGCGGCTCAGGAGGAAAGCGGCCATGCATGTCTTCACGTGAGACAAGGCCTGTCTCCCCTGTGGGGGCTCCAGGGGAACCTAAAGACCCATGTCAGCACAAGAGATGAAAGCACAGGCTTGGGATTCAGCTCCAGATGAGGACTGAGTTACCTGGCATTGATTGGGGAGGAATCCCCAGAGGCCCCTCGCAACTTGCAGGGAGACTGGCCTCTCCTGAGGCCACAGGGGGTCCCCGTTGTACCTCGAGAGGACCCACACACACACAACTCGAGAAAAACCAGGAACTTCTCCCCTGCAGGTGGAGTGAGGCCCTAGTCCGATGCGTCATCTCGGGCGAAATCATCCCTTCCGCTTTAACCTCTAACGGCTCCTTCAGACCCTTGCTGTGACCCACGAAGTTCCTTGACCCACCAGTCCTCACACCAGAGGAACCCTGAGGGTCCCGAAGTGACTCAAGTGGAGCCCCCGTTTTCCCCTGCTTAGCTCTAGATAAGGTTCCCTTTCCCTGCTCCATCGGCAAATTATTCCTGGCACTCCCCTCACATTCCAAGAGGAGGCGCTTGCACCAGGAGAGTCAGGAGGAGCATCAGGAGTCGGGCCACCATTCCCCAAGACCCCCAAATGCCTCGACCACTCCAGATGTATGTGACTGCCCTGCACTACCTCGACTGTCACCCCGAGGATCGACTCATGCCACGCTGGCACGTGTGACAGCCCTGGGGTACTTTGAGTGCATGTCAAAAATCACTGTGTCCTCTCGACCCAGAGCCTGACCCTGCTGCTGCAGCTTGGGAGGAAAACGGCCGTGCACATCTCCACGTGAAATGAGGCCTGACTCCCTGTGGGGGCTCCAGGGGAACCCCAAGACCCATGTCAGCACGGGCAAAGAAAGCTCAGGCTCCAGCCTCAAGTCCAGATGAGGACTGAGGACCCAGCTCCGACTTGAAAGGAATCCCCAGAGGCCTCTCCGCAACTCACACATAGACTGGCCTCTCCTGAGGCCACAGGGGCGGGTCGTTGGTTTCCCTGTCTTAAGTTGAGATGACACCACAGCAACTCGAGAAAACCAGGAGCTTCTCCTCTGCAGGTGAGGTGAGGCCCTTGTCTGCTGTGGCGTCTCAGGGGAAATAACCCCTTCCCTCTTGGACTTCAAAAGGCACCTTCACACCCTTGCTGGGACCCAATAAGTTCTCCAACCCAACCGTCCCCACTCGAGAGAAAACCCGAGGCTCCTGCCACGAGTCAAGAGGAGCCCCGTTTTTTCCCTGCTCAGCTGCAGATGAGGGTCCTTTTCCCTGCTCCTTCGGGAAAGGTTTCCCGGCGCTCCCTTCACATCTGAAGAAGAGGTGCTCACACCAGGAGAATCCGGAGGAACACCAGGGATCGTGCCACCATTCCGCAAGACCCCCAAATGCCTCATTCACTCCAGATGAACCTGACTGCCCTGCACTGCCTCGACTGTCACCCCGAGGATTGACTCATGGCACATTGACACTTGTGATAGCCCTGGGGTACCTCGAGAGCACATCACAGATCCCTGTGTCTGCTCGACAGGGAGCCTGACACTGCTGCTGAGGCTCGGGAGGAAAGCGGCCGTGCACATCTACATGCAAGACGGAGACAGACTCCCCTTTAGGGGCACCACGGGAACCCCAAGACCCATGTTAGCACGGTTGAAAAAAATCTCAGGCTCTGTCTTCAGCTCCAGTCGAGGACTGAGGACATGGCACCGACTGTGGAGGAAACCGCAGAGGCCCCTTTCAACTCGCACAGGCACAGGCCACTCCTGAGGCCACAGGGGCGGGTCCCTGGGGTTCCTGTCATAACTCGAGGGGACCCCTCCACAGTTCGAGAGAAACCAGGAGCTTCTCCCCTGCAGGTGGGGTGAGGCCCATGTCTACTGCGGCGTCTCGGGGAAATCACCCCTTCCTTCTTGGACCTTGAAAGGCTCCTTCACAACCTTACTGTTGAAAGGTTTTTGTTGAATCACGACGCTGGGATTCTTGGCCCCCGGAAGAGATGAATTCAATCCGGGGCCAGAGGCGAGGCTTGATTGCTCAGTGCTTTTGTGTAACAAAGTTTTATTAAAGTATAAAGGAGGTAGAGAAAGCTTCTGACATAGGCATCAGAAGGGGGTAGAAAGAGAACCCCCTGCTAGTCTTTAGCTAGATGTTATATAGTCACCAGCAGTCTGTTAATGAAAAAAAGGAATGTCTCAAAACTTAGAATGGCACCAGGCCCCTCACCCATAAGATGTATTTTGGGATAACCTTGGCTTCAAATGGTTTATCTTGGTCCATAAAATGATTAACTTGAATCTTGAAGAAGGGCAGATTACCATACAAATAGTTTCATTTACAAATATTAGAGGAATAATATCGGAGTATGACATACTGGTTTATCAAGTAGGTTCTGAGCCCCAAAGAGGAACCGACTTGAAGACAGAGTTTGGGGTAAATGCACAGTACGTTAGCATAGCTTAAGATAAACATTTCCATAAGAAAAAGGCAATGGTTAACTTCAAGTGAAACCAGGTGTCATTATGGCAACTCAGAATTTTAAGAAAAACCTCCTTTTAAATTTGTATAGAGAAGGAAAAAGTACCAATAATTTGTTTCCTCCTGCCCCTTAAGAGAGATAAAATGTCTGACACTTGCAGGCTATTTCCTCCGTTTGGAGACCGCTGGCCTTCCTGCCTGTTACTCTCTCACTCTGATCCATGAAGTTCTCCGACCCACCCATCCCCACTCGAGAGGAACAACGAGGTGTTGGGACCTAACAAATGCCATGATAGGCTTCAGAAACTAAGATAGGCCTCACGAGAAAAGCTGAATCATTGCCCAGTGAGGTCATCCCTGCGGATGCCAGGACTTGTTTAATCAGCATACTCCCCGTAATCTGGTTTGAGTTTATTAGGACTTAAAAGACATCCCTCTGCAGCCAATAAAGATTAATCAATCAGTAAATACCAGGAAACCCCTGCAGCCAATAAAGATTAGCCAATTAGTAAATACCAGGAAACTCCTGCAGCCAATAAAGATTAGCCAATTAGTAAATACCAGGAAACTCCTGCAGCCAATAAAGATTAGCCAATCAGCCCTTGCCAACTCCCTGTAAACCTATAAATACTGCTGTAAATGTGGGCTTGGGGCTCTTGCTCCACTCCATTGCATTGGATGTGGTGGGAGAGCCCTAGATTGAGTTATAAATAAAACCCCTTCATGCTTTTGCATTGCCGTGGATGTCTTATTCTCTCAGTTTTGGGGACTCGGGCTCTGGGCATAAGATGAGGGTCCCACTGCAACTCAAGAGGAGACTTGTTTTCCCCTGCTAAGCTCCAGAAGAGGGTCCCTTTCCATGCTCCATTGGGAAAGGATTCCCGGCATTCCCCTTGCAACCCAAGAGAAGGCACTGGCAACAGGAGAGTCGGGAGGAACACAAAGGGTCGTGCCACCATTCCCCAAGATACCCAAATGCCTCAACCACTCCAGATGAACCAGATTGCCTTGCAGTGCTTCGACTGTCACACCGAGGATCGACTCAGGCCATGCTGACACATGTGACAGCCCTGGGGTACCGTGAAGACAAGCCACAAATCCCTGTGTCCACTCGATGGGGAGCCTGAAACTGCTGCTGCAGCTCGGGAGGAAAGCAGCCATGCACGTCTCCACGCGAGACGTGTTCTGACTCCCCTGTGGGGGCTCCAGGGGAACCCCAAGAGCCGCGTGTGAGGAGAGCTCAGGCTCTGGCCTCAGTTCCAGACGTGGACTGAGGACCTGTCGCCGACTGGGGAGGAATCCCCAGAGGCCTCTCGCAACTCGCACGGAGACGGCTTTTCCTGAGGCCAGAGGGGCGGGTCCTTGGGTCCCCGTCATAACTCGACAGCACTGTGCCCTAACTCCAGAAAAATCAGGAGCTTCTCCCCTGCAGGCGGGGTGAGGCCCTTGTTCATTGTGCTGTCTCAGGGAAATTACCCCTTCCCTTTGGGATCTCAAAAGTTCTGTCACACCCATGCTGTGACCCAAGAAGTTCCCCGACCAACCCATCCCCACTCGAGAGGAACCCCGAGGGTGTCTTGCTGGACTCAAGAGGAGCCCCCTTTCCCCTGCTCAGCCCAGATGAGCGTCCCTTTAGCTGCTCCTTTGGGAAAGGATTCCTGGCGTTCCTCTCACATCCCAAGAGGAGGCGCTCGCACCAGGAGAGTCGGGAGGAACATCAGGGGTCATGCCACCATTCCCCAAGACCCCCAAATGCCTTGTCCACTCCAGATAAACCTGACTGCCCTGCACCGCCTCGACTGTCACCCCGAAGATCAACTCACGCCACGCTGGCAAGTGTGACAGCCCAGAGTACCTCGAGGACAAGCCAGAGATCCCTGTGTCCATTCGATGGGGAGCTGACACTGCTGCTGCAGCTCAGGAGGAAAGTGGACGTGAATGTCTCCATGTGAGACGAGGCCTGACTCCCCTGTGGGGGCTCCAGGGGTACCCCAAGACCCATGTCAGCACGGGCGAGGAAAGCTCAGGCTCCAGCCTCACCTCCAGACGAAAACTGAGCACCTGACGCCGACTGGGGAGGAATCCCCAGAGGCCCCTCACAACTCGCACAGAGACTGGCTTCTTCTACGCCACAGAGGCGGGTCCCTGGGGCCCCTGTTGTAACTCGAGAGGACCCTGCCACAACTCGGAAAAACCAGGAGCTTCTCTGCTGCAGGCGGGGTGAGGCCCTTGTCTGCTTCAGAGTCTCGGGGAAATCACCCCTTCACTCTTCGACCTCGAAAGCCTCCTAAACACCCTTGCTGTGACCCACGAATATTTCCAACTCACCCGTCCTCACTCGAGAGGAACCCCGAGGGTGCCGTTGGGACTCAAGAGAAACCCATTTCCCCTGCTCAGCTCCAGATGAGTGTCCCTTTTATGCTCCTTTGGGAAAGGATTCCTGGTGCTCCCCTCGCATCCCAAGATGAGGTGCTCGCACTAGGAGAGTCGGGAGGAACACCAGGGGTCGTGTCAGCATTCCTCAAGACCCCCAAATGCCTCATCCACTCCTGATGAACCTGACTGTTCTGCACTGCCTTGACTATCTCCCCAAGGATTGACTCACGCCACGCTGGTATGTGTGACAGCCCAGAATACCTCAAGGACAAGTAACAGATCCCTGTGTCCGCTTGACGGGGAGCTGACACTGCTGCTGCAACTTGGGAGGAAAGTGGCCATGAAAGTCTCCACGTGAGACGAGGCATGACTCCCCTGTAGAGGCTCCAGGGGGAACCCCAAGTCCCACTTCAGCACGGGCGAGGAGAGCTGAGGCTCCAGCCTGAGCTACAGATGAGGACTGAGGACGAGGCGCCGACTGGGGAGGAATCCCTAGAGGCCCCTCATAATTCGCATGGAGACTGGCCTCTCCTGAGGCCACAGGGCCGGGTCCCTGGGGTCCCTGTCATAACTTGAGAGGACACCACCGCAACTCGAGAAAAATCAGGAGCTTGTCCCCTTCAGGCGGGGTGAGGCTTTTGTCAATTGTGGCATCTCGAGGGCAAATCACTCCTTCCCTCTTGGACCTCGAAAGGCTCCTAAATACCCTTGCTGTGACCCACGAATTTCCCCCAACTACCCGTCCCCACTCGAGGGGAACCCCGAGGGTCCTGCTGCCTCTCAGTGGCGTTTTCCTATGCTCAGTTCCAGATGAGGGTCCCTTTCCCTGTTCCATTTTTGAAAGAATTCCCGGTGCTCCCCTTGCAACCCAAGAGGAGGTGCTCGCATCAGGACAGTCGGGAGGAACAACAGGGGCCGTGCCACCATTCCCCAAGGTCCCAAATGCCTTTTCCACTCCAGATGAACCTGACTGCCCTGCATTGCCTCAATTGTCACCCCGAAGATTGGCTCACGCCATGCTGGAACGTGTGACAACCCAGGGTACCACGAGGACAAGCCACAGATCCCTTTGTCCGCTCGATGGAGAGACTGACACAGCTGCTGCAGCTGGGGAGGAAAGCGGCTGGCCATGTCTCCAGGCGAGTCAAGGCCTGACTCCCTGTGGGGGCTCCAAGGGAACCCCATGATCCATGTCAACACGGGTGAGGAATGCTCAGGCTCCGGCCTCAGCTCTAGATGAGGACTGAGGACCCAGCGGCAACTGGGAGGGATTCCTAGAGGCCCCTCGCAACTCGTACGGAGACTGGCCTTTCCTGAGGCCCCATTGGCAGGTCCCTGGGGTCCCCATCATAACTCGAGCAGACCCCACCACAACTCGAGAAATATCAGGAGCTTCTCCTCTTCAGGCGTGGTGAGGCCCTTGTCCGCTGCAGCATCTCAGGGAAAACACCCCTTCCCTCTTGTACCTTGAAAGGCTCCTTCACACCCTTGCTGTGACCCAAGAAGTTCCCCGACCCACCCGTCCCAAGTCGAGAGGAATGCTGAGTGTCCTGGCACAACTCAAGACAAGCCCCGTTTTCTGCTACTCAGCTCCACTTGAGGGTCTCTTTACCTGCTCCATTTGTGAAAGAATTCCCAGCGTTCCCCTCGCAATCCAAGAGGAGGCACTCGCACCAGGAGAGTTGGAACACCAGGGGTCGTGCCACCATTTCCCAAGACCCCCAAATGCCTAGTCCACTTCAGATGAACCTGACTGCCCTGCACTGTCTCGACTGTCCCCCGCGGATAGACTCACACCACGCTGGCACATGTGACAGCCCAGGGTACCTCGAGGACAAGCCACAGAACCCTGTGTCCACTCCACAGGGAGCTGTCACCACTGCTGCTGCTCGGTAGGAATGCGGCCGTGAACGTCCCCACGTGAGACGAAGACTGTCTCCCCTGTGGAGGCTCCAGGGGAACCCCAATCCCCCATGTCAGCAAGGGCGAGGAAAGCTGAGGTTCCAGCCTCAACTCCATATGATGACTGAGGACCCGGTGCCGACTGGATAGGAATCCCCAGAGGCCCCTCACAACTCGCACGGAGACTGGCCTCTCCAGAGGTCACAGGGGGCTGGTCCCTGGGGTCCCCATCGTAACTCGAGAGGACCCCACCTCAATTCGAGGAAAACCAGGTTCTTCGCCCCTGTAGGCGGGGTGTGGCCCTTGTCCACTGCAGTATCTCAGGGGAAATAACCCCTTCCCTCTTGGACCTTGAAAGGCTCCTTCACACCCCTGCTGTAACCCAACAATTTTCCCGACCCACCCGCGCCCTCTCGAGTAGAATTCCGAGTCCTGCCATGACTCAAGAGGAGCACCACTTTATGTACTCAACTCCAGATGAGGGTCGTTTTACCTGCTCCATTTGTGAAAGGTTTCCTGGCACTCCCCTCGTATCCCAAGAGGAGGTGCTCGCACCAGGAGAATCTGGAGGAACACCTGGGGTCGTGCCACCATTCCTCAAGACCCCCAAATGCCTCGTCTACTCCAGAGGAACCTGACTGCCCTGCACTGCCTCCACTGTCACCCCAAAAATAGAATCACCCCACGCTGGCATGTGTGACAGCCCTGGGGTATCAAGACGGCAAGCCACAGATCCCTGTGTCTGCTCGATTGGGAGCCTGACACTGCTGCTGCAGCTCGGGAGGAAAGTGGTTGTGCACGTCTCCACTCGAGACAAGGCCTGACTCCCCTATGGGGGCTCCAGGGGAACCCAAAGACCCATGTCAGCAAGGGCAAGGAAAGCTCAGGCTCCGGCCTCAGCTCCAGCTGAGGACTGAGGACCTGGTGCCCCTGGGGAGGAATCCCCAGAGGCCCCTGACAACTTGCTCGGAGACTGGCCTCTCCTGAGGCCACAGGGGCAGGTCCCTGGGGTCCCTGTTGTAACTCAAGAAGACCCCGCCGCAACTCGAGAAAAATCAGGAGCTTCTCCCCTGCAGGAGGGGTGAGGCCCTTGTCTGTTTCGGCGTCTCGGGGAAATTACCCCTTCCCTCTTGGACCTGAAAAGGCTCCTAAGCACCTTTGCTGTGAATCACGAATTCCACCCGTCTCCACTCGAGGGGAACCCCGAGGGGACCCGCGGGGACTCAAGAAGAGCCCCGATTTCCTCTGCTCAGCTCCAAATGAGCATCCCTTTCCCTGCTCGGTTGGGAAAGGATTCCCAGCGCTCCCCTCACATCCCAAGAGGAGGCGCTGTCATCAGTAGAATCGAGAGTAACAACAGGGGTCATGCCACCATTCCCTAAGACCCTCAAATGCCTCGTCCTCTCCAGAAGAACCTGACTGCCCTGCAGTGCCTCGACTGTCACCCTGAGGATCGACTCAGGGTGGAACGTGTGACAGCCCTGGGGTTCCGCGAGGGCAAGCCACAGATCCTTGTGTCCGCTCGACGGGGAGCATGACACTGATGATGCAGCTCGGGAAGAAGCGGCTGTGCACGTCTCCACTCGAGATGAGGCCTGACTCCCCTATGGGGGCTCCAGGGGAACCCCAAGACCCATGTCAGCACGGGCGAGGAAAGCTCAGGGTCTGGCCTCAGCTCCAGACGAGGACTGAGCACCCAGAGCCAATTGGGGGAGGAATCCCCAGAGGCCCCTCATAACTCGCACAGAGACTGGCTTCTTCTAGGCCACAGCAGCGGGTCCCTGGGCTCTTCATCGAAACTTGAGAGGACTCTGCCACAACTTGAGAAAAACCAGAAGCTTCTCCGCTGCAGGCAGGGTGAAGCCCTTGTCTGCTGAGGCGTCTTGGGGGAAAATCATGCCTTCCCTCTTGGACCTCGAAATGCTCCTAAACACCCTTGCTGTGACCCACGAATTTCCCCGACTCACCCATCCCCACTCGAGAGGAACCCCAAGGGTGCTGCCAGGACTCAAGAGAAACCCTGTTCCCCTGCTCAGGTCCAGATGATCATCCCTTATTATGCTCCTTTGGGAAAGGATTCCCAGCACGCCCCTCTCATCCCAAGAGGAGGCATTCACACCTGGAAAGTCGGGAGGAACAACAGGGGTCGTGCCACCATTCCCCAAGACTCCCAAATTCCTCGACCACTCCAGATGAACCTGACTATCCTGCACTGCCTCCACTGTCACCTCGAAGATCAACGCAGGCCACGCTGGCACATGTGACAGCCCAAGGTACCTCGAGGACAAGCCAGAGATCCCTGTGTCTGCTCGACGGGGAGCTGACACTTCTGCTGCAGCTTGGGAGGAAAGCGGAAGTGAACGTCACCACGTGAGATGAGGCCTGACTCCCCTGTGGGGGCTCCAGGCATACCCCAAGACCCATGTCAGCACGGGTGAGGAAAGCTCAGGCTTTGGCCTCAGCTCCACACGTGGACTGAGGACCTGGGGCAGACTGAGGAGGAATCCCTAGAGGCCCCTCGCCACTCGTACGGAGACTGGCCTCTCCTGAGGCTACAGGGGCAGTTCCCTGAAGTCCTCATTGAAACTCGAGAGGACCCCAGCGCAACTCGAGTAAAACTAGGAGCTTCTCCCGTGCAGGCGGCATGAGGCCCTTCTCTGCTGTGGAGTCTTGGGGGAAATCACCCCTTCCCTCTTAGACCTCAAAAGGCCCCTTGACACCCTTGCTGTGACCCAAGAAGTTCCCCGACCCACTCGTCCCCCACGAGAAGAACCCCGAGGGTCCTGCCACGACTCAAGAGGAGCTCCGTTTTCCCCTTTTCAGCTCCAGATGAGGGTCCCTTTACCTGATTCATTAGGGGAAAGTATTACTGGCCCTCCCCTCGCATCCCAAGAGGAGGCTCTCGCAGCCGGAGAGTCAGGAGGAACATCAGGGGGTCGGGCCACTATTCCCAAGACCCCCAAATGCCTCGTCCACTCCACCTGAACCTGACTGAACTGCACTGCTTAGGCTGTCACCCCAAGTCTCGACTCCCGACAAACTGGCACGTGTCACAGCCCTGGAGTACCTTGAGGGCAAGCCACAGATCCCTGGGTCTGCTCCACGGGGAGCCTGACACTGCTGATGCAGCTGTGGAGGAAAGGGGCCATTCACGTCTCCAGGCGAGATGAGGCCTGACTCCCCTGTTGGGGCTCCAAGGGATCTCCAAGACCCATATCAGCACAGGCGAGGAAAGCTCAGGCCCCAGCATCAGCTCCAGATGAGGACTGAGGACCCAACGACGACTGGGGAGGAATTCCCAGAGGCCCCTCGCAACTTGCACAAAGACTGACCTCTCCTGAGGCCATAGGGGTGGGTCCCTGGGGTCCCGGTCGTAACTCGAGAGGACCCTGAGGCAACTCGAGAAAAACCTGGAGCGTCTCCCCTGCCGGTGGGGTGAGGCCCTTGTCCGCTGCAGTGTCTCGGGGAAATCACCTCTTTCCTCTTGGACCTTGGAAGGCTCCTTCACACCCTTGCTGTGACCCAAGAAGTTCCCGCCCTAACTGTCCCACTCGAGAGAAACCCCAATGGTGCCATCGCTACTCAAGAGGAGCCTCGTCTTACCCTGCTCAGCTCCATGTGAGGTTCCATTACCCTGCTCTTTCGGTAAAATATTCCCAGCGCTCCCCTCACATCCCAAGATGAGGCGCTCACACCAGGAGAGTTTGGAGGAACATCAGGGGTTGGGCCACCATTCCCCAAGACCCCCAAATGCCTCGACCACTCCAGATGAACCTGACTGCCCTACACTGCCTCGACTGTCACCCTGAGGATCGACTCCTGACACACTTCCCTTGTGACATCCCAGGGGTACCTTGAGGGCAAGCCACAGATCCCTGTGTCCGCTCGGACGGGGGAGCCTGACACTGCTTCTGCAGTTGGGGAGGAAAGCGGCAGTGCATGACTCCAGGAGAGACGAGGCCTGACTCCCCAGTGGGGGCTCCAGGGTAAACCCAAGACCTATGTCAGCACGGGCGAGGCAAGCTCAAGCTCTGTCCTCAGCACCAGACGAGGGCTGTAGACTTGGCAATGAGGGGGAGGTATCCCCAGAGGCTACTAGCAACTCGCACGGAGACTGGCATCTCCTGAGGCCACAGGGGCGGGTCCATGGGGTCCCGGTCGTAATTCGAGAGGACCCCACCATAACTCGAGAAAAACCAGAAGCTTCATCCTTGCCATTGGGATGATGCCCTTGTCCGCTGTGGCATCTCGGGGAAACCATGCCTTCCATTTTGGACCTCGAAAGGCTCCTTCACACACTTGCTATGACCCAAGAAGTTCCCCACCCCACCCATCCCCACTTGAGAGGAACCCCGAGGGTCCCTCCACAACTCAAGAGGAGCTCTGATTTACCCTGCTCAGATGCAGATGTGGGTCTCTTTCCCTGCTCCATTGGGAAAAGGTTCACGGTGCTCCCCTCGCATCCCAAGGGGAGGTGCTCACACCAGGAGAGTTGGGAGGAACATCAGGTGTCGGGTCACCATTCCCCAAGACCCCCAAATGCCTCTTCCATGCCAGATGAACCTGACTGCCCTGCACTGCCTCGACTGTCACCCCAAGAATCAACTCTCTACACACTACACTTGTGACACCCCAGGGGTACCTTGAGGGCAAGCCACAGATCCCTTTGTATGCTCGATGGGGAGCCTGATACTGCTTCTGCAGCTGGGGAAGAAAGCACCATGCAAGTCTCCAGGGGAGACGGGGCCTGATTCCCCTGTGTGGGCTCCAGGGGAACCCCAAGACCTATGTCACCAAGGCCGAGGGAAGCTGAGGCTCTGGCCTCAGCACCAGATGAGGTTTGAAGACCCAGCGACGACTGGGGAGGAATCCACAGAGGCGCCTTGCAACTCGAATAGAGACTGGAGTCTCCTGAGGCCACAGAGGGGGATCCCTGGGGTCCCGTCGTAACTCAAGAGGATGCCGCCACAAGTCGAGGAAAACCAGAAGCTTCTCCCTTGCACGCGGGGTGAGGCCCTTGTCTGCTGCAGCGTCTTGAAGGAAATCACCCCTTCCCCATTGGACCTCAAAAGGCTTCTTCACACCCTAGCTGTGACCCAAGAAGTTGCTCGCCTCACTCGTCCCCACACGAGTGGAATCCCCAGGGTCCCACTGCGCCTCAAGAGGGGCCCCATTTTTCCCTGCTAAGCTCCGGATGAGGGTCGCTTTCATTGCTCCCTTGGTAAAGTGTTCCCAGTGATCTCCTCACATCCCAAGAGGAGGCTTCCACACCAGGAGAGTCGGGAGGAACATCAGAGGTCGGGCCACCATTGCCCAAAACCCCAAATGTCTCGTTTACTCCAGATGAACCTGACTGCCCTGCACTGCCTCGACTGTCACCCCTAGGATTGACTCTCGACACACTGGCACATGTGAGAGCATTGGGGTACCTCGATGGCAAGCCACAGATCCCTGTGTCTGCTCGATGGGGAGACTGGCCCTGCTGCTGCAGCTGTGGAGGAAAGCGGCCGTGCACATCTCCAGACAAGACAAGGCCTGACTGCCCTGTGGGGGCTTCTGGTGGAACTCCAAGACTTATGTCAGCATGGGCGAGGAAAGCTCAGGATCTGACCTCAGCACAAAACGAGGACTGAGGACCCGGTGACGACTGGGGAGGAATCCCCAGAGGCACCTCGCAACTCGCATGGAGACTGGCCTTTCCTGAGGCCACAGGGGGCGGGTCTCTGGGTACCCATCGTAACTCAAGAGGACCCCACTGCAACTCGGGAAAAACCAGAAGCTTCTCCCCTGCAGGTGGGTTGACGCCCTTGACCACTGCGGTGTCTCAGGGGAAATCACCTCTTCCCTCTTGGACCTCGAAAGGCTCCTTCACACCCTTGCTGTGACCTAAGAAGTTTCCCGTCCCACCCGTCGCCACTCGATAGGAACCCAGAGGGTCCCGCCGCAACTCAAGAGGAGCCCCGTTTTCCCCTGCTCAGCTCAAGATGAGGGTCTCTTTTCCTGCTCCCTTGGGAAACGGTTCCTGGCACTCCCCTCGCATTCCAAGAGGAGGATCTCACACTAGGAGAGTCAGGAGGACCATCAGTAGTTGGGCTTTGATTCCCCAAGACCCTCAAATGCCTCGTCTCCTCCAGATGAACCTGACTGCCCTGCACTGCCTCGACTGTCACCCCTAGGATCGACTCTCAACACACTGGCACGTGTGCCAGCCATGGGGTACCTCTAGGGCAAGCCACAGATCCCTCTGTCCGATCGACGGGGAGCCTGACACTGCTGCTGCATCTGGGGGAGGAAAGCAGCCATGCACGTCTCCAGGCGAGAGGAGGACTGACTCCCCTGTGAGGGCTCCAGGGAAAACAAAGACCTATGTCAGCATGGGCGAGGAGAGCTCAAGCTCCAGCCTCAGAACCAGACGTGGACTGAGGACCCACCGATGACTGGGAAGGAATCCCCAGAGGCATGTCGCAACTCGCATGGAGACTAGCCTCACCTGAGGCCACAAGGGTGGGTCCTTGGGGTCTCCGTCGTAACTCGAGAGGACCCCACCACAGCTCGAGAAAAACCAGAAACTTCTCTCCTGCAGGCAGGGTGAGGCCCTTGTCCGCTCTGCCATCTCAGAGGAAATCACCCCTTTCTTCTTGGACCTCGAAAGTCTCCTTCACACTCTTGTTGTGACCCAAGAAGTTTCCCTCCCCCAAAGTCCCCACTTGAGAGGAACCCTGAGGGTCCCGCCGCGACTCCAGAGGAACCCCGTTTTTCTCTTCTCAGGTCAAGATGAGGGTCCCTTTCCCTGCTCCATTGGGAAAGGGTTCCCGGCGCTCCCGTCACATCCCAAGAGGAGGCCCTCACACCAGGAGAGTTGGGAGGGAACATCAGGGGTCGGGCCACAATTCCCCAAGACCCCCAATTGCCTCGTCCACTCCAGATGAACCTGACTGCCCTGCACTGCCTCGACTGTCACCCTGAAGATCGACTCCCAAGACAGTGGCACGTGTGACAGCCTGGGGTACCTCGACAGCAAGCCACAGATCCCTGTGTTCGCTCGACAGGGAGCCTGGAATTGCTGTGGGGGCTGGGGAGGAAACCAGGCATGCACGTCTCCAGGCAAGACGAGCCCTGACTCCCCTGTGGGGGCTCCAGGAAAACCACAAGATCTATGTCAGCATGGGTGAGGAAAGCTAGGCTCCGGACTCAGCACCCGATGAGGACTGAGGCCCTGGTGACGGCTGGGGAGGAATCCCCAGAGGCGCCTCACAACTCGCACACAGACTGGCCTCTCCTGAGGCCACAGGGGCAGGTCCCTGGTGTCCCCATCGTAACTCGAGAGGACCCTTCCACAACTCGAGAACAACCAGAAGCTTTTCCACTGCAGGCGGGGTGAGGCCCTTATCCTCTGTGCCATCTTGGGGGAAATCACCCCTTCCCTGTTAAATCTTGAAAGGCTCCTTCACACCCTTGCTGTGACCCAAGAGGTTCCCATGCCACACGTCCCCACTTGAGAGGAACCCCGAGGGTCCCGCCGCAACTCAAGAGGAGCCCCGTTTTACCCTGCTCAGCTCCAGATGAGGGTCCCTTTCCCTGCTTCGTCAGGAAAGGTTTCCCGGCGCTCCCCTCACATACCAAGTGGAGGTGCTCACACCAGGAGAGTCGGGAGGAACATCAGGGATCGGGCCACCATTCCTCAAGACCCCCAAATGCCTCGTCCGCTGCATATGAACTTGACTGACCTGCACTGCCTCAACTGTCACCTGAAGATCGGCTCCCGACACACTGACACGTGTGAAAGCCCTGGGGTACCACGAGGGCAAGCCACAGATGCCTGTGTCTGCTCGATGGGGAATCTGACACTGCTGCAGCAGCTGGGGAGGAAAGAGTCGTGCAAGTCTCCAGGCGAGACGAGGCCTGACTCCCCTGTGGGGGCTCCAACAGAACTCCAAGACCTATGTCAGCAAGGGCGAGGGAAGCTCAGGCTTCAGCCTCAGCGCCAGACGAGGGCTGAGGATCTGGCGACGACTGGGGAGGAATCTGCAGAGGCACCTCGCAACTCACATGGAGACTGGCCTCTCCTGAGGCCACAGCGGCGTGTCCCTTGTGTCCCATCATAACTTGAGAAGACCCTGCCACAACTCGAGGAAAACCAGAAGCTTCTCACCTGCAGGCACGGTGAGGCCCTTGTCCGCTGCAGGGTCTTGAAAATCACCTTTTAGACCTGGAAAGGCTCCTTCACACTCTAGCTGTGACCCAAGAAGTTCCCCGTCCCACACGTCCCCACTTGAGAGGAACCCCGAGGAGCCGGCCGCAACTCAAGTGGAGCCCCGTCTTTCCCTGTTCAACTCCATATGAGGGACCCTTTTTCTGCTCCATTGGGAAAGGGTTCCTGACGCTCCCCTCGCATCCCAAGAGGAGGTGCTCACACAAAAATAGTTGGGAGGATCATCAGGTGTCGGGCCACCATTTCCCAAGACCTCCAAATGCTTCGTTCAATCCAGATAAACCTTAGTGTCCTGCACTGCCTCGACTGTCACCCCAAGGATCGACTCCCGACACATTGGCAGGTGTGACAGCCCTGGGGTACCTCAAGAGCAAGCCACAGATCCCTGTGTCCACTCGATGGGGAGCCTGACACTGCTACTGCACCTGGAGAGGAAAGCAGCTGTGCATGTCTACAGGTGAGATGAGGCCTGACACCCCAGTGGGGGATCCAGGGGAACCCCAAGTCCTATGTCAGCACGGGCGAGGAAAGCTCAGGCTCCAGCCTCAGCAGCAGACGAGGGCTGAGGACCCGGCGACAACTGGGGAGGAATCCCCAGAGGCGCCTCACAACTCACACGGGGACTGGCATCTTCCTAGGCCACAGGGTTGGGTCCATGAGGTCCCCGTCGTAACTCGAGAGGACCCTGCCGCAACTCGAGAAAGAGCAGAAGTTTCTCCTCTGCAGGCAGGTGAGGCTGTCATATGCCACAGTGTTTAGGGGGGAATCCCAACTTCCCTCTTGGACATGGAAAGGCTCCTTCACACCCTTGCTGTGTCCAAAAGTTCCCCACCACACCCATCCCCACAGGAGAGGACCCCGAGGGTCCGGCCGTGACTCAAGAGGAGCCCCGTTTTCCCCTTCTCAGCTCCAGAAGAGGGTCCTTTTACCTGCTCCATTTGTGAAAGTATTCCCGGTGCTCCCCTCGCATCCCAAGAGTTGGCGCTTGCACCAGGAGAGTCGGGAGGAACACCAGGGGTCGTCCCACCATTCCTCAAGACCCTCAAATGCCTCTTTCACTCCAGAAGAACCTGACTGCCCTGCAGTGCCTCGACTGTCACCCTGAGGATCGACTCACGCCATGCTGGAACGTGTGACAGTCCTGGGATTCCATGAGGGCAAGCCACAGATCTCTGTGTCCGCTCGACGGGGAGCATGACACTGCTAATGCAGCTCGGGAGGAAGCGGCCATGCATGTCTCCACTCGAGACGAGGCCTGACTCCCCCTGTGGGGGCTCCAGGGGAACCACAAGAACCATGTCAGCCCGGGGGAGGAAACTCAGGTTCTGGCCTCAGCTCCAGATGAGGACTGAGCACACAGCGCCGACTGGGGAGGAATCCCCAGGGACCCTCGCAACTCGCACAGAGACTGGTTCTAGGCCACAGTGGCGGGTCCCTGGGTACCCATCGAAACTCGAGAGGACTCCGCCACAACTCGAGAAAAACCAGAGCTTCTCTGCTGCACGCGGGGTGAAGCCCTTGTCTACTGCGGCGTCTTGGCGGAAATCATCCCTTCACTCTTGGACCTCGAAAGGCTCCTAAGCACCCTTGCTGTGACTCACGAATTTCCCCACAACAGCCGTCCCCACTTGAGAGGAACCCCGAGGGTGCCGCCGGGACTCAAGAGGAGCCCGGTTTCCCATGCTCAGCTCCAGATGAGCATCCCTTTTCTGCTCCTTTGGGAAAGGATTCCCGGCACTCCCCTCACAACCCAAGAGGAGGCACTCCCATCAACAGAGTCAGGAGGAACAACAGAGGCGGTGACACCATTCCCCAAGACCCCCAAATAGCTCGACCACTCCAGATGAAACTGATTGCCATGCACTGCTGAGACTGTCACCCCGAAGATCGACTCAGGCCACACTGGCACCTTTGACAGCCCTGGGTACCTTGAGGACAAGCCACAGATCCCTGTGTTCACTCGACCGGGAGGTGACACTGTTGCTGTAGCTCGGGAGGAAAGCGGACGTGAACCTCTCCACACGAGACGAGGCCTGACACCCCTATGGGGGCTCCAGGGGAACCCCAATACAATGTCAGCATGGTCGAGGAAATCTCAGGCTCCAGCCTCAGATCCAGACGAGGACTGAGCACCCAGTGCTGACTGGGCAGGAATTCCCAGGGGACCCTCACAACTCGCATGGAAACTGGCCTCTCCTGAGGCCTCAGGGGAGGTTCCCTAGGGTCCCCATCATAACCTGAAAGGACCTCGCCTGGCGTCTTGGGGAAATCACCCTTCCCCTCTTGGAACTCGAAAGCTCCTAAACACCCTTGCTGTGACCCAAGAAGTTCCCCGGCCCACCAGTCCTGACTCGAGCGGAACCCCGAGGGTCCTCCGGTGACTCAAGGGGAGCTCCGTTTTCCCCTGCTCAGCTCCAGATGAGCATCCCTTTCCCTGCTCCATCAGGAAAGGTTTCCCGGCGCTACTCTAGCATCTCAAGAGGAGGCACTTGCACCAGGAGAATCAGGAGGAACAACAGGGGTTGTGCCACCATTCCCCAAGAACCCGAAATGCCTCGTGAACTCCAGATGAACCTGACTGCCCTGCACTGCCTCGACTGTCATCCTGAGGATCGACTCTCGCCACACTGGCTCATGTGACAGACCTGGGGTACCTCGAGGGCAAGACAAAGATTCCTGTGTCCGCTGGACCAGGAGCCTGAAACTGCTGCTGCCACTCGGGAGGAAAGCTGCCGTGCAGGTCTCCACTCAAAGAGGCTGACTCCCCTGTGGGGGCCCCAGAGGAATCCCAAGACCCATGTCAGCCCAGGCGAGGAAAGCTCAGGCTCTGGCCTCACCTCCAGTAGAGGACTGAGCACACAGTGCCAAATGGGGAGGGAATCCCCAGAGGCCCCTCACAACTCGCATGGAGACTGGTTTCTTCGAGGCGACAGGGCGGGTCCCTGGGTTCCCTGTCGTAACTCGGGAGAGGACCCCACCACAACTAGAGAAAAAGCAGGGGCTTCTCCGCTCGCTGCAGGCGGGGTGAGGCCCTTGTCCACTGCGGTGTCTCGGGGGAAATCACCCCTTTACTCTTGGACCTCAAAATGCTCCTAAACACCCTTGCTGTGACCCACGAATTTCCCCGACTCACCCGTCCCCACTCGAGAGGAACCCCGAGGGTGCTGCCGGGACTCAAGAGAAACCCGTTTCCTCTGCTCAGCTCCAGATGAGAGTCCTTATTTATGCTCCTTTGGGAAAGGATTCCCGGTGCTCCCCTCGCATCCCAAGAGGAGCCACTCCCACCAGCAGAGTCGGGAGGAACCGCAGGGGCCGTGCAACCATTCCCCAAGACCCCCAAATAGCTCGACCACTCCAGATGAAATTGATTGCCCTGCACTGCCTAGGCTGCAACCCCGAAGATCCACTCATGCCACGCTGGCACCTTTGACAGCCCAGGGTACCATGAGGACAAGCTACAGATCCCTGTGTTCGCTCGACCGGGAGGTGACACTGATGATGCAGCTCAGGAGGAAAGTGGACTTGAATTCTCCACTCGAGACGAGGATTGACTCCCTGCGGGGGCTCCAGGGGTACCCCAAGACCCATGTCAGCACGGGTGAGGAAAGCTCAGGGTTTGGCCTCAGCTCCACACGTGGACTGAGGACCTGGGGCGGACTGAGGAGGAATCCCTAGAGGCCCTTCACAACTTGCACGGAGACTGGCCTCTCCTGAGGTCACAGGGGCGGTTCCCTGAAGTCCTCATTGAAACTCGAGAGGACCGCAGTGCAACTTGAGTAAAACCAGGAGCTTTTCCCATGCAGGCGACGTGAGGCCCTTGTCCGCTGCTGCTTCTCGGGGGAAATCACCCCTTCCCCTCTAGACCTCAAAAGGCCCCTTGACACTCTTGCTGTGACCCAAGAAGTTCCCCGACCCAATCGTCCCCCATGGGAGGAACCCCGAGGATCCTGCCTCGACTCAAGAGGAGCCCCATTTTCCCCTTCTCACCTCCAGATGAGGGTCCATTTCCCTGTTCCATTTGTCAAAGGATTCCAGAAGCTCCCGTCGCATTTCAAGAGGAGGCGCTCACACCAGGTGAGTCGGGAGGAACACAGGCGTCTGGCCACAATTCCCCAAGTCCCCCAAATGCCTCGTCCATGCCAGATGAAACTGACTGCTCTGCACTGCCTCGACTTTCAATGGAGGATCGACTCACGCCAATCTGGCACGTGTGGCAGCCCTGGGGTACCGTGAGGGCAAGCCACAGATCCCTGTGTCTGCTCGACGGGGGAGCATGACACTGATGATACAGCTCAGGAGGAAGCGGCCATGCACGTCTCCACTTGAGACGAGGCCTGACTCCCCTGTGGGGGCTCCAGGGGAACCCCAAGACCCATGTCACCACAGGCGAGGAAAGCTCAGGCTCCAGCCTCAGCTCCAGACGAGGACTGAGCACCCGAGCTGACTGGGGAAGAATCCCCAGAGGCCCCTCACAACTCGCACAGAGACTGGCTTCTTCTAGGCCACAGCAGTGGGTCCCTGGGGTCCCTGTCGAAACTCGAGAGGACTCCGCCACAACTCGAGAAAAACCAGAAGATTCTCCCCTGAAGGCAAGGTGAGGCCCTGGTCCACTGTGGTGTCTCAGGGGAAATCACCTTAACTCTTGGACCTCGAAAGGCTCCTAAACACCCTTGCTGTGACTCACAAATTTCCCCGACCCACCCGTCCCCACTCGAGAGGAACCCCGAGGATGCCTCTGGGACTCAAGAGGAGCCCCGTTTCCCCTGCTCAGCTCCAAATGAGCGTCTCTTTTTCTGCTCTTTGGGAAAGAATTCCCAGCAGTCCCCGGCACCCCAAGAGGAGGCACTCCCACCAGCAGAGTCGGGAGCAACAACAGGGGCCATGCCACCATTCCCCAAGACCCCCAAATAGCTGGACCACTCTAGATGAAACTGATTGCCCTGCACTGCCGAGACTGTCACCCCGAAGATCGACTCACTCCAAGCTGGCACCTTTGACAGCCCAGGGTACCCTCGAGGACAAGCCAGAGATCCCTGTGTTTGATCGACCAGGAGGTGACACTGCTGCTGCAGCTTGGGAGCAAAGCGGACGTGAATCTCTCCAGTTGAGACGAGGCCTGACACCCCTATGGGGGGCTCCAGGGGAACCCCAAGAACCATGTCAGCATGGGCACGGAAAGCTCAGGCTCCAGCCTCAGATCCAGATGAGGACTGAGCACCCAGCGCTGACTGGCAGGAATCCCCAGGGGCCCCTCACAACTCGCACGGAAACTGGCCTCTCCTGAGGCCACAGGGGCAGGTCCCTGGGGTCCCTGTCATAACCTGAGAGGACCCCGCCTGGTATCTCGGGGAAATTACCCCTCCCCTCTTGGAACTCGAAAGGCTCCTAAACACCCTTGCTGTGACCCAGGAAGTTCCCCGACCCACCTGTCCTGACTCGAGCGGAACCCAGAGGGTCCTGCAGTGACTCAAGGGGAGCTCCGTTTTCCCCTGCTCAGCTCCAGATGAGCGTCCCATTCCCTGCTCCATCAGAAAGGTTTCCTGGTGCTCCTCTCGCATCCCAAGAGGAGGCGCTCCCACCAGGAGAATCAGAAGGAACACCAGGGGGTCGTGCCACCATTCCCCAAGAACCCGAAATGCCTCGTGCACTCCAGATGAACCTGACTGCCTTGCACTGCCTCGACTGTCATCCCGAGGATCGACTCCCGCCACACTGGCTCATGTGACAGACCTGGGGTACCGCGAGGGCAAGACAAAGATTCCTGTGTCCGCTGGACCAGGAGCCTGAAACTGCTGCTGCCGCTCGGGAGGAAGCGGCCGTGCAGGTCTCCACCCAAGGAGGCCTGACTCCCCTGTGGGGGCTCCAGAGAAACCTAAAGACCCATGTCAGCATGGGCGAGGAAAGCTCAGGCTCCGGCCTTACCTCCAGATGAGGACTGAGCACACAGCACTGACTGGGGAGAAATCCTCAGATGCCCTCGCACCTTGCACGGAGACTGCTTTCTTCGAGGCCACAAGAGTGGGTCCCTGGGGTCCCTGTTGTAACTCGAGAGGACCCCACCACAACTCAAGAAAAACCAGGAGCTTCTCCGCTGCAGGTGGGGTGAGGCCCTTGTCTGCTGCGGCGTCTGGGGGAAATCACCCTTTCACTCTTGGACCTCGAAAGGCTCATAAACACCCTTGCTGTGACCCACGAATTTCCCGACCCACCCGTCCCCACTTGAGAGGAACCCCGAGGGTGCCGCCGGGACTCAAGAGGAGCCTGATTTCCCCTGCTCAGCTCCAGATGAGCGTCCCTTTTCTGTTCCTTTGGAAAAGGATTCCCGGCGCTACCCTCACATCCCAAGATGAGGCGCTCGTACCAGGTGAGTCGGGAAGAACATCAGGGGTTCAGGCCACAATTTGCAAGACCCCCAAATGCTTCGTCCACTCCAGATGCACCTGACTATCCTGCACTGCCTTGACTGTCACCCCGTGGATGGACTCCTGACACATTGGCACGTGTGACAGCCCTGGTGTACCTCGAGGCAAGCCACAGATCCTTGTGTCCACTCGACGGGGGAGCCTGACACTGCTGCTGCACCTAGGGAGTAAAGTGACTGTGCATGTCTTCTGGTGAGACGAGGCCTGACTCCCCCTGTGGGGGCTCCAGGGGAACCCCAAGACCTATGTCAGCACAGGCGAGGAAAGCTCAGGCTCTGGACTCAGATGAGGAGACTGGCCTCTCCTGACACCACAGGGGCGGGTCCCAGGGGTCCCCATCATAACTTGAGAGTTCACCGCCACAAGTCGAGAAAAACCAGATGCTTCTCCCCTGCAGGTGAGGTGAGGCCCTTTTCCGCTCTGGCATCTCGTGGGAAATCACCCCTTCCCTCTTAAACCTTGACAGGCTGCTTCACACCTTTGCTGTGACCCAAGAAGTTCCCCGTCCCACCCGTCCCCACTCATGAGGAACCCCGAGGGTCCCGCTGTGACCCAAAGGAGCCCCGTTTTCCCCCTGCTCAGCTTCAGATGAGGGTCCCTTTCCCAGCTCCGACAGAAAAGGGTTCCCGGTGCTCCCCTCACATCCCAAGAGGAGGCGCTTGCACCAGGAGAGTTGGGAGTAACATCTGGGTTGGGCCACCATTCCCCAAGACCCCCAAATGCCTCATCCATGCCAGATGAACCCTACTACCTTGCACGGCCTCGACTGTCACCCCGAGGATTGACTCATGCCACGCTGGCATGTGTGACAGCCCTGGGGTACCTCGAGGGCAAGCCACAGAACCATGTGTCCACTTGTTGGAGAGCCTGACACTGCTGCTGCAGCTCGGGAGGAAAGCGGCAGTGCACGTCTCCATGCGAGATGAGGCCTGACTCCCCTGTGGGGGCTCCAGGAAAACTCCAAAACCCATTACAGCATGGGCAAGGAAAGCTCAGGCTCCAGCCTCAGCTCCAGATGTGGTCTGAGGACCTGGCGCTGACTGGGAAAGAATTCCCAGAGACCCTCACAAGTTGCACCGAGACTTGCCGGGGTCCAGCCCTGGTGGATCCAGGGTAATTGGAAGGTGGGGATGGAATAGGCGTCCTAGGAAAACTTATTTAATTACAGATAGAGAGGGACCAGGAATTTAGCAGAGAAAAAGAGGCCAAATAACTTGGTTAACACAGGGTACCAATCACCACCTACGAAGGCCACAGGCATCTTCCCATTCTCCCGAAGGAGAGGAGGCACTGAGGCCCTCCCGGTCCGATCTTAGAAGCCCAGGCAAAGTTAGGCTTGGTGGGTCCTATGCACCAGATGGGAATTCGGCCAGAAAATAGTAAGAGTGAGAGAAAGGGGCTGAATAACTTGGCTTACATGGGGTACCAATAATAGGCGTCCTAGGAAAAACTTATTTAATTACAGATAGAGAGGGACCAGGAATTTAGCAGTGAAAAAGAGGCCAAATAACTTGGTTAACACAGGGTACCAATCACCACCTATGAAGGCCACAGGCATCTTCCCATTCTCCCGAAGGAGAGGAGGCACTGAGGCCCTCCTGGTCCGATCTCAGAAGCCCAGGCAAAGTTAGTAGGCTTGGTGGGTCCTATGCACCAGATGGGAATTTGGCCAGAAAATAGTAAGAGTGAGAGAAAGGGGCTGAATAACTTGGCTTACGTGGGGTACCAATAAAATTCCGGACAAGGAATTTGCACCATCTGAATGGCGGGCACCCATGCTCCAGATCGGAATTCAGCCAGAAAATTGAGGAGCAGAAAGGAACGACATGAGGGAATCAGTCTTTCCAGAACTGATCCGATTTCTTTATTTTTGGGTTTGCTTACATACATTTTGTTACATATAGGGACGAATACAGAGTCACACGGGGGTCAGCAGTCCTGACCTTATCAAAATCAGGTGCTTTACATAAAAAAAAAATCTTAGGGGTTTTACATCATCTTCAAGAAATTTCTGCCTGCTGACATTTACAACCCTTTCTTTCTGATATCCAGAAAACTTATTTTTTCCAAGGGTGTTTTTCCTTAAACCAAGCACCACCCTCCAAATAAAGTCGCATTCCTATAGGGTGAGGGGTGTAATGGGTTACAATCAAGAAAGGAATTTATTTAACTCAAGGTTAACATGATTAATCTTAAAGGTTAATACTTATTTCTCCTATAGGTTAATACTTATTTCTCCTATATGCTTAAAGGTTAATACTTATTTCTCCTATGGGTTAATACTTATTTCTCCTATATGCTTAGAGGTTAATACTTATTTCTCCTATGGGTTAATACTTATTTCTCCTATGGGTTAACACTTATTTCTCCTATATGCTGGTTATATTCATTATAAGGGCAGGGAATATGGAGATTTTAGCAGCAAACATCAGTCCAACAAATGAAAATCCTTTCACCAATGTTCCTCTTAAGATCTACTTAGTCTTAAGATAGTGACAAAGTTATATTTTTACATAGCAAGGACCCAGTGATTTATAACAAAGTACAGTGATCTATTACAAGAGAGAAAATTCATTAACTCAAAAAGTCTAATATTGCTAACATCAAAAACTACTATATTTCCTTTTCTATATTCCAAATACATTGATTAATATGTTCCCAGGTACCTAAAGGATATGGAGGCCTGGCAGCAATCATTGACTCAACAACAAGAAAAGTCCTATGTTAATTAAGACTCTAAAAATACTCCAAAACTCTCTGTGCTGTTTATGGTTGAGAGGTAGTAAACCATCATGTGTCCACAGAGAGGTTTAACCTGAGATGCCCTTGTCCCACCTAGGGCAGGGAATTAGCAGCAATTATTGACACAATAAATGAAGAAACCCTTTATCAATATAATTCCCAACCAACCCACTATACTAATAATTTCTAACTTTCCACAAGAATTTGCCTTTAGTAAGTCAAAACATCTCATGCCTCTCAAGGTTGGAGGGCTGTTGTGGCCAGAGGAACCTATACAGGCAGGCTAGATAACCTTCAGAAGAGTTCCGTAAGTTGAAACACTCTAGTCACGCCCAGAAATTTTTACTGCCTTGGAGCTGCACGTTTACTCCTTCTCGGAGAGAAACAGTCGTGGGGGAGAGCCCCCCATAGGTGAGAGTACAAGACAGACTCTGGTTTGGGGTTAGATGCTCGGGAGCAGGGGAATTTCCTGAGGCTTCATCACGCCTTTGTGCATACCGAAGCCCCCTTCCTCATGACCTTTGCCAAGGGCGGAGTTCCTCACACTGGCTCCCAACATAGAGTTCTCCTGAGGCCACAGGGGCGGGTTCCTGGGGTCCCCGTCATTACTCAAGAGGATTCCGCCGAAACTCGAGAAAAACCAGGAGCTTCTCCCCTGAAGGTGGGGTGAGGCCCTTGTCCGCTGGGGCGTCTCAGGGGAAATCACCCCTTCCCTCTTGGACCTCAAAAGGCTCCTTCACATCCTTGCTCTGACCCACAAAGTTCCCAAACCCACCCGTCCTCATTCGAGAGGAAAGCTGAGGGTCCTGCTGCGACTCAAGAGGAGCCCCTTTTTCCCCTTCTCAGCTCCAGATGAGGGTCCCTTTACCTCCTCCATTTATGAAAAGATTCTCGGGGCTCCCCTCACATCCCAAGAGGAGATGCTCACACCAGGAGAGTCGGGAGGAACACCAGGGATCATGCCACCATTCCCCAAGACCCTGCTGATACTCAAGAAAAACCAGGAGCTTCTCCCTTGCAGGTGGGGTGAGGCCCTTGTCTGCTGGGTGTCTCCTGGGAAATCACCTCCTCACTCTTGGACCCCGAAAGGCTCCTTCACATCCTTGCTGTGACCCAAGAAATTCCCCACCCCACCCGTCTCCACTCGAGAGGAACTCCGAGGGTCTGGCCACGACCCAAGAGGAGTCACGTTTCCCCCTGCTCAGCTCCAGATGAGGGTCCCTTTCCCTGAATCGTTGGGAAAGGGTTCCCGGAGCTCCCCTCGAATTCCAAGAGGAGGTGCTCGCACTAGGACAGTTGGGAGGAACATCAGGGTCGGGACACCATTCCCAAAAACTTCCAAATGCCTCGTCCACTCCAGATGAACCTGACTGCCCTGCACTGCCTCGACTGTCACTCCGAGGATCGAAACCAAAGCACTGGCACGTGAGACAGCCCTAGGGTACCTCAAGAGCAAGCCACAGATCCCTGTGTCCGCTCGACGGGGAGCCTGACACTGCTTCTGCAGCTGGGGAGGAAAGCTTCTGTGCACATCTCCCAGTGAGATGAGGCCTGACTCGTCTGTGGGGGCTCCAGGGGAACCCCAAGACTTATGTCAGCATGGGTGAGGAAAGCTCAGGCTCCGGCCTCAGCACCAGAAGAGGACTGAGGACCTGGCGATGACTGGGGAGGAATCCCCAGAGGTGCCTTGCAACTCGCAAGGAGACTGGCTTCTCCTGCCACCACAGGGGTGGGTCCCTGGGGTCCCCATCATAATCCGAGAGGACCCCACCACAACTCGAGAAAAACCAGAAGCTTCTCCCCTGCCAGCGGTGTGATGCCCTTGTCTGCTGCAGCATCTCAGGGGAAGTCACCCCTTCCCTCTTAAACCTCGACAGGCTGCTTCACACCCTTGCTGTGACCCAAGTAGTTCCCCGCCACACCCGTCCCCACTGGAGAGGAACCCTGAGGGTCCCAAAGCGACCCAAGATGAGCCCCGTTTTCCCCTGCTCAGCTCCATATGTGGGTCCATTTCTCAGGCCCCTTGGGAAAAGGTTCCCAGTGCTCCCCTCGAATCCGAAGAGGAGGCGCTCGCACCAGGAGAGTCAGGCAAACATCAGGGATCGGGCCACCATTCCCCAAGACCCCCAAATGCCTCGTCCACTCCAGATGAACCTGACTGCCCTGCAATGCCTCGACTGTCACACTTAGGATTGACTCTGGACCCACTGGCCCATGTGACAGTTCTGGGGTATCTCCAGGGCAATCCACGGATCCCTGTGTCCGCTCGATGAGGAGCCTGACACTGCTGCTTCAGCTGGGGAGGAAAGCAGCCGTGCACATCTCCATGCGAGACGAGGACTAACTCCTGTGTGGGGGCTCCAGGGGAACCCTAAGACCTATGTCAGCATGGGCGAGGAAAGCTCAGACACCGGCCTCAGCACCAGATGAGGAATGAGGACCAGGCGCCGACTGGGGAGGAATCTCCAGAGGCACCTCGCAACTCGCATGGAGAATGGCCTCTCCTGAGGCCACAGGGGTGGGTCCCTTGGGTCCACGTCGTAACTCGAGAGTATCCCGCCACAACTCGAGAAAAATCAGGAAGTTTTTTTCCTGCAGGCGGGGTGAGGCTTTTAACCGCTGTCGTGTCTCGGGGAAATAACCCCTTCCCTTTTTGACCTCGAAAGGCTCCTTCACACCCTTGCTGTGACCCAGGAAGTTCCCCGCCCCACCCGTCCCCACTCGAGAGGAACCCCGAGGGCATGCCATGGCTGAAGAGGAGCCCTGTTTTCCCCTGTTCATCTCCAGATGTGTGTCCCTTTCCCTACTCCATCGGGAAAGAGTTTCCAGCGCTCTCCTTGCATCCCAAGAGGAGGCGCCCGTACCAGGAGAGTTGGGAGGAACATCAGGGTCCAGGCCACTATTCCCAAGACCTCCAAATGCCTTGTCCACTCCAGATGCACCTGAGTATCCTGCACTGCCTAGACTGTCACCCCGAGGATCGACTCCCAACACACTGGCACGTGTGACAGCCCTGGTGTACCTCGAGGCAAGCCGCAGATCCCTGTGTCCACTCAACGGGGAGCCTGACACTGCTGCTGCAGCTGGGGAGACAAGTGGCCGTGCATGTCTCCAGGCGAAATGAGACCTCACTTTCCTGTGGGGGCTCCAGGGTAACCCCAAGACCTATGTCAGAATGGGTGAGGAAAGCTCAGGCTCCGGCCTCAGCACCAGACGAGGACTGAGGACCTGGAGATGACTTGGAAGGAATCCCCAGAGGCGCCTCACAACTCACACGGAGACTCGCCTCTCCTGAGGCCACATGGGCAAGACCCTGGGGTCCCTGTCTTATCTTGAGAGGACCCTGCTGCAACTCGAGGAGAAAACCAGAAGCTTCTCCCCTGCAGGCAGGGTGAGGCCCTTGTCCACTCTGGTGTCTCAGGTGAAATCACCCCTTCCCTTTTGGACCTCCACAGGCTCCTTCACACCCTTGCAATGGCCCAAGAAGTTCCCTACCCCACCCGTCCCCACTCGACATGAACCTCGAGGGTCCCACCACGACCCAAGACGAGCCCTGTTTTCCCCTGCTCAGCTCCAGATGAAGGTCCTTTTCCCTCCTCCATCCAAAAAGGGTTCAGGGCGCTCCCCTCACATCCCAAGTGGAGGTGCTCACACTAGGAGACTCGAGAGGAACATCAGTAGTCAGCCAACCATTCCCCAAGACCCCCAAATGCCTCGCCCACTCCAGATGAACCTGACTGGTGTGCACTGCCTCGACTGTCACCACAAGGATTGACTCCCGAAACACTGGCATGTGTGACAGCCCTGGGGTACCTCGAGCGCAAGTCACAGATCCCTGTGTACACTCGACAAGGAGCCTGACACTGCTGCTGAAGCTGGGGAGGAAAGCTGCTGTGCATGTCTCCAGGCAAGACAAGGACTGACTCACGTGTGGGGGCCCCAGGGAAACCCCAAGACCTATGTCAGCATGGGTGAGGAAAGGTCAGGCTCTGGCTTCAGCACCAGACGAGGACTGAGGACCCAGCGATGACTGGAAAGGAATCCCCAGAGGTGCCTCACAACTCGCACGGAGACTGGCTTCTCCTGAGACCACAAGGGTGGGTTCCTGGGGTCCCCGTCGTAAATCAAGAGGACCCCAATTCAACTCGAGAAAAATCAGAAGCTTTTCTCCTGCAGGCGTGGTGAGGCCCTTGTCCGTTCTTGCATCACAGGGGAAATCACCCTTCCCTCTTGGACCTCGAAAGGCTCCTTCATACACTTGCTTTGACCCAAGAAGTTCCCCACCCCACCCGTCCCTACTCAAGAGGAACCCCAAGGGTCCCACAGCGACCCAAGAGGAGCCCCATATTCCCCTGCTCAACTCCAGATGAGGATCCCTTTCCATGCACCTTTGGGAAAGGGTTCCCAGTGCTCACCTCTCATCCCAAGAGGAGGCCCTCGCACCTGAAGAGTCGGGAGGAACATCAGGCGTCGGGCCACCATTCCCCAAGATCCCAAAATGCCTCGTCCACTCCAGATGAAACTAACTTCCCTGTACTTCCTCGACTGTCACCCCGAGGATCCAACTCCCGACACACTGTCATGTGTGATATCCCTGGTGTACCTCGAGGGCAAGCCACAGATCCCAGTGTCCGTTTGACAAGGAGCCTGACACTGCTGCTGCAGCTTGGGAGGAAAGCGGCATGCACGTCTCCATGCGAGACGAGGCCTGACTTTCCTGGGGGACTCCAGGGGAACCCCAAGACTCATGTCTGCACGGGCAAGGAATGCTCAGCCTCTGGCCTGAACTCCAGACGAATCCCTAGAGGCCCATCACAACTCCCGAGGAGACCTGCCTCTCCTGAGGCCACAGATGTGGGATCCTGGGTTCCCTGTCGTAACTCAAGACGACTCTGCTGCAACTGGAGGAAAAACCAGAAGCTTCTCCACTGCAGGTGGTGTGAGTTCCTTGCTGCTGCGGCGTTTTAGGGGAAATCACCCCTTCCTTCTTGAACCTCAAAAGGCTCCTTCACACCATTGCTGTTGTTGGGACCTAACAAATGCCATGATAGGCTTCAGAGACTAAGATAGGCCTTATGGGAAAAGATGAGTCATTGCCCAGTGAGGTCATCCCTGCAGATTCCAGGACTTGTCCAATCAGCATACTCCCCATAACCTGGTTTGAGTTTATCAGGATGTAAAAGACATCCCCCTGCAGCCAATAAAGATTAACCAATTAGTAAATACAAGGAAATCCCTTCAGCCAATAAAGATTAGCCAATCAGCCCTTGCCAATTCCCTGTCAACCTATAAATACAGCTGTAAATGTGGGCTCGGGGCTCTTGCTCCACTCCACTTCATTGGATGTGGCGGGAGAGCCCTAGCTCGAGCTAGAAATAAAACCCCTTCATGCTTTTGCATTACCGTGGTTGTCTTGTTCATTCAGTTGGATTGGAGACTAGGACTTGGAGCATAACATTTGGGGGCTCATTCGGGATCTCCTTTTGACTGGATAGAGCAACTCTCCTGGTAGAAGGGGGACCTCTCTAGGATGTAAGAAGTCTGAACACTGGTGTTAGTTTGGGAGACATTTAGTTTAAGACTGGGGCTTGGTATTGTACTGAGGAGGCAGCTAGGTGTGAGTACTGGAATAAGTCCAGTTTAGACTGGAGCTCGGTATTGTACCAAAGAGGCAACTAGCTCTGGAATCCTACAGGTAAGGGTGAAAAGAGAGCCCAGAAAGATTTAGTGCTGGGTGCTTGTGGCCATTTTGTGTTTGTCGTCTGAGTTTGTCCACTGTATATGTGTGAGTGGGAGTGCTGGCACTGTCTTTGTGTTCGTCTGTCCCTTGGGGCACACAGGGCATGATATGGGGCAGAAGGTTTCTACTCCTCTAACTCTTGTGATTGACAATTTCTCTGATTTTAAGTCTAGAGGTCAGGATTTATCCCTGTTGGTGAAGAAAAGCAAGCTGGTGAGGCTGTGCTCGGTTGAATGGCCTGCTTTTAACGTCAACTTGCCGCCAGAGGGCACCTTCAGCCTGCCAATTATTCAAGCCGTCAGAGAGAGGGTGCTCAGTCCCAACCCGTTGGGGCACCCGGACAAAGCCCCATTCATCTTAGTCTGGCAGAATCTGGTGGAAAATCCGCTAGATTGGCTTAAGCCTTTTGTCTTCTCAACACCTAACCCCTCTTGTTCCCCTCTCCTGACACAAACCCTCCAGGCGTACAGGTGTTGGCTGTGGAAAAGACTGAGGAAAAAGAAAATGAAAAGAGGAAGAAGCGGCTGCCACTGCAACCGGTGCTCCAGGAATCTTCTCTGTATCCTGATTTGTTAGACCTGGAGGCCGAGCTCTCCCCGCCCCCCCCATGCGGACCCACAACCGCCTTTGCCTCCACAGGTTCCTCAAGTCTCACCTGGGGGAGCAAGAAGGGGCGTTGAGCCTTCGGCCCCTGTCCAAGAGGGGGCCCTGCCCAGGGAACTAGGGGAAGGGCCAGGGAGTTGCCAACGTGGTGGAGGGGGACAATCCGGAAGTCTCCTCTTCCGTTGTCCAGGCTTTTCCGGTTCTGGCAGGGCCTACCCGAGCTGACGGAGAACGGACATATCAATACTGGCCCTTTGCCACCAGTGACCTGTATAATTGGAAAGCTCAGACCCCCTTGTTCTCAGAGAAACCTCAGGGTCTTACTGATCTTTTAGATTCTATTCTTTTCACTCATAACCCTACTTGGGATGATTGTCAGCAGTTATTGCGAGTGCTTTTTACTACAGAGGAACACGAACGAATTGTGTCCGAGGCTCGGAAAAATGTACCTGGGGAAGATGGGAGACCCACTATACAGCCTAACTTGATCGATGAGGGGTTTCCCTTGGTGTGACCCCGCTGGGACTTTGAGCGTGCAGAAGGTATGGAGCATCTCTGAGTGTACCGCCAGACTCTTATGGCTGGCCTTAGAGCAGCGGCCAGGAAGCCAACCAATTTGGCCAAAGTAAAACTGGTTATACAAGAGCCAGATGAGAGCCTGGCAGCATTCCTTGAAAGACTAATGGATGCTTTCAGGCAGTACACCCCTTTGAATCCCCAAGCTGAGGAATCGCAACAGCAGTTATGCTGTATTTTGTAAATCAGGCAGCTCCTGACATTAGGAGGAAGTTACAGAAGATAGAGAGGTTGGGTGACCAGACCTTGCAGGATTTACTAAAGGTAGCAAAGAAAGTTTTCAGTCATAGAGAGACTCCAGAAGAAAGGGAGGAATGGATTAGACGAGAGGAAAGAGTGTAGCGCGATAGAGCAGAAAGAGCTGGCCCAGATACTCTTTGCAAAAATAGAACAGGGAAATGACGAAGAGAGTTGGTCTGAGAGGTGAGGAGAGGCCAGCAAGGCGGGGACTTAAGAAGGACCAATGCGCATTCTGTAGGGAGTCCGGGCACTGGAAGGATGAATGTCCCAAGAAAACTATAAGAGGGAGGTCTAATAAGCCGGACAGGCCCTCAATGCCCACTAGGGGGCCAACATCCTCTATGCAGGGGAAGATAGTGATTAGGGAGGTCGGGGCCCGGCACCTCTCCCCGAGTCCTGGGTAACTATAAATGTGGAGGGGAAACCGGTTGGCTTTATGGTGGATATAGGAGCCCAATACTCAGTCCTTAATCAAAAAAAAAAAAAGGATGGGCCAATGTCTAAGAAGACCAGCTGGGTCCAAGGAGCCACTGGGACTAAGCAATATGGATGGACTACAAAAAGACGCATAAATTTGGGGACCCAACAGGTGACCCACTCATTCCTCGTGATACCTGAATGCCCGACATCTCTGCTGGGAAGACTTGCTGTCTAAGGTCAATGCCCAAATTTATTTTGACCACGGACAAGTATCGGTACTGGATGGGACCGGACAGCCTATACAAGTTCTGTCTCTGGCTTTGAGGGACGAGTATAGACTGTACTTTCCAGAGCCCACTGCCATTGTGGACCCCGGCATGCAGCTATGGATTCAAAGATATCCCCTGGCCTGGGCAGAGATAACGGGAATGGGGCTTGCCAAACAAAGACCTCCCATTGTTGTTGAACTGAAGGCCAACGCTCTTCCTGTGAGGGTAAGACAGTATCCCATGAGCCAAGAGGCCCAGCAAGGAATTATGCCACACATACAGCGCCTCCTGGAGGCAGGGATTCTCAAAAAGTGCCGGTCCCCATGGAATACTCCTCTATTGCCAGTGAAAAAGCCCGGGGAACTGACTTCAGGCCAGTCCAAGATCTACGAGAAGTCAACAAACGGATGAGTGACATTCATCCCACAGTTCCTAACTCTACTAAGCAGCCTGTCTCCAGATTATGTTTGGTATACAGTCTTGGACTTGAAAGATGCCTTTTTCAGTTTGCCCCTGGCCCCTACGAGTCAAGAGATCTTTGCATTTGAATGGGCAGAAAAAGATAATCAGACCCCCGGACAGCTGACTTGGACTCGACTACCACAAGGTTTCAAAAACTCACCCACGCTGTTCAATGAGGCCTTGGGAGAAGACCTCCATGGGCTGATCACCCCACCATTATTCTATTGCAATATGTCGATGATCTTCTGCTAGCAGCAACTACAGAGAAAGCATGCCTAGAAGCAACAGGCGATCTCCTTCAAACTTTGGGAACCTTGGGGTACCGGGTGAGTGTCAAGAAGGCACAGATTGCTAAGCAGGAGTTCGTGTACTTGGGGTATAAAATAAAGCAGGGGCAGAGGTGGCTAATGCAGGCCATGAAAGAGACTATACTGCAGATCCCTGAACCTGCAACACCTAGGCAAGTAAGAGAGTTTCTGAGGACTGTTGGGTATTGCCGGTTATGGATCTTGGGGTTCGCTGAGAAGACTCGACCCCTGTACGAAGGAAGTAGAGAAAACAGAGACTGGAAATGGACTGAGCCAATGAGGAGGGTGTTCCAGGAGCTCAGGCGAGCCCTGTTAGAGGCCCCAGCCCTTGCTCTCCCCGACCCGTCCAAACCCTTCCAATTATTCGTGGATGAGAAACCGGGAGTAGGGAAGGGGGTTTTAACACAGCAATGGGGACCATGGAGACGCCTGGTGGCTTACCTCTCCAAACGACTGGATCCAGTAGCCACCGGGTGGCCGCCTTGCCTACGAATTATTGCCACCACTGCCCTCCTGGTCCATGACGCTGATAAACTGACTTATGGACAGCGACTCCTGATCTACACTCCCCATGCCATTGAAGGAGTTTTAAAGCAGCCACCGGTTAAGTGGATTTCTAATACCCGCTTGACACACTATCAGGCTTTGCTGCTTGACACCCCACGGATACACTTCCAGATGCCCTGCTTCCTGAACCCAGCTACTCTATTACCCAACCCAGAGGAAGATAGCCCCCTTCATGATTGTGGTGAGATATTGGCCGAGGCTATGGCAGTATGAAAAGACCTAACAGATGTGCCTTTAAATAACAGTGAACTGATACGGTTTACAGACAGAAGCAGTTTTATTAAAGATGGACAGAGAAGGGCAGGGGCCGCAATAGTTGATGACTCTGGGCAGACAATATGGGCGGAAGCCCTTCCCCCAGATACCTCCGCATAAAAGGCAGAACTGATTGCCTTGATACAGGCCCTGGAGAGGGCCAAAGGGAAAAGAATTACCATTTTCACTGACAGCCGGTATGCATTTGGTACTGTGCACATTCAGGGCCCTATATATAGAGTGGGGTTTTTTGACAGCTGAAGGGAAGGAAGTTAAAAATCTGCCTGAGATCCGTAGACTCCTGGAGGCCGTCCAGCTGCCTCAAGCAGTGTCAATAGTGCATGTCCCTGGACATCAAAAAGGAGAGGACCCCAGGGCATGGGGCAACCAGGCCGCCGACATGGCAGCTCAGGAAGCAGCTAATAAAGACTATACTGCCCCCATACTGACAATAGGATTACCACCCCTGGGTATGGGAACCTTACCCCCAGTCCCTGAGTATTCCTTATCTGATCTTGCCTGGATTCAAGAGAATGCCGACCTTCGAGAGGGTGAAGATGGATGGTACCAAGACCCAGATGACTACTTGATGCTTCCTGCCAACTTGGGTCGACACTTGTGTGAACATCTACACTTGACCACCCATCTAGGAGAAAACAAGACTCTAAGGCTGCTTCAGACGGCGTGTCTGAGGTTTCCTTGACAACAGGTAACTGTGCGAGACATAGTCCAAGCCTGCAAAGCATGCCAGCTAATGAGACCAGGAAAAGGACAACATACGGGAATGAGGTACAGTGGAGAAAGACTTGGGAGATAGATTTTACAGAGGTAAGGCCAGGCAAGTATGGATATCGTTATCTGCTAGTCACAGTGGATACTTTTTCAGGGTGGGTAGAAGCTTTTCCTACTAAGGTGGAAACAGCTGTGATAGTGGCTAAGAAGATCATAGAGAACATAGTACCTAGGTTCGGATTGCCAGTGACCATTGGCTCTGATAATGGGCCTGCTTTTTGTGAGCCACATTGTTCAGGGACTTGTCCATGACCTGGGGACAAAGTGGAAATTACACTGCGAGTACAGCCCCCAGAGCTCAGGGCAGGTTGAGAGGATGAATCAGACCCTAAAAGAAACTTAAGCAAAGTTGGCAATAGAGACTGGCGGGGACTGGGTGACCCTCCTTCCTTTCGCCCTCTTTCGTGCATGTAATACCCCTTACAAACTTAATTTGACTCCCTTTGAGGTTATGTATGGAAGACCCCCTCCCGTGTGCCCCATTCTCGAGGGAAAGAAGCCACCTTCCCCGAGTTTAGGGCAGCTCCGAGAGGATTTGATGGCATTGGGCAAGGTACATACTCACGTCTGGAAAATGCTCTTAGAGACATATGAGGGGCAAAACAAGGGAACTATTCCCTCTCATAATATTGGCCCCAGAGACTGGGTATGGGTCAAGAGACACCAGACCAAGGCTCTGGAACCTAGATGGAAGGGTCCTTATGTTGTTCTCCTTACCATCCCCACTGCCCTAAAGGTGGACAGAGTTGGACCCTGGGTGCACTGCAACCATGTGCGTCATGCCACCCCAGAGGAACAAGAAAAGGCCCAAAAAGAATGGAAGGCGATGCCACATCCCACCAACCCCTTAAAAATGAAGCTCATCCGCCAGCTGGCCCCAGGCGAATCCCCTGACTCTCCTGTTGGTGACCCTCCTCTCCACTTGGGAACAGCTGGTGCTAACTCACACCAACCTGCTAAGATCACCTGGACGCTTTTTAATGGACTATCCCATGAGGTACTCAATTCGACTACTAGAATCCCCCCAATATTTGGTGGTCAGATTTATTCTTCGACCTTGGACCTTTGTAAAAACAACATATCGGTACAGTTCAAGTAATGATGCTGAGACAACAATATCAGGCAATGTCTCAGAATGAAGAGGATTCTTCTCCATGATCAAAGGACAGGGGGAATGTTGGGACCTAACAAATGCCATGATAGGCTTCAGAGACTAAGATAGGCCTTATGGGAAAAGATGAGTCATTGCCCAGTGAGGTCATCCCTGCAGATTCCAGGACTTGTCCAATCAGCATACTCCCCATAACCTGGTTTGAGTTTATCAGGATGTAAAAGACATCCCCCTGCAGCCAATAAAGATTAACCAATTAGTAAATACAAGGAAACCCCTGCAGCCAATAAAGATTAGCCAATCAGCCCTTGCCAATTCCCTGTCAACCTATAAATACAGCTGTAAATGTGGGCTCGGGGCTCTTGCTCCACTCCACTTCATTGGATGTGGCGGGAGAGCCCTAGCTCGAGCTAGAAATAAAACCCCTTCATGCTTTTGCATTACCGTGGTTGTCTTGTTCATTCAGTTGGATTGGAGACTAGGACTTGGAGCATAACATTTGGGGGCTCATTCGGGATCTCCTTTTGACTGGATAGAGCAACTCTCCTGGTAGAAGGGGGACCTCTCTAGGATGTAAGAAGTCTGAACACTGGTGTTAGTTTGGGAGACATTTAGTTTAAGACTGGGGCTTGGTATTGTACTGAGGAGGCAGCTAGGGTGTGAGTACTGGAATAAGTCCAGTTTAGACTGGAGCTCGGTATTGTACCAAAGAGGCAACTAGCTCTGGAATCCTACAGGTAAGGGTGAAAAGAGAGCCCAGAAAGATTTAGTGCTGGGTGCTTGTGGCCATTTTGTGTTTGTCGTCTGAGTTTGTCCACTGTATATGTGTGAGTGGGAGTGCTGGCACTGTCTTTGTGTTCGTCTGTCCCTTGGGGCACACAGGGCATGATATGGGGCAGAAGGTTTCTACTCCTCTAACTCTTGTGATTGACAATTTCTCTGATTTTAAGTCTAGAGGTCAGGATTTATCCCTGTTGGTGAAGAAAAGCAAGCTGGTGAGGCTGTGCTCGGTTGAATGGCCTGCTTTTAACGTCAACTTGCCGCCAGAGGGCACCTTCAGCCTGCCAATTATTCAAGCCGTCAGAGAGAGGGTGCTCAGTCCCAACCCGTTGGGGCACCCGGACAAAGCCCCATTCATCTTAGTCTGGCAGAATCTGGTGGAAAATCCGCTAGATTGGCTTAAGCCTTTTGTCTTCTCAACACCTAACCCCTCTTGTTCCCCTCTCCTGACACAAACCCCTCCAGGCGTACAGGTGTTGGCTGTGGAAAAGACTGAGGAAAAAGAAAATGAAAAGAGGAAGAAGCGGCTGCCACTGCAACCGGTGCTCCAGGAATCTTCTCTGTATCCTGATTTGTTAGACCTGGAGGCCGAGCTCTCCCCGCCCCCCCATGCGGACCCACAACCGCCTTTGCCTCCACAGGTTCCTCAAGTCTCACCTGGGGGAGCAAGAAGGGGCGTTGAGCCTTCGGCCCCTGTCCAAGAGGGGGCCCTGCCCAGGGAACTAGGGGAAGGGCCAGGGAGTTGCCAACGTGGTGGAGGGGGACAATCCGGAAGTCTCCTCTTCCGTTGTCCAGGCTTTTCCGGTTCTGGCAGGGCCTACCCGAGCTGACGGAGAACGGACATATCAATACTGGCCCTTTGCCACCAGTGACCTGTATAATTGGAAAGCTCAGACCCCCTTGTTCTCAGAGAAACCTCAGGGTCTTACTGATCTTTTAGATTCTATTCTTTTCACTCATAACCCTACTTGGGATGATTGTCAGCAGTTATTGCGAGTGCTTTTACTACAGAGGAACACGAACGAATTGTGTCCGAGGCTCGGAAAAATGTACCTGGGGAAGATGGGAGACCCACTATACAGCCTAACTTGATCGATGAGGGGTTTCCCTTGGTGTGACCCCGCTGGGACTTTGAGCGTGCAGAAGGTATGGAGCATCTCTGAGTGTACCGCCAGACTCTTATGGCTGGCCTTAGAGCAGCGGCCAGGAAGCCAACCAATTTGGCCAAAGTAAAACTGGTTATACAAGAGCCAGATGAGAGCCTGGCAGCATTCCTTGAAAGACTAATGGATGCTTTCAGGCAGTACACCCCTTTGAATCCCCAAGCTGAGGAATCGCAACAGCAGTTATGCTGTATTTTGTAAATCAGGCAGCTCCTGACATTAGGAGGAAGTTACAGAAGATAGAGAGGTTGGGTGACCAGACCTTGCAGGATTTACTAAAGGTAGCAAAGAAAGTTTTCAGTCATAGAGAGACTCCAGAAGAAAGGGAGGAATGGATTAGACGAGAGGAAAGAGTGTAGCGCGATAGAGCAGAAAGAGCTGGCCCAGATACTCTTTGCAAAAATAGAACAGGGAAATGACGAAGAGAGTTGGTCTGAGAGGTGAGGAGAGGCCAGCAAGGCGGGGACTTAAGAAGGACCAATGCGCATTCTGTAGGGAGTCCGGGCACTGGAAGGATGAATGTCCCAAGAAAACTATAAGAGGGAGGTCTAATAAGCCGGACAGGCCCTCAATGCCCACTAGGGGGGCCAACATCCTCTATGCAGGGGAAGATAGTGATTAGGGAGGTCGGGGCCCGGCACCTCTCCCCGAGTCCTGGGTAACTATAAATGTGGAGGGGAAACCGGTTGGCTTTATGGTGGATATAGGAGCCCAATACTCAGTCCTTAATCAAAAAAAAAAAAGGATGGGCCAATGTCTAAGAAGACCAGCTGGGTCCAAGGAGCCACTGGGACTAAGCAATATGGATGGACTACAAAAGACGCATAAATTTGGGGACCCAACAGGTGACCCACTCATTCCTCGTGATACCTGAATGCCCGACATCTCTGCTGGGAAGACTTGCTGTCTAAGGTCAATGCCCAAATTTATTTTGACCACGGACAAGTATCGGTACTGGATGGGACCGGACAGCCTATACAAGTTCTGTCTCTGGCTTTGAGGGACGAGTATAGACTGTACTTTCCAGAGCCCACTGCCATTGTGGACCCCGGCATGCAGCTATGGATTCAAAGATATCCCCTGGCCTGGGCAGAGATAACGGGAATGGGGCTTGCCAAACAAAGACCTCCCATTGTTGTTGAACTGAAGGCCAACGCTCTTCCTGTGAGGGTAAGACAGTATCCCATGAGCCAAGAGGCCCAGCAAGGAATTATGCCACACATACAGCGCCTCCTGGAGGCAGGGATTCTCAAAAGTGCCGGTCCCCATGGAATACTCCTCTATTGCCAGTGAAAAAGCCCGGGGGAACTGACTTCAGGCCAGTCCAAGATCTACGAGAAGTCAACAAACGGATGAGTGACATTCATCCCACAGTTCCTAACTCTACTAAGCAGCCTGTCTCCAGATTATGTTTGGTATACAGTCTTGGACTTGAAAGATGCCTTTTTCAGTTTGCCCCTGGCCCCTACGAGTCAAGAGATCTTTGCATTTGAATGGGCAGAAAAAGATAATCAGACCCCCGGACAGCTGACTTGGACTCGACTACCACAAGGTTTCAAAAACTCACCCACGCTGTTCAATGAGGCCTTGGGAGAAGACCTCCATGGGCTGATCACCCCACCATTATTCTATTGCAATATGTCGATGATCTTCTGCTAGCAGCAACTACAGAGAAAGCATGCCTAGAAGCAACAGGCGATCTCCTTCAAACTTTGGGAACCTTGGGGTACCGGGTGAGTGTCAAGAAGGCACAGATTGCTAAGCAGGAGTTCGTGTACTTGGGGTATAAAATAAAGCAGGGGCAGAGGTGGCTAATGCAGGCCATGAAAGAGACTATACTGCAGATCCCTGAACCTGCAACACCTAGGCAAGTAAGAGAGTTTCTGAGGACTGTTGGGTATTGCCGGTTATGGATCTTGGGGTTCGCTGAGAAGACTCGACCCCTGTACGAAGGAAGTAGAGAAAACAGAGACTGGAAATGGACTGAGCCAATGAGGAGGGTGTTCCAGGAGCTCAGGCGAGCCCTGTTAGAGGCCCCAGCCCTTGCTCTCCCCGACCCGTCCAAACCCTTCCAATTATTCGTGGATGAGAAACCGGGAGTAGGGAAGGGGGTTTTAACACAGCAATGGGGACCATGGAGACGCCTGGTGGCTTACCTCTCCAAACGACTGGATCCAGTAGCCACCGGGTGGCCGCCTTGCCTACGAATTATTGCCACCACTGCCCTCCTGGTCCATGACGCTGATAAACTGACTTATGGACAGCGACTCCTGATCTACACTCCCCATGCCATTGAAGGAGTTTTAAAGCAGCCACCGGTTAAGTGGATTTCTAATACCCGCTTGACACACTATCAGGCTTTGCTGCTTGACACCCCACGGATACACTTCCAGATGCCCTGCTTCCTGAACCCAGCTACTCTATTACCCAACCCAGAGGAAGATAGCCCCCTTCATGATTGTGGTGAGATATTGGCCGAGGCTATGGCAGTATGAAAAGACCTAACAGATGTGCCTTTAAATAACAGTGAACTGATACGGTTTACAGACAGAAGCAGTTTTATTAAAGATGGACAGAGAAGGGCAGGGGCCGCAATAGTTGATGACTCTGGGCAGACAATATGGGCGGAAGCCCTTCCCCCAGATACCTCCGCATAAAAGGCAGAACTGATTGCCTTGATACAGGCCCTGGAGAGGGCCAAAGGGAAAAGAATTACCATTTTCACTGACAGCCGGTATGCATTTGGTACTGTGCACATTCAGGGCCCTATATATAGAGTGGGGTTTTTGACAGCTGAAGGGAAGGAAGTTAAAAATCTGCCTGAGATCCGTAGACTCCTGGAGGCCGTCCAGCTGCCTCAAGCAGTGTCAATAGTGCATGTCCCTGGACATCAAAAGGAGAGGACCCCAGGGCATGGGGCAACCAGGCCGCCGACATGGCAGCTCAGGAAGCAGCTAATAAAGACTATACTGCCCCCATACTGACAATAGGATTACCACCCCTGGGTATGGGAACCTTACCCCCAGTCCCTGAGTATTCCTTATCTGATCTTGCCTGGATTCAAGAGAATGCCGACCTTCGAGAGGGTGAAGATGGATGGTACCAAGACCCAGATGACTACTTGATGCTTCCTGCCAACTTGGGTCGACACTTGTGTGAACATCTACACTTGACCACCCATCTAGGAGAAAACAAGACTCTAAGGCTGCTTCAGACGGCGTGTCTGAGGTTTCCTTGACAACAGGTAACTGTGCGAGACATAGTCCAAGCCTGCAAAGCATGCCAGCTAATGAGACCAGGAAAAGGACAACATACGGGAATGAGGTACAGTGGAGAAAGACTTGGGAGATAGATTTTACAGAGGTAAGGCCAGGCAAGTATGGATATCGTTATCTGCTAGTCACAGTGGATACTTTTTCAGGGTGGGTAGAAGCTTTTCCTACTAAGGTGGAAACAGCTGTGATAGTGGCTAAGAAGATCATAGAGAACATAGTACCTAGGTTCGGATTGCCAGTGACCATTGGCTCTGATAATGGGCCTGCTTTTGTGAGCCACATTGTTCAGGGACTTGTCCATGACCTGGGGACAAAGTGGAAATTACACTGCAGTACAGCCCCCAGAGCTCAGGGCAGGTTGAGAGGATGAATCAGACCCTAAAAGAAACTTAAGCAAAGTTGGCAATAGAGACTGGCGGGGACTGGGTGACCCTCCTTCCTTTCGCCCTCTTTCGTGCATGTAATACCCCTTACAAACTTAATTTGACTCCCTTTGAGGTTATGTATGGAAGACCCCCTCCCGTGTGCCCCATTCTCGAGGGAAAGAAGCCACCTTCCCCGAGTTTAGGGCAGCTCCGAGAGGATTTGATGGCATTGGGCAAGGTACATACTCACGTCTGGAAAATGCTCTTAGAGACATATGAGGGGCAAAACAAGGGAACTATTCCCTCTCATAATATTGGCCCCAGAGACTGGGTATGGGTCAAGAGACACCAGACCAAGGCTCTGGAACCTAGATGGAAGGGTCCTTATGTTGTTCTCCTTACCATCCCCACTGCCCTAAAGGTGGACAGAGTTGGACCCTGGGTGCACTGCAACCATGTGCGTCATGCCACCCCAGAGGAACAAGAAAAGGCCCAAAAAGAATGGAAGGCGATGCCACATCCCACCAACCCCTTAAAAATGAAGCTCATCCGCCAGCTGGCCCCAGGCGAATCCCCTGACTCTCCTGTTGGTGACCCTCCTCTCCACTTGGGAACAGCTGGTGCTAACTCACACCAACCTGCTAAGATCACCTGGACGCTTTTTAATGGACTATCCCATGAGGTACTCAATTCGACTACTAGAATCCCCCCAATATTTGGTGGTCAGATTTATTCTTCGACCTTGGACCTTTGTAAAAACAACATATCGGTACAGTTCAAGTAATGATGCTGAGACAACAATATCAGGCAATGTCTCAGAATGAAGAGGATTCTTCTCCATGATCAAAGGACAGGGGGAATGTTGGGACCTAACAAATGCCATGATAGGCTTCAGAGACTAAGATAGGCCTTATGGGAAAAGATGAGTCATTGCCCAGTGAGGTCATCCCTGCAGATTCCAGGACTTGTCCAATCAGCATACTCCCCATAACCTGGTTTGAGTTTATCAGGATGTAAAAGACATCCCCCTGCAGCCAATAAAGATTAACCAATTAGTAAATACAAGGAAACCCCTGCAGCCAATAAAGATTAGCCAATCAGCCCTTGCCAATTCCCTGTCAACCTATAAATACAGCTGTAAATGTGGGCTCAGGGCTCTTGCTCCACTCCACTTCATTGGATGTGGCGGGAGAGCCCTAGCTCGAGCTAGAAATAAAACCCCTTCATGCTTTTGCATTACCGTGGTTGTCTTGTTCATTCAGTTGGATTGGAGACTAGGACTTGGAGCATAACATTTGGGGGCTCATTCGGGATCTCCTTTTGACTGGATAGAGCAACTCTCCTGGTAGAAGGGGGACCTCTCTAGGATGTAAGAAGTCTGAACACTGGTGTTAGTTTGGGAGACATTTAGTTTAAGACTGGGGCTTGGTATTGTACTGAGGAGGCAGCTAGGTGTGAGTACTGGAATAAGTCCAGTTTAGACTGGAGCTCGGTATTGTACCAAAGAGGCAACTAGCTCTGGAATCCTACAGGTAAGGGTGAAAAGAGAGCCCAGAAAGATTTAGTGCTGGGTGCTTGTGGCCATTTTGTGTTTGTCGTCTGAGTTTGTCCACTGTATATGTGTGAGTGGGAGTGCTGGCACTGTCTTTGTGTTCGTCTGTCCCTTGGGGCACACAGGGCATGATATGGGGCAGAAGGTTTCTACTCCTCTAACTCTTGTGATTGACAATTTCTCTGATTTTAAGTCTAGAGGTCAGGATTTATCCCTGTTGGTGAAGAAAAGCAAGCTGGTGAGGCTGTGCTCGGTTGAATGGCCTGCTTTTAACGTCAACTTGCCGCCAGAGGGCACCTTCAGCCTGCCAATTATTCAAGCCGTCAGAGAGAGGGTGCTCAGTCCCAACCCGTTGGGGCACCCGGACAAAGCCCCATTCATCTTAGTCTGGCAGAATCTGGTGGAAAATCCGCTAGATTGGCTTAAGCCTTTTGTCTTCTCAACACCTAACCCCTCTTGTTCCCCTCTCCTGACACAAACCCCTCCAGGCGTACAGGTGTTGGCTGTGGAAAAGACTGAGGAAAAAGAAAATGAAAAGAGGAAGAAGCGGCTGCCACTGCAACCGGTGCTCCAGGAATCTTCTCTGTATCCTGATTTGTTAGACCTGGAGGCCGAGCTCTCCCCCGCCCCCCCATGCGGACCCACAACCGCCTTTGCCTCCACAGGTTCCTCAAGTCTCACCTGGGGGAGCAAGAAGGGGCGTTGAGCCTTCGGCCCCTGTCCAAGAGGGGGCCCTGCCCAGGGAACTAGGGGAAGGGCCAGGGAGTTGCCAACGTGGTGGAGGGGGACAATCCGGAAGTCTCCTCTTCCGTTGTCCAGGCTTTTCCGGTTCTGGCAGGGCCTACCCGAGCTGACGGAGAACGGACATATCAATACTGGCCCTTTGCCACCAGTGACCTGTATAATTGGAAAGCTCAGACCCCCTTGTTCTCAGAGAAACCTCAGGGTCTTACTGATCTTTTAGATTCTATTCTTTTCACTCATAACCCTACTTGGGATGATTGTCAGCAGTTATTGCGAGTGCTTTTTACTACAGAGGAACACGAACGAATTGTGTCCGAGGCTCGGAAAAATGTACCTGGGGAAGATGGGAGACCCACTATACAGCCTAACTTGATCGATGAGGGGTTTCCCTTGGTGTGACCCCGCTGGGACTTTGAGCGTGCAGAAGGTATGGAGCATCTCTGAGTGTACCGCCAGACTCTTATGGCTGGCCTTAGAGCAGCGGCCAGGAAGCCAACCAATTTGGCCAAAGTAAAACTGGTTATACAAGAGCCAGATGAGAGCCTGGCAGCATTCCTTGAAAGACTAATGGATGCTTTCAGGCAGTACACCCCTTTGAATCCCCAAGCTGAGGAATCGCAACAGCAGTTATGCTGTATTTTGTAAATCAGGCAGCTCCTGACATTAGGAGGAAGTTACAGAAGATAGAGAGGTTGGGTGACCAGACCTTGCAGGATTTACTAAAGGTAGCAAAGAAAGTTTTCAGTCATAGAGAGACTCCAGAAGAAAGGGAGGAATGGATTAGACGAGAGGAAAGAGTGTAGCGCGATAGAGCAGAAAGAGCTGGCCCAGATACTCTTTGCAAAAATAGAACAGGGAAATGACGAAGAGAGTTGGTCTGAGAGGTGAGGAGAGGCCAGCAAGGCGGGGACTTAAGAAGGACCAATGCGCATTCTGTAGGGAGTCCGGGCACTGGAAGGATGAATGTCCCAAGAAAACTATAAGAGGGAGGTCTAATAAGCCGGACAGGCCCTCAATGCCCACTAGGGGGGCCAACATCCTCTATGCAGGGGAAGATAGTGATTAGGGAGGTCGGGGCCCGGCACCTCTCCCCGAGTCCTGGGTAACTATAAATGTGGAGGGGAAACCGGTTGGCTTTATGGTGGATATAGGAGCCCAATACTCAGTCCTTAATCAAAAAAAAAAAAAGGATGGGCCAATGTCTAAGAAGACCAGCTGGGTCCAAGGAGCCACTGGGACTAAGCAATATGGATGGACTACAAAAAGACGCATAAATTTGGGGACCCAACAGGTGACCCACTCATTCCTCGTGATACCTGAATGCCCGACATCTCTGCTGGGAAGACTTGCTGTCTAAGGTCAATGCCCAAATTTATTTTGACCACGGACAAGTATCGGTACTGGATGGGACCGGACAGCCTATACAAGTTCTGTCTCTGGCTTTGAGGGACGAGTATAGACTGTACTTTCCAGAGCCCACTGCCATTGTGGACCCCGGCATGCAGCTATGGATTCAAAGATATCCCCTGGCCTGGGCAGAGATAACGGGAATGGGGCTTGCCAAACAAAGACCTCCCATTGTTGTTGAACTGAAGGCCAACGCTCTTCCTGTGAGGGTAAGACAGTATCCCATGAGCCAAGAGGCCCAGCAAGGAATTATGCCACACATACAGCGCCTCCTGGAGGCAGGGATTCTCAAAAGTGCCGGTCCCCATGGAATACTCCTCTATTGCCAGTGAAAAAGCCCGGGGAACTGACTTCAGGCCAGTCCAAGATCTACGAGAAGTCAACAAACGGATGAGTGACATTCATCCCACAGTTCCTAACTCTACTAAGCAGCCTGTCTCCAGATTATGTTTGGTATACAGTCTTGGACTTGAAAGATGCCTTTTTCAGTTTGCCCCTGGCCCCTACGAGTCAAGAGATCTTTGCATTTGAATGGGCAGAAAAAGATAATCAGACCCCCGGACAGCTGACTTGGACTCGACTACCACAAGGTTTCAAAAACTCACCCACGCTGTTCAATGAGGCCTTGGGAGAAGACCTCCATGGGCTGATCACCCCACCATTATTCTATTGCAATATGTCGATGATCTTCTGCTAGCAGCAACTACAGAGAAAGCATGCCTAGAAGCAACAGGCGATCTCCTTCAAACTTTGGGAACCTTGGGGTACCGGGTGAGTGTCAAGAAGGCACAGATTGCTAAGCAGGAGTTCGTGTACTTGGGGTATAAAATAAAGCAGGGGCAGAGGTGGCTAATGCAGGCCATGAAAGAGACTATACTGCAGATCCCTGAACCTGCAACACCTAGGCAAGTAAGAGAGTTTCTGAGGACTGTTGGGTATTGCCGGTTATGGATCTTGGGGTTCGCTGAGAAGACTCGACCCCTGTACGAAGGAAGTAGAGAAAACAGAGACTGGAAATGGACTGAGCCAATGAGGAGGGTGTTCCAGGAGCTCAGGCGAGCCCTGTTAGAGGCCCCAGCCCTTGCTCTCCCCGACCCGTCCAAACCCTTCCAATTATTCGTGGATGAGAAACCGGGAGTAGGGAAGGGGGTTTTTAACACAGCAATGGGGACCATGGAGACGCCTGGTGGCTTACCTCTCCAAACGACTGGATCCAGTAGCCACCGGGTGGCCGCCTTGCCTACGAATTAGTGCCACCACTGCCCTCCTGGTCCATGACGCTGATAAACTGACTTATGGACAGCGACTCCTGATCTACACTCCCCATGCCATTGAAGGAGTTTTAAAGCAGCCACCGGTTAAGTGGATTTCTAATACCCGCTTGACACACTATCAGGCTTTGCTGCTTGACACCCCACGGATACACTTCCAGATGCCCTGCTTCCTGAACCCAGCTACTCTATTACCCAACCCAGAGGAAGATAGCCCCCTTCATGATTGTGGTGAGATATTGGCCGAGGCTATGGCAGTATGAAAAGACCTAACAGATGTGCCTTTAAATAACAGTGAACTGATACGGTTTACAGACAGAAGCAGTTTTATTAAAGATGGACAGAGAAGGGCAGGGGCCGCAATAGTTGATGACTCTGGGCAGACAATATGGGCGGAAGCCCTTCCCCCAGATACCTCCGCATAAAAGGCAGAACTGATTGCCTTGATACAGGCCCTGGAGAGGGCCAAAGGGAAAAGAATTACCATTTTCACTGACAGCCGGTATGCATTTGGTACTGTGCACATTCAGGGCCCTTATATAGAGTGGGGTTTTTGACAGCTGAAGGGAAGGAAGTTAAAAATCTGCCTGAGATCCGTAGACTCCTGGAGGCCGTCCAGCTGCCTCAAGCAGTGTCAATAGTGCATGTCCCTGGACATCAAAAGGAGAGGACCCCAGGGCATGGGGCAACCAGGCCGCCGACATGGCAGCTCAGGAAGCAGCTAATAAAGACTATACTGCCCCCATACTGACAATAGGATTACCACCCCTGGGTATGGGAACCTTACCCCCAGTCCCTGAGTATTCCTTATCTGATCTTGCCTGGATTCAAGAGAATGCCGACCTTCGAGAGGGTGAAGATGGATGGTACCAAGACCCAGATGACTACTTGATGCTTCCTGCCAACTTGGGTCGACACTTGTGTGAACATCTACACTTGACCACCCATCTAGGAGAAAACAAGACTCTAAGGCTGCTTCAGACGGCGTGTCTGAGGTTTCCTTGACAACAGGTAACTGTGGGAGACATAGTCCAAGCCTGCAAAGCATGCCAGCTAATGAGACCAGGAAAAGAACAACATACGGGAATGAGGTACAGTGGAGAAAGACTTGGGAGATAGATTTTACAGAGGTAAGGCCAGGCAAGTATGGATATCGTTATCTGCTAGTCACAGTGGATACTTTTTCAGGGTGGGTAGAAGCTTTTCCTACTAAGGTGGAAACAGCTGTGATAGTGGCTAAGAAGATCATAGAGAACATAGTACCTAGGTTCGGATTGCCAGTGACCATTGGCTCTGATAATGGGCCTGCTTTTGTGAGCCACATTGTTCAGGGACTTGTCCATGACCTGGGGACAAAGTGGAAATTACACTGCCAGTACAGCCCCCAGAGCTCAGGGCAGGTTGAGAGGATGAATCAGACCCTAAAAGAAACTTAAGCAAAGTTGGCAATAGAGACTGGCGGGGACTGGGTGACCCTCCTTCCTTTCGCCCTCTTTCGTGCATGTAATACCCCCTTACAAACTTAATTTGACTCCCTTTGAGGTTATGTATGGAAGACCCCCCTCCCGTGTGCCCCATTCTCGAGGGAAAGAAGCCACCTTCCCCGAGTTTAGGGCAGCTCCGAGAGGATTTGATGGCATTGGGCAAGGTACATACTCACGTCTGGAAAATGCTCTTAGAGACATATGAGGGGCAAAACAAGGGAACTATTCCCTCTCATAATATTGGCCCCAGAGACTGGGTATGGGTCAAGAGACACCAGACCAAGGCTCTGGAACCTAGATGGAAGGGTCCTTATGTTGTTCTCCTTACCATCCCCACTGCCCTAAAGGTGGACAGAGTTGGACCCTGGGTGCACTGCAACCATGTGCGTCATGCCACCCCAGAGGAACAAGAAAAGGCCCAAAAGAATGGAAGGCGATGCCACATCCCACCAACCCCTTAAAAATGAAGCTCATCCGCCAGCTGGCCCCAGGCGAATCCCCCTGACTCTCCTGTTGGTGACCCTCCTCTCCACTTGGGAACAGCTGGTGCTAACTCACACCAACCTGCTAAGATCACCTGGACGCTTTTTAATGGACTATCCCATGAGGTACTCAATTCGACTACTAGAATCCCCCCAATATTTGGTGGTCAGATTTATTCTTCGACCTTGGACCTTTGTAAAAACAACATATCGGTACAGTTCAAGTAATGATGCTGAGACAACAATATCAGGCAATGTCTCAGAATGAAGAGGATTCTTCTCCATGATCAAAGGACAGGGGGAATGTTGGGACCTAACAAATGCCATGATAGGCTTCAGAGACTAAGATAGGCCTTATGGGAAAAGATGAGTCATTGCCCAGTGAGGTCATCCCTGCAGATTCCAGGACTTGTCCAATCAGCATACTCCCCATAACCTGGTTTGAGTTTATCAGGATGTAAAAGACATCCCCCTGCAGCCAATAAAGATTAACCAATTAGTAAATACAAGGAAACCCCTGCAGCCAATAAAGATTAGCCAATCAGCCCTTGCCAATTCCCTGTCAACCTATAAATACAGCTGTAAATGTGGGCTCGGGGCTCTTGCTCCACTCCACTTCATTGGATGTGGCGGGAGAGCCCTAGCTCGAGCTAGAAATAAAACCCTGGTTGACTTGTTTATTTGATCAGATTGGAGACTTGGACTCGGAGCATAACCCTGTGACCCAAGAAGTTCCCCGCCCCACCGTCCCCACTTGGAGAGGAACCCCAAGGGTTACGCTGTGACCATAGTGGAGCTTGGTTTATTCTTGCTCAGCTCAAGATGAGGGTCCCTTTCCCTGATCCCTCAGGAATGGGTTCCGGGTGCTCCCCTCGTATCCCAAGAGGAGGTGCTCGCACCAGGCGATTTGGGAGGAATATCAGGGGTCAGAACACCATTCCCCAAGACCCCCAAATGCCTCGTCCACTCCAGATGAACCTGACTGCCCTGAATGGTGTCGACTGTCACCCTGAGGATCGACTCACGCCAAAGCTGGCATGTGTGACAGCCCTGGGGTAGCTGGAGGGCAAGCCACAGTTCCCTGTATCTGCTCAACAGTGACCCAGACACTGCTGCTGAAGATTGGAAGGAAAAAGGCTGTGCACTTCTCCACGTGAGTCGAGGCATGAATCACCTGTGTTGGCTCCAGGGGAAACCCAAGACCCATGTCAGCATGGGCGAGGAAAGCTCAGGCTCCGGCCTCAGCTCCACACGAAGACTGAGGTCCTGGAGCCGACTGGGAAGGAAGCCCCATATGCTCCTTGTCACTCTCACGGAGACTGGCCTCTCCTGCCGTTACAGGGGCGAGTCCCTGGGTTCCCCGTCGAAACTCAAGAGTTCACCGCCGAAACGCGAGAAAAACCAGGAGCTCCTTCCCTGCAGGCGGGGTGAGGCCCTTGTCTGCTGCAGCGTCTCGGGGAAATCAGCCCTTCCCTCTTGGACCTCAAAGGCTCATTCACACCCTTGCTGTGACCACGAAGTTCCCCGTGCCACCTGTCCTCACTCGAGAGGATCCCCAATGGTCCCTCATTGACTAAGAGGAACCCTGCTCTCTCCTGCTCAGCTTCAGATGAGGGTCCCTTTCCCTGATCCTTCGGGAAAGGTTTCCTGGCGCTCCTCTTGCATCCCAAGATGAGGCGCTCGCACCAGGAGAGTTGGGAGGAACACCAGGGGTCATGCCACCATTCCCCAAGACCCTTAAATGCCTTGCCCACTCCAGATGAACCTGACTGCCCTGCACTGCCTCGACTGTCACCCCGAAGATCGACTCATGCCACGCTGGCATGTGTGACAGCCCTGGGGTACCTTGAGGGCAAGCCACAGAACCATGTGTCCGCTCGTCAGAGAGCCTGACACTGCTGCTGCAGCTTGGGAGGAAAGCACCAGTGCATGTCTCCATGCAAGACGAGGCCTGACTCCCCTGTGGGGGGCTCCAGGGGAACTCCAAGACCCATGTCAGCACGGATGAGAAAAGCTCAGGCTCAGGCCTCAGCTCCAGACGTGGTCTGAGGACACAGCACCGACTGGGGAGGAATCCCCAGAGGGCCCTTGCAACTTGCACCGACATGAGCTTCTCCTGAGGCTACAGGGGCGGGTTCCTGGGGTCCCTGTCATAACTCGAGAGGACCCCACCTAAACTTGAGAAAAACCAGGAGCTTCTCCCCTGCAGGTGGGGTGAGGCCCTTGTCCACTGGGGCGTCTGGGGGAAATCACCCCTTCCCTCTTGGACCTCAAAAGGCTCCTTCACATCCTTGCTGTGACCCACACAGTTCCCCAACCCACACGTCCACACTCGAGAGGAACCCTGAGGGTCCTGCTGCGACTCAAGAGGAGCTCCTTTTGCCTTTCTCTGCTCCAGATGAGGGCCCCTTTACCTGCTCCATTTGTGAAAGGATTCCTGGCACTCCCCTCACATCCTAAGAGGAGGCGCTCGCACCAGGAGAGTTGGGAGGAATATCACGGATCATGCCACCATTCCCCAAGACCCCACTGAAACCCGAGAAAAACTAGGAGCTTCTCCCCTGCAGGCGGGGTGAGGCCCTTGTCCACTGGGATGTCTCGTGGGAAATCACCAGTTCCCTCTTGGACCTAGAAAGGCTCCTTCACATCCTTGCTGTGACACAAGAAGTTCCCCGACCCACCTGTCCCCACTTGACGGGAACCCCGAGGGTCATGCCGTGACTCCAGAGGAGCCCCGTTTTCTCCTGCTCAGCTCCAGATGAGGGTCCCTTTCCCTGCTTCGTCGGGACACGATTCACGTTGTTCCCATTGAATCCCAAGAATAGGTGCTTGAAAAAGAAGAGTCAGGAGGAACACCTGGGTTGTGCCACCATTCCCCAAGACCCTCAAATACCTCGTGCACTCCAGATGAACCTGACTCCCCTGCACTGCCTCGACTGTCACCCCGGGCATTGTCTCAGGCCACGCTGGCACGTGTGACAGCCCTGGGGTACCTCGAGGGCAAGCCACAGATCTCTGTGTCCGCTCGACAGGGGAGCCTGACACTGCTGCTGCAGTGGGAGAGGAAAGCGGTCATGCACATTTCCAGGCGAGACGAGGCCAGACTCCCGTGTGGGGGCTCCAGGGGAACCCTTAGACCTATGTCAGCATGGGCGAGGAAAGCTCAGGCTCCGGCCTCAGCACCAGACGTGGACTGAGGACCCGGCAATGACTAGGGAGGAATTCGCAGAAGTGCCTCTCAACTTGTACAGCAGCTGGCCTCTCCTGAGGCCAAAGGGGCGGTCACTGGGGTCCCTATTGTAACTTGAAAGGACCCTGCCGCAACTCGAGAAAAACCAGAAGCTTCTCCCCTGCAGGCAGGTTGAGGCCTTTGTCCACTGTGGCATCTCGGGGAAATCACCCCTTCTCTCTTAAACCTCGAAAGGCTCCTTCACACCCTTGCTGTGAACCAAGAAGTTCCCCGCCCCACCCGTCCCCACACGAGAGGAACCCCGAGGGTCCCATTGCGAATAGAGAAGAGCCCCGTTTTCCCATGTTAAGCTCCAGTTGAGGGTCCAATTCGCGGCTCCATCGGAAAGGGTTCCCGGCACTCCACTCGCATCTCAAGTGGAGGCACTCGCACCAGGAGAGTCGGGAGGAACATCAGGGGATGGGCCACCATTCCCCAAGACCCTCAAATGCCTCGTCAACTCCAGATGAACCTGACTGCCCTGCACTGCCTTGACTGTCACCCCGAGTATCGACTCCTGACACACTGGCAAGTGGGACAGCCCTGGGGTACCTCGAGGGCAAGCCACAGATCCCTGCGTCCTCTCTACAGGGAGCCTGAGACTGCTGCTGCAGCTGGGGAGGAAAGCAGCCGGGCACGTCTCCAGGTGAGTCGAGGCCTGACTCCCCTGTGGGGGGCTCCAGGGGAACCCCAAGGTCTATGTCAGAACGGGTGATGAAAGCTCAGGCTCCGGCCTCAGCACCAGACGAGGACTGAGGACCCGGCGACTACTGGGGATGAATCCCCAGAGGCTCTTTGCAACTTGCAAGGAGACTGTTCTCTTCTGAGGCCACAGGGCGGGTCCCTGGGGTCCCCGTCGTAACTCAAGAGGACCCCGCCGCAACTCGAGAAAAACCAGAGCCTTCTCCCATGCAGGCGGGGTGAGGCTTTTGACCGCTCCAGCATCTCTGGGGAAGTCACACCTACCCTCTTGGACCTCAAAAGGCTCCTTCACACTCTTGCTGTGACCCAAGAAGTTCTCTGCCCCACCCTTCCCCACTCTAGAGGAACTGCGAGGGTCCTGTGGTGACTCAAGAGGAGACCCGTTTTACCCTCCTCAGTTCCAGAAGAGGGTCCCATTACCTGCTCCTGGGAAAGGGTTCCCGGCTCTCCCTTCACAACCCAAGAGGAGGCGCTTGCACCAGGAGAGTCAGGCGGAGCATTAGGTGTCAGGCCACCATTCCCAAGACACTCACATGCCTCGTCCACACCAGATGAACCTGACCACCCTGCACTGCCTCGACTGTCACCCCGAGGATTGACTCCTGACACACTGGCATGTGTGCCAGCCCTGGGATGCCTTGTGGTCAAGCCACAGTTCCCTGAGTCTGCTCAACGGGGGAGTCTGACATTGCTGCTGCCACTGGGGAGGAATGCGGCGAGCACGTTTCCAGGTGAGATGAGGCCCGACTCCCATGTGGGGGCTCCAGGGAAACCCCAAGACCTATGTGAGCACGGGCAAAGAAAGCTGAGGCTCTGGCCTCAGCACCAGACGAGGACTGAGGACCTGGTGACCACTGGGGAGGAATCCCCAGAGGTGCCTTGCAACTCGCATGGAGACTGGCCTCTCCTGAGGCCACAGGGGCGGTCCCTGGAGTCACCGTCATAACTCTAGAGGACCCCACTGCAATTCGAGTAAAATCAGAAGCTTCTCCCCTGCAGGCGGGGTGACGCCCTTGTCCACTGGGGAGTCTCAGAGGAAATCACCCCTTCCCTCTTGGACCTCAAAGACTCCTTCACACCTTTGTTGTGACCCAAGAAGTTGCCCTTTCCATCCATCTCCACTTGAGAGGAAAACCGAGGGTCCCGCCGCGACTCAAGAGGAGCCCTGTTTTCCCTGCTCAGCTACAGATGAGGGTCCTTTTCCCTGATCCGTCGGAAGAGGGTTCCTGGTGCTCCTTTTGCATCCCAAGAGGAGGTGCTCACAGCAGGAGAGTCAGGAGGAGCCTCAGGGGTCGGGCCACCATTCCCCAAGAAGCCCAAATGCCTCATCCATTCCAGATGAACCTGACTGCCCTGCACTGCCTCGACTGTTACCCCGAGGCTCAACTCCTGACACTGGCACTGTGACAGCCCTGGGGTACCTCGAGGGCAAGCCACAGATCCTTGGTTCCGCTGGATGGGGTGCCTGACACTGCTGCTGCAGTTGGGAAGGAAAGCAACCGGGCATGTCTCTAGGCAAGATGAGGCCTGGCTCCCCTTGGAGGCTCCAGGGGAACCCCAAGACCTATGTCAGCATGGTCGAGGAAAGCTCAGGCTCCGGCCTCAGCACCAGAGGAGGCCTGAGGACATGGCGACGACTGGGGATGAATCCCCGGACACGCCTGGCAACTGGCACGGGAGACTGGCCTCTCCTGAGGCCACAAGAGCGGGTCGCTGGGGTCCCCGTCGTACCTCGAGAGAACCCCGCCACAACTGGAGAAAAACCAGAAGCTTCTCCCCTGCAGGCGGGTTGAGGCCCTTGTCTGCTGAGGCATCACGGGGGAAATCACCCCTTCCCTCTTGGACCTTGAAAGTCTCCTTCACACCCTTGCTGTGACCCAAGAAGTTTACCGTCCGAACCCGTCCCCACTCGAGAGGAACGAGGGTCCTGCTGTGACTCAAGAGGAGCCCCGATTTCCCCTGCTCATCTCCAGATGAGGGGCCCTTTCTCTGCTTCATCGGGAATGGGTTCCTGGCTCCTCCCTCACATCCCGAGAGGAGGGGCTCACAACAGGAGAGTTGGGAGGAACATTAGGTGTCAGGACACCATTCCCAAGACACTCACATCCCTCATCCACTCTAGACGAACCTGACTGCCTTGCACTGCCTCGACTGTCACACCGAGGCTCGACTCCTGACACACTGGCACGTATGACAGCGCTGGGGTATCTCGAAAGCAAGCAACAGTCCCTGTTTCTGCTCAACGGGGAGCCTGACACTGCTGCTGCAACTAGGGAGGAAAGTGGTCTGGCACATCTCCAGGCGAGACGAGGCCTGACTCCCCTGTTGGGGCTCCAGGGGAATCCCACAACCTATGTCAGCATGAGCGAGGAAAGTTCAGGATCCGGCCTCAGCACCAGAAGAGGATTGAGGACACAGCGATGACTGGTGAGGAATCCCCAGAGGCGCCTGGCAACTGGCAAGGAGACTGGCCTCTCCTGAGGCCACAAGGGTGGGTCCATGGGCTCCCCGTCGTAACTCGAGAAACCCCACCGCAACTCGAGAAAAACCAGAAGCTTCTCCCTTGCAAGCGGGGTGAGGCCATCATCCAATGTGGCGTCTCGGGGAAATAACCCCTTTCCTAATGGTCCTCGAAGGGCTCCTTCACCCCCTTGCTGTGACCCAAGAAGATTCCCACCCCACCAGTCTCAACTAGAGAGCAACACCAAGGGACCCGCTGCAACTCAGGAGGAGCCCCGTTTGCCCCTGCTAAGCTCCAGATGATGGTCCCTTTTCCTTCTTATTAGGGAAAGGTTTCCTGGGGCTTCCCTCACATCCCAAGAGGAGGTGCTCGCACCACAAAAGTCGGGAGGAGCATCAGGGGTTGGGCCACCATTCCCAAGACCCCCAAATGCCTTTTCCACTGCAGATGAACCTGAGTGCCCTGCACTGCCTTGACTGTCACCCCGAGGCTCGATGCCCGACACACTGGCACGTGTGAAAGCCCTGGGAAGGACCTCGAGGGCAAGACACAGATCTCTGTGTCTGCTCGACATGGAGCCTGACACTGCTGCAGCTGATCAGGCAAGTAGCCATGCACGTGTCCAGGCGAGACGAGGCCTGTCTCCCTGTGGGGGCTTCAGGGGTACCCCAAGACCTAGGTCATATGGTCGAGGAAAGCTCAGGCTCCGGCTTCAGCACAAGTTGAGGACTGAGCGCCCTGAGACGATTGGGGAGGAATCCCCAGAGGCGCCTGGCAACTGGCACGGAGACTGGCCTCTCCTGAAGCCACAGGGGAGAGTCCCTGTGGTCCTTGTCATAACTCGAGAGGACCCAGAAAAATTTAGAAAAACCAAAAGTTCTCCCATGCAGGCCGGGTGAGGACCTTGTCTGCTGTGGCTTCTCAGGGAAAATCAACCCTTCTCTCTTGGACCTCAAAGGGTCGATCACCTTCTTGCTGTGACAAAGAAGTTCCCCGGCCCACCCGTTCCCACTGGAGAGGAACACCGAGAGTCCCACCAAGAATGAAAATGAGCCCCGTTATCCCCTGCTGAGCTCCAGTTGAGGGTCCCTTTCCTGCTCTGTTGGGAAAGGGTTCCCAGCGCTCCCCTCACATCCCACCAGGAGACACTCGCACCAGGACAGTCGGGAGGAGCATCAGGGGTCTTGCCACCATTTCCCAGGACCCCAAATAGTCATTCACTCCAGATGAACCTGACTGTCCTGCACTGTGTTGACTGTCATCCCTAGGCTCGAAGCCTGACACACTGGCAGGTGTGACAGCCCTGGGTAGTATCTCGAGGTCAAGTCACAGATCCCTGTGTCCACTCGATGGGGAGACTTACCCTGCTGCTGCAGCTGCGGAGGCAAGTGGCAGTGCATGTCTTCAGGCGAGACGAGGCCTGACTCCACTGTGGTGGTTCCATGGGAACACCAAGACTTATGTCAGCATGGACGAGGAAAGCTCAGGTACCGGCTTCAGCACCAGATGAGGACTGAGGACCCGGCGATGACTGGGGAGGAATCCCCAAAGGCGCATGGCAACTTGCATGGAGACTGGCCTCTCCTGAGGCCACAGTGGCCGGTCCATGGGCTCCCCGTCGTAACTCGAGAAACCCCGCCGCAACTCGAGAAAAACCAGTAGCTTCTCTCATGCAAGCGGAGTGAGGCCCTTATCTGCTGCGTCGTGTTGGGGGAAAGAACCCTTTTCTCTTGGACCTCGAAGGCCTCTTTCACCCCCTTGCTATGACGAAGAAGTTCCCCACCCCACTCGTGTCAATTCGAGAGGAACCCCAAGAAACCCGCTGCAACTCAAGAGGAGACCCGTTTGCCCCTGCTAAGCTCCAGATGATGGCACATTTTCTGGCTCCTTAGGGAAAGGTTTCCTGGGGCTTCCCTCGCCTCCCAAGAGGAGGTGCTCCCACCAGGAAAGTTGGGAGGAGCATCAGGGGTTGGGCAACCATTCCACAAGACCTCCAAATGCCTTTTCCACTGCAGATGAAACTGACAGACCCGCACTGCCTTGACTGTCACCCCGAGGCTCGATGCCTGACAAATTGGCACGTGTGAAAACACTTTGAACCTCGAGAGCAAGCCACAGATCGCTGTGTCCGCTCAACATGGAGCCTGAGACTGCTGCTGCAGCTGATCAGGCAAATAGCCGTGCACGTGTCCAGGCGAGATGAGGCCTGTCTCCTCTGTGGGGGCCTCAGAGGTACCCAAGGCCTAGGTCAGGTCGTTCTAGGAAATCTCAGGCTCTGGCCTCAGCACAAGTCGAGGACTGAGCCACCTGAGACGATTGGGGAGGAATCCCCAGAGGCACCTGGAAATTGGCACGGAGACTGGCCTCTCCTGGGCCACAGGTGTGAGTCCCTGTGGTCCCCGTCGTAACTCTAGAGGAACCCGCACAACTTTAGAAAAACCAAAGATTCTCCCCTGTAAGCCGGGTGAGGACCTTGTCCGCTGTGGCATCTCGGGGGAAATCACCCCTTCTCTCTTGGACCTCAAAAGGGTCGTTCACCTTCTTGCTGTGACCCAAGAAGTTTCCCGCCCCACCTGTCCCCACTCGAGAGGAACACCGAGGGTCCCACCAAGAATGAAATTGAGTCCCATTCTCCCCTTCTGAGCTCCAGATGAGGGTCCCTATCCTGCTCTGTCGGGAAAGGGTTCCCGGCGCTCCCCTCACATCCCAACAGGAGACACTCGCACCAGGACAGTCGGGAGGAGCATCAGGGTTCTTGCCACCATTTCCGAAGACCCCCATATACCTCATTCACTCCAGATGAACCTGACTGCAGTGCACTGCGTCGACTGTCACCTCGAGGCTCGAAGCCTGACAAACTGGCACGTGTGACAGCCCTGGGTAGTACCTCAAGGTCAAGTCACAGATCCCTGTGTCAACTGGACGGGGAGCCTTACACTGCTGCTGCAGCTGCAGAGGCAAGCGGCAGTGCACGTCTCCAGGCGAGACGAGGCCTGACTCCACTATGGGGGCTCCATGGGTACTCCAAGATTTATGTCAGTATGGGCGAGGAAAGCTCAGGTACCAGCTTCAGCACCAGACGAGGACTGAGGACCCGGCGATGACTGGGAAGGTATCCCCAAAGGCGCATGGCAACTGGCATGGAGACTGGCCTCTCCTGAGTCCACAGGGGCGGTTCCATGGGCTCCCTGTCATAACTCAAGAAACCCCGCCGCAACTGGAGAAAAACCAGAAGCTTCTCCCTTGCAAGCGGGGTGAGGCCCTTATCCGCTGCGGCTTCTCGGGGAAATCACCCCTCCATTCTTGGACCTTGAAGGGCTCCTTTGCCCCTTGCTGTGACAGAAGAAATTTCCCGCCCCACCCATCTCAACTCGAGAGGAACCCCATGGGACCTGCTGTGATGCAAGAGCTGCCCCGTTTGTCCCTGCTAAGCTCGAGATGATGGTCCTTTTCCTGATCCTTAGGGAAAGGTTTCCTGGGGCTTCACTCCCAATCCAAATGTAGGTGCTCCCACCAGGAAAGTCGGGAGGAGCATCAGGGGTTGGGCTACAATTCCCCAAGACCCCCAAATGCCTTGTCCACTGCAGATGAAGCTGACTTCCCTGCACTGCCTTGACTGTCACCCCAAGGCTTGATGCCCAAGACACTGGCACGTTTGAGAGCCCTTGGTAGTACCTAGAGGGCAAGCCACAGATCTCTGTGTCCGCTCAACATGGAGCCTGACACTGCTGATGCAGCTGGTCAGGCAAGTAGCTGTTCACGGGTCCAGGTGAGACAAGGCCTGTCTCCTCTGTGTGGGCCTCAGGGGTACCCCCAAGACCTATGCCAGGATGATCGAGGAAAGCTCAGGCTCCGGCCTTAGCACAAGTCGAGGACTGAGCACACTGACGATTGGGGAGGGATTCCCAGAGGCGCCTGGCAACTGGCACGGAGACTGGCCTCTCCTCAGGCCACAGAGGCGAGTCGATGGGTCCCTGTCATAACTCGAGAGGACCCCACCACAACTTGAGAAAAACCAAAATATTCTCCCCTGCAAGCGGGGTGAGGACCTTGTCCTCTGTGGCGTCTCGGGGAAATCACCCCTTCTCTCTTGGACCTCAAAACGGTCGTTCACCTTCTTGGGATGACACAAGTAGTTCCCCGCCGCACCCGTCCCCACTCGAGAGGAACACCGAGGGGTCCCGCCCAAAATGAATAAAAGCCCCTTTCTCCCCTGGTGAGCTCCATATGAGGGTTCCTTTCCTGGTCTTTCAGGAAACAATTCCCAGCACTCACCTCACATCCCAACAGGAGACACTCACAACAGAACAGTCGGGAGGAGCATCAGGGGTCTTGCCACCATTCCCCAAGACCCCCAAGCACCTCGTTCACTCCAGATGAACCTGACTGCCTTGCACTTCGTCGACTGTCACACCGAGGCTCGAAGCCTGAGACACTGGCACGTGTGACAGCCCTGGGGAGTACCTCGAGGTCAAGTCACAGATCCCTGTGTCCACTCGACGGGGAGCCTTACACTGCTACTGCACCTGCAGAGGCAAGCGCTGTGCACGTTTCCAGCCTAGACGATGCCTAACTCCCCCTATGTGTGCTCCATGGGAACCCCAAGATTTATGTCAGCATGGGCTAGGAAATGTCAGATATTGGCTTCATCTGCAGATTAGGACTGAGGACCCGGAGATGACTAGGGAGGAATCCCAAAAGGCCCATGGCAATTTGCACGGAGAGTGGCCTATACTGAGGCCACAGGGGTGGATCCATGGGCTCCCCGTCTTAACTCGAGAAACCTCGCTGCAACTGGAGAAAAACCAGAATCTTCTCCCTTGCAAGTGGGGTGAGGCCCTTATCCACTGCGGTGTCTCGTGGGAAATCACCCATTCCCTGCCCCACCCGTCTTAACTTAAGAGGAACACCAATGGACTCACTGCGACTCAAGAGGATACTCGTTTGCCCCTGCTAACCTCCCGATGATGGTCCCTTTTCCTCCTCCTTAGGGAAAGGTTTCCTGGGGGCTTCCCTCGCATTCCAAGAGGAGGTGCTCGCACCTGGAAAGTTGGGAGGAGCGTCAGAGGTTGGGCCACCATTCCCCAAGACACCCAAATGCCTTGTCCACTGCATATGAACCAGACTGCCCTGCACTGCCTTGACTGTCACCCCGAGGCTCGACGCCTGACATACTGGCATGTGTGTCAGCACTTTGGACCTCGAGGGCAAGCCACAGATCCCTGTGTCCGCTTGACATGGAGCCTGACACTGCTGCTGCAGCTATTCAGGCAAGGTGCCGTGCACGTGTCCAGGTGAGACGAGGCCTGTCTCCTTTGTGGGGGCCTGAGGTGTACCCCAAGACCAAGGTTAGGATGGTCGAGGAAAGCTCAGGCTCCGGCCTCAGCACAAGTCGAGGACTGAGCACCCTGAGATGATTGGGGAGGAATTCCCAGAGGCGCCTGTCAACTGACATGAAGACTTGCCTCTCCAGATGCCACAGGGGAGAGCCCATGGCGTCCATGTTGTAACTCGAGAGGACCCCACCAGAACTTGAGAAAAACCAAAAATTTCTCCCCTGCAAGCGGGGTGAGGACCTTGTCTGCTGTGGCCTCTCAGGGGAAATCACCCCTTCTCCCTTGGACCTCAAAATGGTCTTTCACCTTCTTGCTATGACCCAAGAAGTTCCCCGCCCCACCTGTCCCCACTCGAGAGGAACACCGAGGCTCCTGCCAAGAATGAAAAGGAGCCCCGTTATCCCCTGCTGAGCACCAAATGAGGGTTCCTTTCCTGCTCAGTCGGGAAAGGGTTCCCAGTGCTCCCCTCACATCCCAACAGGAGACACTCATACCAGGACAGTCGGGAGGAGCATCAGAGGTCTTGCCACCATTCCTGAAAACCCCCAAATACCTCGTTCACTCCAGATGAACGTGACTGCCCTGCACTGCATCGACTGTCACACTGAGGCTCGAAGCCTGACAAACTGGCACGTGTGACAGCCCTGGGTATTACCTC